>JAUMJL010000510.1:0-600000 GCA_033558185.1 Dromococcyx pavoninus | reverse complement strand
AAATCAGAGTTTCCTTGTCTTTTTCTTGAAAACCACATCTGTTCGGCAAGACACGTTAGCTCCCACAGGAATCCTGAATGAGTTTTAGGAGACAAACTAACTGAGACAGGGAAAATGCATTTTAAGAAATACAGTGGGTGCCGAGTGCCCCAAAGAGGAGGCAAAAAGAGAAAGAAAAGAAAAGCCCAGTGTGCAGCCTGCCTGTTTTGGCCCCTCTAGCTGGCAAACATCGAGGGCCAAGAGCAGTGAGGCTGTGCGTGTCAGCTAGGGGGGCTGGTGGATACTGCACCTGGGAGGCAGCTCTGCTCCCATGTCCAGCATCCCACTCCAGTGTCAGGGCTGTGCCACAGGGCCAGTGTGAAACTGTCTTTGCAGGTGGAGGGCAAAGCCAGAAGCGTTACCTTCATCAGGAAACAGGGGGGAGAGAAGTTTTCCTGACTTGGGAGTGTGTTGAGGTTGTGCTGCTGCACGTCTCCGAAAGGTCTAAAGACAGGCAGGGTCTGTACTTAGAGCCAGGGGCTGGGATGAAAGCTGAAAAAATAAGTGTCTGGCATGGTAATATTGCCCAAATCTACTCTGGAGCCAAAGTAAAACCCGCCTGAGCACTGCACATGAGGAATTTCCCTGACTGGATGCAGAACTAGCCAGTGTGCCTCAGCAGAGGTGATATGAGCCAGGGCAGGTTTCAGAACTCAATTTGTATTTCTAAGGACTTTTTGGTGGTACCATGGTGGCAAGTTTAAAATAATTATCTATGAATTGTAGTTAAATATTAAACAGAAGACACGTTTCCAATAGGGCCAAGCCCGACTTGTTCCTTGAGATGCTTTAATCCACATATGTATTGCTGAGGTAGGATTTTGAACATCAAACACTGTGCATCGAGATGTGTTAAAGTTCATTAGACAAAAAGAGATAATCTCACTTGTAATTCTGACAGTCCTTTGACACATTATTAAAATAAACAAATACAAGGATGCAGTTCCTTCCCTGAAGAATTCAGAATTGACGACCTGGCCCCAGCATTGCATAAGGTGTCTCTGTGAAGCCCTGTGCACCCTTTTAATGTCCTGCTGCAATCGATACGGGATCACGGGCTGGTCTGAGATATGACAGTGCATGAGGCTCACCGAGAGCAGGTGAGGCTCTGCCTGCACAGGGAGAGGAATGCAGAGGAGAACGAGACATTTATTGTTTTCTGGTTTTCATTTAAGGGTTGATGACCATTAAATAGAGGGCTCTAATAAGTAAAGTGAAAATATAACCCATTTACAAAAATGTTTAGGAAATATGTTGCTCCAGTGACATACCTAGCTTGACTGAAGTAGTATTAAATACTAAATCACATCCTGGAACATCTAAGACACAAATCCACCTTAAACAGTCATCTCATACAAATCAATATCGCTGCATGTAAGAACAGGCTATATCAAAGCCATTAAAACCCCAATAGTTAAAACTATTATTTTATGTGAAGTAGGATTTTGTACTACAGCTTGCAGCATTTTAGGTGGGCTTGGAGAATAATGGGACTGACAGATACTCAGTGGTAGATGCTTCAAATTGAATTTCTTGCTTACAGAGCAGGCAATCAATCCTTTGTTGCCCCACATAATCATTATTATTGTTATCAAATTATTATTAATTATTACAAATAAATAATAATATTCCCCCTTTTTAACCTTAGCTACATCTCAGCCATTTCTGCTCACACTTTTAAACCTCTACAGAAAATGCAGCCTCAAGCAGTTCCATTTATTAATTGTTGTGAAAACAAGGTAGGAACTAAGTAAACATTTTATGTTGGGACTTCTTCAGAACAATTCATGCCTATGCACTGATCTAAAACTACAAGTTAGTGCAAGATATGCTTTTTTTTCACTATCAACCCCTATGTTTTAATTGTGTCTACTCTTCTATCCAGTCCAAAAACAGCTATTGCTTAAAAGAGATATTTGCATGTTGAATGACAGTGACAAGTAGAGTTATGTTAAGGTCTGGAATCATCCTTCCTAGCCCTTTGAAATGGCTGACTTAGGAGCACAGTTACCCTAAATACCTGCCATAATTTGCAGAAAGAGATGGGTGCCTAGCAGTGGCAATTCTGATCCCTGGTGGTCTGAATCATGATCGGGAGAGTCTTACCCCTTCCGCTGACTGTACAGAAGGTGCTCCTGAAATAGGGTACCTCTGCAGGTGCCTAAGATGGAGCACAATCAGTCTGGGTCAGGATGTCTTTTTGAGAAAGCAGGAGTTAATTAAACAGCATGCCTGTCCTCTCTTCATTCAAATAACATGTTTAGAAAGGAAACCAGGATAATACACTGTGTGTAGACACACAAACACTGAACCACTTGAGATCTGCTGTATGTTCTCTTCTTGTCAGCGTGCAGCTGTAGTTTGGGTTGCTAGGAATTTGAAGTCTTGAAGGAAAAAAATGCCTCTTTTTTTTTCCTAAGAGTAACATGAAGAAGTTGGCCTCTCTGCCTGTTCACTCTGAGGCTTATTTTCTCCCTGCTAATTTGCAGTGTTGAGCTAAGGTCCAGAAAAAGAAACTGATTTTAATGCCATTGAATATACTCTATTCACTGCCTGTCTTTCCACCCACAGGTTTGAACAGATAGGAAATACCAGTAATTATAGCTTTGTCCCCATGCTCTCTTTTCCAATCCTGCTAGATGAAATTTGCCTTTAACATTCTTTTGATTTTCTCTCACATGAATATAAAGAAAACAAGACTTTCTAATAAACACCATTTGCTTTGATAGCTTTAATCTGGGGATTAATTTAGTCATAGATCTAAATTTTCTTTTTGGCTAATTTTCTCAATAATTTCGCGCTTCCAGCCTGCACTTAGACTTCCAGTAGTTCAATGGTTGGCCCAAAGCTCTGCTCTTAAAGAAGCTTGCAGTGTAAATGGGAGCGGCGGTGTGTGTGTGGTGCAAGACTGGGGTTTGCATCCACTGCATTCAGTGGCTACAAATCATTCAGTGGGAGCCTTTTCAGAAACCCATTTGACTGCCATCAGGCGAGTCAAACATGTCAGACTTGCCCTGGGAAGAGACAGGCCTTCTATGTAAAGGCTGATGGAGGAGGTGGAAGAAGGAACAACTGGGAGGTGGAGCCGCAGCCAGTGGGTGCAGCCTTTGGGTGATGATGCATGAGTGCAGGTAGCTCAGGTGGGATGAGAAGTGGCGGAATGGAGGACAACTGCAGGCTGGAAGTGCAGCCCTTCTGAGAAACTGGTGACTCTGTGGGCCAAAGACACTGCCCCTGTTTTAAGCAATGCAGCACATATTCTGTTCTCCTTATCCAGTGCCATTTTTCACAAAGCAACCAGTGAATGTGCTAAGGATGAAGCCCTGGGAGAAATAAGGTGACTTTGGCACTCACTAGTCTGTAGGGCATGGGAGCTGTAAGAGCGCTTTGGCTGGCTTATGCTGTACAGCTGTGAAGGCAGCACAACACAGCAGAGAGGGATTGTATTTGACCAACCTTTGGCTTCCCTCAGCCTCATCAGTGTATGCCTCTGTCAGGGCAGGCTATCAGAGAGAAAGTGAGGAAGAAAGGTGAACAGGCGTGTTTCCCATTTGGGTCATCATGCAGATTAGCTAAGAGTCCTTCCCAGTCAATGGGTAAGTGAATAAAGTCTCAAAGGTGTTTCCTTCTAGATAGCTCTGTGAGAGCAGAGCAAGAAGAAGAAGGTAGACTGATCTATCTTCTCTTCTCTCCACCTGGTCATCATTTCCCCATCTCCATCTCTTCTATCAGATCACCTTGTCCAGGCTGAATGATGCAGGACCAGTACTGTGCAGTTTGCTGCATTCCCCAGGAACCATGTAGTACTTGAGTGCAATAAATTCACAACGACATTTAATGCTGTGTTAAAACAGTACTAACTTCTTTTTAAAAAAGTAACTGCTATTTATGCAAGATGCAGGCCATGCTGAGCAAAGCCTTAGCAGCTCTACTTTAAATTTCAATATGTCCTAAAGTGATCTGAGAATGGAATGGAAAAGGGTTTTGGCAAATACAGAAAACAGCTGGATGGGAATTAAAATTATAGAAAGCTGCTAGGTTTTGTTTCAGATGGAAACAGCAAAAAATGGTAGTCTGGGAAAAAAAGAGAATTGAACATGGTCAGCCCCAAGTGATACAAAGATCCAGCCTATGGGCAAGGGAAGCAATAAGGCAGAGTTGACAGAGAACAGTCATTTTCACAGGTCAGGAGCTGAAGACATAGACTCATGAAAAAGGGAGGCAAATCAAGTTTATGCATTAGGAATATCTAATTCAAGAATTTTCCAGGTGGTTGTGGGGAGACGAAAGAGATGCAGAGCCAAACTTTGTAACACATCAGTTTGGCAGAGCTTATGCTTGTACCTTACGAACCTCCTTTTGCATAAATGCAGTCACTACCAAATCCAAGTCAGCTCTAAACAAGTTCAACACATAACTGAAGGCTCTTCTTAGCTTAGGGGACAACTCTGACTATGCATTGCCGTGGATCTTGAACATGACTCTTGTCATATCTATAAGTCATCATTAAAGATTTTCTTTACCTATAAGAAATGACATCTCTTGAGTAGCAGAAAGAGTTTCAGTGTTGGTCTGTTATTTGCCATGGCCAGAATATGAACATGTTAATGCAATGGTTCCTGGAACATGGAGACCTCCTCTTCTTGTGTGTGTGTATGTGTGGCAGCATCCAGGAGCATTTGGTCTATTAAACTTTTGGAAATAGTTGAGAGCTTTGTAAAGCTATGTGACCATTTCACAAAAGAGAGTATAATTTTTTATGGCAAGAAGCATTTTACTTTTCTAGAAGGTAAATGGACAGGATTCAGAGTCAATTTCTGTACCATCTGGAGATCAATATATTCTTGGAGAACCAGAAAAGAGGAAGAAATGATACAGCCAAGTCTCTTGCTAGTATATATCATGGGTCGTAGAATTGCGTCACTTTTGACTACAACAGGAGAAGGACAGGATCACAAGTGAGGCACCCTTCATGTTTCTGCAGAAGATCAAGGAAAGTTTCAAAATTCTTCATCTCTCCTGAAACCTTTTTATATAATACACAATGTTATGTGAGATTATACTCCCAACATCTATTGTTTCCTTAGGTACCACTGGGTTACCAAGAGAAAAAAGCTGGCTGAAACTGCCATAATAGAGAATATTTAAGGCGCTTCATAATTATGTGACACTTTTTTCTCTGAGCTGTAGATTAAAGTACACGAGTTAATTAAAGTAAAATAATAATTGTTCTGGGACATGTGGGACAGTGATCAGATGAGCTAGTCCCCTTTGGTTGACTAGAGGGAAGAATTACAGCCACTTGTGCACTTGGGAATGCTTGTGGCTTTTTTCCTCAGCATTTGCTCTGTCCGTGGTTATCTGGGCCTCTATCCACATCCATCCTGATGACTGCAATAAACTCACTAAGACAGCTGCAGATCCTTGGTTCTTAGACCACTGCAAGCTATTAACCACCTGTATTGGTACTGAAAGCGAGGACTGCCTTTCCTAGGCATAGTGAATACATATATTTTGAAGTACCAAAGTCCTTTAAGTTCCAAAAAGTCTACCAGTTTCTAATCGATTCCAGATGGGATGCCAAATGTGAATACTGGTTGTAAGAACTCTATGCTCTGTTTTGGGAAACACTGTTGTTTTAATAATTACCTTGGTCACTGGCAAGCCTTTACTAATAAACCTCTGATTTGATGCCCTGTTCTATCAGACCTCATGACACATGTAGCCAACAACTTTAACTCCCACATGACAGTGGCCAGGCCTTTCTTAAAGATAAAGACTACATTAAGCCTGTCTATAGTAGAAAAAAAATGGATTGTCTTGCATCACATGAAAGAATATAGTCAATGGTGCTATATTGATTTGTGGTGTGTGTCAATGCATGTGCTGCTCTGGACCACTATGTAGAGACAGACAACCTTTTCCAAAGCAGTTTACTTTGGGAATCCACTCAGGCGATTTAGGTGACGGGCTGGAGGAGCTATGGAACCTGATCAGTAGGTAGGGCTTTGGCATGGAGTAAACTGTGTGTACCCAGGCCAGTGGAAGGAAAGTAAAAGCAAGCCAAGATCATGTTCCATGAAATGGCAATAGGGACAAGAAAGCACCCGCTTCTGAATTTTTAAATAAGAATAGGTCTAAGATATATCTAATGCTTATGGAATTGCAAAATCAAAAATTTCTGCCACTAGTTAGGTGACAGTTGCTCAGAAGACAGGCAAACTCATGAGTGAGGGGAGGTCCTTTGAAAGCACTCTGCTATCGCAAGGTTGGAAATACTGCCCTGCTGCTGCTGATTTATTTTTCTTCAATTACTTTTTTTTAATGGTTTAGCTAGCAATACTTTCTTTCATTTGCAGACCAGATCCCTACAATGAATGCGTGACAGTCGGGTTATCTCCTTGTCCTACTTGGCTGCCTTCTGAGACCTGCATCTAAGACCTAGGGGAAATGGCTGAGCGAGACACCCTTCTCTCCTCCACCCTCTTCATCATTAGGAGATGTTGTGAATCAAACAGAGCTCCCACACTGCTTTGGTAACCCAGGCCAGAGGCTGTGTGTGAATAAAGCCATTGTCCAATAAGTAATTATGTAAGTCCCCTTCCAGCCCCTGCAGATGCCAGGATGAATGGAAACAAGCAGAATGGGTGATGCCAGCTGGCCTGTGCAACCCTTGCGTACCTCCCACAAGGCAAAATGGAGATCATGTGTAGACAAGCATCCTCAAGTTCACAGATGCAAGAAATCTTTGATCCACAGTTATATGAGAAACATTCATTCTTTCCATGGTAATTCAGTGGCAGCCCACTTCTAAATCCCAAAGGCCTAGTTATGACTTTTTGGAGGCCACAAAAACAGATAGAACAAACCCACTAAAATCTGCTTGGGTCTGAGAAAATTATCTCTAATCCTCAAAAAAATTAACTATTATAAGGAAACAAGAGTGTTATGTTCTGGAAGAAAAGCATAAGAGCAGATTTGCTCTTCTGAGGGGGGAAGAAAGCAGGTGGATGGCAGAGTCCCCCTAAAAAGCGTGGCATTCAGGAAGATAATTCCCTAGGGATTAAATGAAAACACACATTGTTTAAGTGACACCCTGCAGAGAAAATTTGGAAACCTTTGCTTCAGGGCTTAAAAAGAATGCTTGGATTTGCTTACAGGTAATGAACAAAAGAGAAGAGAGACTTGGTCGCAGCAAATGGCATTGGGTCTGTGCCTGGGGGAGGAGTGATTATCCTGACTACAAAGGAGTGACTTTCCCTTGAAACAGAAGGTTGAAACCATATTTTTGGGGAAGTGAAGAGTAGGAAATAACCTAACAGCTGTGATGGTGCTGAATGCAGGTTTAATTATTATTTTTTTTTCCTTCTGCAAGGTGTAGCCAAAGAGCCATCATAAAGAGCTGGGTTACGGTTCCACCTTTTAATGATGAACTTCCAAATGTTAGTGAGCTGCTAGGAGGTGTTCAACAGCATCTGGGTCAACTAAGCATGTTTTTCAGTCGGTAGCCAAATAGCGTCTCACATTCCTTTCTGCTCAGACCTCCAGATCACGCTAACCCACAACTCCTGGCCTTCTTTTTAGCATCTTTGCAGTTAGTAGGACATGACCAAATAACTACTGTAGTCACATATGACAAACTGAAGACTTCAGGTGCAGCAAGCTATATGAATAAAGCTTTTCAGGTTATGTGTATCTGTATCCTCTCCTTTGAACCCTTTGACATTTGCTTCATCTTCGTAGCAACATTATGGGAGGAAAGACACAGACAAAACATTTGGGGAAAATAAATGATCCCCGCAAAGGTTTGTCAAAAACATTTTTTTTGGCAAAAGAAGGTGGGTGTCTGTGATCTGTTGAAGCAAGGGAGGTATGGGGAGGGAATTCTGCAAAGTATTCAACACCAACAAGTTTCTGTAACTGTTTTGTTGAATGAAGAAAACTTTAAATATCCCTACCTTTTATTTCTTTCTACCAGTGTAAACCTCCACTGGAGCAGAAGCAGTTAGTTCTTTCAGAGGATAAATCAGTTTGTAACACCAGAAGCAGGCCTGTTTATATGAGATAGGTTTCTACCTCTAGGAGCAGATGGATGAACACAAAAGGTTGAGAAGGAAAGAGTAGAAAAAACATGAAACAGAGATTAATTTTTACCTCCCGAGCAACAGAACAAGAACTTGGACAGATAAAGACCTTTCTAAAGCTCAACAGTTAGGAAGGACTTTGTGATCCCTCAAGTCCACAGTGGGACAGGAAAGATGAAGAACAGGGACCTACAAGGTCCCTTACTTCTTCTCTGCCTGACATTATCGTTCCTAGGCGAGGAATAAAGGTCTTGCCCCGCTGTGTGAGCCAGACAAACTGTTTTTCCCTCTTACAGGCCCCCAAGATGAACTACTGGGAATCAATCATTTAGGCTGGGATGGGCCAGGGAATCCTGCTTGGTCCAGCTCCAGAAACTCCTTCAAGCCACCAAAGTCTCTACTTCCCACTGAGCAAAGAACTTGTTTAAGATCCCTGAATGAAAGGCAGATATGAAGGATTTTATTTCTCTCTTTACACTGACTTTAATTTCCTTCTCATTGTGATTGTTGCCTTCCTGCATGCTCCTCTAGAGTAGGAAAGAATAAAATTAAAGTAATAGAAGAAAATCCTAGAAATCAGGAATATTCTCCACTGGTTTCCATCCTTCCCCTTATAATGTATTGGGAACGGAAGAATCCTAGAGAGCACGCTTGTTGCTGCCAAGCAAATCTTTATTTTACAGCACAAAAGCAGCTTCCTGGACAAACATCCTATCCAACCATGCATTTTTATTCCCCTAGTGAACATCGTGGTTATTATATGGAAAAATGAAATGTAACTAATATTAAGACTTCAGTATCCTCAGATGCCCTTAATTAAGTAACTTAGAATTAACTTGAGGTTTACAGTCACAGAAGCAATTTTTTAAATATAGACTAGAAAAATTAATCTGGAAGTAAATGATAACAGGACAAACAAAAGACATTTGATACCGAAGGGGAAAGTAGCTATAAAATACAACACAGAGAAGATAAGTAATAACTGTGAAGCTCGTTCTGTGAACAAGAAAGTAATCACTGTTATTTTTGTAGTCTATATTTTTTCTAATTTCAGATTCATTTTATGAATAGGTTTGCACAGCCATTTCTTCCTGCCATTCTCTATTTCAGCTGATGGAGCTTTTGGAGAGAGCTTCTCCAGGTCCCTGAAAAAGCTGGCTAGCACAAAGAGGAGTGAAGAGGCAGCAAGACTGCTGCTACTTAAATTAACTGAAACAATATTTTGGCTGTACAGGCTTCTGCATTCCCTCGGTGAGCCTTAAAAAGAGCCATCTGGTCAGAATATTACATCTTTGGTTAGATCCTGCTTTGGAAACTGAAACTAGGCTCGTGAGCACCTGTTAATCATTTTTAAGGAGGGATTTGGGAGGCAGTAGTTGCCCTGGTGGGTTGCTCCATGCAGAGCAGATTTTGGCAGGACGATGGGTATGTGTCTGCAGTGATGGGTGTCCACCCACTCTGCTCCTGCAAAAAAGCATTGTCTGCACTGGTATCACACTGGCACGGCATGGCCCTTCCAAAAGCAAAAGCAGTCACCCTGTCTCACTGAGACTGGCCCCCCAACACCTCCTTGAGGTGACAAGGACCGAAGGGTTGCGTCTTGCTGAGGAGGAGCCCGGAGTGGTGCCATTCTGTGCTCTCTGCAGGGCCGGTGTTCCCTGGGACAGGAGCCACCTCCTCCAGGAGCTACCTCCAGGTGGAAAGGCTATGGAGGGACACAGCATCTGTCCTTTTGCTCCCGGCTTGTGGAGGAAATGTCAAAACACCATCCGAGTCCCTCTCCCCCAATGTTTTGGACACAGGTCTTTAATGAGTGGAGGGAAACAGATTAAGAGCCATCGAATGCCTGCTGGGGAGTGTGCGTGTGTGAGTGAGTTGGCAGGAAAATATTTTGTATGAGTTTCTGTCCTTCTCGGGAGCTTTCGCAGCCCCATGTAGTAAAATCTGTCTCCTTCTCTCCCCACCTGGCATAACTCCCTCAGGACTGATTGCACCAAGGTACGAACCAGTATCGCATAAGCAATTAGCTAATACAGTCCCTTCTGCTCTATTGTAAAGGTTCGAAATTTGCCCCCAGATGGATCTTCCCAAAAGAAAAGCCTTCAACTGTGACACAAACCACATTTCTAAAATATTTTTCAAATAATAAAATCACATAAAGGAACTTAAAGTACTAATATGAGCTCTCTCAATCTCTATTTATTCATCAGTTCTCACACTAAAATTTCACTTGGCCACTTTTTAAAAGATAAACAACGTAACAGTGGCCTCTGCTTGAATCCCACCAGTGCTCTCCATCTTTACACAGAGATGTACCTGAGCCTATACTTCTTTAGGGTGAAGCTCATAAAAAGTGGCAATTCATCACAAATCCCCCACTCTGCAGTGTGAGGAATATACATTGCCTGCTTTACATAAATGACAGCAGATGCCCTGCATGCTTGAAGCAAGGGCTGACAGCGCTGCAGCCCAGCATGTGCAGAGGTAACTCATGCTGCCAGTGTCTCCCTGGGATGGGATCCAGCTTAGCTGGTGGCACCTCAAAGCCTGGGTGAGGGGAGTGGGGAGCTGGAATGCTCCTTTGCTCCCAGCTCCACATACAGCCCCGAGATATAATTCCCTATAATGTGTGATGTAATCCCTGGGGGTTGATGTGATCCCACAGTACCCCGTGCCAGAGGGATGCTTCAGTGCATTCCTCCCAGGAGGCAGCCCAGAGGAGTCTGCCACCCCCAGGGTATGGTTCTGTTCTCCCAGCACCCACAGGATGGATTAGGACAGGATAGATCCTTCGTGGCTGGGGCTGTACACGGAGAGCCCTCCTGGGGGCTGCAGTCCTGCTGGCAAAGGGAGGCCAGCGGGGAGAAACCTCCCTGGGCGGCAGTAGGAGCTGGATCTGGCCCAAGCACGAGGGCACATTGTCTCCAAGATACAGTGGCTTGGGGTAGCTTTTCCTAAACAAAGAGCATTATAAGTGAGCCACTGCTGGAAATTTCCATTCTTTTGTTGGGTAGATGCTGTGTAAATAAATGCATTCCTAAGATTTTTTTCATAATCCTGGAAAGGTCCATAAAAAGAAACTGTACAGTTTGCAACATCACTGGAGTTCATATATATTATTCCTCAGCTGCTGGGAACATGATATACAATGGCACAGAATATAATGCAAGAAACATATACTAAAGGTCTTCTAAGAAGCATTTTGTGCATTTGTATGTGGCGTGTACAGCTATTCTATTTTGCCCCGTGGGATCTAAAATATTCAACCCTTATTAAAGCTCAGGTTCGTGAATTACTTACCTTAACTCTAAATAATCCTTACCTGACAGGTGACTTTGGCAGCAGCATTTAGCTCCCTATTCCCTAGTTCATTGTGTGAGTGTTTTGAAAGCATTTATGAATTAGAACGTGAGACAAATGTTTAAGCAACTTCTTACTTTACCCCTCTGCTTTTCTTCCTGTCTGAGTTTTATTGAAAACCCAGATGATTTGGAAAGATCCTGTTACAATAATGATATTGTGCCTGATGTATTTACAAGTTGAATGGCTCAAAACCACATTTTCAATGTCTTATTTTCTCGTCATATATAAACACTAACTACATATAGAAGAAATTAGGTTCCTGTACCTAGTGTATTGGTAATGTAAACGCAAGAGTGAGTTACATAGTAAAGACTACTGTACCGTCATTATTAGAAGTCAGATCTTTTTATTGAAATAAGCTAGTAGCTTCTCCCACAAACTCTACCCCCTTGGACTCAGCTAATCTGGATTTATAAGATCATTTCCCTGTTTAAAGCAGTACAAATATTTCAGAAATTTAGAACAAAAACTGTTCTTTAGGTTAACAGAACATTTATTACATTTCTTTATAATTTTTGAACATACTCTGACATTTATCTCATATGTAGATTTGCCCAACAGCTATGCCTGGTTTCTTTAGGATGAATTTTTAAACCTTGGAAATCATATCCCTTAGTAATGTGATCCTACTAGAAAAATACAGAAATGCTGTAGAAATAATACTTTCCTTTTTAAGCATTTTTCATTTTTACCTCTCAAAGTTCTAGACAAAAGAAAGCACTTAATAAATAGTTGTATAAAATACAAAATGTACTTTTCAACATTTGTCTTCTAATTGTCCAAAATACAACAATTTCATTTATTTCCTAGATATGCTATTTTTCAGCCAGATTAGAAATGTAATAAAAATAATGCCACAACCAAAAAAAACCCTAGAAGCCAAACCAAAACAACCCCTCAAACAGGACTAGCTCTGCAAGGTAAGCCCAAATACTCTGATTTCCTTCTGTTTGGACACTGCCACAGCATTGCCAATTCCGCATTGCTCATCCAAGGTCCTGATTTTTCCTGACCTCAGTACTCACATTTGGGGGCTACTATGTCCAAAACATTTCAGCCTCTGGGATGAAGGTTCAGCCTTCTCTCAAAGAAAGATTATTAGAGCAATTGTAGCTTTCAAACTGGAATAGATTATAAAAGCCTATTACTGAATTTTACTCTAAGGCATCAAACTTTAAACCCAATTAACAGCAAACTATGATCCCGGAGACTGCAGCCCATGAACTTGTCTACCACACAAACAGCCACACAAATCTCTCACATTTATTTTTTCCAGGCTTTCAACTTTGATTAATAACATGGCAAAACCATGCAAGTCTCAACCATATTAACCACAGCTATATTTTTAGTCTTACTGACACGAACACTTTAATATAATAAAAAGGAAAAGGAAAACAGAAGAGGTGTTTCATTAGGACATGAGGATTACTGAAACGACTGTGTGGAATATTTGTCAAGAGGTGGTAGGGTAAGAGTTATTACTTACATTTCAGCGTGTCTCTAGGAACTGGAGCTAGAAGCTCCTTTGGTGAGATATGTTTGCTTTGGAAAAAAAATCAAGTCATCAGACTGTCCAAGCTCTTCTTACTGACACATTTATAACACAGAATCGCAAACTCAGTTAAGAAGTTCGCAGCATTACACGGAAAATTATTTTTCCAATTTTTTATGATTCCTGGCATTACAGCAGTGACACAAGATCCAGAAGTTCACATACTAACCTGCCAGTCCTTTTTTATTGATAGAGGGCAACATGCAAATATATATGAGGCCTATAGCCTAGTTGGTTAAAAAAATAGCCCAAACCACAAACCCTCAGCAAATGTGTTCGCGCAGCTGATTATAGAATCTTACAAAAGCATTTATTAAAAAAAAAAATCCCATATCCAAACAGCCCCCATCCCCAAATGGCTGATACAAGCAAGAAACCAGCATTATGTCAGTAAAATAACAGCTTCAAAACAAATCCAAAGACTAATGCTTGCCTAATACAGAATTATTCAATATTAAACGTGTTTGGCTTCACAACTCTGTGATAGTGGGATTAGAGTTAAGTTTAGTTCAGTCTGCTCATTGATCATTTGTATGACAGGGGTATTCCTTAGATGAGTTTCTGACACAAAATTCAGCTGAATGAATAGTATTACAAACATCATAAACATAAACAATACTTGGCTGAGGATGCTGTTTGACTTTTTTCTTTCTACATCTACCTGCCTACACATTTGCACCAGCAGTATGTTTATAGTGATGCCTTTTGTAAGAGAGCCAAGCTTTGTAAATCCAAATAATGGTCAAAACCAGTCATATCTTTTCTATTTCTAGATTGTTCGCATGAAGACAGCTACATTTCAAAACCGAGGGAACAGAGTAAAGAGATACAGGCATACAGCATCCTAATAATGACCCTGAACAACTGCTCAGGATAGCGCCCAAATACTGTAGTCATGGACGTACTGGAAACACCCAGGTACCACAGAGGGGATGTGATAGCCTAGCAAGGAGAAGGGCACATCAGTTGCAAATACCTTGTCACACTTTTACCCTGAGATGAAAGCATAATTTCTGCATTGACCTTTTTAGCATTTCTAATGCACAACATCCGCGGTATAAGAAATGCAGGGGGAAGGAGGAAGGCACACACTCTGATCTATTTCTATCCACCAGAAAGCAAAGAAATGTACAGAAAACCTTCGCACAGCACAGGAGAAAGCGAGACTCTATGCACAGTCTTATATATGAACTTCACTATGGAAGAGATTTGTCACCATTCCCACTCATCCCAATCTGATATGGGGACTTTGCTTTTTAACTAGCGCAGGCTTGGCTGCAACGAAGATAAACATATTTAACTGCAACTTTTTTTTTTCTTTCAAAAAGAGGCAAACTGGATTATAGCAAATAACCTTTAGGATAATTAACTGACAATGCCGCAACTAGCATAAAATCTTCCTTCAGGCGACCCCTAATTTAAGTATTACTGGCACAAAGTGGAGACAGATTGTGCATCACCACCGCAATATTTACATAGCAGAAACCCACAGAGCAGGAAACGTGAGACTCAATGATGCACTAAATTAGGAACAATCATATTCTAGTGTTAATTTGCTTTCTCCTCTATCCAAATTTCAGGTCCAGCAATTGGTACAAATGCACATAAAACATTCCCATTTTTAATGATTAAGAACCACAGTCTGCAAGCAGCTCTGCTCAAAAGTAAATTCACTCACTACGAGGGCTGTTTGAGCCATCAAACCCCCAAAAGTGAAAGAGGTTTACCAACACAGAGATTTTTCAGAAAACCAAGACTTCTTAATCTGTTTATTTCTTTCCATAAATGCTGTCTGTCTGCCCAGCTACCTGCCTTTTGATTGCAAATATTTTCCTATGACAATAGCACCATGATTCTGCGGCAGAAGCGGTTTTAATTCAGCACTGCTGTAGCTACATGCAGGTACTAAAAAAATTAAAGCTAAAATGGGGGGAGAAACAGCCCGTCTATTTGTAAATATATTGGGAAGTGACACATTTATAATAAATAAACACTCTAGAGTCTATCCAGACACAGATTTCACGAGCACTACCCTCAGTTACAGCACACTTTGTAAGATAAATTCAAAGAGTCATCACCAATCTTTCTAAATCTTAAATACTATTCAAATTTGGTTTCCATTATGGCATATTAACAAAACATTTACCTTGCCTAATCGCTGATATTCTTCAAAAGCAGAAATCAGTTCTTGTGCCCACTTTATTTTTTCAGGGCTCGGAGAGAACTGTTCCTGGACAACAGCAATTTGGTTGGGGTGAATCACCTGCTTACCTACAAAGATTAATAACACCAGAATCATGCATCGACAAACAGATGTTCAAGCAAAATGTTCCAACCACTTGAGGCTCTCATATGCCTGGCAGACTTTCTTGTTCTTTAACTAATTATTTTACTTGGTTTCTTTTATTTTTTAAACTGGACAACAGGCAGATAGCCTTTTGCCAGATTTTTTAAAGAATAAAAATATAATGAACTATGCTTGCTTTCAATATCATTTGAAAGAACACATGATTCTTTTTCCTCCCTCCAATTCAGACATCCAGACATCTTCTCAGGTGCAATTGTTTGCCTGGGCACTCAATAACACTTAAGTATAATGGATCGCTGAATTTAACTATACAAATAACAGACCCAGCCACTTATTTATAAGTTGTATTAAAGTGTATTCAGAAAATGAGATTTGAAGAAGACGGCAAGAGATTCGCAGGACTGAAAATTTACCATTCACCTAAGGATCATGCCCTAAATTCTCAGTATTGGCTTAACATCATAAAATCCCCAGTGTTGTTTAAATTGTTGTTGCAATAGTTAACAATTAGCAGGTTGCAATATTTATATAGTCAAAAGTACTTTAAACAGCTACTGCAGTGCACTGAGATTTTTTGAAGCACTCTTTTTTATCCTTTCTTGTGTAAACATACACTAAGAAATAAAAAAATAGGTGTTGCCTTTTTCTTTACTAGAGATTTTTGAATGCGAATAGACAGCCACATAATCTGTTTTAATCTGTTACTGTATTTAGCTACCTTAAAACATACCAAATTTGCTTGACAGTTCTAAAAGTGTAACATTTGACATTATTACTTGATTGCTAAGGGAAATTCACAGACCGGTGTGATTTCTTCACTTTGGTTTCGGAGAGTTTTAATAAAAAGAGAATGTTGTAATTCCAGGCTTCCCGCAGAAGCTCCTCTGTGCCAGACAACAAAACTAGTTAGAGGGATGAGCCTGATCCTGCATCAAGCGAGCAGTCTCCTGCACACAGAGGGTCCCACAGCCGCGCAGTCCCGCCGCATGCTGCAGCCTTTCACGGGAGCAGGATTTTTTGCATGCAGGGACAAGTTTGAAGCGTCAGGACCTAAGCAGTTTCCCTGCGCACACCAGGGTCTGCTCCGATGTTCTTACTGACATTGAGCCAGCCTTATGCTAGAAATCAGCCCATCACTCCGTATGAGAAATCTCACACGAGACCGCAGAGATGCACCTATTTTAAATGAAATTTAAAAAAAACCCACTGGGATTACTTTTACGAGACTGCACTGGGTCTGGGTGATAAGATGGAGTGCAAACAAAATCTGGGGATGCAGCAGCACAATCTGCTTAATTTAATTGTAATTTTTTAGTGTCGCTACATTTCTTTGCTAAGAAGCCACAAATAGCTCGATTTTATTTTAGTTCCCATTAAACAATCTTTAGTTTATGCTCTTAAGGGCTTCCAAATATTCAGTTTTAAATTTCAATATGGTAACTATTTAAAAAATAGTTTAAAAATAATAAAAAGTTTAAAACTCATCAAGAACTATATTTTTTGAAATAAATTACATGGAGACAAATTTCCTTAAATACTATGCTTTACATAAAGATTAATCAAGGTTTTTCAGTCGATTTAATCAAATATCACCTTTAATAATCTTATGAAGCTCCTTATTTGTAATACAATAAATTCTCCCTAGCTAAACTTCTAATTCTAGAACTGAAGGGTATGCAAATAATTCCTGCAAATTCTCATGCAATTTAACTTTCCAGGAAAAAACTAGAATATATTTGAAATTACACTTAGAGTCAGTATATGATTATAACAAACTTTAAAATATTTATCTATGGTTTTTTAAAGTGCAAAACATTTCTTTAAAAAGATTTGCTCTCAATAAAGGTATTTGCAGCAGTAAACTAGACTTTTTATTGTTAAAACACTACCAACAACTTACAGAGAATATAATCTAACTTTTGATTTATAGCATTCAGTCGCTATTTTTGTCACAGATTATATATCCAAATAATTGCATGACAGACGTAAGGCCATGCAAGAATGAAGCAAATATTTTAAATGGAATTGTTGTTATTGACAAGTTACTGAGAGAGTGCAAAATTGGAAGACATTAAAATTTATGACCATGAAATTCTTTTTACAGTACCACTTGATATATTGTTCTTTAAATCAATACCTGTCAAGCCTTTTAGGTAACTGTATGATGGTGTCATTTTAGTCTTCTACAAAAGACTGCAAAAAGAGAGGAAACCTATAGTGTTTCGTATTTATATCTGGCTTCTCAGCATGTAGCGCAGGACTCTCTATAATGACTATGTCAGCTGTTAAAGCTTGTGGCAAGGTTTACTTAATTTTTACATAAACATTGCCTCAAACTGACGACTATTTATATGGGGAACACATTGACTTTAAGTCCATGGGTTCTGATATTGCAAACCATCTTGCTGGGTATATATGTGCACGCGTGTGTATATATATACACATATATATGCACACTCCTCTTATAAAAGATACGTGCATATAAATTAAAATAAATTAAAAATATATAAAAGAGATATTAATTTGGCTAAATTACCTTTGAAATATTTGATTTTCATTAAACATGCTTGCTGAAGCAACAACAGGCTGCTTATAAGGTAACTGGAAAAGAACACTTGGCTACAATAAACAATGAGGGTCACAATTGTAACTAAGCAGCTGATAAGTTCTTTGTTATATTATTTTGCTTGTTTAATCTTGAGTGAACATATTTGATTACATTAAGGCCAATTCTGCCAGTCTAAATCTGAATATGGGAAAATCTAAGGACATATAACTTTGCTGAATGTTGTAGAGTTGCATTAGTTTTAGGGGTGGTGAATTTGGCCCTGTGCATGCAAATAAGTGTGTGTTCTCCAAGTAAGAGCGAGCAATTTGGAAGCTTCAGTTCTTTTTAGTTCTGTTGATTTCAATAATTTTGATTCTTTATGAAAAAGTAGCAGGAATGAATCCTAAATATTTAAAACAAAAGGAACAGTGTGTTTTGAACTTGTTATCAAAGTGACACCAGTATTTTACTCTCATTTTATCAGAGGACAGCCAGCGGCAAATATGATCTACAGACTTCCGCTTTATACAAGGTCATGGATTATGCTAAGACCCGTTTGTAATTTTCTGTGATGAATATAAATAGGAAATGTTAAAATGTTTCAATTCTATACTTTTGTAACAAAATGGGTTTGCTTTTAGTTTTGAAATGACATTTTGAGCAAGAAAAGTTATCAAAACATTAAATAAACTTAAAACGAAAGAAACAAATAAAAAGTTACATTTTTGATCAACCTAATTTTTTTTTACTAAAAATAAGAAAAACGCTGACTTAAACAGATTCTTTTAAAATTTTTTTCCCATCAAATCAGAAAAGCCACTATTGCCTTTTCTCTGATTATGGTCAGACTGGTTGTCAGGCTTTTTGCTGGATTTTGGAAATGTGTTGGAAATGTGTTGATGATAGTTCTGGAAAGGCATGAGGCAAAAACAGGAACTGTGAGTTCACCTTAATGAAATCTGTACCTTTTACAGATCTCTACTCCTTGTATGGAAAAGCAAGACACCTCTATGGCTGAGTTAGAAATTCATTTTATGCCCTTCCTTGCCACATGTGACCTTTTTATTTGTGTCTTATCTGCACTGTATCCCGATGTAAGGCAACTTCCACCGTACAGTCAGTGGAGTCCAAACCACCACCAATGCTGTTTATGCTGAGCATTTCTAAATTTCCTAAATTGGCAGCCTGAGTTAAGTATTTAAATACACATTAAGCATTCAAAAGGAGTGCTCTCAAAGGTGCTAAGCATCTGCAACTCCATCTTCTGTCAACAGGAGGTTTTTAAAAAAACAAGCCTTCCCCTAAACTAGGAAATATTGACCAAGATTAGGTAGCCATCAGCAGGTGCTATCGGGTGGAAGTCCACATGGACGTGGATAATCTAGCTGTGAGGAGCTAACCATTCTGTCTCCGAAACAAGATTTGGTTTTGCAAAGGTTGAAGCTCAGCAGACAGCAAGGTAGAGTTTTATGCTCCAGAGCATCGATCTCTATTCTTTCACTGGTGTGTTGAGATCACTTAAAAGAATGCTTGGTTTGTTAGACTATTTTGCTTGGTGCTTTAAGATACCACATGCCACTAACTGTCAAAATACAGTTTGCTGGATGGCATCACCAGGAACCATGCCTTTAGTAACAAACCCCCAAGAGATGTACCATTACCCTACGTATATCCTGAATGATGGTCAGAGACAAATGATGTAAAGTGTTTGTCCTATATGCTAGCATTCTCGAACGCATGTGTCAAAGGGCTGATTTCTATTGCAAAACCCCAGTCTTTGGTGGTTGCACTGTCCCACCAGGGTGTCTGAGTGATCTGGTACACCAATCACAGGGTAACAGGCTGCCTTACAGGGCTCTGGGGCAAGGAGCCTGCTGCTCTTGCTGTCTGCCAATACCCGTAGGCATCACCAGCACTTGCTGGGAGGGGAGCCAGGAGACGAAAAACAAATCAAGGAAAATAGTAAGAAAATAACTTTTCCCCTAAAAAAATTAGCATAGGAGATTTGCTTATCAACTCCTTTACCTAAAAAGTACTTTTTAAACAACTGCCATTTAAAAAAATTAGGAGAAAGGGAACCACATATTTTAAGAAGCAATTGTAGGGTGCCCATCACAGAGTACAGCATTGCCTTTCTCGTGCTCTGTGATGGCAGGAATCACTGCACAGCCTCTACTCTGACTTCTCTTCAAAAACAGTCACACGCTTCATGGGATGTGGTTTTAAAAAGCAGCCTGTGACTTTTCAGGCAAAATTTCCATCCCCAATTTAAAAGATGCTAATAAACATAGAAGAGCTTGATATGACTGAGTTTTTCAATAAATGACCTGAAATAAAACCCCAAGTTATTTGTCTAAGTGACAGTGAATATAGCAATACATTTAAATTGAAGAAGCTATGTGTTATTTTGAGATATCGGCAGAAAGCCATACCAGTGAATCCCATTGAGGCACCTTCTCTTGATTGCCTGCGGAGCCCGTCTTCATCTTGGAAATCAATGTATACAAGGTCTATTGCTTGAAGGCCAAATGCCTTTGCTGTGACTATTATTTTTTGCCTGGCATACAGAATATCGTGAGTCTCCTTACTGCTTGTTGCACCTACAAAAACAATGAAAACAAAGAAAAGCTGACAAGAGTGTTTGAAATCTTTCTCTGTTACATATTTCCCATGTCAAAAAAGGAAAGTTTGAGATTTCATTTAACCAATTTAGAAAACAAAAGAGGGGTGCAAGGCTATATTGACAAAATAATACACTTAGGAGGAGCTAAAGCTGCTTTAGCAATAAATAATTAAATCTCTCCTTAAACACTAGCTTATAAAATTCAGATTTTAATTCTATTCAAATCAGAAGTTGTAAGCCTGAAGTCAGTGGAAGTTTTGCCTAGTAAGTACTGTGGAGTTGGGAATAACATGAAGTAATTATTTTATTATATTATTTACTGTATGTACGGGAGAAGCATTACAGCAAGAGAAGCTCTATATAAACTCATAAACAGGTTACAACTAAATGGTTAAAAAAATCACACTGAGAACAGAATTGCACTTTCCTTGGTTGTGATTCTTGTCACAACTGATGTCCTAAGCTCAATATTTAAGCTTTACTATTTGGATGAAAAGTGATGGTAGAGGACTTCTGAGAAGAAGCAAAAGTATTCACGAGACTTCATGTGCTCACAGGGCACTAGCTAAGCAATGTGCTCATGTGAAGGTGATATGAAATAATAATAATAACAATAATAACAACAACAACAACAACAACAACAATAATAATAATAATAATAATAATAATAATAATAATAATAATAATAATAATAATAATAATAATAATAATTTCCCTTTCCTTAGGGCCAGTATTTATGCACAGATTTCCAGTTTGGAAGGAATATTTTAGGAAAGCAATGCCACTTTTTACATTAATGTACTTATTTTTAATTTAAATATTAATAGCTCTGCACCATTATCTTTAAACTGAATTAGATTAATAAGAAGCTAAGCAGTCTCTCATAAAAGACATTTTGAGATACTTCTCATTTTTGAGGAAAACTGATAGTGCTTTCACAGTAATATGTGACTGTATTGACATAGAAAGCAAAATATAGTAGGAGAGTCTTTGTGTATGATGTCAAAAGCCTGACAGATAATTGTCTGCAAATCTGTGATGAAGCATACACAGGAATGTTAAGACTTTAAATGTGGTTCTTAAAAACATATGCATGTTTCTTGTGGATATATTATTTTTAAATAATTTCAGTAACTCAACAGGTTTTGGGTTTTTTTCATTAATTTTCGGTACTGCATGGCAAGAAGCACAAGAAACTGTCAGTGCCTTGTATCACACAGAGACCACACTTCAATGTCCCAGTGATATATTCTGATTGAAAAAAAAACAAGGAGAAAATTGAAAATGTGAAATGCAGAATCAAGTGTTGTAATTACTCTAATTATTGCTGTCGGAAAAGCAACGGACATAAATCACATCAGGCCTCTCCAATGCAAATGCTGCATGTTAACATTTCAAATAAACAGTCAGGTAACAACCTATGCTGGCTCGGAAATCCTCTCCTCCAAAGACAACTGCGTCCAAATGAAAGCCAGCCTGAGATCCTGTTCTCCGTGCTTCTTCACAGACAGCCTTCAAATGAGAACAGAGTATATTAATTCCTACAGAAATGCAGGATGCAGAGAGACTAAGAGGATATTACAGCAACTCAGTGCTACCTAAATCCTTCAGCTAAAACTGCTCCTATTAAGTAAAGCCATTGTAGGTGCTCAACTATGCACAGTGCTTTAAAATGACTCAGCAAAAGAGAAAACATTATCTTTCCGTAGGTACCTACATGCCTAGACTGTGTAAATACAGGACATTGGAGCAGACTCCCTACCTTTTGATTGACATAGGGGTATTACTGTGATCAGTCCTTCAGGTATTTATGTAACAATACGGAACAAAATATTTGTCAAATGCTGCTTAAAAGCAAACAAAGAATTTGATTAGTTTAACTTGTAATACACCTGTATGAGAAACAGAAACAAAGATCAGAATCTCTTTTATTAAAAAAAATAATTTGAATGGTTTAAAATGGTTGTGGATTCCTTATAGGATATAAGGATTTCTTACAGGATTGCCAATTTAAAGTCTTCTGCTAAAAATATCTGAAAAGTAAGGAAGGAAGTAAAAAATGCAACAAGTGCTGTAGGGAAGTATTAAAACAAAAGCAAACAAAATTTTGCTGCTGTAGCTATTCTATGAAGAGGTGCATTTCCAAAATTTTAGTATTTCATATTGATGTTTGGAAAACATTACTATTTTTAAGGTTGAGAGACACAGATGTAATTACAAGCTCCACTAGTAGGTGTTCTTCTATGGCAGCTGGCGTGGCAAGAAATTATTCTTAACCAGAGTGCTTTAAAAGACAAGTCTCCTGCCAGCATCAGGAATGACAATATTAAAAATTCCCCTACAAAATACTGTAGGTGAAGAAAAACCTCAGCTGGTTTAAAATATGATTTAATTCTGTATATGCACACTGGACAGGAGCGTCTCCTGTTTGGTTACTGCTGTATTACGTTCCCAGATACGTAAGGGTAAATGGCTGTATCAAACGAGCAGGCTGCCTGTGAGGCCTGCCGGTACTTCTGGAGGTACTTCTGATGTCTATGTCCTCAGCTGGTCTGAAACTTTTCCCTTAGAGCTTGGGAGGGGAATGCTGAATTCCTGGTGCATGATCTTCCGTTTCATTACTACGCTGCCTTGCCTTTCTGAAAAACCTGGACTTGATACTGAAGGCTGGGAAGTAATTTCTATTAAAATGCACTTAAAAAATAAGATTTGATGTAAAATTACCCTAAAAAAGGAGTACGTTCTTCAGATATTTCCCCTTTTCAAAGTTAATTATACTTGTATTCTTAGCGTTAAGCACCCCATCATATACACAAAAAAATTATAACATGAAATTTGGTTGTAATGCTATCAGTAGAAACTATCATAAAGATACCTGTTCATCAATTGTGAAATGATAATTCGTTTTTCTAATTAAATGTTATACAAAAGTCCAGTTTGCTAGCTACTAAATAGCCACGTATATTGCAACACTGAGTATTTCAAATCTTTGGAGAAGCACCTTTTTACTCCAAATGTACTTAAAATGAGAACAGTAATGCTGAGCGGTTTTGTTATTTGGCATGGGATATCTAGAACTGTTTTGTCACTGAAATATTTTGAATTTATGAAGGCCTTTACAATACAAACATGAGAGTTAAACATATAAATATTCTGAGCAATTGAAAAATCTGTTTAGTATTTTTTAATCTCTCTTCCTTGATCAAATCAGGGGAATGAGTATTCTGCTCATCCTAGTTTGCTGAGATGGCTAAATACGAATACTTCAAGACCTGCTTACCTTAAAATTGAGCAAGCCCACTGCAGTTTCCACAAAAGGGATAAAATTCATTGGTTCTACAAGTGTTCGGCCTTTTAGATGATGTAAGAATTTGCCTGAAAACTAAAACTAGACAGTATGAGCTATCAGACAGAAAAAAGAAGAAGAGTCTGCATGTATATACAACACGTTAAATTTTCACCTGGCTACAACAACACCTTTCCCCTCCCCAGAACCTTGCAATTAAAAAAATTAACCCATTTTTTAACAAGGCCTGTGATTTGAAACTGCAGCATTCCCATACATTCCTAAGTTTCCAGGCTGGTTTGAAAAAAAAAATATAAAAAAAAATCCAAGCCTAGTACCTCTCACCCTGGCTTAGTGAAATGCAAATCCGCGGGCCCTGGAAAACAATGAAGTGCTGCTGTACCTGAGGTCCGGTTTTGTTTCAGGTCCAGCACTGCCATCACTGGAAGTGCTCCCCAGCCTTCTAAGTGGCATCCGTATTATTCATTACAGCACCGTTACCCTTTTGTTCAATAGGCTTTTCTTCATAATTTTTTAGCTTACCTAGGAAGGCCTTAAAAAGGAAGTTTAATTCTTTGAAGACCAAAGCTTGCCAATTTTTTCCATGAGACCAGTTCACAGCTAGCTCTGAGCTGCCAGTGGGGTAGCCCAAATTCCAAAATCTATCATCTGGAAACATACAAAAGCTCTTGCACAGATTTTTCCCCTTTCAAAAGGGGGAAAAAAAAGAAGGGGGGGAACCCTCAGCCCTGTATTGTAAATCTATTATGTCTGTCCAGATTGAGTAATTTGCCCAGAGATAAATTTATCACAGGTACGGCAAAAAGATGTTAGTAAATAAAGACAAAAATAACATATGCATATATTTTAAATTTAAGGAATATTCAACTATTAATGGATATCAAAGGAAAGGGAATTTTAATCATCTCTCCATTCAGTCTCAGTTGGGTAAATCATATCTAAGAGATTTGCATAAATATAAACCATCAAAGACTTTTCATCTTCAAAGGGGGTTTCAAGACCCTATAAGCTTTGTACTGTAATCATCGCAGGTCACAACCCTGCAGGAATAAGGCTGCTATGGCAACATAAAAAACTAATGCTTAAGGCTTAGCATAATATTCTGACTAATAGAAAGGAAACTCATTTTAAAAGCTGGCAGCCTATTTACCAGAAGCTGGATTAGAGGTGTTATTTCCCCTTTTAGCTTCCCACCATCACCCCTCCCCAAAAGAAGGAAAATCTAATCACTCAGATCTTGAAAAAAAGCTTTCCAACAATTTGCACTAACTTTACAACTAGGCCAAAATAAATCACAGCTTTCTTCGATGAAGAATTCTGCCCTTCCCATCCCTGCTTTGAATTGTCACTGTGGCCCTCTCCAAAACTTTTTTTTGGAGAAGAGAATTCAAACCAAAAATGCGAAAGAAAAAAAAATCAATGATGTGCACATTTGGTAGTGTACAATATGGCAAATACAACAGTGACAGAAAACAGTAAACTTCACACAGGCAAATGCAGAAAGAGGTAATATAATGATATCAGCACATATTCTTAAGAATCCTATCTGATTTTTATTTTTTAAGTGGAAAAAAAAAGCAAAAAGCACTACTGTGTTTATAGTCTAGGTGCAAGTTAGAGCAGCAGAGCTCTTCTTTTAAAATATTTTAAAAGTCACACTCCTGGGATTTTTGCTACCTTTTGTTTTGAAGGTAAACAACAACAACAAAAAGCACATTTAATTAAATATTGGCTGCCTTCCTCTCCCTTTTAAAAAATTTGCAATAAGCACCAACACAAAAGGTAACGAGTGGAGAAGTTTCAATTAATTTTTTTTTTTTTTCAAAAGGACGATTAAATGTTTCCGGCCTGGTAAAGTGTTCATTTCAGAGAGAAAGGGGAAAAAAAAAAGAAGGCGGAGGGAAAAAAAACCCACAAAGCTTGGGGAGGGGATGAAGTAGCAAGGCCTCAGCAGTTCTTTCAATTCCAGTGCACACCCAATAGTGTGTCAGGAAGAATGCACACTGGTCGGGATTTGTGGGAGAATTGTCCCGCCACAAAAGAGGGAGAGTTACGCTTGTTATAGTCCAATAAGCCATGCCAGTCAAACAAGTACCCACACTAGGGACAAAAGGAAAGCAAGAGATTCTCACACAAAAGAAAACAAGTAAGCCCATCTTTTAGTTGTGCATCAGCCTCCAGGTTTTTTGCTGCACATAAATAAAAATGAAGGGGGGGGTGTGGGTTGTAGGGGGAAATAAACAGCTTCTGGGAGGCTGAAAAATCACACTGGAGTGAATTTGGGGAGGGTTTGGAAAAGACAACAGTGGTGCTAAGCAGAGCACGGTCTTTGTGTGCAAAGGTTGGGTAAAGTGAGTGGAAAGCAAAAGGTGGATGATGAGGCCGAAGTTGTTAGGGCTGGCTTGTTTTCCATGATGGAAATCAAAGTTAGGTAGAGGAAAGGTGGAAGATGATGAGGTGACAAAGAGCTCCTGCATTCCACTTTGCCACAAAACCTACTTGGTGGAGGCAAGGGCCCTGCCATTTTGAAAGCATGAATATTCATTACTGACAAGTTACATCTAACACCTACATGGCTGTAAACCCTGAGAGGTATACTCTGGTTAATTTAATTAAACGGTGGTGGAAGGGGATGGTGTACTTTCCATTGCAAGTGACAGAGGCCGAAGGCGCAGTGCCACGGAATGGATGGCACTCATCACATACCCAACGTATTTGCTCAGTTGTACGCTCACGCCTGATCTTAACGGTTTGATCAAGGTTAGATGCTGAGATTAAAATAGATCCTAATACATCTGCTTGCCTTTCATCACAGCTTGCACGCATGCTAGTTGCTCGGCTAGTGGTTTGGAAAAATATAGAAGGGAATAATTAAGCATTATCCTTTTACTGGCATGTTACAGGAATAATGGTATATCTAAACAAATGTCCCCCTTTCTTGACAATTAAAACAATTATTGCATAATTAGTCCTATTTCAAAGTTTTCTTAAGTAATTTGACATGCCAACCATTTACATTTCAGGTTTTTATTGGCTGAAAAGTCAGTCGTGAAACACAAACACACCTGTCAGTAATTAAAAAGGAAGAAATAGAGAACTGTTCAGGAAATAATATCTGTGCTAATTAAAAACACTAGTTAAAAGCTTCCTGTTTGTTCCTCCAGTTGCCCCAAGGAGTGACCTTCCCCCCAACCCATTTTTTCATATGTTGCTAACATGGTTTCCCCATCTCCTGCTTCCAATGCATGTAGCTAAGGCTCATGGACAGAGACAGTCATTTCGTTCATTAGGATAATCAGAGAAGACCCAGATACTTATCCTTCTATTTTTGCTAATATACTCTCGCATCAATATTGGTTCTTCACTGACGGTGGGAGAAATAATTTTGTCTTACTTTATAAATGCAAGGTGTTCTATGCATGCTTTTTGTATAGCACAGCCTACACACATTTAATTGGGTGCATTTCCCAATTACTTAAGTCAAGCAGCAACATCATATGGTATTTGCAGGCTTCCTCATAACTCAGAGTCACTCATCTCTATGCCTGTAAACTTGGCCCAAAGCTTCAGTCAACAGCTACTTGGTTGTTGGTACTCACCCATCTTATTTCTTCAACATTTTCAACCTTTGGCAGCATCATGCTTGAAGGGAGGGTCTTGGACTGCAAAAGCACCTCTAGATCTTCTTCTGCCAAACCACTGGACACAGAGTTTATCCTAACACACTTTTCAGCATTGCCGAAATCAAACTCTTCAAGGGTTTTCACAACTGTCAGTCTTGCTTTTCTCTATTATAGGTATGTAAACGCACAAGAAAAGAAAAAGAAAGCTTGTTTACTATTGACAGAAAAGTGCACAGAGCAGAAAACTTCTTGAAATGACATGGAGCAAACACTAGACAGACAGTATATTGGTGTCCCAAAAATGTCTGTCACTCCTGGATGTCCTGAAGCAGTCATCACCAGCACCTCGCTATTTTACCTTCCTCCTTTCTTTATAACTAGTAAATAAATGCTTGGTTTTCACGTCTGAGTATTTCTGCACTGCCACTTGTAGAAAGCATAACTTTTGTGTCTGCTATTACTAAATATACCTAAAACTCACAAATCTTTATACTCACCACAACGTGTTTCACTGACCGTCTGCACTGACAAAAATGGCATGTTAATAAATTTACATAAACCAATTCATTTTTGTAATTTATCTCTATATTGCCTGTGCTAAACCAGCATGGATGTCAGTAAGCACAGATGTACACACACTTTGTTGATTTGTTATATCAATCTTCCTTTTCTCCATGGATCCAAAGTGTACTAAAGCCTGTAATAGAGTTCACAACTCTCATGTGAAAACAACGCCAAAATAACTTGTAGATTTTTCTTGAACCACGTAAAAAGCTATTCTGCTGACACAAAATAAATCTCCAAAGACATGCGCCTCCTGTGGCCTTTCGCTATTTTTGTGAATGTAAACTTAAAAATCTGTTTAATAGCTGATTTTCATGAAGAATACTTGCATGCTTTCCTGAAATGAAATGCATTTCTCGGCCTGGAGAAGAAGAGTGGAGGGGGAAGGAGAGTGGTGTTCCTGCCAACTGCAGTTTCAACCCCAAATTCCTTCCATCCGCCAACAGCCCCTAACAAATTTGCATTGTCAAAATGCACACTTATCAAAAGTCATTTCATTTGTGAAGAGTTTTTATGGGGCTAATAAAACTTTAAAGCTCCTGACTCACGGAGGTTCAGGAATGACTTTAACAATATGCAGTCGCTGAATAGAGATGCTTTTCAAGAAAACAGGCAAACTCAAGGAGAAAAAAGAAATCATCAAAGTTAATATCCAGGCTAACACCAATCAGTGAGACAGCACATGACAGTAGATTTAAAACAGACGGATGCAAATCTCTGCCGGCGAGAGGGGCAGAGGCGGTTTCCCAATGTGGTCTGAGTTAAACAGTGTGAGGGAACAGTAGCTTACAGTTGTCAGGTCTGATCAGAACAGGGTCTCCCAAGCCAGTTTAAGACAGCTCTGCAGTGTACTGATTTACAGGGCTGGGACCCCCGATAATTAGAGTAAGTTTAGAGAAAAGCAACTGATGGCTCTAACTGGTTAAAAGGAAGGAATAATGAAGCAGAAAGTTAATGAAATCTGAAGCAAGCAGCCTTCACCTTGGGGCTACAAGCTGTACTTCTCCAAAGGTTGAGAGCATATGCCTGTTAATCGGACAGACGGGAACAAGGCGTACATGTACGCATCCCTGTGCTGCGATCAAGGGGCACGTTCAGAGGTAATCTCTGGAAAATACAACCCAAAATGTTGGAACTGCTGTGAATGGACTCTGACTGGGGCCATTAGGAAAGCCACACAAAGACGCATGCAGTTTACTACAAACACGTCCAGCTGGAAGACAGCTCCGGTGCACAGCCATCTGAAATAGTCCTTACGAATTAGGTAAACCAAACCATATGATGCCATTACCGGGTAATACAGATCTCCTACGTTTTCCTTCTCTGACCAGGGGTAATGGGTTTCTAGGGCTGGGCTGAAAGTTTCTGGATATGAAGCACGAGGGTAGCTTAAATACACGCTTCAAACCAATTTATGCTTTTAATTAAAGTCAGATTATCACTGTTTCAGCACACACTGATCCAATTTGCAGAAGAAAGATCTTCCCGAATTATCCACTAAGGCAGCATCCAATTCCAACTGAACGCACATCTCTAGCAAACTTACAGCCTAATTCACAATGATTTTTTTCAGATTATAATAATGAGCAGTAAAGTGTCTCATTAGCTATTTTTCTCCTCAGGCTGCAAACTCCCCTCCCAAAAAAGACAGATCATGTCTTTCTAGGTATATTTCCATACAAAACACTTATTAACAGGCTGTTGCTGTTATCAATTTACATAAACTAAATGTGCAGCCCTCTGGTACGTATCCCAAAAATAACCAACAACTTCACTGAATTTATACCAACCAACAAACATGGGGAGGGGGTTGTTGTTTTTTCCCATATTTTAATAGAAAATATGTTGCTATGTTAGTTAACACACCCATGCCATCTGTTGGGTTGAAAACTGATGCATTTCCTCAGAACCACTACATTTTAGATCTGTCTGCCTAGATAACGCAGGAATGGAAATGTTTCCCTTCCATGATAAAATACTTCCAGTAACTATAATTTCCACATCAGGATTTAATTTATGTTTTTAATTGTGGGACAAACTGAGAGGACCTGGTTGCCAAAGTCACAGCTCGTGAGAAGTTTGACTTGGTGTCTACCCTTCCTACAGCAGAGAAAATTCTGCTGATGTTAGTGGGCTACATCAGGTCCCCACCCAGGCTGCCAATAAAACATTTCATGGCTAATAAAAAAATGTACTTAAACCTCTGACTAAATATACTAAAAACATAGAGTAGAGGGAGAGCCCTTTCTGCCTCATTGGGCAGTGAAATGTAGATGCTATTCTTATTGTGGGATCCACGCAAAAGCTAAAATTTTAAGCTAGGTAAACTACTTTAACATTGTAACAGTAAAGAAAAAAGTAGTCCTTGATAAAGTGTCTTTATAGGAGTAGATGCAAGAATAAACATGTTTTCTCAGCACTGTGTAAAGTCCCTGCCAAGAACAGTCCAACTAGAATTTTTAAAGAATGGCGAAAGCAAGTATTTACCCTGTTTGCCATGTGAGAACCGCAACATTGGCTAACACTGTCATCAATGAATACCTGATAAAGGGATAAACCTGATTCTTAGGTAAAGGATTCCATCCCCAGGTATCTTAGGGTGATGGTAACCCCATTGGGTACCATGGAGGTTGAGTTCTTTATCAAACTGAACAAGACTTCAAGGTGAACGGTGATATTATTAAACATGCTAAATTTCCAACTCATGATGGAAAATGTTGGAAAAAAATATTGGTGAGGGTGGTTACTTTAGCATCCCTTCTGTTTGACTCTGAGAAAGACACAGGAAGACGTTCATTACCATGCGCAACTATGCCAACTGGAGAAGATAAAGGTTTCAGTGACGCAGCATCACTGACAAATCCACCACCACCCAGATACTGAAATTAAAGATGGGAATATGTGTGTTGCTGGTTCAATTGGCACCCATTAAACCTAATAACTAAATATCCTCATGAGTTCCTAGCTCTGAATTAACAAACCTGCAAAGAAAACAACATCCGTCCACTTTTACACTCCAGTGGAAGAGGTGGTCCCTCGCGGCGGGGCTGCGCAGTCTCGCCATCTGGAGAATAAATCGAGTGTGAAGTACAGTATAGTTTGGGACCAAGCTCCGTGGCGGCAGCCCAGCAGTCAGTTCATTAGTCCCAAACTTGTGGGGATTAGTGCAGTATCAGCTCTACTGTCGGATGGGATCAGGCAGGCAGAGCGCGAGACTCGGGCAAGGGGGTGGTGGCAAAGAAGGAGCCCCTCAGGCTTATTTATAAAACTACACAGTATAAGCCTACCTAAATAGGAGCCTTTGGTAACAGTATTATCATAGTTCGTTACCAGTTGAATCAGTACCTTTCCTTCTTTTCTTCTCTATTTCCCCCCCATTTTTCCATAAGTTGTATGTCAAGACATAGAAATTTCTGCTTAGAAACAGAAGGAACTCCACAGAGTTGGAAGCTCAGCCACCCACTCACCCTGGACACAGTGTTAATACAGCAGTAATGAAGTAAAGATGGTCAGCTTAACAGAATTTTGGGGACTGCAACAGCAGATGGAAAAATGACATTGTCTTCTTTCTTTTCAAACTGTTATAAAACCCCACAAACCAGTTTTCCAACCCTGTGATTTCTAAACCTGCCTGATTCTGGGGACAAAAATCTCTGTTTTACTTTATCTTTCTCACCTAGCCTTGCCCCCTTTTTTTCTCAGGATCTTCAGGTCTTAATGTAAAGACCGTGGGTATACTTAAAGACATGTTTATGTATAGATCTCATCTTGTTAACATATTTTGGTAATAATTCTTCATATGGAAACGTAAATATATGATGCGCTAAAATGGCAGGCCAGACTCTATCATCCTCATTGCCATAATAAGTTTGCATGTTTCAAATGGCAGAGGAAAAATTAATTACTATAATCACTATTCAAGTTATTTTTTGTGACAGGTCTGACATGGTAAAAACATACAATTATGTGTTAATGCTACTTCCCTGGAGCGGTTTGTTTACAGGACTTGACATTGCTGAATCTTTCACCACTTATATTAGTGCATATCATACAAATGCATCTCTCAAACAAGATTCTGCAAAAGCACACACGTACTATACAACCTTAGTTTTTAGTAAAACTGAGTTTCTACAGAGAGAAAGACTGATATTTTCTACATGCTTCGTCTCTGTTAGTGAAGCGATGTCATAGAGAATGGTGCTCCATTTAGTTTCAAACTCACAAATGGGATTGGCAAGAGAAATGACAAATTACATTTGTCTTTAAGTAAACAAAGAGAAGCGTAACTGTGGAGCAGAGTGTTTCTAAGAACAGGAGGTGCCTGGTTCATGAGACCTGCCTTCTCCTTTATACGCATCACATACTTGTGAGAATAAATCTTTGAAATGGCAAATACTTATTTCTAGTTAGTCTTGTTAGACTGAAAAGCTGCTGTAAAATATGCATACATCACAAAGCCCTCAGGAAGCTGTTATTAAATAATTTCTTCTAGTTACCTTTGAGTAGATAATCAGTTGAGGCATTTTTAAAGATTTATGAAGTTTTAAAACATATTTTCTTTTGGTTCAACAGGGAACATGTTAAACCCACCATGTAATCCTAAAGAAAAGAAGGGGCGGGAGTGGGGAGAAAGAGGGAGAACAGGGCCTCCATCGTATATGTCAGTGTTTCTCCTCTGCAGTTTAGGCAAATGCATGATTTAGAGCACCGCAAGATTCTGTTTTTTCCACTACTCTTCCCTGAAATTGTTGAATTCTTTCATTAATTTGGTCTATTCAAGCCTTTTCTTTTTTTATACCAACCTTTTCAATTTTCTGAAAGAGAGATTCTTCGTGACATAATGAGTCATCTAACTCTGTGCATCTCTAGCATCTGCTGCTTTTCTCTCTGCTCTGCTAATTGTCTTTACATGCAGTATATGGTCTAGCAACACTAAAATAAAGCAAACTTTGGTGGCCAGCATTATGAACTAAGCTGCAGTTTAATGATGTTCGGCTGAGGAATCTTAGTTTCTTTGCCTATTTTTTTAGTTAAGGTCTAGAAACCTAGCAGTGCACCTATCAACAATACTTGTCCTGTATTTTTAAATTATAAGATCTCTTAAAGCTGTTTATGAATAGCTGGGAGCTGCTCGCTGCCATGTAAGCTTAGCAATTACTCCAGTTACTCCAAATTCTAGTGTGGCCAATGTGGATCCTGAAGATTTTAGGTGAGGTCTATCCAACCTCATCAGAGTTGGACAATTTTCAGAGGCGATGATCGGACGATGGCCTGGTAGGAGATGTTGTGAATGTGGGGCACCAGAGAAGTAGAACTTGAGGTCCTCCCAGCTGGCAGTCCAGGACCTAGGGCTCATGAAGCACCATAAAGCTTTATGGGTGCTCAGCCACGTAAGCACAATGCTTCTGCTGAGCAGGGGTATCTGAGGATGTGTACAGGAGTGCAATCTTGCCAACATTGTCAGAAGTTGTTTTTAAGATACTTTGCCTACTCGCATGTGTCTCATATTTAAAGAAAGGCAAGTAGGCTTCTGGAGTGAATTGGCACATAGAAACATTCACATAATATGAGGACTTAGCATAAATATCTCTGTAACAAAAATAATACAGCATGTGTGTGCGTGTGTGTATACATAAACAGAGAGACGGGCTTTTACCTTAAGACTATGTGTACAGAAATATTTCAAAAGGTTTTTTAATTACAGTATTATATACAACAGCTTTAATAAAAGAAAATTTTGTTCATGTACGTAGGCAGCTATTCTTCTGTCTGCCAACTTCTATAAACACTTACAAAAGAGATGTAAACAACCTTTCAATTAAGACAAATCAAGCTAATACTAATTTAAGCTGGCTGCAAGATGTAGTCTCTTTACTGTTTTTCCTGGCTTTCTGAGGATGCTTTTGGTTTTGTGACAGATTAGCATCACAACTGAAAATTTTTTAGAAGCATTGGTGCTAATTAGTCTTCCTGGACAGTCTCAATGAGCTGCTGCACGATGGGGTGAGACTTCAAAATATTCAACCTGATGTTTTTTTAAAAAAAAACAAACAAACCTATACATTTCTTTCATCCAACACATGAACTTAACTGTATGTTATAGTTATTTTTTATTTAAAAATGTTCTAGCTTAGGGTATATTTTCTTGGTATAATGTAAGAAATGATTATGGAAAAATGTGTACCTTTAGGAATCAATTTTTTATTTCTATAATGTATCTTTTTGTTAATGCTGATCATGAAACACATTGCTGTTGGTGAAAAGTACATCTGCTTCAGTAAACCATCAATACTTGTTCAGCAGCTAATTTCAGGTGTGGTGGTCCTAAGGGAGACGTGGCTTATATATTTTGAGATAGGAAGCCAGGTACCAACAGAAGCACTGTTTAATTACTGCCTCAATTATTCAATACATTATTTTGAAAAAAAAAATTAAAGCCAAACAGGGTAAATGTTAAACACCGTGGAAAGTTAAAAGCAAGTTAAAGGCAAATAAAAGCTTATCAGAAAGAAAACAACTGGTCAGAGGCTTATGCCTGCTTGTACAGAAGGAGCCAGCATCTGCCCCACGCTGCTCAGAAGCTCCTAGGAATGAAGAAGGCATTAAGAAATATCAGGTCAGCTGTGCCATGGCTTCCTTCATCCTTCCCCTTTTCCGGAAGAAACCTTTCCCAGTCTCCTGGCAGTCTCAATAAAAACTAGGTGTTTCAAAAAGAAAACTTGGAACAACTGTGCATGTTTTTTTGTATTGTGCAAATACTGATTAACAGCTCTTATCTCATTTTCCATAAATTCTTTATCTGCACTGGTAAATTAGCAAATTAATATTCTGTAACATGATCAAAATCACACAGAACTCCCCAAGTCCAAGTGTTTACAGGTCATCCCCACAGTAAAATTGTACTTGTTCAAGAAAGCTCTCACGCCATTCTTTTCAGCTTACATTTTAAAGTTAAACTGTGTCACCTTGTAGATGCATGTGCTTCCATGCAACAGCTTTAGCATGGGATTTATGACACCAGCTGGTCACTCAGGTGTCACACATTGAGCAAGGCACTCCCAAGAATTCCCCCCACCAGGTGGGGTCCTTCACTGTCTAGAGAAGGACTTAAACCTTCTCACATCTCATGGGGAGCTTTTTAAAGCAGAGATCATCTCATACTATTCTGTGCTCACTTCTGAGGTCATGTCATTTGTCTCAGTTGCTGTTTAGGGACCCTCTGAGAACACCTGTACCATCGGACAACCTAGCTCCCAGTTTCACCTAAAGACCTTGGGCCCCAGCTGCCCACAAGGCACAACCGCTTATTTACCTCCTTTGAGGGAGTGAATAACCCGTTTCCTCCAAACCAAAACACAGGTGTGGTTTTAGAGATGGATCTCTCCAGGCATTGTGATCAAAGGTCAGGACTGCACCAAGTTCACCGACTCCACCCTGCTCAGTCCTGTGATGCTGCTCCAGCAAAGCCTGTGTACCTTCAAACACTCAGAGGTGCCACCTTTCCATGTCCCGGGGCATGCAACACATATCCTCAGCTAAAGGTTACAAAACCCCCACACTGATGTGGCACGCTGCTTGTGCATTTCATCTGCTGGAACCGAAGAAAAAACACCCAGAAGAAACAATCATCCTGCAGGAACATCAAAGCCCCTCCCTGTGTCACAGGGAGACCCAGATCACGTGCTACGTATCTGTCACGGGATAGTTTGCTCTAGAGGTTTGCCCCTATGCAATGTGGACATGAGCCCCTCTGCCACACTAGGTGAAGGCACCAAGGGTCTCTCCTTGTATCAGGTGCATTTAGCACTGTAGGAGTAGCCTATAATTGCAGTAATTACTTCCATGGGAGAATGTTAGGAGAGCATGAATGTAGTTTTTGATGTTTTTAAGTTTAGAAGCTTGAAAGAGGTAGATGCCAGAAGCACTGAATAGATAGCTCTCCTTGGGGAGGTTCAACACAGGAAACTTTGATCTAACAAACTTGCACTAAATTGACACAACTCTTGCCTTTCTGCAAAGCAAACTTGTTTATGCATAGATTTCTCAGCCATTGCTTACCTTAACAAAGACTCACCTCACTACGCTGGATTTTGCCAGAAATTCTTCTTCTTTCTCTACCAGAAGGGCTTCCTTCTGACAGAGATCCCACTTGGATGGGTGCCTGGGGTGAGTCAAAGAACCCAAACATTCCGCTCCACTACAAATGCAGGTTTTAGCACCTCCTGTAGGCAACATGTTCTCAGATGCTGCTAATGATGTGACAAAGCCCTTTACAGCTAGCTGTTCCTTCTTGGCGGAGTCCCTGAAGAATGGGCAGCAGTACAAAATCAACTGTGCCACCTTCTTCCCACCCCCACACCCATGAAGTGGGAGAGGGGAAACAGTACCAGAATGCCATGTCCCTGCGTCGGCAGTGATTAACTGAGGCAGAGCCTGAGCCCTGATATAAAATAAGATGAGATCTATGACTCATGTATTCGTGGCAAGGAGTAAGGACCTTTTAGAAATTACTTCTCCTGCTTTCCGTAGTCTAAATGAAATCTGACAATGTGATTTTTTTCCCTCCCTACACCTATGATCATTGTTAAAGAATCTGAGATTTTTTTTCCATTTTGAAAGTGAGACTCGAGGAGTGGTGATTTTCTAGGTCAAATCTCCTCTCTGCCAATCCTGTAGCTGTACATCATTGATAGAGATATTGCACTGGTACAATATAACATACATCTTTATAGACATATAGAGAAGAAATCTTAATTGTTTATTGTTGTTCTTCAAAACAACTTAAGAAGGATATGGAACTGTTGGAGCAGGTCCAGAGGAGGGCTACGAAGATGATCAAAGGGCTGGAGCACCTCTGCTATGAGGACAGGTTGAGAGAGTTGGGGTTGTTCAGTCTGGAGAAGAGAAGGCTTTGGAGGGACCTCATAGCAACCTTCCAGTACCTGAAGGGGGCTACAAGACAGCTGGGGAGGGATTTCTTACAAGGGCAACTAGTGATAGGATGACTGGGAATAGCTACAAACTGGAAAGGGGAAAATTTAGATTAGACATTAGGAAGAAATTCTTCACGATGAGAAGGCTTTGGAGGGACCTCATAGCGACCTTCCAGTACCTGAAGGGGGCTACAAGACAGCTGGGGAGGGATTTCTTACAAGGGCAACTAGTGATAGGATGACTGGGAATGGCTACAAACTGGAAAGGGGAAAATTTAGATTAGACATTAGGAAGAAATTCTTCACGATGAGGGTGGTGAGACACTGGCACAGGTTGCCCAGGGAAGCTGTGGATGCCCCCTCCCTGGAAGTGTTCAAGGTGAGGTTGGATGGGGCCTTGAGCAGCCTGGTCTGGAGGGAGGTGTCCCTGCCCATGGCAGGGGGGTTGGAACTGGGTGATCTTTAAGGTCCCTTCCAATCCAAACCATTCTATGATTCTATGAAAACCTCTTTAAGTTCCTCATTCAGGTATTCCTGACTGCAGTGGAACAAATTACTGGGACTTCTGACATTTCTTTCACTAAGCTTATCTCCAACCGTATTTTTTTCTCTGAAGAAATCAAATATTTTTAAATGCTAGACTGACTGAGAAGGTGCTCCTTAGCGAGACTTCTGCAATATCTGCAAAGTTTATAGTAAGATTGGTGCTTATTCCCTAATAAAAGGGTAAGATAAATCAATATATATTTATTTCTGCAAGATTGAAGCAGCTCCTACACTCTTCTGCTTATTTATATTCCATACCCCACTCTTTCCCCATGCAAGCATTTCCTTTGCAAGTGTTTCTCGAGCCAAGAGGCAAACTGGATCACTGAAGCAATCACATTAGAAAAACTCAGGTTTATTTTATTTCTGGGTGTAAGAATAGGGTAGTATTTCAGTAGTCCCATTTACAGCATTGTTGTATAAACAATTGCATTACTGCAAGCAAGGGGTTTGCAAAGGATGACAACAAGCAGCCATGAAGGGCATCATGGAAAGACGAACTTCTCCAGTTGTTTTGGGTTTTTCTCGCCAGAACTAGCCAGTTAAGCATCCCTCATTTCACTTGTCTTATGCTAATGAGGAGAGTAGCAGGTAGCATTCAAGCAAATGCCTCCTTCCCATAACAACCATTACTACAAGCACCCATTCTTACATCCCTAGGTATTTACCCATAACACTACCTCAGCACAACTGACTGGGGCACTGGGAAGCCAGGTAGCTTGTTAAATCATCAATTATGTGACCAACACAACTTTTGACTTTATTTAGATTACTCTCTTCATAATATTTTGCCAGGCCTGAACATGAGGACTCCTTCACCTGTGTCTCCATCATCTACTCTTACAACTGCTTGAGTCCAAAATTGACATGGATTTCATACATGTCAAGCAGTCCGTCAAGCTTTCATAGAATCATAGAATCATCTGGTTGGAAAAAACCTCTGAGACCATCAAATCCAACCGTACCTGTCCCCTTGCTAAACCATGTCCCTAAGAAACTCATCTACCCACTTTTTAAACACCTCCAGGGACGGTGACTCCACCGCCTTCCTGGGCAGCTGTGCCAGTGCCTGACCATCCTTTTCAGTGAAGAAATTCTTCCTGATGTCCTTTGAGCTCAAATTCTTTATTTCTGGCTTATTGAGTATTTTTTCTCACTTTTTGGACAATGACTCTACCAAATGCAATGTCAATAAAAGACTAATAAGATGAGTTAAGCTTTGGACCACTTCTTAACACATACAATAAATGCTGGAGGCAGTCTGGACTGATTTAACTACTTTGAAATTAGTTGACACCAATAACATTAAGTTGACGCAAAGCTTTGGCATGCATCTGTTCGCCAAAACACTGCTAGCAGTATAATTTATTTTCCCGTGTGAATGAAATTCATAGACAATCAGGATTTTACAGCAGTATAATTGCATTCACACAGTACTGCTACTTAGTTTTTATTATATTAATTTTAAAACAAGAGTGATAAAATGGAATTCAGTATTTACAAGTTTGACACCCATTAAATTGCCATTTTTGCTCAATTTTTTTTTTCTCCTCACATTTTTGCCTTGCTTGCTTTACTGTTTTGTAACTGTCTGGATTATATATGTATAATATTTAGCAATTTTTTTGTTCCTTTGAATTGATCTCCTGCTTGATCTGAATGAATGACTGACTAATGAGATAATGAAAACGTGTTCTATTTAACTAACAAGTGCTTTTTAAGGGAAACTGTTCTGCCTTACTTGCTAAACCTATTCACATTTTGTGATTGCCCCAGTAATGTTATGTTTTGAATTGAGACCAGACAGTAATTTTTCCCGCAAAGTGCTCAGAGACATCTTCTCCAGTAGAACCCCCACTCCCATCACCTGCATCAGGTGCAGGTTAACCCTGGTGGGACTCGGGTGATGCTCCCTCCCCTTTTCTTGGCAGTGGCAGCTCCCTCCTCTGCCAGCTTGCCACCAAGCATCAGGTCCATCTGGCAGCCACCTTTGCAGCCTCCGGAAGTTCGCTGGCTCCATTTGCTCATTCCAGCTGGGCACCAAGGCATCACCCCTGCCAATGTGTTTGTGGTGTTTGTGCTGGTGTGCGATTATGCTGATGGACACAGTAGGTTGTTTGTGTCCTTTGCCAGTTAAGGTGTCTTTGCTCTTGCTTGGGATAGGGTGTGGTTAGTACAGTCCAAGGTGGTCCTCACAGCACTTGTTATGGCTTTGCCTTACATCTAGAGAACTTCACTTATTTTCTGAGGGCAAAATACACAGTGACATCAGTGCTGTTTGGTTTTATCTGCCAGCGAGTTCCCTACCTATTTCTCTCCCCAGCCTTTCATTTGGCATACAATCATAAATAAACTTCCTAGGAATTCTCCTCTTTAGAGGCAGCAGGGTTCTGCAGCAAGAAGAAGCCTATTGTCCCACTTGAGCCCACAAGACTACTCCAGTGTCTGAGAGTACTGTGCCAGGTACAACAGCACAGAAAGCTGTTGTACTGTTTATCTTACCAAAGTGTGTTTATTTTCTGGTTGCTCATTTATCTATCACCTACCCTAGTGGGCTTCAGATAGAGTCACAGTATCACAGGATGGCTGAGTTTGGAAAGGACCTCTGGAGGTCACTTTGTCCAACCCCCTTGCTCAAGCAGGGCCACCCAGAGCTGGTTGCCAGTACTGTGTCCAGATGCCTTTTGAATACCTCCAAGGACGGAGACTCTACAGCCTCCCTGGGTAACCTAAACAGTGCTCAGTCACCCTCACTGTTTTTCCTGATGTTCACCCTCACTGTTTTTCCTGATGTTCAGGGGGAACCTCCTGTGTTTCAGGTTGTGCCTCCGTTCCTGTCACTGGGCACCACTGAGAAAAGCCTGGCTCCTTTCACTTTGCAGCCTCCCTTCAGGTATTTACAAACATTGATGAGTATCCTCCTGAGCCTTCTCCTTCCCAGGCTGAACAGTCCCAGCTCTCTCAGCCTTTCCTCATAGGAGAGAAGCTCCAGTCCCCTAAACATCTTTGCAGCCCCTTACTGAAGTGTCTTCAGTATTTGCATGGCTCTCGTACTGAGACCTCAGGAATCATTTGGAAGGTTTAGAAGTCCTTTCCGCTATTTGTCAGAAGTCTTTGAGCGCATTAAAACTGTCTACATAATTTTTTTATTGTTGAAAAATGTTAAGGTCCATTTTTAAAAAATTCCTGGTGTTTAGCACTCCAGTTTATTTATTAACATTCCTAAAAAATTCCTATGTCCCTTCATGCTCTCAGTATCACCTTTTTCCAGTACAATTTTCATTTCCAAAGGAATTATTTGATCTTTGTTTTATGATAATTTTTCATCTGTTGCATATTTGGCTTTATTTCTTCTTGACCAAGTTTCACAGCTTCAGATTCTGTGTTGGCAGTTTCTTGGCCAGTTTTCCTTTCCTGTTGACCAGATATAATCTCTGCCAGTATGGAAGCTAAGTCCTCTGTTGCTGGCCAAGCGAGAATCAATCATGCTGAATCTTACTAATATAAACCTGCACTCAACACAAATGTAATCCTCTTAGGAATTATCACCCACCCTAACATAAACTTTGCCACATTTTATGAATGCTTATGAATATTAATTAATTCTTCTAACCCACTTGCATGCATGTTTGTAAATAGATGACTATCAAGATAATTAGAATAGCAAGACAAGAGTATCAAAATGGCTTCAGGCTAACAGCTATATAAATATATATATATATTTAAGAACACTGCTTCTGCCTGTGTTTCTCAGGACAGGTTGCTGTTTGACTCCATACATATGTGGACCTACTTTTCGGCTATTCTAGTTTCACATCTATATTGCAGAATTGCTGTAGAGCCACAGGCAGGTTGAACCCCATTGTCCTCTGGACCATTCAGGCTTAGCACAAATGCATGATGTAGTGATAAGTGCTTTCACCCAGCCAATTCTGTGTGTCCAGAGGTTCAGCTCAGCTTTTTCGTCCTGAAAATAGGGAAGCAAGGGGGATAGCCTAATATTTTATCCTCTGGTTTGGCTACGGAGCCTTTGTCCACCAGCGGTTTGCAGCATTGAAGGCAAATCTCTTGCGTGTAATAGCTTTCAAAATCCTTCCTCTTGTAGACAAGGCAATGATGAGTTACAACTGGTGCTTGCTATTATCCTAATCTGTTTTTCAAATTAAGATGCCTTTTCTGTTGTCTATATAAATTGTTTTACTCCTTCTCTCTGTGGCTTCCCGCACCATGGCACGCTCTCCAGGCTGAGTACAGGAAGAAACTCAGAAAATACGTTCTTCTGCTGTCCTGTCTCCCAATGATCACCTCTTCCCTTCCAGCTTTGCTTGCACTTTTTTCACTGGTCTCAGTCAAACAAGTTATTGAAATGTTTTTGTTTGTTTTTTTGCTGTTTCCCTCCCTTGCCTTCAGTCGATGTTTGTAAAGCATTTAACACTACACCAGGCGGGTTAATTTACTGCACTGGTAAAACAGGCTATTTGGAGTGTCTTGCAACACTGACATGTTTTCAGCTTGAAAATCAGATGTCTCCATCCCAAAGGAAAGAATTCTTGCCAAAGCTTTGTTTATATCGATGCCAGGTGCAATCTGGCCCAACAGTGGTAATGACATATGAACACTAAACAGTTTGTAAAAAGCATGCTTCAAAATGAAATCTGAATCCTGTATATAAAGACCCAGGTAAGAGCCTTACTAGGAATTTTCCTGGTGTAGGAAAGTATTTCTTTGTAGAAACATTAATTTGGCTTCTGGGCTCCCTTTAGTGTTATTAGTGGCTTCTGATTTCAATTTTTTCATTACAGATTGTTTTTCTTTTGCTTCTGGTAGAGTTTTGAAATCCACAGGTTTATTGTGTAGAAATATTTTACCAAAAATTACTGTAATTACTGTATTTAATACTTTACTTTGTATATGGCTTTTGCATGTATGATTAACAAAAGAAATTTTTCCTCCTTTTGTCTCTGTAGAGAGAGACCCTGATTTCGTGAAAATTAGAAATACTGAGATGCAATGCATACTTGCAGCACCACTTGAAAGGAAATTGCCACAACAGAATTGCATCCTCTTCTTTTTAGACAAATTCAATACAAGCTTTCAGCCCTTAAGGAGATTTTTTTGGTTACTGCTGGCTACACAGAGGGAACAAAAATTGTTAAACCTGCATGAGAGTCCTGACCTTTAGATTAAGCAAATCCCTGCCCATAATGTGAAAGCATAAGAAGCCCTGGTAGGCTGCAACTTCCGTATGCTTGTCTGTGATCGTTGCATCCTCAGTGTTGCTTTGCAAACTTATGGTCAGATAAAACTGCAGAAAACAACAGTGGGTTGACATACTGAGGGAGTTTTAAAACATGCTCAGATTTTGTTCACAAACCCATAATAAATCTGTCCTTACACTAAGTCAGTGGCTGCTTACATGAAGATCTGGTTCTTAAAAATCAATGACATTTCTGTAGTGATCAGATTCTTACCTCTTTGGAGGGGCAACATTAAAACCAAACCCCCGTTGCTGCTCTTGATTATGGGTAAGGAAGGTGCTCAGTGTGAGCTACATATCACATAGGCATAGAGCAAATCATTTGTCCATAGAGTAAACCAAACAAAAGCCAGGGGAACAATAGCAAAAAAAGCGACTATTTGACAAAAAGCTATTCATGGGCGCAACCTATTACTGCACTGCATACCTAAGAGCAACCCAGTGGCTTTGGGTTTTGTCTTGAGGAGAAATCTGAGGGAAATTTTCAGGATGTCTTTCCCATGTGTTTGAAGTAAAATCATGGGGTCAGTATGCCTTTAAAATTAGAGATAAACCACTTAGTACTTCAGTTCAAACTTCAGAAATCATGATTCTTGAATCAGTGCCTCAGCAGAAAAGGAAAGACTCAGATTTGCAGATGGCAAGTTGCTTGCTGCAATCTGAAAGGGTCTATACTATAATGGCAAAAAATATGACTATATACACTTTCTTCCTCTGTCCATCTGCCACTGTTATAGTCTAGTGTGGGGGTGATTTGATTTAAATTTGGACTGTTTGCAGGCTGATTTCTCATTTCTGCAATCATTAGGTTTGTCATAAAAAGAGTAAATACATTTTTTTATTAAAAAAACCCAACAAACTGCTGCCTTGGTGCTGTGTGACTTAAATAGTGAAATCATTGCAATAGTCTCCCACTGAAGAAAACTACATACATCTGCTGTTGGTCTGCATGGCATCTCATGCAATGACTGTGTATGTACATCCATACACGGAGGGTTTGGGAATCTTTACGAAGCTTGTAAGTATTTTCAGAAACGGAAGATGCCGAACAATGGTAATGACCAAACAGGCCAGGAATAAAAGAAGAGAAATACATTAATAATAGAAAATGAGTAATGCAAATGGATATTTAATTTATTACTATTTAAAGGTCATATGAAGAGTCATCTCGGTTTACTCACTTATTATTCACCTTCATCCAGGCAAGTTATACACAAGCTTGCCAAGGTTTCCCCCACACTCATTTTCCCAGAATAAATATCAGTGGACAAAGGTATGTATTTATCAAGACACACAAACACTGAAAAGCTGCCAGGAACCATGACTGCAAACATCAGATCATTCACCTTTCCCCTTGCTCAAGACTTGCCAAGAATAGGACATATAGATGGAATTTAAAAAAAATTATTTTTATTATTCTTTTTCCAGAGGGACAGGATTTGCCTAGAAGCTGCTTTTGTGCCTTTTGCCATCAGACTTTTATCCTTGCAGGGACCACTTGGTGAGCCACGGTCCTCATGGATAAATCCTCCCGGCCCAGGCTGGTCACTTGCGCTATTCCCATGCCTTTAGGCTCCCAACAGCACTGATGCACCGAGGACTTGTTCCCACTGCTCTGCAGTCACCCCCCCAAGAAAGTAAGCAGGTAGATGCAGGGAACTGGAGCAGCTCGCCAAAGCTGCCAGCTCTGCCAGGTTGACGGCAAAAGAATTGCAGCAAATAATGGGAATTTGCTCCTTAACATGTAACATTTTAAAAATTGCCAGTAATGTTAAAGGACGCACACAGTGCTTTCAGAGGTGGTAGGTCATTAGCTCAGAGGCTCTGAAAAATTAGTATCTGAAGGCAGACCTTTAAAGTGCTCACTTCAAAGAACTTATTCTGTGAAAATGAGAAAATATCCGACTAAAATTATTAAAGAACATTGATTCCCCTTTCTTTTGCACTGCAGGAATGTCAGTGCGCAAGATGGAAACCCAAGCCTATCAAGAGACTGAAGATTTTGGATGTGTGTGCACAAGCTGGAAGAAATGGAGGCAGCTGCCGATAGGATTTCATCCTGCTTTGAGCCCCATGGCAACTCCACCTAGTGAAGGGGGCAGACGAGTTTGGCCTATTGCTTGGCAGCACCTTGTAAGGTATACATCTGGGTATACGTCATCTTCCTAGCCTAAATACTGGCCTACATTACATATTTTTGGCTTTTTTTTTCCTAGTATTTTCTTTAAAAAAAGGAACTTTGATTTTGTTACAGCTTGCATTCAATATTTGCCCTCCATTGAAATGTTACTGGTATAATACAGCATACAAGTTGTTCTAAAGACAATGAAAACAGCACTAAAGAGCATCAAAGAGCATTATTTGCTGTCAATCTGAAAATACATAGAGATTAATGCATTTCTTTAACTGAAGAAAATGAATAGGCAGGAGATATTTTGTTACATAATTCTGAAATTAGGATCTTTGTCTAAAGCTGATGTAAAAAATAAACGGGTTTTAAGCTATGTGAGATTTAAACTATCTAGTATCTTTGTCACTTTTTCTGTGTCAAGTGAGTACAGACTGCACCAATTCTGATAAGGAGGCTTTTTACATTCACTTTTACCAGTAGTAACCCAAGACACGGAGGGGGGTGAAGAACAAGGGTCATATTTATGCTGAAAAATGTATCTCTTCGAGTTTTCAGCTGAACTGAGATATTTATCTTAACAAGATCTAATTAGACCTAATTTCCATAGCATATCAATTATTTTCCTCATTAGAGTAGCTAATGCCATGTTCAGATATCATGGCAATCAAGCTTGCGATTTCTGGAAAAACTGGTTAGAAGGCTTAGTATTAAGTGTGTTTCCAACTGTGAAATTTATCCTTCCGAGCAATGCCTCCCAGTTTACTCACTTTGTTCCAGGATTCTCTGCAGCATATGGCCACTGGAACCCATTAAATAACAAGAAGTAAGACAAAGTCAGCGATGAGTCAAAAATAGCTGCACTAGTGAATCGCCTTTCAAAATTCTGTCTCTAACAAGAAAAATAATCAAGAATAAGACATGCAATTAGAAGAAATTAAGGTCAATTTTCAAGCCGGGTTGCCTATGTGGTGGTTTCAAAATCCATGTCACGCACCTCAAATAAAAGCAGTCTGATTGAACACCTGCAGCTCTTGGCAACATCCTTGCGAATACAAGGCAGCCAGGCAATTCTTTCTTGTACACAAAGTCTCTACCTCTCGGTTTTATTTTCGTCATTACCTAAAAGTCCTGAAACACCAGGTCCTAATCGCTAGGTTTGACATGTTCCTTTCTCTTCCTAAGGAAGATATCCAGCATTGCCAGTGCGTGGCCATATGTGTGCCATATACTTGTTGGACAAGTCCCATTTGCTCAGCAGGAGAGTGAAGGCACTTATTTTAGCACAGGAGCTTGTCACAATATATTTGGATTCTGAGTAATCTAAAACTTAGGTGTCTGCTCTAAGGTTTTTTTCCAGTGTTTTTCACAGTCAATAGGGAGAGGTCACTGTATCTGGAAGGAGATTTATCTTCTCCTAGACTAGCTGCCTGAGCCATAGAGATGATTTGTTCTTTGGAGGCACCCAGCACCCTCAGCTGAATATGCAGGCAGCCTCGGCAGCTAGTTGAGATGAAGCACCTTCTTCCTAAAGAGCTACAACAGGCAAGATCACCTGAGCATTTTCAGGGCTGGTGACTGCTAGCCCAGCTGACACACAGAGCATTTTGCTAATATGGAAAGCCTAACTATAGACTTTGCTGCTGTAAGAATATCACACTAAGAGCAGATGTTCAAGATGAGCTTAATGTATGGTTAAACTGACACATTGCATGGCTGAGAGCAGGGAGATGCTTTTGTTCACAGCTATACCTTAACCAAACACATTTATTTCCTCTCATTTAAAACAAACTGAGTGCTCTGAATGGGTCCACCTCAAATGGACATCTCAAATAGGAAACATGCAAGCTTCTGAATAAAGCAAATCATTTATTTGGTTTATTTTGAAGCTTTGTGATTATTATTATTTGGTTACTTCTGTATCCAACTCTTTTCATTTGCAAGTAAAAAAATGCTTCGTCTGGCCATCCAAATAGTATATTCAAATGAAATATCCCAGGAAATAAATGACTGTGCTCTTCCGACCTGCATTATGAACAATAAAAAGTTATCCAGAGTCCACAGACTGTAAGTACTATGTCTATCCCTTTATACTTATGCATATCTATGGATTTAATGGGCATATTCAGGTATAATACAGATTGGAATCTGGCCACATAACTCCTAATTGATTTAAAATTATATGGATGGTAACAGTGCCAGAAAACAGTTTAGTTTGCTCTCTTTCATACTGAGCTGAAGTTGTTTGGTTTTCTTAAAAGAAATAAAACTGATAATTGTCACTACAGTAAGTAAATATGTCTGAATACATGCAGAAAGCAGATCTATTGGGTAAGAAGGTTACAGAATCTCATTTTGTGGTCCATCTGCTCCTTCTTTGCTTCCCAAGCCAACAGACACTAATCTGGAATGAAGAAACTGACAGGACATGGGGGAGGAGTAGACCGTCACGATTCCAGCTCGTTTCAGCTTTTTGATATATATGCTCATGCCATTGTGATGTAATTGAAGTAAAATAATGCAGTGGAGTCAGAAGGACGATTCAAACAATTATGTATTACAGCAGCATTTTACTGTTCAAGACTTTCTTGCAATTTCAGTGCAATTTATATATTTTATCTCTAAGCCCTGAATGCTCAAAAGCAATGTTCAAGGGTAAAAAGGTATATTGCTGGGGAAGATTGTTAAGCAGGTAATAAGCTGAAATAAACAGTAAAATAATCAGATCAAGCCAAGAAAATTGTCCAGGGCGCTGCTGTTGGAATTTTCTTTTTTTTTTAATTCTAATTTGCATCTGTGCTAATGGTCTCGAAGAAAATGTGAACTCACCCCAATAAAAATTTTCTAGCAACCCTAACATGAAAAAAAAAAAATTAAAGGCAGTTCAAGAGGATGAGAACTAAATAGAAAAAAAGGTAAGGATGAAAACAAAATTCAAAGCCGTGGACCACCAATGAGAAAGACAAAGCAAAAGTAGCAGTGTGGCTAACCAGGGAGAGCAAATGAGAAAGGGGTGTGCCGTGTGACAGTATAGTAGTAAAAAAATCAGCCAATGGAGCTGTATCTTGTCACCTCCATCTCGGTGCAGCTCGGCAACAGCAGTACTGCCAGTCTTTAGTTATTTTTAATTCTGCACACTTTGTCATCAGAAAGACCATAATAAACAGAAATATGTTTGTACAAAAGCAAGAAGGAGCAAGGTGAAAAAGAGAGATGAAAAGAGATAAATATGTATTGTTTGGCTTAACTATGATTAAGACACAAGGCACGTACAAATAATTTAAGCATGTTAACACTCCACTGAAAGCGGTGAGTTCCTGAATGCAGTAAAAGTATCACTAGCATTTGGGATAAATATCACAAGGAAGCTACCAAAAAATAAAGCCATTGTCAGTGGGAAAATGTGCTTCGTAGTTAAAGCACCTAATCCAAGATTTTAAAATAATTTTGACCATACGATGCAAAGCACTGACACAGCGTAATGTCCTTCTTCCAGATGAAGGCTGTTCATACTTTCTGGAAGTGTAACTTTACACCAGATCAGAGGATGTGAATGTGCATAAAAATGACTGGACTTCCTTCAGCTAATCACGGACATTTTGTGTGTCCCTTCTCATTCCCTTTCCACACCCAGTGCTCCAAAGCTATGGCTCCTGGTTGTCCCTTGGACACGTTTGTGTCCCCTTATGTGCAGGTCCATGAAGATTCATGAGGAAGTTGGCTAAACTTTGACTTTTTGTTGTCCACTGCAAAACACTTGAGCTGACTCAACTGCTTCCAAGATACCACAGCCCAAGCCAACCACGCCAAACAGTAGCACAGTGCTGCTGATCACCAATGTTGGGGCTGAACTGGTGGCCTCAGACAAACATGATGGAGACTGTGTGCTGACAGTGGTATTCCCAGGGAACACCAGCATTTGCTTAGGGCACTGAATGCACTTGGACTGTAAAGGCAACAGCAATGCAGGGGCAATCAGGGAGAGGTCAGGATGTCACCAGGCACATTCCATGTTGGTGCTTTGCAATGCTGAAGCAGTAGGCAATAAAAGGAAAGCTCTGAGCTAAGCCTACAGGATGGTCAAGGGCAACGACAGAAATTCAAGGTCAGCACTACTATGAGCTTGTCAGCATCCAGACAAGGATACAGACACAACTTAAATGCAATGGGACATTCCCTGGAGAAGTAGTCATGCTTTGACTGAGGACAACTCAGAAGAGGTTTCCAGAAGAGGTTAAAGACCATGCCACAGATGGAGAAGAAATGACTGGAGGGAACCTCCCAAGATGTTCAGAAGCCAGCCTGACTTCCATATTCCCCAGTGTGGAAGCAGTGTTTGCAGGCCCTTTGATTCACAGATTTTTCTGGGCATATTGAGGACTACTGAGCAGAAAGTTAAGTTTTTGCAGCTCTGTTCTCTCATACATACATACACACGCACCCCTACATAGCTGTCTCAGTCTTGCAGACTCCTGAACAGCCCTGGACCTGGCACAGGTCTAAAGTTTCCTTGCTAAACTCTTGCTCTTTGGCGGGCCTTTATCCTTTCGGGCTTGTCCTCTCTCCATTTCATGAATCACATGGCATTGGTTTTGTGAGAGCCAAGAATTTCATACAGGAATGCCCAAACATAATTACAGATCATCCTCTGAACTTCACCTAATGCATCAGGATTTGCAAAAATCAAATCCAAACTTTAGATAGCAAAAGGGATTCCCAGCACAGCAAACTTTTCCAGACAATCCTGTGCAGATCTCTGTTTTTATGCTTTCATGCACTACAGGCACAGTATGCAATAACAGAATAAGGGTATGCTTGGCACAAGCAAAGATGTATGTGCATCAGCCTAGAAGAGCATGGATCCAAGTTACATACTCCGATTTGTGTGGTGCCTTCAAATGGTCAGTGATCACCAAAATGTAAGTCTAAGCTCCCTTTCCTCACCCTCTTGTACTTTAGAAGCTAGTCTTGATCCATTCATCTTGCACAAAAGCTGTCAAAAAGTCTCTGTTCTCAGGAGTATGAAGAAAGAAACTTCCCTCTTATACCTACACTGGATCAGGGATCTCTGGAAAAAGAGGCCATGTTGTTGTGTTTAATAGTCCTTGATTGGATTCTTTCACGAATATGCTCTGTTGCTTTTTGGACTGATGTTCATTTTCACACTATCGAGAGGAAAAAGAGCCCAACTATACATTGTGAAACAAAGCTGCTTTTCGATTTGCTTGGAACGTGCCACTTGATAATTTTTCTTGTTTGAAGCATCTTGGCATCTGCAGCCAAAGCCAGACAACTCAAGGACACAGCTGGTTCTACAGGCTCTAGAGAAAGCCTGGGAACAAAACCAGGGCTGCAGAGGTGAGAGAAGACTCAAAAGAGTGACTATGCAAAATCAGACTTGGCAGAGAAAGACACCATAAGTGTGGAGCACAGCCAGGGTTCAGTGGGTGCCTCAGTGGAAAACATAAGGGCCTTTGTCCAGGACGTGATTTCAGAGGTCAGCTAATGAATAATACAGGAGCAACACTTTCTCCTTCTCAAAATCCCATGTCCAGCCTTTAGATCCCACCTCTTGATGCAGCTGGAAAGTCTAATGCAAGCAAACACTGCTTTGATGATCCATGTGTCTGTCACCTGTGGGAAGCGAGGGCCGGGAGCTTTGCTGGCTTTCACTTCATAGCCCAAAATGTTTGGTAAAGCAGCAGAGAAAGCTGGGCAATCGCCAGCTTCCAGGTGGCCATAGCAGTGTTTTTGTTCCCTCTTTGCAAGAGGATTCATCAGCTATGAACATGGTTCTTCTCATTCTGGAGTTCTTGCTCCGCTGCTGAGCCCTCATCACACTGCTGTTGGACCTCGTGTCCTTGTCCCCTCCTGCAGGACAGACACCAGAGCAAGCCCAGCTCCACTTGAAGCCTCTCCCTCTGCATGGTATAGATGTCACAGGAGACGGTACTTGAGGCTGGGGACTCTGAGCACAGTCCTGATCTTGCTTTAGGGTCTTTGCTGCTCCCTGGCATGTGCATCTCCAGCTGTGAGCTTCTGAAAACCAAACGGCACCTTGAAAAAGACACAGAGTTTTTCTGGCAGGTTATCTGAGGTGGTGGACAGTGTCCAACACTGCAACGAGTGGGCAAGCCAAATGCAACGGCACAGGGGATGCTGTGCACCAGATCTGTTTCCCACACTGTCAAACCCCCTGTCCCACGTGCCGTGCCCTGCACTGTGGGGGTGCCTGATCCAGAGCCACATCCACTGACTCAGCAGTGCATTAGATCCTGCAGCACCAGCCTGGGACTGATATGCTTTGGAAGGAGGTGGCTAAAGAGTGGTGAGACCTGACAGGCAGCAATTCAGATGGAAAGGAATTAAACCTCTATCATTTACTGCTCTCTGATTTGCTGCAAATTCCTTTCTAGGGAAGTTTTAAAAAAACATATCTTATGCTAGACAAAAGATTTGGGAGATTTGGAAGATCGCTAAATGCTTCAGTACTTATATGGATTTAAAGACTAAACACAACCAGAAGCTCCAGAAAACTTCAAATACTAATTCTCTGCATGCCCATCTTGGGAACTATGTTCCATACAGTCGAGCATTAGAACTAAACAAAAGGTGATTTCTCTTAACTTGCAGCTCTTCTTTTTCATTTACCTTCACGGGGCCACTTACCTCATATCTTGGTTCAAGTCCAGGTATCTATCCTGAAAACAGGACAAAAGATTTCTAAAAGGATTTACTGCTCATGGTAAACTACCAGATGCAGTAACTTCTCAAGAAGGAAGCAATGCCAACCAAAATAACATAGGTGGGTAGGTCGAAGGAGCTAAGTAACCCAGCCTGACTGAGCAGACCTAGAAGTAACTGCTGCCAACCATACATGTAAGAGAAACTACTCGTTGTTGTAAAACGCTCCCGGAACACACTTATAAATAGAAGTAACATGAAAATACAGATGTTCAGACTAATGAATTAAAAGCAATGACAATTTTGATTGGTTCATATAAAATACATTCCTTTTTCTGCAGATAGATCAAAATACACAGTTTTTAAAGGAGAATCCAAATAACCCTACATGCATTAGGTCTTTAGCAGGAGCCTAATTTAAGAGATTTACATGAAGCTTTACAACAAGTGTTGGAGAAGACCTGGACCTCCTTGGTTCTAGCCCTATGGGGGTAAATGCCATCCTCTGCCCAGCACTGCATTTGCACCCTTCCTATCAAAATAACGTTTGCTTACCAATGGCACTTTGTCTAAAAGGTGGAAATGGGTCCTTATTTAAGCTTGTCACAGATTCAGCTTTTTTCTTTTATGTTCAGCAATTTGGAGATTTTTTTTCCCCTGCAGATAGTTTCTATGTTCCACTCACTGCTATTTGCTAGAGAAAGTCTCTTGGGCTTTTTGCCCTTTGTATTTCCTCTCTTCTTTCATGTGGAGAAGACTGCCAATGTGGGATTTGCAAACTGCTGCCAATATGGGATTTGTGCTGCTGCGGCTGCCAATCTTTAATTTAGCATATGTATAAAGCTAATTTTTGGACACGATGCTAGTGCCTGGCATCTCTGCAAGAGTCACCAGGTTGTAATGTTTGTATTGTACTGCACCATATAAAACAATAAAAAGAAAATATAAAGGTAAAAGCCTTTTATCTCTAGCTTTATAGCTACAGATATGGTCTAAATACTTGTATTCTCCCTCTGCATCTAAAATTTGCTTCCTCCTTTCTGCTTTCTGTGCTGTAGCCCTTTCTTTTAGATTTGCAGCTTGTGTTGCCTGCAGAAGGAGCCAATGATAGGCTCCTGCTCCCTACTGAGCATATCTTCGTATTAAAATGTATAAATGCAACTCTTTAGTGGAAGAAAAAAAAGACCAGTTTCCCTTTAATTATACTTAAACTACACAGCCACATGTGCAAAGTAACACTTCTGCTTTTAAAAAATATTTAATACAGACATTTGTAGCAAAAAAGTTAATCATTCAGGAAACATCTTTCTTACAGAAAACATAAGCTTGACTACCCTTCTTTGGCAAGGACATCTGCTGTTCGGGAGGAGGTTCCTGCAGCAAATCCGCTGAAATGCTGCGGTATCATTCTGGCCCCTGCATGGGAGCAGGAGCGAGCTGAACTCTGGCTCTGGGAGGCCCCTATATGGAGGACCCTGTGCAGCCCTGGGTAGTTTCTCGGCCATGCTCTGAGAGCGGTCAAAGGGGAAAGCTGATGGGGAAGCCAGGGCCACAAGGTGAGCACAGGGGAGCAACTTCATGCTGCCCCATGATTGTGGCTATAGCAAGACAAAGGCTACAGTAGGGTGGTACTTCTCCCAGTGGTCCCAGATGGATTTACAGATGGATTTACAGGAAGAGCCTTCAGCGACAGCTCACAACTCTTCCTTACAGAGGGGATTTACTAAACCTTTACTTAAACCTATTCGAGCCCTTGTACTTGAGGCATGGACATTCACCAGAAGAAGCACACGCATGAAGGAAACCTCAGAGAATGGGCTGTGGTTTGGAGAGCATGGCAGACCGCAACAGTGGAAAACTCAGCTAGTGACTTAAAGTAGAGCTCACTACAGGCATCCAGTTTGAGCACCTTTCCCCAAATTCAGGGGAAAAATCATTGGACAAATACAGAGAAGTACAGGGGGGTTGCACAATTGCTTTTTACACATATTTAATTTTCCCCTGGGCTGCAGAATTTGTTTTGATTTTTTTTTATTAACAGATATTGTTGCAATTCACTTTCCATGATACATACTAGATGAAGAACAATGGTATTGCACTGCCACGGCATCACTTCTTTATTTTAATTACTGTGATTTGAATCACCCCATCTACAGAAGTCCACAATATAATGTTGACTACCTAGTAATAGAAGGTAGTTTTTCCGCACGGCTAGACTGGTATTTTCTAAGAAGGAGATCTGCTAGCTTGCCTACTTTCACAGCAGCAGTGCCATGTGCTGTAATAAGACAGGATTATTGTTGCAACTGCTCTTGAAGGCCTCTCTCCCCAGGCAGCTGAAGAATGACTGAGTCATGCAGGTGATGCATTCTCTGTAATGAGATGGATAAAACCCCCCCAAACCACATCCAGGCCACCGCTCAGCACAGAACAATCCCCTGAGTACTCGTCCCTCTGGCAGCTTGCGGGGAGGATGGGGATGAGAGAGTGAGAACAAAATCATTGATCCTGGGAAAAACCCAAACAGATAATATTTCTTAAAAAAAGAGAGGGTCTAATGCTAATACACCCTACACAGCCATGCAGAAAACCTGGAGTTTGATTTCTAATTGCGACCCCTTGTTCCCTCGACTGGCATGGGAGTGAGTGTGGGGTGGAAGGAGGAGTTGTGCATCACTCAGCGGCAGCCCCTCCAGCTGCCTAATGAAAGGGGCTGACAGGCTCTTATGGGAGACCCATCCGGCTCGCCTTGGCTGGAAGGATGATGGCCTTGGCACAGATCATCACGCCACAGGAGGGGCCTTTTTCCCAGCTTTATAAACTCCATCCTTGAGGCACTGTGTTGTTGCCAACTTCTTCTGCCCAACACAGGACTGTCTAGGACTCCCTCTGGAGCTCATCCGCCAGTTGGAGAGGCTGTTATTGAGAGACAGAGGATATACTCTCGCAGAGCGCGCCGAGCCTGGACCACCCTCACTGAGCTTCCCGCACCTGCTGGCTGGGAGACTGAGCACTGGGGCTGGGAATGGTTGCAATAACAGTACCATTGATAGGGAGCATAAGTGCAAAACAATTGTTTATCTTGTGCTAGCAGTTTGCGAGGGGGATACTGTGCGGTGCTCTCTGTAAGTTAGAAGTCGGCTCTATTCCCAGAGCATCAGTCCAACAGAAAACCCTACTGACAGGCACCCCAGAAATACGGAAAGGATTAGCATTCTGAATGCCAGGATGCTGTCACCAATGTTGTGCTTACATTAGCAGCCGTGCTCCAAGCCCCCCACCCTCTTCCATCGTGGGGGGGCAGGAAATGCTGCTATCTTTTCAGTGTCAAGTGTAATCAGACAAATATGGGACAGACTCTGTTTTATAGACCTCAAGCAACTTTAGGATTACAATGCAAATATTAATTTCCAACCTGTAATGGAAAAAAGGTAAGGATTTCTGCACCTTTGCTTTGCAAACTCCTCTCGTGGGCACTGGTGCATGAGCACCGATGACTGCAATGGGAAATCGTTCCTGATGACTAAGATCTCATTTCTACCATGAGTACCTGCTGTGCTTTGGATCAGTCATTTGATTTCACAGCACATAGGACTGCCCTCTGCTATGAGCCAGTGGCATCTGAAGCTACTGGAGAAGCAAAGCAAGCAGTTAAGGACATTTCAGGCCTGTCTACAAGGACAAAACCTACCACAGATTTTGTTTCGCGTGTGTCTGGCTCTACTCTTCTGATTAAATTACATGATGTATTAGGTTTGCCTAACCCAGACAGAGCCCAGGCACCCTACGTTCCCTAGCAAGGTATCACACAAGTTCACGCAAGCACTGTTCAGTACCAAGACAAAGATATTATCGCTAGGCTGAAAGCACAGGTCAGTGTCTGTGTCTGATCAACCACTGACAACACTGCTACACCTACCAAAAAAGGGTCTGCCATCAAGTATTATCAAGTATACATGTTTATATATATATATATATATAAAATATAACTATCAGGAAGTTACAATCTTTTATAGTGTAAACCTGGAATAAATCTAAACCGAGGCACATGTACTGCATGCTGCATTAAGAAACCTGTTCAGAAGCCTACACAAAACCCAACCCAACCAAAACAACAACAAAGAGCTTTTTGGCAGGTTTTGGTATGACCTCATAATTGACCTGCAGATTCACCATTCAGCTGGGCAAAGAATTCATATGGCATGAGTCTTTCCCAATCATATAAGAAGGATACCAAATAAAACGGAGCCACTGGTGTGAAACATGAAATTATCCTCTCGCATTTCATCTGTCAATTATTTCACATCAGCAGTCACGAAAAACAGATGTAATGAACAACTCATCATTCAAAACAATCACCTGCTAAACCCAATTCCCTTGCTAAATATATTTGAGGGAAGACCAGCAATAGTTGGATTTACACACGATGTGAATTGAGTTCACTGGCCTGTTTTCTGTGCTGGGCCACACCAGACCAGCCGTACCCCACACATCTGAGGGTCTGGGTAGGTGCCCACTCCCAACCTGTGCCCCCTTACTGTACAACAGCTCGTCCAAAGACAACCCAAGTTAAAAGCGCAGTGCCTTAACATCCCTTACTTGGTATCATGGGCTTCTGCCTCTCCCAGTGTAACAGTGCTCAAGAAAAACTATCTGTGCAGGACAATAAAATAGCCAGGGCAGAAGATAATTACACTACCGTCATTACATCCAAGGTAGATCCCAATCAAAAGTGTAAGAGAGGGCTCATCAATCATGAATGATACAGCTTCATTTAAAAAATGGCTGATGTTCCTAAAACCAATACAGATTTAAGAGGCAGTCAGACATCTCCATTTTTTTCCATCTATTTCCTTCAAGTCTTGGCTCTTTAGAATCTTTGTCATCTCACCCACATCTCACTTTAGGACTGCTAAAGCCTTAACTCTGCTGACTGTATCTCAGTGTAAGAAATACCTTAGAAATTGCACAGATGAGATAATTATCACTGCAGACTGCTATTTAAAAATGTGTTATTATGAGTAATGGCGGAAGAAAAAAAGGTATTTTTTTAACACACACCTCTATAAAAGAACTTTTAAATGTAGGGTTTTTACATCTAGCCTTTCTCCAATGTGATTATTAGAAATGGATGCTATAAGGTCAACGGAGCACTGCTTGAGCACAGGCAGTCACACAAGAGTGATGTTTCCCATTTAATCACACAAACACGCCAACAAACCGCGGCACCTCGGTGGTCTGGTCCCTCACTGATATTTCAGTTGTTTGGCTGCCTCAGCCATAGCCGCAGAGAATTTTGAATTAGACACTAGTGCTCGATGATGCTGACGGTCGCAGTCAAGCATATCTTGATGAAATTATAGATGTAGAAAATATTTTCTGATAGAGTGCATGAACAAAACAGCCAGAAGTGCAGCCAGTTCGGTACAAACGGCTCGTGCAGAGAGAGAGACCAGGGAGATGTTGAAAATTGGACTCTCTGATTTTGGCAGGAAGAGGCGAATTTTATTAGCAATCTATGCTGCAAACATAACTTTCCGACTATTAACAGTTTGTAGTTGCCAAAAGAAAATCACCATTTGTAAATGCTTCTCAGCTTTTACCTTTTACAATGGAAAAAAAAAAAGAGGAAGACAAGCAAACTTACATCTCTATTATGTAAAATATTAGATAAGCAGAGAATATAGTAGCAACCCAGTTTAAAAAAAATCTTCACAAATGTAAACAGTTTACAACCCTCTGCCCAAACCCAGCACCTATAAATCCACGACAATTTTGCACACACATACTAAAAATGTGCAGGAAAATTTTGCAAAGCATCATAAATTATATAGGAATTGGTAAAAGTAAGACTGGTTGTTCTTACTGTTGCTATTTATTACACAGTGTGCTGGATCTTAACAGCCTACAGACACCTAATTTCCTTGAAGAAACACACTGCGTTCTGAATTTTCTTTGAATTCAACAGAATGAAAATTTTAATTTAATAGTGGAAGAGACAGCAGGATTACGTCCAACCTGTAAAGCACCAAACCCTGCCTGTTTTACTCTATTTATTTCTAGCCCAGAAGTAAAATACAGCCTTTCTGGCTCCTCAAGTAGTACCACCGTGATCACTGAGCAGAGGAAATTGCTCTGAAACAATACTTTTAAGTGTCTCTGACTTAGCGGTTTGGATGGGCTAAATGAGACTTTTAAAGCAGTGTGTCTAAACTCCATTGAAAACATCCTCAGCTTTTCAGAAGGTCCCCAAAGGTTCACTAAGGCACAGCATGTCGAAATTAGTAGCTAGCTCCTTTGCAGAGAAAGGCTGGCAAGCTTGACAGGGAAATACCCTTTAGTCATAGCAGGGAGACTGGCCTTTGGGGAAGGGCCCAGATGACTTGGCTTCCATGGTCAGCTACACTGCCCAGCCAGAAACACACTGCTTGCCACCAAAACCAAACCAGCTGTTCTCAACCACAAGGCTATATATCTGTTAACTGCAAAAGTGTCTTTATCCAGTGGTCTGATCATGCTAGCTAAGAAGACCACACATGGAAAATTTCCAATTGCAATAAAAAAAGCATTGATTAGTTGCTCCATGAGGTGAGCAGTGACATTTCCTAACCTGCCTTGCCAGAACATGGTGTACGTACTAGTTTGCAGAGGATGTGGTCTTGAAAATGAAATACAATTCTTTTACGCATCCTTACTGGACTATAGATGTTGGAAGGAAGATAATGGAGAGCTGAGCAGTGCCAGATGAGCAATGGTTTGAACCTCATACTGATGACAAAGCTAAAGGAACAACAGAGCATATAGACACAAGGCAAGAGGTAAGGGCTCGACTACAAGCTCCCTGGACTACAAAGTGCCAGTCAGAGCTCACAGCTGCAGACAGCAAAGCTTCCTCAGGTGTCTCTGGTCCCCTAGAGAACTTTTGGGGCCCTGGAGGCTGCCTGCAGTAATGCCACGTGGTAGCCACAGGTCATGGTGCTCTTTCGCCTCCACAAAATACTCCCAAATCAGAAGGGAAACAGTTCAGGTGAAACGAGTGAGCGGCAAGTAATGCCTCCTCATCTGAGAAGCACTAGGCTCTAGCCCCTAGGTAGGACCCACCTCAAACCCAGTGTTTCCTCTCACTGGGAACACCGGAACTAGCTCAGCTCCCACGTGCAACCAAGGTCTCCAAAAAGCATGCAGAGGAGAAGGGGTACAAATAAACCCAAACTTTTTTTCTTCCTTCTGTGAGATGGTGGAGCGACCCCTGCACGTGCATGCGTGTATTTTGAAGCCAGCTCCTGGGAGGTGCAGCAACCATGACAGCCTCTGCACGATGTGCCCCGCCGGGTGCCCGCTGGGCCGGCGTGGCTCTGCACCCACCCCTACTGCTAGCCCCCTCGCAGTGCAACAATTTACCCTTGAATAAATTAGCAATAATTGGAAACCCACTTCACTGGACCTTACGCAGCATGACTAATGTGACTCACTTTTTAGCTCTGTTCCTTTTGTGTAACCACTCAGCAAAGAGGCTGCCTTAGAAAAGAGAAGAACCAGTAAACTTTATGCTGTGGAAAAAGAAATGACAGTCTCTGAAGAGTGATATAAAGGTTTAATGGGTGCTTTGGATGCACAAGAAGCAAGTGTTTTAAGAGTACTGTGGGGTACAATGCTTCTAGTGATGCCTTTTTTGCCTTTGTATCCTTGTCTTAACCTTTTAGATGGTGCATGTTAATTCTGGTGGCACGAGGACAAGACTCAGAAATGTACATTGCTGCAACAAAAGGGATACAAATCTACAGAGCACAAATAATTTTGAAAAAAACCCGACAGACTTGTGTTATTTGCTAGAAACATTGCAGGGGTTGGGTGGGCTGAGAGTCATCTCCATCTCAGCCTTTGTCTACATCTAGATCTCTTACAAGAATGTGGTCAAGCCGTTTAAACCCCTCTTTCATGGAAAAAAAAACATATTAAAGTATATTTATAATGGCAAACACAGTGAAACTACAGCATAAAAAGCTAACATGCTAGAAATGCAATTTTTAAAAAGTGAGAGTGCAAACATTTTTAATTTTGGAGTGTCACATAAATCAGTTTTCTTTCATTACACTATTCAAGCTCATTGTATTGAGCTAATTGCCAGGCCATTTTCTTCTCAAAAAAATAAAACAAGAGGGATATTCAGCATATAAATGACTGTGTAAGCCCTGTAATATAGCACAGCTATAATACTCAAACGATTTGGCAAACTCTGAGCACTCACAGTAACTTGCAACCTGGTATCTGAAGTAAGCACCATGAACTACAATACAGAATGCGTGACACAATCAGCGTGGGTTTATTAATCTCAGATGCAAATGCCATGTTTAAATATTTATCTTTTGGTACCTGCCAACAGGTACTTTCCATTCTAGGGGGAGTACTTTTCTCTTGATTTATGCACACAATTCCTACAACATGAAGCCCAGATATGCACATAGAAGGAGAGAAAAACATCCCCGCAGCTATGACTTTTTCTAAGACATTAGCAAGACAAGTGTTTCACAATTTCTGTGCAGGATCCTTAAGCAGAAATTGTGGTGCATGAAACAATCCCAGTTTCCAAGGAAAAAATTATAGCCTTTCATTCTCAGAGCAGCATGTAACTAAGGTTTAGACGAGTGAACAGATGCATGCAAAAACCAGCCATGAGAATGGAAAACATTCATTTTCACAATCTGCTAATTCTGCTAGGTATGCATGAAATAGAGCCAAAGAGATCTCCAGCAGAACGCAATGTCACAGTTTTGGCACAACAGGGAAATTTCTCAGATGCTCCTCGTGCCAGCACTGGCACTTGAACTGTACAGCTGTGTTTAGAGATTGCTGAAATATACTGGAATCTCAAAGAGTTAATAATATGACTGCTATTAAAATATATTCTCTCCACTTCCCACTTTTCCAGGAAATTAGATGTGATTTTTTTCTTAATATTGCAGCTACCACTTTACATGAAGTAACAAGTTCACTAGAGAGATTTTTCAGAGTGCGTTTCCTTCTGCAACAACCTAAGTCCCTTATCAAGCCCTTTCAATGAAAACTCCATGGTGTTGCCTTTACAGCACTTTCATGACCCAAGCGTAGTGACCCCATGCAACGCTGAAAAAGATCCCAAATTTTGTATGATTTTTTATATTACTGTTCTTCTAAACCAGAGTAGAAATGAGCATATAATTAGACAGGGTAGATTAGATTGAATTAAAGAGTAGAGCAAAATCTTCTCTTAAGTAGTAGTTTCTCAAAAATAAGGCTTCTGACTTTTCAAGGGTGAATTATATGTCTTATTCTGTTGAAATGTAGATCTTATCAATTTAACTTCACAGCTGGTGACCGACCTCCAAAAGCCTGACTCTCTAAAGCCCAAAGAAAGCAACTGGATTGAGCACCACCCGGTCTCATTTTAGCATGTTGAAAACAAGAGCCGTGGGCAAGAAAGGCTATATGGAAAAGCAGGAAGGGAGGAGACCATTCCCTTGAGCGGCAGGCTTCGTCTGACAGCTCCTTTGTGCCAGCTCTCGGCGTGGGAGGCTCGGGCCCTCCTGTTCCTAAAGAAGGCACCTTTAATCTCCTTCTCCCTAAACACGATTGTGCAGAAGAACTTGGTTGTAGCAGCACCTTCAGGATGAAGACCTTTTCTGAAGTGATAGGAGAGGTTTTCTGCAGAGGTAGCTCTGGTTTCTGGTCTCCTCGCCAGAGTCCTTCCCATTGGAAATCTGGCAGCTTCACACATAAGGGGAATTTCATAGCTTATCTTTTGGGATCTTGGATCAATTTTAACGGGAAAAAACATTAAAGGAACTTGTCACATGGCTCCTGGAACCACGTGGAGAGGCAAGGATGTCTCCACACTCCAAGGCTGCCGCTCAAGCACTTGCATTTATATTTCTTGGCAAAAACTGCACTTATATACTCACTCGATTTTCAGAAGAGGGTGAAAACCAGATGCCCTTCTTTGCATCATGCAGCTTACTCCCTGGGGTGTCTACATGAAAGATACAGTGCTGATGGGGTTTATTTTAAGGAGGTGGTTGACTGATAGCCTACAGTGTTGCCCTTTTCATGCCACACTCTGGAAGGAAAGAAAAAATAACTATGAAAGGAGGTGTGCTAGCACCAAGGCGCTCTGTGAAGTGTACCTTCCCTCTGATCTATGACCTGGAATCAGTCCCCAGAGGCAGGGAGACAGATGCTGCCAGGACAGCCCTCAGACTGCTTACAAAACTCTGCTGGATTCTTGACATGAGGAGGAGGAAAATGAAAGGAGTAGTTTAGAAAAAAAATACTTTTGTTTAGGCCAGATCTGTGACCTGTAAAGCTGTCTCAAAAAGGGTACGCAGCCTCTATCCTTCCTTCAGAGGCTCCAGCAAAAGGAATGCCTGGAATCTGCAAGCTCCATGCAGTGTAATGTTTCACTACATATGCTTTCCTCTTTGTTAAGCTCCAGCATCGTGCATTACCATTTTTTATCTTCTTCAATGATCTATTTGTCCTTTACTGGGGAAATCTCTCTTTCTTCCTCTTTAAGAAATTTCCAGGTTAATTACTCAGCACCAGAAGAAGGAACAATTTACTTGTCTAAGTTTGATGCAACACCAGCATCCACTTCTCTGGCTTGTTCCATAATTGGCAATAATGATTTTTAATGGTGCTTTCGGGAAAAAGTACCCTGCATTTAGGGAATCCTAGAAAAGTTTGCAAGTTTTTCAATATTGTAATGAAAGGATATACCCTATCTGGTTTTTCTCCTGAGTTGAATGGGAAGGAAAGCCATGTTTTGGGGGTTTTGGGCTGCTATCTCAGTGGTTACAGAGATGCCTCATGTAAGTGAAAACCACATAATTTTCACTCTGTGATAGCCTACTGCAGCCACTTGGAAAAAAGTAACCAAAAAAATTGAACTAGTTCACTGCAGTTCCTGCAAAGCAAGGTCTTTAAGTTCTATGAAGCTACCCTGGCATGCCTATAGGTTGCTACCACAAGACTGACAAATGCTGGGGAACCTGTTTGCACGGATCGGTGAGTCCGTACGAGAGTATATGGTGAGAAAACTTGGTAAGTCTTGAGAGTGAGAGTCAAGGAAATGTGTAAAGTGCCAAAAGGGAACCTGCAGAACATTACACTTGTATGAAATGGGGGTAATCTCATTACCAGAGGTGATAACCATTGCACCCCTGATGGAAATGCATAATTACTGAAAATAGCTAATCAACTGTAAGAGCAGCAGGGTAGCCAGAAGCTCCTATCTATACCATCTACTGTGCTTAACCCAGTTGAGCTGCTCCTCCTCCTCCACTTTCTACAAAAGCATCTGAAAAACATGCTGCACGTACAGAGCCCCACATGTGGGTCAGCGCAGCTAAGCAATACAGTGCTTGGCATTTTTAATTGCAAATAAAGCACACATCAGCTCTCTGAAGTCTCTTTCCTAATCCTATAGGATGCTGAAGCATGCCACAAGCTGTTTATTTCATAGATACATCTGTAGATAAACACGGTTTGGAATAACAGTTTAACATCCAGCTCCTCTCAGAAAAAAAAAGTGACAGCAAGTTTCTTACCGTTCATCTCTAACTTTGAGAAACCTTGCCTTTAATTTACTAACAACATATATGGTTATGGGCAATAAGAAAGACAATTCTCAGGCTAACAGTAAGATAAGCTCAATTATTAATGGGATCTGGGGACAGCTATGGGAGTGCTCCAGTGTGTGTCCATGTGTGCGTGTGTGTGTGTGTTTAATAACAAGAAGTCTGACTAAAGGCAACTGCAGTGGGGCCATGAACCTCCATGTTTTGTGGGTCCAGGGAACACAAATGGAGCAGACCAGGGGATCTGTGGCCAAGTACAGGATATGCTGACTGTCAAAGGCCAAATATTGGAAGTCTGTATTATGTGTGTATAGATAAATATGATACAGATATTGTGTGTATATGCATACTATTATACAGAGGGAATACCTGCAGGACTGGGAACAGGATTTGCCCACCATACTGTCCATGTGTGTATGAGTAATGTGTTTATGTGAGTGTTAGTAAAGTCATTACTTTCTGACTGTGCTGAACCAAGTGGCCATCCACTCAACTTATTTTGCTCAGAGAGTATATAAACATATGTATATACAGACACACATATATATGTAAATATGTGATGCACGTGCCTGTTGTGAACACTTCTTCGTCTTCACTGATGCTGGAACTGGCTCTAATGGGCTACTGGATTAGTAGTCTCTAAGACGTAGGGTTTTTTTTGTCCTGACCTTTTGTCCTGACCAAGCACTTCCAACAAAAGGAGGAATTGTCTTGATTTGTTTTTAAAACTGCAACAGGTGAGGGAAGAGTACAGAGGGAGGGAAAAAATAGCTATCAGCAGTTGCGAGTAAAGTATATAATTTTCCAATTACAAGTAGAAAAAAATAAGGGAATTGTTTCAAGGTTTTTAAACAGAACGAGCTGGTCATGGAGGTGTCAGGCTGTTAAGAAGACGCATAAATGAAAATTTCCCTGGTAGTATATCGGTGCCTTCAGTTTCATGCCTGTTGAGGATCTGATTTCTTGATTAGATTGGTAAACTAGGACTAGAACCACACAGGAATGCACATATATTGTGATGTTTGAAAAAAAAAAGCCATAGGCTAAAATGTATAAGCTCTCCCTGGAGCACAGACAGGAATCCAGGTCTTTCTTCTCTTAGGTTCATGCCCTAACCACTGAGCTAGAAAGTCAGCTTCAGGCCTAGATTTGCTCTCTGGCCCAATTAACACCTACTTATTTAAAGCAAGGTGGGGAATGTCTCTACCACAGAGGTGCGTGCAGACAGACGGCGTATCAGAGTTTTATTTAGCAAGCAGGGTGCTGTTGCCACTCCAGCTAAGGACAAATAGAGCTCTGTTCCCTGCTTCCTGGACAAGTTTTCCAACCAACAGGAAAATCACCCAATCACACAGACTAATTCAGGTTGGAAGGGATGGCAGGAGACCACCTCGTCCATTTGCCTCCTCAAAGCAAGGAAAACTACTGCACTACACCAGTTGCTTGTGGTTTCATCCAGCCAAGGCTTCAATAACCCCACAGAGGGAGGGTGCCCCACTGCTCTGGACAACCTCTTCCAGCATTTGACCACCTGCATGGAGAAAGCTCTTTTCCCTTGTTTCCAGTCAGTACCTCCCCTCACGCAGCTTGTGGCCATTGCTCTTGCCCTGTTGCTGAGCTCCTCTGAGAAGAGCCTGGTTCTACCATCCATCCAGATCTCCTCAGGTAGCAAAGCCTTCACTGAGGCCCCTTCAGTTGTCTCTTCTTCAGGACGAACAAACACAGCTCCTCAGCCTCCCCTCCTGCGCCTTGTCCATGTTGTTGGCCCTTCCTGGTCTCCTTCCCATTGGTCAGTCTCTTTCTTGTCCTGGAGCCCACAGCTGGGCACAGTCACCCCACGAGAAGACCCTCAAAAGCAAAGTGGAGGGGAGGGACCACTTCCCTGGACCTGCTGTCTGCACCCGTGCCAGCACAGCCCTGCAGGTGGTTGGCCACCTTTCCTGAAAGGCACACTGCTGACCCTGTTCAGCCTGCTGTAAAACAGCACCCAGGGCCTTTTTGGCAGAGATGCCCCCAGGGAGTCACACACACCTCTGTCCCCAGTCTGTATTGGTTATCCCAGTATGGGGTTATCCCAGTATGGGGTTATCGCAGCCCGGGGCTGGGACTTTGCTTTTGATCTTGCCTGCTCCTTCCTCTAGATTGCAGAAGTCCCTCTAAGGGGCAGACCTGCTGTCCAGTCATTCCCCTACAGAACAGCATCACCTGCAAACATGCTGAGTGTGCACTCCATTCAGTCACCCAGGTTGCTGATTAAAATATTACACAATATCTGCAAAGAAAAGCTGCTTTTAACTAAGCACCAGTTAGGTTTTGATCTACTCAGCACTATTCTTCGAGCTCTATTGTCCAGGCAGCTTGCCTATATGGTCTATTTCTACTCCAGCTGGCTATCAGGATATCATAGGACACTACATCAAAAGCCTTACTAACTTAAAGGTAACAGACATCCGTTGCTCTCCCCTCATCCAAACTGCCAGTCATCTCAAAAGAGAAGGCTAATCAGGTTTCTGAGGCACAATTTGCTCCTAATCAGTCCTTTCTAGATCCTTAGGATAGATCTTTTGTGTCTTGAAATACCTTCCAGGAGAACTAGCATCATCCCTTTCCTGGAGACTAGCATGAAGCTGGTAGGCCTGCAGTTCCTTACCCTTTCTGGTGATGGCTGTAACATTTGCCTTTCTCCTTCATGCCTGCATGCTCTTCTCCCTCTTACGTGCTCCTTTACCTTCAGGGGCAGCCTAACACGGGATCAGGCCTGCCTACCAGCTGAAGTCTTGTGCCCTTTCTTTCCTCACTGCCTTCAGGACTGTAAACTCCAGCATCTGGCTGCTATTGACTGACAGTTCATTCTCATGCAGGAGTCCAGTAAAGCATCTCCTCTAGTTAACTCGTTCAGCACTTGCATCAAAAAATTGTCTTCCATGCACTCTAGAAATCTGGATTGCTCATATCCCATCACACTGTGCTCTCGGTAGATACTGGCATGGTTGAAGTCTTCCATGAGAGTCAGGAAGAATTTGAGATACTTCTTTCAGTTGTTCAAAGAAATCTTTGTCTAAAATCTGTCCTTGACCAGGTACCACCATGACATTCCACCGTTCTGGCTTCCCCTCTGACCCAGACCCATCAGCTCCCAGTTAGCCTGTTACCCATGCCACTATTACTTCTTCTCTACTATCCCAGCCATTTTTAAGTGAAAAGGCCAAAGGTCATGATTTCTGTGCTTTGCATGTGTTTCCTGTCAGAATTTGCTAGACAAGTTTTGATCCCATCTGCTCAAGGGCCTCAGACGGAACAATATCTTCCTGATAGCCTTGGCATGAAAGAGACAATAAACTGCCAGAAGAGGACAGAAGCATTTCTAAATATGCACAAAAGAAGACTTTTAAGCACTTCTGAGCATATGCGGGGATCAGCAGTGTAGCTGGGAACTTCATTCTCACATGCAGGTGTCTAAAGTTAACCCAAAGCAACTAAAAGTTTAATGATCAGAAAGTATAATATGCTCCAGTGCTGCTGCTTTGTGCCATTGTCCCTCAGAGGGACCTCATTTGTTTCACCAGTGCTTCCTTACACCTTATCCAAATTATCAACTTAGCAACTCCTGGACCACATTGGAAAAGAGCCTTCCTATCTCCAGTTCCAGCTGCAGTGTGCCACAACCAGCTCACAGAGATCCTCTCTCTGCTACTACCTGGTCTTCAGTGCTCACAGGTATGTGTTAAATACACACAACATATATTATTATTATACATTTTGACCCCAGTCAGGAGGCTGCTTGCCAAGACCACATGGTCTGGAAAGGTGGTCCTTGTGGATCTGCTCTCTCTTAGCAGCACAGAGAAAGCCCAGAGCTTCAACAGCAGAAGGAAGTGGAGGTCTCTGAGACTTCTTCGCTCCACTGGCTGCTCCTACGGCAGTGTCATTGCTCTTCCTGCAGGGAATGTCACCCACAGGAGTACATGAGCCACTCAGCTACATAGCACTAAACACACATCTATAAAGAGATGGACATAGCAAAAGGTGATGCACGCTGACTGAGGATTGGGATTGCCCTCACAAACTAAGAGCCAGTTGCTGTTTCTGCTAGTTTCTGTCAAGTCACACCAAGTGCTACTCAAAGGTTGCTCAGTGGGTGAGTACCCCCCAGCTACAAAACTAAGCATGTGTGTGCACCACTACTTGTAGCAGCCTAAAGCACTGAAACCCACAACCAGCCATCACATTTCTGGGCATTTCTTTTTCTTCTCGGCACCTTCACTGTACCTTACTGCTGATAAGCAAGTTTGACAACATGAAGCCAAATCGTGAGACCCGATGCCCTGACTGTCAATGCTGAGGTGTTGATGCTGCTCTTTTCCACATGCTGGCCCTGAATGAGCTTCTACAAAGCATCTACTCCAGAAAAACACATACTCAGATGCAAAAGTGTCAAGTGGCAGAGTCAGGCATCCCTCCCTCCCTGTTCAGTGAGCTCTTTCATAGTCAAGCAGCAGCCAGTCATAGCTGGGGCAAGGTGACCTGAAGGATCACATCACTCCTCGCATTTCCATCTCTCTCTTCCAGAGACTGGAGGCAGATGATGAGTGTTCAGCCAGGTGATGTGGATGCAACTCCCTGATTGCATAATGCTCTCTTCCTACATAGTCTTTCTTATATTTGAGAGTGGCTTCACCTGCTGTGTCACCATGTGAAAAATGAAGAGCTAAACCTATTTACACAAGCTGAGGAGTTAGTCAAATGTTTTTAAAACAGGTTAAGTCTTATGGGTTAAATCTGTATACTTTCCAACACAGACAGCAAAACTGACACAAACTCTAAAATGCTATAGTGTTGCTCATTATTTAAGGGGGAAGGTCCTTTATCTAAGGACCATGCACTTCTGAGAGACATCAAATTCATGTCCTCCCTGATGGAAGAAATCACAGGCAGATTCTAATTTCACTTCTTCAAAGGCATCCAGTGCCTCAGAGGGCTGTGGCAGTGGCTAGAAGATACCTGTGTGCTTTAAAGCTCGGGGCTTATGGACTGTTGCATATTTCTATACAGAGAAAAAATTAAAATAAGGATTTGGGGAACATATTTTTGAAAAAGAGCCACAACAGAGGGCAAGCAACTATTTCCAGTTCCCTCTGGGGTTCATTATCGTTGGTGCAACATGCACACAACAGCGGATAAAATCTTGATCCTGCTGATGACAAATGGTGTGAGTTTTCCCACTGACATAATGGGTCCAAGGTTCTTCCTCATGGCATCAACTTCAGAGCAGGACAGTTTGGCAACTTAGAAAGTTCACGCTATCTCTACAGCTTAGATTGCAAGGTAAAGTCTATGATACACAACATGATTTAAGAAAGCCCTTAAGGCAGTCACAGCCATACCTCTGGTAACAGACTGAACCACAGCAATGATTGCTGTACACACATGCTCTGGCAGAAAAGATGCTCAGTAAAAATGTAAGCCAGTCAGTAATAACTGTTAAAGTAGCAACCCACAAGGAAGAAAAATGCAGCATTTCAAAAGCACTAAAGCAAGAAACAACCTGTGAAGCCATGTATTAGGTTTGCAAAGGCACAATTAAATTTCTGATAACAAAACTGCAGTCTGACAGTGAGTCAGATCTAGTTCTGCTCTACTTGCAGCAAGAAATTGGGAGTTTAAAAGGCAAAGTTAGAACAAATTGTTTCAGTTTAGCTCTCATTAGTAACTAATGAAATTCTCTATTTGATAAGAAGGAAGAGAATTGTGAGACAAGATGACAACCAACAGATGATACACTGTTACAGTAAAATCTGTACTGGGACAACAACACTGAAAATGATGTTGCAAAAGCTGAAAGAAATAGTTTGGTATGTTTTTATAACTGATAAGTTTACCAAGTGGATTCCTCTCAACCCTCCAGGCAATAAAATACTATTTTTATTATTTCAGTGCTGCAGCTGTGAATAAGGGCTCAGATTCTAAACACAGAGCTTTTAAAACAATTTATAGGAGGTGTATGCTTTACAATGTTAAGCAATAAAATGTTTGTTCTGCAACTGTGATGGGCACAAAGACTTTTTAATTGAAATATGACATGACACATACCCTATCTAGTCTATCAGTGTCTAGAACAAGATATTGCAAGACAAGCAAGTTCAGTGACCTACTCATCTCCTGTACCACTGCCTTCAGCAGCTGTCCCATAACTGCCCTTCAAGGTGTATAAGGAGAACTTCTCCAGGGTCTTTGTGGAACAGCTTTATGGGCCTATTCAGTAAAGGGGCAAGTGTTTCTTCTGCAGTGCTGCCAGTCCCTGGCTTCCACAGCATCCAGCTGGAATGTTAAGGTCTCAGCCCTCAGGACAGGATAAGGCCTTCGTGGCTATCCCACACTCACATTGGATAACTGTGAATTAGTCAAGAGGCACCCATAAATCAATGCAATATGCTAACATGTGAATTACCAATTACAGAGCCTTTTCCTGCCCAGTGTATTTCTTTTGTATTTGAAGCAAAACATAGCCACTCCCAGATTTCATTTTTCATGAGTATTTCACTCCATTTTTCCTTCTTGCAGTATTTGTGCCATTTATCTTGTCCTATATTCACTTTCCTTTTTTTTCTACTTCTGGGAAAAGGATCTAATATCCCTGTAGCATTAGTTTTTCTTTGTTAATGTCAAAAAATGTTAATCCGTGAAGACTTGCTTCCTAGATAATGTTAATTCAGCTGCCAGTTTTATAATAGGATTATGCTTTCCAGGATTTAAAAATCCCACTTGTTAGCTACAAAACAGACTTCTAGTAACAGCTATAAAATCTAATTTAATCCCTATTGGCATTAACTAAATAGCTGAGGTATAATTTCTGTCTAGCTACACTTAACACCCTGCTATTGCCATAAATATATAAACTATCCCTTTGAAGTTACAAAAGAAATTGTTCAGCAGGATAAACAGGGTCTCAAGAGTCCAATCATATGCTATCTCCAAGGCATAACAAATGTTGTTTACATATTGTAAGGATTTTGTGAACACTTTATTTAAATAGATTCACCCATGTTTACATGTATTAATTTGCTCTTTATCTCAAAAAATGCATACTAAATTATGATCTATAATTATTCTATTTAAAAATAATTGGTTAATGAGTGGAAGATTGGGTCTGTGTGGAATCAAAGTTTAAAATGTAACCAAATAACCTGACTAAGCTGGACAAATATACCAATTTGTTCAACATATTCCCTTTTTTAATGAACAATTGCATTGTGAAACCTTCGAAGACGAAGCCTAGCACAGGAGCAGCTATTTTGAAGCAATCTAGTTACAGACTGACAAGTAAGGAGGAAAGAATGAGCAAGCCAAGGTTTATAATCATCCTAAAATGAACAGCCAGAGTCTTTACAACCATTTGCTCCCAAAAGAGGAACAACACGAGGATTTATGGTCTTATGGAGCTCAGTGATCAGGAACAAAGAAAAATATTTAGAGTTCTTTTCTCCCAACCTTAAAGAGGTAATAACGGGTGAGTCAACTGTTCTGGAGAGGGCAGCCCTAATGCACTGCAGTGGAAGAAGTATAGCAAAAAGAGAAATTACAATGATACACAGTAGACAACACTATATTATGCATCCATTCAGGAGCTAAAATAGAAATCTTCAAGCAAACAAACTCCTTTAAAGGTAGAAATCATAGTGAAACTCAGAGAACACTAGGACTTTATTTATCCTTCCAGAAAAGATGCCAAGTGCTGATCAGATTGCACAGTTAGCTTAAAACTTTCCTTACTGATAAACAAGACATCATAATCTCTCTTCTGATTTTCATAGCCAAAAGAAAAGATGGGCAACCTCAGCATAGCATCTTTCAATAACATCCAAATCTGCAGTATGCTGGATTTGCAGATGTGTGCATTTATCTTTGGACAACACCACATGATCCATACATATAGAAAAAGCACCGCCAGAACAGCAACTTCCAAACACAGGTAGGTGTTTTGACTTACCTGAAATGAAGAAAAAAAATCAGCATGTTTTTACCTTCTTTGCAAAAAGAAATCCTTGGTTGGAAGCCCAAACTTTGGGCACAGCAATACGCAATCTGGGGACATATTAGGCGCTTTTGTGCACCTGGAGCCTGCTGCATACTATGTAGCCAGCAGAGCTATGCAGATTTAGATGTGAGCAAACAAATGCTTGCATTTCCTAAGGACTGTCCCCATTTATTATGGCTTTTACAATAGGGGCTTGGAAACCACAGATATTCTGTGTGTTATTCACAGGTGTTCTATTCTGTTACGTGAGTGCACAATGAATTCATAGCTCTTGATGCTTTTCAGTTTCACTAAGCCAGAGATGTGGTTTTGTAGCTATTTTGGGTACAAGCCTGTTCCATGAAAGTGTATTATTTTGGTATATAAAGCACTGTTTAACATACAGTCTTTTCACAATTCAGAGAAGAAAGTCATTCACAGAATATGTAAAAACCAGGGTTTTAGGCAATCGTAATCCATGTGTTTTGTCTTCTGCTGAACAGAGATATATTACTCCTCTCTTAAGTTGAAGGGACATCATGGCATGAGCTTAGTTTGTGGTGAAAATAAAAAGTTGGGTTTAGATGGTTCTATGCTTATTTTGGAATTATGTCCTGCAACTAGCACAGTACACATGCCTTCAATTAAATACATGGCGGTGTACAGGAGGAAGAAGCTTAAACTCCTGAAGAGCTTAATCCTGAAATACTCATTTAGACACATGTGTCCTTAATGCATTGTGAAACGTTATCTGAACAAGGACTGCGGTATCTGCAGCATCGTAAATATTGTGGACTGCTGCTAACTGGACATACAGTGAAGGGAAATGAGTCTTCCTTACAGGTACTGAGTGCTAGGATCTTTTCTCTGGTCCCCGGAAGAATAATAGATGAAATCAGAGGCCCAGAGGTTAAATATCATGCATTCCGTTGATACCTGCCAAGGTCCCCAAGCCTAACCATGACCATACGCATCCCACTCTCATCTGCAACTTCCATGTGCACATCTATGCTCTTTCACCATCTGACACCAAAAATTCCTTTTTCTTACCCAGCATACTGCCACACTTCCTTGTTTTCCTACCTAATAATAAAATTAAACTCCAGGTAAACAGGTAATGTTTACATAGTTTGGTAAACTAAACCACAGATTTTGCCCATAGTCTTCTGAGATCTAAGATTCCTCGTACTCCTCACCATTCTGGGACAGGTCTAGCTTTGATGGCAACAATGCACTATGAAAAATACCACACATTTCCACCTTCCTTTCCCTACCTGCCTTACCTAAACCAGACCAAAGATCCACCGAGACCACTAATTTGACTCGGACTGTATAGATACCTAGTGGTAAAGTTTAGCAAAGAGGGCAAGTGCTATACTCTCTGTGTGTTCTACCACTTTCTGATCCATGTCCCTGTTAATGGAGTCTGGGTTTCCTCATGCTTGGCTTGCCTATGTTTTCAAAATGTGGCACTTACAATGCGGAAGAATAAGCAGGGTAGACTGCTGGTTATGAGTTCAACAGAGTCTAAGGTTCAAGACTAGGTTTCAAGATCAATTACAATAGAAAACTGGACATATAAATGTATTTCTCCTCCTGCTCAAGGCCACCAAAAAGGCAAAGTAGATCCTGAGTGCTGAGAACCCCTGTGTCTGCGACCTGGGCAGTGTCTTTATGCTTTGCTCACCCCTCAGTACCACTGTAGCCCTGTCAACACAACCCAATGCATTGTTCTGCACACAAACAAAAGTCTGCCCAAATCTGATCCAACGGATTGTTTCTATGCTATGTGTGCATACTGAACTTATTGTATTGTCTTGATTTTCTGTAGCAAACTTGAAACTCAATGACTCCCCTCAAACTAAGTGCTAGATGCTTACTGGGTGTGCAGTCATGTCCTTCCTGCTATGAAAACAGATTAAATATTGAAAACTGGTCCAGAACTGGTTAGCAATACATGATCTCTAGTCCTGTAATTAGCCTTCAGTGCCCAGGTGTGCTGACATGCCTGCGGACAGTGGGCTGCACACAAAGAGTCGAAATACTGTGAATTCTAAGTCCATACAAACATTAACTGTATGTTTTGAAATATTTTCCCAAGTCAATTAATGCATTTCTGCCTAAAATCCATGTTAATAGTGAGCCAAGATGTTTTCCCTAAGTTTCTAGACACCATTCCATCAGCAGTAATAGTTATATCAGAGCATATCCAAGTCAAACTTAATTGGATACATCTGAATCAGTGGAAAAGGAATAACTGGCAATTCAAAGGCTCTGCTCGAAGAGACACAGGCATTACTGAGCTCATTAAGAAGAAAATTGCTGAATATTGCTATCGTCCTTATGAATCCTCAAATCTTTATGTAAGGAAGATAATTGGCTTGTAGAGTAAAACAATAGGAACAAAAACTTTTATTGTCACAGTTACCACTCAGGAGTGACAGTTCTTCCAGGACCATGGTGGGATTAATAAGGAAATGAAGACACTTTACAACTTTCATAAAAATGTATATTCATCAGAACTCTTCAAGGATCAAAAAGGCCTTGCAGAGTTTCACTGTATAGTTCAGCTTCCCTACAATAAACCAGAGAGACTTTCGGACTCCCCAATTCCTACAGAAGAAATTTCCCTTGCTACTGGGACTTTTAATAATGGTAAGCCACTGGGGAAAGCAGCATTCCCATTTTAATTTTGTGCATCTTTTGAAGAGAAGTCACCCTACTATGCGCCTGTGTACATTTAATCATTGTCTCCACACTTTATCAGCAAGCCTTCTCCCTGTAGGAGGAATACAATTAGGTACAGTACTAATTTATTATAAATAAAGCAAAGACCTGGTAAAATAACCTAGTTATCAATGTTTCATGCAACTGTGCCTATGAAGTACTAGCTAACGTTCTCACTATGAACCTAGAGAAATACCTGCGGCATTGATAAATCCTAACCAGACTGGCTTTACTAAAAAAAAAAAAAGATTATCTTGATATAATACAGGAAAACTGTTAATTTTAATTAAAGTAGCTAGAGATTTATAGAAACTAACTGCAGCTTTTTTCCACTGGTGGTGTAAAAGCCTTCAATGAGATCAACAAGGAAATGCATTTCAATAAGGAAAGTCAAGGATTTTTTTTGTATACTATGCTGACTCATTTTTTGTATTTATCTCCACCCTCAAATTTAGTTGAAGTGTTATTTTATATGCAAGAGCCTTTTCTCATTCATGATAAGGAATAAAAAGGTCAGAAGGCCTCGAATCAGGGGAAAAATGGTAGGCAAGGATGCTCTCTTGCCAGCGTGCTGTTTGTTCTGACCCCAGGATCAGATCACTAGAGAGATGGAGGAGGCATTCTCATGAGGAAAAATCTCCATAAAATCAGCATGTATGCGGATGATCTGCTCTTAACTGTAATGAACCCAGAGCCATCTCTTACATATGCGTTATTCATAATGGAACAGTTTGAAAAGTGGTCAGGCTTTAATCCTATTTTTAAAAACAGACGATTCAAAAGAATTAATTGAATTTTTCTTTTCCTCCGTGGCACAGCACAGCAATGATCTTTAAAGTGGCTACAAGATATTAAGTAGAAACAAATTTATGCTATGACCCCAAGAGGTCGTGCTGTGGATAAGCAAAATAGGCCCTTCCCTATCCATTCTCTTAGCCCAAGCGAACTTCCCCACACTGCTGAGTGGAGCAGCGAAAACAGAAGAGGCTCAGGGATTGCCACTTCCCCTCTTCAGGAAGGGATGTGAGGAGAGGACAGAGCTGAGACTTCCTTTTCCCCAGCTTCCCTTGCTCAAGTGCTGAAGGAGGGAGCAACTTTTTTTTTTTCTAGAAGCGACAAAGCAAAGCAATCACGATTCAAAGCAAAAAGGGCTTAGGACCTTAAACCCTAATTGGTCCTACATCATTTCACAGTGCAGCCCTGAATATCAATAATTTTTATTGCATGAATAAGACCTAGTTAGTTCGAGAAGAACAATAATAAAACTTATGTTTTCAAAGAGTTTTATGTCAGAGGACTGCATAAAGGTTCGACAGTCATATGTACACTCCAAGGGGTTGCTTTTACATGCCTGATACAAAAAAAAATGTGAGGAGGGGGAGCACAGGGTTTTGTTTTGGTTCTTAATTATAACACTGGCATCCCTATAGAAAGGAAAGGCTGAATCCTAGCTCTTTCAAAATTTGCTTGAGGCAATTTTCAAAGGTCCGGCCCCTTTTGCCTCCCTCCCTGGCCTGACGGAACAGAGTAAGTATCCCAATTACTCAAAACCCTCCTACTGGACTCCATGAAGATAAAGCCACTAATAGCCGGTCTAGAGGCATTAAAATGCTCTGAAACTCTTGTCAAGGATCCAGAGAGAGGCATAAACACTACAGGAGAAGCTCCAACTGGTCTCTTGCTAGGCTGGCCTGGCAGCTAAGACCTCCTGGATGCTCTGAAGAACAGCAACACTGAACTCAGGATCCTGCTGGAAAAAAATGTTATTCCAGAAAACTACCTTGTAAGGGAGCATGGGAACCATGAAATCTCAGCCCACTGTGCCGCTGGAAAACAAAAGCACTGTCATGGCAATCTTCCTTTCTCCAGCAGAAGGAAGAAAGTTTTCCACTTGTTAACAGGTTCACCTGTCATGGAAGCCCAGTGAGTAATGCAGCTTTACAGAGAAAGCTTATACTAGGGAGTGCTAGCTTGGCGGAGAGCCCTTGAGATATCTTCAGACAGCTCAGCTCCTACACAGAGACCTCTCAATGGCACAACATGCAGTTCAGCTTACTGGCTTATATGACTTGGTCAAGCACTTTGATGCATCCAGCTCTTTTATCTTTTTCTTTTTTTACAATTAAAATGAAAGAATATTCAGTCTTTCTCCTGGAAAAAGCTAAAACAGATATAGACTATTTTTGTACCATTTCACAAGTCTCTGGAGTGTGATGCATTAGCAACATATCAACACCGCAATCTCTATTATTTCTAATTTTATAGTTTTAGAATTTCTGTTTGAAATGTTCACTTTAAAATATCACCAAGTGAGCCATTCTGAGCAATTTCTTTAAAATGTAAAGCAACACTGGAGAAACTTTACATGTACATCAGTGGGAAGAGCTCCTATCTTCATCTGTGACTAGAAGCTCAGGGAAAGTAATTTCCCTTTCGTAGCATTCAATTCTCCCCTCAACCAAAACCTAAATTTCCGTCGTAGAAATTCCCAATGTCTTACATAGTCAGACACCTGGAGAGGCAGCTGACAGTCCACACTGTGTGACAATATGCATTTGAACCTCTAAAAACAGCATGTGAGGCCCCAACTAGGATTTGAAGTCAGCATGACTAGTAGGATATGGTCAGCAAGACTAAATCTAACGCTGTTAAAGAAGGCTGACGTCTTTAGTAACACTAGGATATCTTCCTATCATCTTTCCTATTTGGAATTTTTGAAGACCTCCTACAGCTCTGTCCACTCGCAGAAAGGGGTTGCAAGAGTCCTACATGTCCTGCTCACACCAGGATCAGCTCTCACCCTACTTGTAGGCTTAGTAGACAGCATAATGTAACTTTGCTTTTTAGCCATTTCTTCCCACTGGTTCCCCTCAAAAAATTCACTGAGAAATCTTCTTCTTGTGAACATCTCACTGCAATATTTTTTTTTCTTATTTAGTCAAAATGTCAACTTCAAAAAAAGACTGAAAAGAAGTCAACAGGTGATACATGCAATCATGGTCAGTGCCATGTCTTTTGAAGGTAAAAAAGGCAGGCATCAAAATAGTATGCAAATTAAGGTATGGGTATGGGCTCCACTCTTCTGGTGCTTTCTGTGAGCCATTACAAAACATAATTGTGGGATTAGGGCATATAGGGGATATCTTCCAATATTTCTTTGAGAGAAAAATATTGTACAGAAAATAGTTAAAGATTTTTAACTTATGACTGCAGCTTCAAAAGCAGCGATGGCAACCAGACGCGGTTTTGGAAATGGTATCAGTTTCAGCTATAAGAAGGTCATCTTCCTCATTTCCCTCTAAATGAGCAAGAAAACTGAACTGCCAACATTCCAGGTTCTTGATACCTCCAAACCTAACTTAATCCTAATACAAGCCAAACAGTACCTTGTTAAAATAGACTTGTTGAAAAGTGGTTCAAACTTGCTGCTTGGACTCTACGCAAGTGAAGGCCTTCTGTAGACATGAAAGTTTGGCCCAAGGCACCGTGAACCTTCAGGCAGGTCCTGATTTTCCTAACCCCAACATTTTTGCACCAGTTTCAAGAAAACCCATAAATAGCATTTTTAGTTGCACAAAATATGGCAATAAATAGTCAAATGCATCAGTACTACTTGTTTTAAAAATAATGACTAAAGGACAGTGTTGCTGTGTTTCCCAGCGGTTTTTTTCTCAGTTTGAGATGACCCATTTGCAATAGGCCACTGAATACTGTATTTCAGTGCATATTCTTGACATACCTTTCACACAAACTCTCCAAACACCTCATAAACATAAATAAATTAAGCTTCAAGAGCAATAATAATTTCAGGTTCACGTTCACAGAACCTAAGCCTCAAAGTCTTCCTTGAGTATCTGTAGCAGAACTAAAAGTTAAATTCAGTCTTCCAATCACTTTGAATTACTCTTTGCTACCAGACCATGCAATCACACAGACTAATTCAGGTTGGAAGGGATGGCAGGAGACCACCTCGTCCATTTGCCTCCTCAAAGCAAGGAAAACTACTGCACTACACCAGGTTGCTTGTGGTTTCATCCAGCCAAGGCTTCAATAACGCCACAGAGGGAGGGTGCCCCACTGCTCTGGACAACCTCTTCCAGCATTTGACCACCTGCATGGAGAAAGCTCTTTTCCCTTGTTTCCAGTCAGTACCTCCCCTCACGCAGCTTGTGGCCATTGCTCTTGCCCTGTTGCTGAGCTCCTCTGAGAAGAGCCTGGTTCTACCATCCATCCAGATCTCCTCAGGTAGCAAAGCCTTCACTGAGGCCCCTTCAGTTGTCTCTTCTTCAGGACGAACAAACACAGCTCCTCAGCCTCCCCTCCTGCGCCTTGTCCATGTTGTTGGCCCTTCCTGGTCTCCTTCCCATTGGTCAGTCTCTTTCTTGTCCTGGAGCCCACAGCTGGGCACAGTCACCCCACGAGAAGACCCTCAAAAGCAAAGTGGAGGGGAGGGACCACTTCCCTGGACCTGCTGTCTGCACCCGTGCCAGCACAGCCCTGCAGGTGGTTGGCCACCTTTCCTGAAAGGCACACTGCTGACCCTGTTCAGCCTGCTGTAAAACAGCACCCAGGGCCTTTTTGGCAGAGATGCCCCCAGGGAGTTACACACACCTCTGTCCCCAGTCTGTATTGGTTATCCCAGTATGGGGTTATCCCAGTATGGGGTTATCGCAGCCCGGGGCTGGGACTTTGCTTTTGATCTTGCCTGCTCCTTCCTCTAGATTGCAGAAGTCCCTCTAAGGGGCAGACCTGCTGTCCAGTCATTCCCCTACAGAACAGCATCACCTGCAAACATGCTGAGTGTGCACTCCATTCAGTCACCCAGGTTGCTGATTAAAATATTACACAATATCTGCAAAGAAAAGCTGCTTTTAACTAAGCACCAGTTAGGTTTTGATCTACTCAGCACTATTCTTCGAGCTCTATTGTCCAGGCAGCTTGCCTATATGGTCTATTTCTACTCCAGCTGGCTATCAGGATATCATAGGACACTACATCAAAAGCCTTACTAACTTAAAGGTAACAGACATCCGTTGCTCTCCCCTCATCCAAACTGCCAGTCATCTCAAAAGAGAAGGCTAATCAGGTTTCTGAGGCACAATTTGCTCCTAATCAGTCCTTTCTAGATCCTTAGGATAGATCTTTTGTGTCTTGAAATACCTTCCAGGAGAACTAGCATCATCCCTTTCCTGGAGACTAGCATGAAGCTGGTAGGCCTGCAGTTCCTTACCCTTTCTGGTGATGGCTGTAACATTTGCCTTTCTCCTTCATGCCTGCATGCTCTTCTCCCTCTTACGTGCTCCTTTACCTTCAGGGGCAGCCTAACACGGGATCAGGCCTGCCTACCAGCTGAAGTCTTGTGCCCTTTCTTTCCTCACTGCCTTCAGGACTGTAAACTCCAGCATCTGACTGCTCTTGCAGTAAAGGCTGCTATTGACTGACAGTTCATTCTCATGCAGGAGTCCAGTAAAGCATCTCCTCTAGTTAACTCGTTCAGCACTTGCATCAAAAAATTGTCTTCCATGCACTCTAGAAATCTGGATTGCTCATATCCCATCACACTGTGCTCTCGGTAGATACTGGCATGGTTGAAGTCTTCCATGAGAGTCAGGAAGAATCTGAGATACTTCTTTCAGTTGTTCAAAGAAATCTTTGTCTAAAATCTGTCCTTGACCAGGTACCACCATGACATTCCACCGTTCTGGCTTCCCCTCTGACCCAGACCCATCAGCTCCCAGTTAGCCTGTTACCCATGCCACTATTACTTCTTCTCTACTATCCCAGCCATTTTTAAGTGAAAAGGCCAAAGGTCATGATTTCTGTGCTTTGCATGTGTTTCCTGTCAGAATTTGCTAGACAAGTTTTGATCCCATCTGCTCAAGGGCCTCAGACGGAACAATATCTTCCTGATAGCCTTGGCATGAAAGAGACAATAAACTGCCAGAAGAGGACAGAAGCATTTCTAAATATGCACAAAAGAAGACTTTTAAGCACTTCTGAGCATATGCGGGGATCAGCAGTGTAGCTGGGAACTTCATTCTCACATGCAGGTGTCTAAAGTTAACCCAAAGCAACTAAAAGTTTAATGATCAGAAAGTATAATATGCTCCAGTGCTGCTGCTTTGTGCCATTGTCCCTCAGAGGGACCTCATTTGTTTCACCAGTGCTTCCTTACACCTTATCCAAATTATCAACTTAGCAACTCCTGGACCACATTGGAAAAGAGCCTTCCTATCTCCAGTTCCAGCTGCAGTGTGCCACAACCAGCTCACAGAGATCCTCTCTCTGCTACTACCTGGTCTTCAGTGCTCACAGGTATGTGTTAAATACACACAACATACATTATTATTATACATTTTGACCTCCCCATGAGAACCAGAACCAGTGGGCCTGTATTTCCTCACTCTTACTGACGATGGCTATAACATCTGCCTTTCTCCAGGCATCAGGAACCTCTCCCAGCCACCATGACCTTTCAGTGATGACCAACAGCAGCTTCAGGATGACACTGGCCACCTCCCTTAGCAATCTCCAGCATGTCCTGTCTGGTCACAAGGACCCACTTATTGAAATAGATCCTAACTCCATCCTCCTCTAATGTGGCTGATATCTCCTTTCCCGAGGATTTACTTCTAGGAGACACCCTAGGAAGCCTGAAAGAAGATTCTGACAGTTAAGCCTGAGACCTCATGGAGCAGCGGATCCACAATTTCGCTGGTTTTCCTTCTCATTTTTTACTGCTGATGCACTTGTAGTAGCCCTTATTTCTGTCCTGCTCATCCCTCACAAGTTTTGATTCCAGTCAAGCTTTGACCTCTCTCATTCTGCCCCTACGTGTCCAGACCACTCCTTTGTGTGGTTCTTTGGTAGCCTGTCCCCACTTCTACCTCCTGTCTGCTTCCTTTTTGCATTTAAGCTCAGTCAGAGGCTCATTTGCCATCTCAAGTTTCTATTACAGATTTTTCCCCTAATTTCTTTGAAATTTTATACCCCGTGGCGTAACTCCCCTTCACGTTAACAGAGCTAGAATTTTACCTCCCTTTAGGAATTACTGCTATGAACTTTGTCACCTTGATCATAACATTCTGTTTTGCTGTCACCCTCTATCACAAATAGATGCTTCTGCATAAATTATTTATGTGATACAACTAAACAGCATATAAAAATACTGCAGTTTAATATACAACTGTGTCTTGTGTCATCTTACAGCAGCAGTAGCCTCCCAAATATGACCCAAACAATACTAATTCACTGTGACAGCAGATATAATCTTAGTCTTCCACACAGAATTTTAGCCACTGGAAAATGTTTTCCAGCTGTCTTCAGTGGAAGACATGAACATTCAGCAATGGTATTTTCACTTTTCAGAACTGAAATAGATATATGCAAACTCTGTAAACTTTTTTTGTTTCCAACACACCTGTAAAGTGCTGAAGGTTAAAGAGAGCACGATCCAAGAGAGTCCTTCTGGAAAGCATTAACTCCCAAGAAAGATAAAAGAGTAAAATTTCATCCACATTTTTGAGATGACACAGGAATATTTTCAAGCCTATTTTCATAACTTCATGGACAACACATTCATACTCAAATCCAAAACACTGTTTGCTGTAGTCTGAAGGACTGTAACATGCATAGGAAGACTGACAAACAGGAAACTGATGTAGCAGCAAACTTACGTTCCTGCCCAGAAATACCTTTCACCAGGAAACATTTACACCAGTTTCTCATACATTGTTTAAGATAGTGGACTTGGCAGTGTTAGGTTTATGATGGACTTGATGATCTCAAAGGCCTTTTCCAAACTGAATGATTCTATGATCCTAAGATGTGAAACATTTAAAAATGGTTACTATTATACATTTAGAAAATTTGCCAGCAAGCAAAACCTGATGTCAATGAAAACTTAGATGTAGATGTGTCAAGTATCAGTGCTATCTCCCACTTTGCTCTCCATCCCCTCTTTCTTGCAGCTCCTTCAACCTAAACCACCCTCCAAACCTCGGAACACTCAGGTTCTAACTTCTTCCTCCAGAAACACCTCTAACAGCATTTCTTCCAAAAGGCTCAGGAAGTAAATCTTTCTTAACACCTCAAGGCTCAAACCTGAATCCACAGTACTTTGCTCACAACCTGAAGATTCTTTTGTTTCAACAAAAACCCCCACATCTGGTGATTCTGAACTAATTCTTCCTTTCCTCCTCCTATTCTCACAGACCGTTTCCTCTTCTGCCCCAAAATATATGCAGCAAAAATAATGGTATCTCCCACGCTTCTGTAACGAGAGCTTATTCCTTCAGCATTCACATAGGATCTCTTTCAGTTCTGGGTAAGCAGATTTCCCTAACACCTTCACAACGTCTATCACTGTGCCATTACTTGTTATATCTTAAGACATATCTTTCTCTCTCTAGTTGTCATTTTCCCAAGGCAAAGGCAATGCTTTTCCACGAGTTCTCTTTAGCACTGACTGCATCGCACAGATAACTTTTAATTACCTTTCTGTTCAGAGCCACACCATCTTCACAGTCAAGCACCGCACAATCTACATTTAGTGATGGGATTTTTCGTATCTTCTTTTCATCGTCTGCAGGTACATACAGCACAGCTCGTCTGGGAACGTACTTGTGAGATGGTGCGAAGTGATAACTAAGCTTAGGAACACCAGCTGGCAGACGGGAATTCACCCTGTAAAGGATATTGTTGAAATTAGACTCTTGGTTATAACGCTGAAAAGAATACTTGACTACATTTTAAAAGAGAAACTTTGCTACCTAGATAGTGGCTGATTTAGGGTTATTTTTATATATATATATACTTATATTTTTATATATAAGCGTTATTTTTATATATAGGGTTATTTTTATATATATATATATATATATCTTTTTTTTCCTTAGGAGGAGTCAAGGTAGGGAGATACCAGTATTACAGTTAATTACAGTAGAAAATTCCCAAACTACTGTGTTCAACAGAAGTTGTGAACTCAAATACTCAGAACTGAAGAACTGTCAGGGCTGTACAGCCTTAATTATGCTATGCATTCTGTGCGCTACAGTAAGTATTAAACACAGAAGGGTGGCAGGTTTTTTTTCCTCTGTCACAGGACGCCTCCACAGGCTGGAGGCTGCGCTGGGAATGCATCAGGACTGCTTTAGGCATGAGACTGCTATCGGCCTTGTTTGCTCCAGGAGCTGGGTAGCATGCTGTGAATGAAGCAGGGGTTGTTGGTTAAAACAAATATGGTTTTGCAATGTTTATTTTACAACCTTAGCGTTATAACAACAAATGTATTTGCATGCAAATTTTAAATAAGCAAAATGGATGGAGGGGTAAATGAGGAAAACAGGAATGAAAACTGCATGTAATGGGGAACCTCACTAATCTCAACATGTCCTGTCAGAAGCCTTCAGACCTTCAGATCCACAGCACTGACTTCCATCAACAGAGCCCATAAACCCACCAGCATCATCAGCAGGTTGTTGGCTGTGGTACCTTTTAGTGTTTAGAAATGCCTTGTGCACCACACTTCAGTGCAGGTGTGAGCCTGTAGTGCCACATGGTTTGAATGGGTGGCATCCCTATGGCCCCTAGGTGTCAGGTTTGTGGTGGTCTCCACCCTGTGCCATTATTCCCGGTGAGGGATCAGCTAACCCGGCATGAGCTGGGTTGGTGCACTTGGAGGCAGTGGAGCAGCTGGGGGAGGCAGCCCTCGAGTGCACTAGGGAGCTTGATTTGCTCCATAATTACAAGCACAGAGAAATAAAATGCACAGGGTGTGACTGTTTCACGGCCTTCCGAAAAAAAAACCCTTGCCTGCTCCTGTTCCTCCCCATTTCACGCTCTGCCCTCCAGGCCTATTCTGCTACATCAAAAATGAGGACAAAATAATACAATTTGCCTTCATACTCAGAGCACAAGTCACTTATGCCACAAAATAATCCTACCATATAACACCATTATGCATTATCATGTATATTGTTCAGCACTTGGAATAATGCAAAGCTTTTCTAGCACCACGCTGAACATGTCATTATCGCATCATGTCAGGGACCCATGCATTTTCCTATGCCCCTCTTAATAATGCTTCCCAAGTTGCTGCACTTGGATGACACATGCCTCCATGCGCACTTGGGTTTTCTTCAAAGTGAACATGACTAACCCCCTCAAACACTTGGAAATGAGTTCAGTCAATCTAAATCAGAGCTGTCACTGACAGACTGCTACAATACTTGCCTTACTAGCCTAACCCCACTGAAGAACCCTTTCCTTCCCTAGGGTGAGCACCCTAAAAGCTGAATATAGGTCTTGGCTTAAAAATATGATGAAAGCTTTTATCACATTTTATCTCAGTACACTAAGTTGAAAAGGACAACTCTACTGGGTCTCTGCATGTCCTGGACAGACCTACTTCACAAGCCCATAAAAACCTGCTGCCAATATCTTCTTGGTGATATACCTGGTAATGCTTAATTCAGCCTCAGTAACGGGGCAGCTTTGCTGTTAAACATTAAAAAATGCATCATTTTAACTCAAGCACCAGCTCTACCCTTGTTAATAATCTTCACCTCTAACTGCAAGAGCTTCAAGACTTCAGGTGGAGGTCCTGACAATACTTGGAGACATGCAACAGAGATCCACTGAGTGTATCCTAAGGACCTTCTTTGCTCCTCTCCCACAAACCACTTCATATCCTCTGCCTTGTGTTGAAGTGGGGATGGTAACACAACTTGTGGCAACTCAAGTGGCTGCTAGTTAAATCCACTTAATCCCATTTTCTTGCAGTAGTACACTTTGGGAGAGTAAGGAGGAGGTGAAAGAGTGTTTTTTTCTCAAATGGAAAGAGAAGAGTCCTTTTTCAGTGTGACATAGAGGTCAATAAAGAAGTCTGCAGCCCTTCACTAAACATATATGAGGGGACAAAAGTGATTAGTTTCTATTCTTTTTCTCTGATGGCTTCAACCCTGTAGTTTCCAAAGGCACAAAGGAGTCAAAGAGCTCAGCCCATTAATAGTCTAGAGCCAAGCAGCCCCTGAAACACTCTTAATGATTGTCTCTCACCAGCCCTCCGATTCATCCAAAACTGGAAACTCGATAGACCTGGCTAACACCATAATCTCAGAGCACGCTGAGAGGAGATGTATCTCCTATCACACATTTCCCAGGATTTCTTCTAGGCTGTCATTGAACTAAGGGCTGTTTGACCAGCCAGGTTCCCTCTCACTGCTGCAAGCCCCACAAAGGCAGCTCTCCGCACCACACACAACGGGTGTGTAATATTGTGTAGGTAAAACCATAGTTACCAGCAGACCAGATTTAGTCAGGTGCCACCACTGAAGTCTATGAACTTTCATTTAGATGGGGGAGCATCAGGGCTTAGCTTGAAGAACAGATAGCTCTGAAGAAGAAGATTTAATTTGTCAAAATACTATCACCTAATTAGCCTTGGTATTTGAAATACTATCATCTGGTGACTATTGCTATCTCTTCTTCAGCTAGCCAACCTTGTAGCCATGTGGGCCACAGATTTCTCCGGACACAGAGTGTCATAAAAATAAACTGTAAATTCATCAAATTATTAGACTTATGGACCATTTTAGCAAGCTGAAGAAGCAATATTATTTTCAAGAACTATGGCCAGAAAAAAAAAAACTGTACAAGAGGAACTTGTGTCAGTGGATCAACACAGCATCCTTCTTTCAAAAGAAAGAGCTCTAGAAATGTATGCGTAAAATAAGAGTTTACAAGTATGCTCAGGTGTGACTGCAATAAATGTTTTCATATGCCATTATTCTAACATATATTCTGAAAGAATCACCTTCTGTCCTCACCGTGCCTTTTCCTTGCACCATTGTATTTTATGTTCTTTAACAAAACCAAATGTAGAAAAAGAAATGGATTTATTAAGAAATCAATTTGCCTATAGGCCTTTTTAAAACAGTGGCAAGGCCTAGGGTGCTTTGCATATGAGCAGTTAGCTACTCTGGTAGGAAACACTATCCCGATTATCTCAACTTCTGTTATTTTGATAAAATAAAAACATTCCCAGCAGTTACTTTTTTAGAAGAAAATCCCTAAAGACACAGCACTGCAATCTCAATTATATTGTTAAGCCCGTGCCATAAAGAGGAAGAAAATCATGCATATGTTTCCTGACTGCAAGTATTTTAACGACTCAAACTAAGCTTGACTATGCTTTCAACTAAACACATGGACATAAGCCAAGTGAATTTGCTAAGACAGTGTTTCTTCCTTTAAGCACTGTAAGTTAAAATAAGGACTAAGCTATTAGGTAATGCCCATTAAATTGTTTTACAGGAGCCTGTTTTCATTCTTAGCATCTCATAGCGTACTGAATGCTCTTGAGTCTTGGAAATGAAACTACATTTCTTCAGCAAACATAACATTCTACTAAAAGTAGTCTTCATCAAATATGAAAAAGTAGCTGGCAAGTTAAAGTTACTTGTGATCCTCTGAGAAACATTTCAACCAAGAGCAAACAGCTCATCCTCAGAAAGGAGAAAACAAACCCTTTTTGATTACTGAGAGACATAGCACTTTGCAACAGCAGTCATATAATGTGACTGCAGCCAGTGAAATTACCCCAACTTTTATGCACTTCCCTGCTGTAAACTGCGTTTTCCCATTCCAGCAGTGCTTATACTCACACATACACTTAACTGCACACACCTATGCAGTCTCACTGGAGCCAACAACGTATAGCTCACAAAGTAAAGCACTCCCACAAGTGATTTTCAGGATCAGAGCTTCAATCTGCGCCTCTGTTGCGTGTTTATTTGCTAGATCAAATCATCCCTGGAAGAGACGCTGCAGTGCAATCTGCCTAATGCAGGGAGAAATATCTATTACTTGATAGGCCAAATCTCTCCTTCTACAGTCTTCAGCACAACGTTGGCAGTCATTTCCGAAGAACATGTTTAGGCATTTGAATAAAACTATTAAAAAGCCCAGATAATTTCCACACTGTGTAATTCTGAGCTGTATGCATGTAACCATGTGCTAACCACAACCATGTATAGCTAGGGTGCTTTGGCAGAAGGGCAGAAGTGTCCAAAGACTTAAGACCTTGCTGAACACAACCCAGCTAATGCAGCAAAATTTCTTAAAAATTATTTCTCTCATGTGAGCAAAAAAAAAAACAACTCCAGACTAAACATAATGGTTTTCCTGTGCAGAATTTACTAGGGAGTAGCTTGCAACCACACACAAATAAACCACCAAAGACAAAGGAAAGTTGTAAGAAATTGCAAAGCCCTGCAATTTGCATAGTAATTCTTTCTAATTAAGAAAAGAAGATATAAGTTGTTTGTTATAAACATCAGCAGGCCCTGTGCAAATACGAAGGGCTCGCAGCCGAGCTGGGTATTTGTCGAATCAAAGCGACTCGCTGGAGAGTTTTATTGGTACAGCTGCGGCGCATGCATTTTATCACACATGCTAATAATCCTGGTTATGGCACTAACATTTTAATCATTTGTTCTGTGGGCTTGTTTCTCAAACAATTAGCACTAATGAATGGCCAAAATACCTCGGATCATATATGTCTAATTGCAGTCAAGAGCGGTTATTGTCCGCATGTACATTTCAATTCACCTCTGGGGATAATGTTTGTTAATTGTATTTCTTTATATAGCAAGTGAAAAAAGGCTGTTCACTCAAAAAGGGACTAAGTGTTCTCTTCTTTCCCTTTGTTCCCACAAGAAGCTAAAGTCACTTCAAGAGGCACTTAATCCCATCATCCATGGTTACAATTGCCTTACAGCATCAATCAAAAAGAATCTGAAGTAAAATGATGCAGCTATATTGTGTAATTAAAAGCAATTCAGGTAGTTATTGCTTGGGGCATTTTCCAGGTCCAAATACTTAAAATGGCACTGCGGGGATGCTAAATACTGTAGTGTTTTAAATTTGGTCAACTACAATATCTCACAGAGAAAGGGGAGGAATATGCAAAAAAAAATAAAAATCTCCTAGTGTGTATTGTAAAGTGAAAGGAAAGAGGAGGAACAGCTAACATTTGAAGTGACAAAATCTACAAGTCTCCATATAAAAGGGAAATAAAAATATCAAGAAGGGAGAAAAAGGGCAAGAAAAAAGAAAAGGATGGCAGTTTTCGGGGGGAAAAGAAATTCCCCACAATTGTTAAAAAGTTAACATGTGAAAAAAATGTTAGTGTTGCCTCGCATGGAAAACAAAAGCTCATGTCACAAGCTTTACCATCAGAATACAGGTCCCTGAAATCTTAGCGCTTTCCTAGTGGAAATAAATCTGAGGTAAACTGAGCAGTTCTTCTTTGAGGAAAAAGAAAAAAAAAGAAAAAGAACTATGATATTTACTTCTGAATAAAGCCAGAACTTTGGGAAGGTACTTTACCGAACAACTGCCACTAACCCTGATCCAATTATGCTAAAATAAAAACTGAGGGTTTATCAACATATCAAATGCTCAGCTTTACATTTTGATTTCTTCCTTTCTTCCAAAACCACTATGGTCATTTCCTTGACCCTCCAAAAACTAATTAAGAATCCTCCAAACTGTAACCCCTCTCAGGGCAGGCAGAAGCCACCAGCTCTTGTGGTCTTGACAGGCAGTTTTCCTACCCAGTCAACGTGCTCTGGAAGAGTCTTTGTCTGATTTTTAAACTTCTCCCCATAAGGCTGAGGTGATCCCGCACCAATGTAACACAGAGATTAATTCCCCTGAAACTGATGTGAGTTAAAAAATGGGTCCCCATCCCTCATGTTTGAAGAAGGTGAAAGAATAAACCCTGACGCTTTCACAGCATCCTTCGGGTGACAGGCAGTCTGCACTGGACCCAGCCACAGGGACAGAGTGCAGTTTGCTGAAGAAACGCTCACAAAAACTCAAGTGAATTAAGAAATTTAACCCCCGTAACAACCAGCTTTGGATATCAAAAGGGACAGATTGGAGGGGGTCACTCCCGAGAGCAGTTGCCTGCTGGAAAAACTGTAGTGGGGAGAAATGAAAAGAGGGCTTCCAAGTGACCTTTAGCAAGTGCTTGCCCCAACTGATCAGGACGCATCACATTATAGCCAAAAAAATAGAGAAGCGAACCAAATGGGGAAGGAGAGCCCTGCTGATAAAAAAAAATCATGATGCAGAGAAGTGTCAGAAAGTAGTTTAGGGCTTAAATGGAAACTGAGTACCAAACCCAAAATTGCTGGCAAGTCATTTTAGGAAAAATATGTATCTTTGGCTGCTATTTATATTTTTTTCCTATCGCTGGTAAATCAATGTAAGTCACACAACTGGACAACAGAGTCTTTCTGGGGGAAAGACTGAATACAAACCAGGAACGTACTGACAAAAGCCTAAAATCGCAGACCTCTAAGCCATAAAATAATAAAAGGCTATCATAGGTTAAATAGTTAACCAAACTTTCTCCTCCCACCAGCACTAAATGTAAAAAAAAAAAAGACCTTTTATTTACCCCACCATGTTCTTTCAACTACGTTTGACCCTGTTGTTTTGGTTCACTCCGAGTTCTACTGTGCCTTGAATTGCTTTCACTGAAGATCAGGGTTTTTTTTCTTCCCAGTTCAAAACGTCCAAATTAGACAGCAAGGATAAAAATAAAAGGACCAGTGGCTTCTCATATTACTAACATCTTGTATTTTCACAGCAGCAAAACTAGGCCATTTGTGAGGAAGAGGAGAGTGCTCCAGTTCTTTGATTTAATAAGGGAATTTTTAAAGAGATTTAAATAATGGCTCAGGGTGACAAGGGCTGCTGCTTCCTACTAATGGCAACAGGCTGCTTCTCTCCGGCAGGCTGTGCGTATGTGTTTGCTATCATGCAAGGTTAATTGGTGTCCTGTCTTGGAAAGCTTTAACATATATGACACACAGTAGAGGGTTTGCTCCATTCCTTATGACACGGATAACTCTGAAAAACTTGTCATGCCCACAAATTACTCCAGAACTGAGCTGTGCCTCGCTTTGTTTTTACCGTTAGCAAAGTTTCTGGCTCCTTCGGATACTTTCTGCTGCTTAAACAAACCCACATCACTGAAGGGCAATGGAAAAGCACTCTGTGACACGTTTGCTTTCCCACATTAACCAAAGGAAGGTGTAGTTTAGATAACAATTAATTTACCTGTTTTCCTAAATACAAAGATATAAAAATAAACACTAAATATAAACAGTTTTGAAGTTTCAATTTCTGTAAGCAAATTTTAAGCACTTTTGTGTATTTAATGTTGTTTCTACATTGCATTTTTTAAATCTAAAACATTGTGAGGAGATTTTGTAAAATTTTGTTTAGATATATGTTTTCTGAACAGAAGTTCTTGCATTATATATTTTTTCCAGATTTGCAGCTAGGAGGAGCGACAGAAAATTACAACACATTTTAAATAACAAGAACATTCCACAATAAAGATGAAGATTCAATACCATATTGAGAGGTTTAGAAAGGACTACCTTTTTTAAGATGTTCATTGGCAAGTAAGAAGAGACTACTTCGGATGTATGACATTGATGTGTGATATGATTTCGGTTTTCAGTGTTGTGTACAAACCAATATGCACCATGCGTGCACTGGGCCGTGCAACACAAACGAAAAAACATGGTTTCTAGGGTCAAGCACCTTCCATTTCAGAAGGAGGAGCAGGCACATATCACCAACAAGCTGTCCTGGAGCATCCCATGCCAAACTCAGTTGTAGGAAGTGAATATATAAAACTCACAAATCTGTCACGGCAGCACCTTTATAGGGTTAAACCCCCTGTTGGTGACCTCTGCAGAAAAGCTGAACTTTGAGGAGATCCTTTATGTCACTGCGAAACTACTCTTACCTCTTCCAGTTCCACCCTCTGGCTCACCATCAGGCACTTTCCTTCCTACTAATCCTGCCCAATGTTTTCATACACATTGACTGTGCCGCCACCCGCTTCTCTATGTATACATACACAAAACTTGATAAAAAAATGTTCAGATAGAATTTCTTTTCTCACTGAACATGCTTTCACTCTCTTTTTTCCCCTGCTCCCCTCTCTTCCATCTGCATCCGTGCCCACACCAGGATAAAGGTAGCATCCCTACCACTGAGCTGTTGCAGCTCCTGCCACCGGTCCAGCTGTGTGCATGTTGGTTAAATGCTGCAAGGTCAAGATCGAGATCAGGATTTGAAAATTCAGCGCTAATTACTGTGATTATATTCCAAGCCCAAACAGCCAAAGCCTCCTGAGCAATTTAGGACCAGACTGCTAACGAGTTATATGTAAAATAAGAAACAGGCACTTGATAAATTCAGAATCAATAAAGTGCCATTCCTGCCTGTTAAATGACCTTGCTGTAACACCGAGCCACTACATTCACCAGAGTCCATGCAGGTTAGGTATCCATATCTGCACAGCGTGAAAGAAAAGAAAAATGGCACAGTCCTTAAAATTAGTTCTGATTTACACCTGAGTTAAACTAAAATTATACTAAAGGTGTGCCTGAGAATAGTTAGAGAAGGAAACGAATCGAGTGTCACTATACTGGTGCTGCAGAAACCATAAGGAAGAAGAAATCTGTCACTCACTTTGGGTCTTTAAGAATTTCTGATCTTTTATGACAAATTAGTTGTGGTGGGGATGTTTTACAAACTGAGGTTCCCTTCATACTTCTGAGACTTTTTCACTTGAATAGGCCGTATTTTATCTTGATTTGCAATTTACGGTAGTCTTTACTTAGCCAAAGCACAAACAGCTTGACAATTCCTGTACTTACAAATGCATGTAAATTATGCCTCTAAATAAAGCACAGACATTTTTACTACTTAGGAAAGACAAAACAATATTGCAGTCTTCTCTGCACTTTGAGATTGCTCCTGTAAATCCACTCGAGCATGCGCTTAACCCAGAGAAATCAAAAGGACCAGCCAAACACTTAAAATTAACCATGTGCTTCAGTGCCTGCAGGACTGGGGATTAATTTTGGATTATGAAACTGTACCATTTCCATATGTTCTTAAGCTATATGTGGGCCAGCCTGATACTTTCAGGTTTTGGCACAGAGACTTGTGCAAAATTGAGCATGCAGATGCAGTCCAGCTGGTGAATATCTTTTAAACAATACAAACATGCTCAATCTCAGCTGGAGGGAAAAAAAAACCACCCTCCTGCTCGATATTTTCAGAATAAGATTAAAAGCAAAAATATGATTTATGTTTAGCCAAGCATTTTTTTTCAGAATTACTTTATATTAAGCAGAACTTATTCAGAATGGATTCTGTGCCAAATAACTGAGCAGTGAAAAACAATTTAGCGAGCAATTAGTAAATTTTAAACCGCGGAAGAACAGAACTATAAAACTAAAATGCACAGCAATTACATAAAAAAAAAGTTGTAATTACATTAAAGCTGATGCAATATGACAGGAAAAAGAACGAATGCACAGCACTATTAGTTCAACAGCAAGTGTAGCTACACTAATTGAAAACCAACCGCTCTCTGCTTTTGAATACCAGCCTAGTGGAAATTTTTAAATATTTCCTAAATGGATGATAAGAAAGAATACTTGCAAAACCTGCAGTGCTCCAGGAAACACTTAACTTTAGAAATGTCTACAGGCAGAAATACTACCCTGCAGTATGGTTCAGGATGGCACAAACAAGCATCTGTGTTTATTTTTTAACTACTCAGATTTATAAGAGCAATGAAATCCCTACATAAGCATTTTATATTGACCTGATATGGACTTACTGTTTTAACCAGCTTTTTAACTAACTCCACAAGTTAATAAAGGCAACTACATGAATCCTTACTGCCTATACATTGAGATAAGAAAAACATTCATTAAGCAATATCCAGACTGGTTTAATTACAGGAATATCACTCTTATTTGTAGCATAATGTTTGTTAAGTACAGTATAACATTTTCTTAAAATGCCCTAGAGGCAGTTAAACTCTTGATTAGCTATAAAAAAAAAAATCTCCCTTAACTTCAATCACAGGACTTAATGCCTACTGCAATAAAATTCCAGCACTTTTAATCATACAAAAATGTCATATGTAAATCTTATTAACCATGGAAACATTAAATAAGATCAAATGAATTTTCTATACTGCTATCACTACTCAATGTTAGCAAAATGTAGGAATCTTTCTGTGACAGTTGTGGTAGTAGTAATAGCCTATTTCCTTTGAGAATGAAATCAGCTGAAAAACAGATCCTATTTTATTAATTTCAAAAGATAGCTGGGTATGCCCCAATATTTTGACTCGTATTTTTTTGTGCCTTTAGCCGTGTGCCTGTTCAGTCATCCAAAGTTAAAACATACAAACCTATCAGCAGTGGTGGGATTAAACAATCTTATGGAGACTGCAGAACTTTTTTGATCACCAGTAAACAAACACCTGGCAGAGCTTTATTATCCGATCATAAAATTTCCGCCTTTTTCAGCATGTCACAAGAATTAACATTATTACTGCTTTTGTACAGATGACAATGAAACGCTTACATTTTCTTCAGTATTTATCTTCCATTTGCCCATTCATTCCATACACCTCTTGAATAAAACTATTCAATTTTTGTTTGCTAAAAACACTGAGAATTAAAAAAAAAAGAACAGCGTGATGCATTAAAAACGACAACATTTTTACAGTGCACAATGAAATATTATTTCTGGTTCTTGTGACTTTGGCCTCATATTTTCAAGTTTTTACTTGAAACAGTCAAACCCAGAAATTTATTTTAAAAGTAAAAAAAATTAAAGGTGAGATTTCAGGAAGCTGGGCTTAAAGGAAACACCAAATATTGTAAAACTAATGATGAAAGAGTTACAATTGTCAATTCACTTCCATCTTCCATACAGGCAGTTGCAGGATATGTTTATTACATGGAAACAGGCATGTCAATCCCTAGCTCAGCAGCAGCTCTCCAAAATCGTCCCTTTGCTAAGGTCAGTAAACTAAAAATGGTAATTTTAGCGCCCAGTAGCCTTTTCAGGCTCTGCACTCCCCTGTCCGCTGAGTTCCTTTTAGCGAGTGATAAGCCTTTACATGGCACTACCCTGAAAGGGACAAATCCCTCACCCTACCGAGATGGTGGGTTGGGTCTTGCTGCCCCCATGGGTGCATATTCAGGGCGTGTGGTCAAAGTCCTGGGTGTACCCTCCAAGGGGGGATTCAGCCATAATCCTCCTCCTCCTGACTCAGGCGGTTTATGAAGCACTTTGAAGAGGCAAGCATGCTTGGAAGAGATGAACCCCAACTCAGGCTGTCCATAGTGGGAAACTAACTTGGAGGGATACATTGGTCGTATCATCACAGCCCGTCTTACAGAGAATTAACTTTGCTGTGTAGGCAAGCTCAAAGACCGTAAATGTGCCAAACCTAGCAGGGTAGATCATATGAATGTGTGATGGAGGAAAAACGTTGGCCAAGGGACAAATTTTAATAGCAAATGCAGAGGCCTGCTATAGAAAAACCCATTTCTAAGCTACTTTTATCATTTAATTATCTCTAAACATTTTCACAGAACTCTTCAGATCGGCTTTGGCACATCCTGGGAGATTCAGAAACTAGTCATGAAACCATGACTCCCACTCCCCATTGCAGATCTCCCAGGTAGTAAGTCCCATCTCATTTAATAGTCAGTCACCTACGTGGCCACCTTACATAGTCTGGAGTTTAAAAAATCATCATCATAAAGAGTGGTAGAGAGACAGGGTGAAAATCAAATTCTCTGCAAAACAGAGATTTTATTTGTACGAAAAAAGTTGAATTATCAGCTAGCAGCTCCTCTTGGGGCACTGAGAGCACCTGACGGGCCTTGCTCTGTGCAAGTGTGAGTGCAAGCACTCTTATTACATGCTCTGTGGGAGTTTCTTATCTGTATTTCCCAGGTGAAATTACTTGTGTGGTTACAGTTGCTACAGCATATATTTACTGTGGCCAGCGAACACAAGGAAAGGCCAACTGAAACTTAGGTAAAGTTTGAGTCAGAGTTGCTCTCCTCCCTGATAACCTTGTTTTACAGAATGTCCCTTTTCCCCAAACACCTCAGTTTCGTTAAATGTGGATTTCGCACCTCACAGCTTCACAACACACATCAACATCTTCAGTCCTCCTCCCTTAAAACTAACTTTTAGAAAACAATCCTTTCCCTGAGAGCTGCCCTAGTGGGGAGGGAAGAGTTGGTCATGGCTGAGAGAGAAGGGAAGAGAAAGGCAGGAGAATGGATCACTGAGTCCACAATTCATTTGGGAGTGCCACGGAAGAGAAATTCTCCCAGACTGCCCCAGTTTAAGAGTGAGGATTTTTTCTCTCTAAATTCTGAACAGAATTCTGAACAGTCCAATATTTATTTAAAAATGAGTGAAGAAGAAAACTACATTGCCTGCCTTGCAACCTGCACAAATACAGGAAATTGCTCTTAGTTCATAACATTGATATATAACAGATAAGTAAAAGTCCTGGCTTACATGAAAGTAAAATCTATAAGGGGAAACAGAATTAGGCCTATTTCTATTTAACAGTTTTTATTACACTTACATGAGCAGCTGTGTTTCTCTAAGTAAGAATTATAGCACTGGACATTGATATAAAAAAATGAACAACATACTGACTCTTTGAACTCACTGATACATAACCTTTTGAAAAAAACCTCCTGGTGAAAATATGTAAAGGCATCACTTGGTTTTCCTTTAGAACTCTTCTTTAACAATCTCTGTCATAAATACAGGTTGAGACTTACAGAAATGAGATAATTACCTTACATATGTCTTTTATCCTGGACCAGATAAAGAGGAAGAAATATTTCATTACTGTATTTGCCTTCTTTTTTTGTTCGGGTATCATATTAGATATATTTTAGCATAAGGGTGAAATAATATAATTGAGAGGCATTTTAATTCCGCAGAACACGTACTGTGCATATCCGTACTAATACTAAGAAACAAAGTACCTCTCTCAAAGTTGAGATTATATATATGGAATTTGGACGGTTTAAAGCATAGGTTTAGTCTTCCTTGTTCGTCATCATCCGTTTCCTTGCTGATAGAAAGAGTGTCATGGACGTTTGAGTTTTATCTTCCTGCATAACAGTTTAGTCCAGCTAATGTCTCAGGAATGATAAGATTTGTCGTCAGAGATTGGCATCAGATGCACTGGGAAAAAAATTGTGCCATATCCACTCCCTTCTCCAGAATATGTCCAGCAGGTAAAGTCTTTTGTCCTTTTTGGGGTCATTTGACTTTAAAGGAGAAAATGCAAAATAATAGCCTCACTAGCTCTGGGTGCAAGCAAGAACAAAACACTACTTCTTAAAAGTTTCCTGAAAACAGCACAAGTAACATAATTATCAACAAACCCAGCAACTGCCTTCCTGATAACTTCAGACACTGGACAGACAGCACAATATCCTCTCCCCTAAAGGTGAGGTTTTCTACTGGCTTGCAACCATAATAATCAGAGGTGAATGTTTACTTATAAGTGTGCATGTGTGTATATATTTACATGCCTGCATATATACACACATGCACAAATTACTTATTTACACACATATAAATGTGCATATACATACACATTTATGCATATAAAAAGACCTAATGATGGATAGTGCAACAGCAGCATGTAACAATAGAAAGAAGCAAAAAGAATTATCTTCCACAAATCCAAGAAATAACAATGCTGCTTTTCCCACAACATTTATTGCCAAATATTCCTCGTAATTTGCTGGAACAAATTGCCTTTCCAGCAATGGCATTAGAGTGGGAATTCTCCAGTGAAATATGAAATATGAAGTCTCCCCAGGACCACACATACACTAGCCTGAAGGTTGCTCCACCATCAGTTATTGATGACATGAACTGCTTTTGCAACGCTTGTGGTCTTTGCATCACACACTTTGCATCCACTCATTGTGCACTTCCTACGTATCTTGTAAGAACAGGTATGACCCTGCAGATTTACGGCTGCTATAAGTGAGCCAATGTAGCTCTGCCCCTAAGGTTACTGCCTTCTGTCTTTGCTAAATCCCTGACAGAACAAAGCAAGCAATTGGGTATTTCACACAAATGACACTTGTTCCTTTTCATCTTTTGGAGCTCAACGTTTTTAGCCATAAGAAAGTAAGAAGATGACCCCATATCCTCCATCCTTGCCACTACTCACATTATTGTGCAGGAGGGAATTAGGGGGTTGTTTCATCGATACTCTACCACTACACTTCCCACTAGTGGGAATAAAGATGACATTTTGGCTAAAATAGCCACTTATGGTGGTAGCCAAAGACACTAAAGTGCACGGCAAAAGGGGATAAACCAACTTATTTTTTTCTTCCCTTTTGAGGGGCAGCAGGCAAGGGTGTGCATTGCCTTGCCATGAGCTGTTCTCCACCCCACTGCACAGTTTCTGTGCGCAGGCTGGGCTGTGAAAGCCACAGCTGAGCCCCTTGCAAAACAGAGTCAAGTCCTCTATGGAAACAGTGAAGAGAGGCAGGTTGCTGGGAAGATCACCACAGGAAGCTCTCACACAGCCATCTTAGATACCTGAACCTGAATGGATATGTATCTAAGCTATTTTGTATAGCTTTGGTATAGCTGAAAGGTATTCACCATCACTACCCGGACTAATGCGGTCTTTAAAGAATTCATTTCTCTGCATACTACACCATTACTTCTTCAGAAGAAATGTTGTTCCATTGCTGGACATTCCTGACACTCTACAAGATAAGCCCCAAGCATTCAGCATGCTCAAAGAGAGAAAAACATCTGGCGCAATCTGTCCTGAAACCCTGCTTTTCCTTTCAACAAATACATTATGCTTTTTTGGTCTTTAAAGATACATTTACTCTGTTCCTGTCCTAAGCAGGTCTCATGCAAATTGTTTTCCCACCATGATAACAGTTGTGTCTGCCAACTTGGGCATTTCAATGATGTTGCTAGATTTTGATATTAGTAGGTATTCATGCCTCAGGAGCTTATACTAACTTGAAAAATAAATAACCATTAGTTAATTTTGTGTGATTTTAGATATACTAATTTTAAAATATTATATTTTGTTATTTTCTAACCTCTGCAAAAATGCTGCTTATTATGAAGAATGCAAACAGAAGACATGCTCTAGACTGGGATAGATTGAATTATGGCAAAGTGAAGATGGAAGAGCCTTGAGAAACAAATAAGACTTCAAGCGGCTGCAGGAGTTTGATTGTTCTGTTACTCAACCAGATGTGTGCATGTCTTGATTAAAAACACAATTACTCTATTTACCCTTTCTATTGCTTGGAAACTAGCAACCAACAAACTAATGTTTAATCCAACACAAGTAGTATTAAGGTGGCTCTCAACAGAAGGAAGATGGAGGACTTTTTTAAGACTGTTCATGCTTGATGGCCAGTAAGGAAGATTAAAAAGCATCTACAGGATCCTGGCAGAGGGATGAGGTGAGGGAGACCCAGGACCCGGCCAGCGCAGACACAAAATCGGAAGCCAGCAGCATGCAATGGCAGCTCTAGAGACAAGTCAAGCAAGAGAGATGATCCTGGACAGCCAACACCAAGCAAGAGAGGACGGCCCAGTTGGCCAGGAGAGGGGTGACAAATGCTTAGGGTCTCGGTGAGATGGCCCCTGGGCCTCAAAGAGAGGGATGGGGTTTGTGCAAGTGGTGAGGCAGACAGACAGGGTGTGACCCTAAGTGAGCCACCACAGGAGAAGACCAGGGAGGACTGTAGGAGGGATACAGCAGGACAGGAGATGAGACTGTGAAATGAAACCATAAACAAGGGATGCAAAAAGGGAGACTGAGTGGTTATGCATTTAGAAAGCTGAGAAAACAAGGTCAAAAGCCAGATTAGAAGAGTAAGGTGAGGATGTAATTTTAAAAGGAAAAAGAAAAAAAAAAGGACAAGGTCATTGGAGATATTGGTGAGGAATCTCTTGATGTGGCATCACAGACAGAGAAAATGTATTAATTCAGGGCAGCCAGCTGCATCACTTAAGTGAAATAGGGGTAGCCCGGCATACGCCTTTGCGGATGAAGCAGTGGAAAGAGGAGGCAAGGATGGGGAGTATAGTGGAGAAGGAGGAAGTAAAAAGGAGACAGTATAATTTTCATTCAGCAAAGTAGCCGAGGACAATGTGAAGAGTCTGAGAACTCTAATAATATCACTTGACTAAGCACCTTCCTGAATCAGGGCCTGGTTCAGGAGCCTTCCAGTCAAAGATTGAAAGAAGCTGTGTAAATCACCCAGAACAAATGGCAGTTCAGCACGAAGAATGAAAATTAAATGGGAATTTCAATGCTGACCCCAGAAGTTCTTCTGAAACTCTCTAACTGTGACCTATTACCTCGCAGAGAAAGCTACTTGTCCTACACATTGATTTCCCGCACACAAAAGATGATTTTAATTTAGGCCCTACACTGGTTTGCCAGCACTTACTGTTGCATAAAAAATAAAGTAACTTCATCTCTCTGCAATGCAGTGCAAGTGGCTGAACTTCACTTCAGTAGCCAGAACTGCATCCATTAAATGTGTGAAATGCTAAAGGTAATGGTGTCCAACAACAGACAATGAGGCAAAAGGAATTTAGACCAACCTCGGGAACCAGTTTGCCAAAATTATGGGTGGATGCTAGGGGAAAAGGACAATTAATACAGGGACAGATGGCTAAGCAAAAACAAAAGCCATTATCTAAAACCTGGCTAAGGAAAGCTTAGCAACTGATTGTTTAACAGAAGCAATTAAAGAACTCAATTAAATACAGTATTATCAATAGTTTGGATTCTAAGGAATAAGACAGCCTAAGACTTGCACCATTTGTGGCAGTATTAAATACCTGCTGTGCTCAGGTTAAATATTAAGGTGCACACATTTTACACATAATGGGAATTTATCCTTGTTGGAAAGTGGATTAAAAAATGCAAACTCTAGACAAATAATAAAAGCTTTAGTGACTTGTCAAGTCTTGGGCTTTGTGAGCAGTCTGCTGCTTAGGAGATCCTGTTGAAGTATAACAGTCTTTCCCTCTCCTCTTGATTCCCTTGCAAACATGCACACATACAGTCCTGGAAAACCATACCTAGATGAGAAGGCCAGTGCTTTGGCTGTGTCCCCATGGAGGTGAAAGATTACTCCAGAACAGCAGTAGCATTTTCTGGACATACCCATCTGTGCCACCTCAGCTGATGGCCACTATGGAGCAAGGCTCAGCACAAACATTGCTCTCTCAAGGCAGTATAGCATGAAAAGTTGCACAAGTCATGAAAATGTAGCCTTCCATCAGTTTTATGCAGCACAAAATGATGGCTGAAACTGTCTGCCACCACTCGCTCCTAGGGACAGTTTGAACTAATAGGCCTTATTCATACAAGCAAGAGATGTTGAATTCTTTTTCCATACTTTCCAGGTACTTTAATTATTTTAATAACTAACTGAATCACATTGTTTCCATGTTTTGCATCTCCGTGGTGGCACCATCACTATGAAATAAAGGTTTCTTTAAGAAAAGAAACAGCTTCTTAATTTTTTTATTAAAAAAAGTTAATAATTACAGGAACACTGACAGTGTTGCTATAGTTATGACTCTATCAGTCTTTCAGTTACAACTTCCCGTTTTCGAGGGTCAATAACTCAGTTGTCAAAAATCCCACTGGGCAGAAGCCTGACACATAGATACACATTAAACAAACGCATAAATAAAAATCGTCTGTTTCACACTTGTGAACATTTTGATTCAAATCAGTCTTTCCAGATGATATTTTGAGCACTCAACAGTAGCAGGTTGGTTTTATTTTTAATATACTTTTTGGCAAGCTGATAGCATTTTAGGTGCCTCAATGTTTTTGGCTGCTGCCAGAGTCGAAAGGAAGAAGAGTCACCGCTTTTTCCTCCAGCCTTTTCTTCCCCCCATCAGAAAGGAAGCAATTCTGGACGTGCCCACTACGCTCCCAACAAAACTTCCTGAGGATTTTTAGGCACAAAAGCTTCACGCGCATGTGCAGCAGCTGGATTACCACAATAGACCATAACGGCCCTAAGAGCCGTTACGGTATATCAAGTGAGTAAACCGAAAACCAAGAAGGATTTACACAATGACCATCGTGGCTCCCTGGGAGCCGTTACGGTCTATCAGGTCAAAAATCCACTTTTTAAAGAGTGCCTAAATATGTGTATACCCAACAGGGCCTTGAGTCTCTGGAGCGACTATCACACACATTTTCAAAATGAGACAGAGAAGAGAAGGGAGATTATATCAAACAACGCAAAGAGAGAAACTTTTACCATGACTAAAAGACACATCATGCAAATTCTAGAGACCTATATTTAAAGGGAAAAAAGTGTATGTTTAGATGAGAAACAGGACGCAACGCAATTCTTCATTGTCAAAAAATGTTCCTTTTCATTTTTTCTTTTTTTTTAAAGAAAAAAAGAGAATTGAATGAAAAAGGAAATTTGCCACAAAACCAATGACTTTTTAAAATAAAAGTTAGGTTTCACGAGGTACAGAAATAAGGCAATCACAGCTGCATTCTGAGTTGCAGTTCTGCTGCATTTCAAGTCTCCAGCTACGGCGCAAGTTAGTAACACATCTCAGCTTTGCCTTTCTTTACTTCTCTCCCATTGTGTCAACAAATGAACAAGTTATTCGAGACAGTAATTTTCTTGGTAAAAGCCACCTCTATCTTTTCCGAAAACAAATATGCAATAAATTGTCAGCCTACTTACTTTTTCTTCATCTCCTTCCTTTACATGCCATATTTGTTCCTGCAGCAAACCCGTAAGAGAACACTTTCTCTCTATGACCTGAGATAACGGTAATGTTGAAAGAATGGCCTCACTTGTCAAAGATTAGAGAGCTGTCTGCAGCCTACACTCCTCTTTACTAGAGCCAAATAGGCCCAATAAATGCTAATACTCAGCATGACGCATCGAGAACGTTAAGCCTCAACACCGACTAAGAAGAAAGTATCACAAATTTACTGAAATTATCTATAGCACAATAGAGAAGAGGAGGAATTAATCAAAGTCTCTCTCTTAATGCAATGCTTGATTGAACTATCCCAATCCCTTTTTAAATAGGATAACCTAGTGGCAAGTGACCCCGATGACACATCCTAGAGAGGTACACAAGTACCACTTGTTCGATTTTTTTTCTTTTATGACCTCATTAGGAAGGATTTTGAAGATTGTTCCTGAATATGAGAACAAAGTGTCTGAAGACATCTCTAGCTTTTAATGTCTTTAGCCTTTTGCCATGGAAATGGCTTTTGAATGAGTGTTTATAAACTAAGTACCTGCACAAGCAAAAAAAGAAAAAAAAAGTCCTTAAAAATGAAAACAACTAAAGCTACATTTTCTTAAATGCAAAGACTAGCTAAGTCTCCAAGAAACAAGAAAGTTTTGCCAAGACAAACTCATGATCGCATCTTCCCCCTGCCCCATTCTCCCTCCTTCTCCTTCCCTGTTATAGACCCCATTAATTAGATTTGGCGGCAGTTTCCTCTTACTTATTGGGGAAGACAGAGTCTGCCAAATCTATGAGTGTGAAAATAATCCATCGCCAGTAACATTTTTTCCTAAGTGTTTGTTGATTCCACGCTTGGATTTAATATAGAGGATTATATTTTATAACCAGAAACAAACAAACAGATTTATAACTGAAGATCGAAAGGCAAACAGCAAAAAAAGCAAGCCTACTACTGAACCTAAATGTAGCATTTTTATTGACTTCTTAGAAACCAAATAACCTGGCGTATTAGTGTGTGCATTCTGCAACAGACATTCAGCCCCATTGTACTACTTAGAAGAGAATAAAAAGAAACCCTACTGTTTGAAATCCAGCGGAACATCCCCACAACAGAGCACAACTGTTCCCTCATGCATGAATGGGAAGGAGATGAAAGAAAAGATGGACTTCTGAGGTACAGCAAAAAACAAAGACAACAAAAGTGCTGATCATGAGGGAATGACACAACTCATTGCTGCAAAAAGGATGAGAGAAAGGAGCTCAAACAATGGTGCAGACAGCTAAGTGACATGTAGAAGAATTGAAAAATCTACAGAAGTGTCTTTTCTTTCCACACTTGACGAGAAACAATTAAATGTTGGTACATCTGTCATAAAAAAGATAATTGAAACCTGTTACCATCATTATAGATGGTAACTTAACTACCAAAACTGTAACTGTCCAATTAAATGTTGCCCCCTCTGTTATCTACACCACTTGCTAAAATGAGGAAAAAAACTTTAATGTTTGTAATGATTTACCACCGGTGTAGCTTGTTAAAAACCATAGAGCTGAACTGGCACGTTTTATAAGGTAGACACTTAGACTATAGGGTACCTACTTCTATTTGTACACACACAGATGGGGGAAGGCAGGCACACATTGGTGCATGCCGGCTCACATGCGTGAGCGCACACATTCATGCACGCGCTCTCGCACACCCACCAGTGAGGATGAGTTTTGCAAACAGATGAGGTTTTTGACAAGGAATCAAAAAAACCTCAAGTAATTGCCAGAAGCCTCCCTCGGTGTTTACTCCCCTGAATGTCCACCAGCCTGCAATACCAACTCTGTGCTAAACTAATCCACCGACTGTTGCTACTTGCTTGATAACGCGCAACATCCCACAAAACTGCAAAGCAGTTATTGACCCTGTCAGAATACCTGATTAATGGATAAACGCTGTAATTGATTAGTGGAGAAGTGTGAATTAAAACAGAATACAGCATCAATAATGAGCCGCTGACAAAAGGTAGCTGACATAAAATGTAAAACGGTAGCCTGCAGCCATATCTCATCAAAGACACACATTTCTTAAAAACAGAAGAAAACATCACCCCGAAAAAAACCCCACAAGTGCAGTGTCCTGTTCTCTGCATTCTTTAGGCTTTTCTCTTGGTAATGATTAAACCACCAGCAAAATGTTATGGGAACTACTCGTGAATCCACCTTCATACATCAAGCCGAGAAAGGCAGTTAAATGACTCCATTATCCTCTGGGCTTCTCTACCCTTAAAGAAATGCGCTGCTCTCCATTTTATTCCAGTGAGCTGTGATTTCGGAGCAGCGTTGACACTGGGTGCCTTCAGCAGAGTGTGCAGGCAAATCCCTGGCTCATAGGTACACCAGGGAGCTCCACAACCGTGTCACGCCGAGGAGACAACTCGGAGCCACAATCATTGCATTGTTAAACTCGTTTTCCTTTCCCTTAAAGGCCTTAGGAGGCCAAACGATCCCACTTTTGTTCCTTTTTCTTTCCGATTTAATCCTACTCCAAGGCCCTACATTATATGAAATAGATTGTATGGATTTTATACAACGTCCGCAAACACACACATGATGTTTCTCTGCCTTAGGGAAGCGAGTTTAATAATGCAGTGTTGGAAGCACTACATTGCTGCTTTTCAAGGCACCTGTGTTGGTGTTCCTGTTATTTAGGCACTGCGCATTACTCTGCGCATTAGGCAAGTTGACACACCTAATGTAATGCCATCAGACATATCAAAGCTGTCCTGGTATAGGCAGAAGGAAACATTAGCTTGAGTAGAGCACTTAATGCAATTACGTTGCTCTGACTTCCTGCGCTAGCTCACTCAGAAGTAATTTAAGCATTTCTACATGACATTGCATTGTACCCAGCAAACATAGCCTCTGCTCAAAATGGTTGTTGCTACAGGTAAGTCTCTTAGAAGTCTCTCCTTTTCCCACTTTAAGCTAAAAACCAGAGGCTGTTAAACTGAACATACCTGCTTAGCCTCTCCATATGGAAAATACAAATTAAAAAAAAGCAAGAATGGAGTTAGTATCTTGTAATAATTCTCTCCAAATTGTCTTTAATCTGATTTTTTCAACTTGATGCCTGTTTTACATTCTTCTGCAAAACACAATGTATTTTTGTAACAGTGCTACAAGCTCACAAATACATACTCAGAGAAAGAGTCCTTTGGAAATCCACACCTTTTAGGACCTTTCTTTCTTTTTTCCCATCAGCTAAGCATGATACTTATTTTGGCTGCAGAATTATTTTTATGCTTCCCCAGCTGTGCTACTTGAGGACTGCTACCTTTTCAGTGGCATTACAAATTCTTCAGTTTAAGTAATTTCCCAACTGAGGAGTAGGTTTCATCCCACCTCACAGTGGTAAACTAAAACATTGCTTGCATAGATGATTCCTACTATCAACCAAGAGGATCAGATATTTCCATAGAACAAGCCATTTTGCAAGCAAGCTTGGTATCTTTTTGTCCTCCAGATGCCTCTCCCTCCCTTTACTGACCTAGAAGCTACCCAAACAACTTGCACTTTAAAAGCTACAGCTACATCACAAGGATTCTGTCTTAGCAATTTATGATAATTGCAATTAAGGAGGCATTTAACCCTTCTTATTGTATTGCAGTGTCCTTCGACCTCAGCAGCTCTTTGTGAGAACCAGGGATGGAGAAACAAAATGTGCTCTGATGGGCCCCCACTACACTGCAGAACATCTCCAGTCTGGCATGAGGCCCCTCACAAGCAAATTTTTGTCCTAAAACATGGCTGGAAAAAAGGACAGGCAGATCACTGTGTATCTTACCAAGTCCCAGAGAAGGGGAGTCTGGATGTCCCTATTGCCCACACTATCTGAGAGATCCCATTCTCCAGGATGCCAGCTGTTTTGGGGAAGGCTAAGACACAGGTAGATTTTTTTGCCATATAAAAAACCATTGGTATTTCTTTCTTGCTCAGCTTTAACAGGAGAAATAGAGGATCCTCTACCAAACAGCAAACGGCCAAATGACTCAGGCATTTTTGGAGTGGCATGTTTGAACCTGTCCAGGGTGATTGTGGGACTGAGTCCAGGTCTCACTGCCCAGGCAAGTGGGGTAGCACTGGAATATCAGAATGATGCTGAGCACCAAAGTACTTCTTTTTTTTAAGAAATAAACAAGGAGACCTGCTGACAGGTCAGCTATTTTGTGTAACAAGTGCTTTATTTACCTGACTCCAGAGAGCCTGCTGGTGTCAGATTCTGAGTGCTGGGGAGTGACTGCCCATAGCCCCAATACGGAAACTTGCAAACAAGAAGGGGAGAGCTCACATCATCTGCAACTGCGTAGAAAACACCAGCTTCCCACTGCTTATTATCTAACTCTAATGTTTTTTTCAGAAATGAAATCCTGTCTCCATTCCTTAGACGTTTTTATATTGTACTGTAAAATATGAAACCTGGTTTTAACCTAAAAACATAAAATATACTTCCAGAAGCCCAAAAGAGGAGTCTATGAAAAAAAAAGTACTGAAAACAGACAAAGTTACATCAATTTCAATGGAAGCAGGATTAGGCCCTCTAACATACTTTTTTTTTTTTTGGACAGGGAAGAGAAGAGCCGAAACTCAAGCAGCTGAAGGTTCAGCTTGATCCCCAGAACTTTTAAAGAAGACATTCTTCTCCACGGCTATTGTCAGAGCTGGAGACAAAACAAGTAGAGGCCCTTTCAGCTGCTGATCTTAGCCAAAAAGCCATTTGTAACTCCTGCAGAGCGGTGCTTTTATAGGTCAGAGCAAACTCCATAAAGATTTTCTCTTTTTCACTCTCTTTTGGAAGATATGGTTAGAATCCAGAAACTTAGCTCAGAAAAAAAAGAAAAAAAAATTCAGCACATTACAAATAGTGAAAGAAGGATCTCTAAGCATATTGTTTTAACCACAGCTTTCTATCCAGAGTTATATTTTGCTAGTCCGCATATACACCTAGAGCAGTCATTGTTTCCTCAGACACTGTTCTCCATGAATTTTTGGTTGTTTCGGACTTCAGATATCTCAGTGTATGGGTCAAATAGGTGTTGTAGAATCTAATTTTGCTTCTAGGTCCTTAACATCACAGACCTATAATGCAGTTTTACAAAATCTATTTTAATACCCATTAGTAGGTGCTAACTTTCCTTTCTAATAAAATACTATTAAATTGGCCTGGATGAGTGTGGCACAGGTAACTACAAAGGAAATGCCAAGGTAATTACAGTCTTGCTCCATTTTTGCATCTGACTAGTGAGCCATATTCAGGTTCCTGGAATATATGTCTGCCTCCACTCTAAGGGCTGCGTGAGTATGCAGGTTTTAACTAAAACATGCACCATGAAAGGTTATTATGGTGATCTCAGCACCTGGGGGAGCAGATGCTCATCTAAAAATACTTGCCCTCCCACAATAAATGTAACTGGAACTATTCACTATGAACAAGCAAACAAGAAAGAAGTAAATCCTACACAATGAAACAGTATTAAAGGAAATGCAGTCCAATAGATTGAAAAAAAGGGCACCAGAGCCATATAGTTAATATCAGAGCCGAAACAAAAATGTAACATTTTATCAAAGTAGAACATTTTAGAAACCCACATACCAACCATTCCTAAAAAACTAATGCTCTGATAAAAAAAATCCACATTGTTTTCCATGACTGAATAGGAAAGAAATAAATGCCATTAGATAACTTCTGGCATACATTTAAAAACAAGCATCTTTAAATACATTTTCTACCTAGGACAACACATGGCAAAATCAATGAAAATCACAAGGCTTTCAGATAAAGGTAAATCCAAAGCCTGCTAAAACCAAAGACAATCTCTAGCATGTGCAGGTTATATTGAACAGTAATATTGGTAAGCAGAGGGATTGGCTGGCCTATATTCATGTTCACAGCAGTGACGGATGTGTGATATTTGAATGGGTTAGAAAGTTTTCTTGATAGTTTTGCAAGGTAAAAAAATGTGCTTTGTTTTACTCCAAGAAGCATATATGCCGTAATTTCTCTAAAACACTTTGGATACTACATGAAGATGTTATCTAACATTAATTAACACCGACAACTGAGGAAATGAAAGAATAGCTCCAGAGATAATGATAAGTCACACCATGTACACCAGAAGGATGCTTCACAAACAATTTCAGGTTTGATAGTTGCTTGTTTTTTCCTTTTTAACATCAGTAGATTAGGATAGACAAATCCTGCAAAATGAGATCTACTGGTTTTGAAACAGCAAAAGCTCTCAATTCACAAACTGAAGTCACGCAGAAGTGAAGAGAACCTTTTGGAAATAGGATTTTCTGTTTCTTAAAGGTTATTGCGGATGAAAACTTGTCCTCACTGAAACTGGCAATGAAACTCTCAATGGGCAGAGGCAACTATCGACCGGTTTAAGAAGTCAATGGTGTGCATGCAGAAGTTAATCTAAAGTTATGCAAGGGTATTTTCTGTGTAGTAGTAAGAAAGCACATTTCCAAGTAATATATACATACCCTGAATTTATCAGACTTAAACTAAATTGCTGTATATGGCTACTTATAAGGTTTAGCCTTTATATTTTAAATGTTTCATGTAGTATGGACCTTCTCAGCTTACCACAGAGCTTCTGTCTTACTATTCTACACAGTTTTTCAAAGCAAGCACTGCTCACACTGAACTCAGCCAGTCACACATACATGTGAACAGAATGTGCAATTTCTTAAATGGAATTATTACAGATCTCTGTTCCCACTAAATCAATACCATATGCAATCTTAGTAACGTCACTGATCTCATCAAACTTTATTCTGGCATCCTCATGCAAAGTGGCCGAGCTGGGGTAGGCACCTAGCTAACGAGACAGTAAGACATAAAAATGTCATGTTGAAAAGAAGTGCAAAGATCTTAGTAAAACCCGCAGGGATTGCAGGTTGTTTTCCCTAAAAATATGTGAAATTAGAGTCTCTTCACTCCTGTAAAAATATCATATAATAACTTGTGGTGTAGCAGTTCAGCTTTTATTTTTCTAATGCTCCTATCTGCTTCTATCCTGAGTGTGCTGGATTACTACCAGATACCATGTTATTCTGATTTGTACTAGACAGTTCTTAATTCCTTCCAAATAGTTTTAGGCATGTGTACACTAAACCTTGCTACTTGCTTCCCCATATTCCTGCAGAATTCGTGCAGGATCCCGAGCCCCAGAGAGGGCAAGGTGGGAGCTGCAGTGGTCGGGAGCAGGCACGACCTGCCATCCTGAGGGATGCCACTTGCTGTTAGCCCTTCCTCCCTGTTTCACTCCCTGGGTGACAGCCCAAGGCTGCGGGTCAACCTGTGCCAAAGCCGAGCCCCAGGGACCCTGGCCGGCATCTCTCCCATCCAGCTGTTGGAGAGGGGAGCCGAAAGCAGACAGGGCTGGCGCCCTGGCACGCTTATTTTCTTCCGCCTGCATGTGCGGATGCCAACTCTGTCGTCCATAAAACTGGGTTACATCAAACGGACCAACCGCCGCCATCTCCCCGTTATTACCCCCGACACTAGCCCTGACAAAAGGCCGCTGCCAAGGGCTCCGCTGACAGGCTGAACAATAGCAGTGACAAAGGCCTTTTCTGCCTGTGCAGATGACACAAATCTGATGCTATAACGCTGGCGCGACTTCAGCTCGCTCCTTATTTATTTATTTAATAAGCCACTGTCATCCATCTCGGGAAGGTGGCTTCCAAAGTCCAAATTAATCAAGCCATTGAATGTGAATTTCCATATTGCTCTGGCAAAGGTCTTCTCCACATCAATTGCTGGGAGAAGGCCCCTGTTGTGCTTTGGTGTATTGTGCGCGGCACTACTGCTGCTGCTAAAAGCCACTCTGTTTTTAATAAACATGCATTGTTCTTTTTGTAGTAAATCCAGGAAATAATACCCAACCGGGAGTTTGGGTGCAGGCTTTTTTTGTGGTGTAAGTGGAGTGATGGATGCATTTTCATGTCTGTTAGTGCCGTGATAGCTCCATTTGTTAGTGCTCAGAAGGTACCTCAGCTTGCAAAAATATACAGTAAGCAAATTCTGAGGTAATGCTTTCTGATTTATCTTGGAAAACCCCAAGGTGAGGCCACCAATCCAGGATTTCTGTGTCGCTCGTGTTGCTTCACTGAATAGGAGCTTCACTTCCAGGTGTCCCGTGCTTTGCCATTTACCCGACTGCCAGAGCATGATTTTCTAGAGCACTCTGGCTGAATTACCTCAACTCTATTGAATTCAATGAAAGAAAAAGTCACTGACTTAACAGAGACAGAATTTTGCTCATCTGCCTCTTCAGTCAACTAATTATCAGGTCTCGAGCCTACACAAGTTATGTTTCCTTTAGGCAGTCTGTGGAGAAAGAGGCAGCTCTCACAGGACAGTTCATCACCAGTGTCTTGGGGATGGGCTGAACCTCCTTCCTGAGGAAAATGATGATTTCTTTCTCTTTTAATACACATTTACCTTCCTGTGTTGTATAGGCTGTATCACCTTTCTTGCTGGCAGAGAGGAGAAGCAGAAGGGTGGCAGCCCCATGAGGGCAGAAGCAAAACAAGAAGGGTGGTTCCTAGGTGAGGTGGTAGCCAGAGGGACTTGCTGCACGTGTGACTGCACCATGGTCCCACGGATGGGTTTGTTTCACAGTCCAGGCACTAGAAAAGTGCTCCTCAGCGGCACAACAGGGAAGGAAAACAGGGGATAGCTCAACATCACCACAAGAGCAGAAGCGAGATGATTGATAGGATGCTTTCATCCGCTCTACTTGAACATAACATTCAATGCTTTCTAGGTCTTACAGATGTGGGAATGGATCTTATGTCTCTCACACAGGTTATTTCAATTCCTAAAGACAGGATGAAGTCTCTGTTCAAAAAATTTTTACTTAAAAATATTTATAGGGAATTTTCACTTGAAATTGAAGTTGAAACTCCATCCTTTTTTTATGATAAATGATCTTTTGGAAACAAAGAAGGCAAAAGGCAATAGTTCAATTAAAAACTCCTTCTCCACTCAGCTAGTCAGCTTCCTCATTTGCACAAAAGTTTAGTAGCATTTTCCAAAATAAAAATATCTCTGAATAGCTGTATTGCAAGACAGGGAAACAGAATACAGATGACACTCATAATATGAATAGAGATTGATGGACAATAATAGGCACAGTAAAAACTATCAGTGAACCAAGAGATGAGATAATTAAAGATATGTTTGCTGTGTTTTAAACATTCCTATCCTGTGAAATAGAAAGGTAATTTGTCAATCAGATATTCTTACTTGACTAAATTTTTCACTCCAAAAATAATTATGATTCCATTCAGAACAGGCTGATTGGCAAACACTGAGAAACAGAGATGGCATATTTTGGTAACGTCTTCTCAAAGGTCAGAAAAATCAGTAAAAATTAGGAAGTTGAACCTCACAGTGTATCTCCAATGAAAAGCATTGGTTTTCTAGTGTGCGTTAACTACTCTCTTTCGAAGGACAGGCGTTGAAGAAGCTACCCAACAGCTGCTGCCCAGTGAGAGAGATGGGGTTCTCACGTCAGGCTCAAGGTCAGGAGGCTCAAACAAATGAAGACCCACAGGAGTGTCTTTTCCATCCAAGCAATAGCATGCCCAGGGTTATCCCTGTGAACGGACCACTTGGCTTCTGAGAATGGAAAATAGATGGGGGCAGAAACTACAAAGATGTCTGAATCTGCGAACATCAGCAGGGCTGGGAGAGGAACCATGTGGGTCCCAAACTGTGTTTTCAGGATTGGTTTTGCTTTTTATCCTATGACTCTTCTGCAGAAAGAAGCAGCTCTTCTATAAAAGCAGAGGGAACAGGAACTGCCCGGCAACCTGTGAGAACAGGCAATAAAAAGGCGTGGAGCAGGCCTGAACAATGGCCCTGGATAGAGCTTGCCCACTTTCAGGCAACTCCATGCAGGAGAAAATGCCTGAGGTGGCAGATCAGATTGCAGGACTCAGAAAAAAGTGAGGAGTGAAATCTCCAAAATAATGAGAGCATCTCCAACTTGAAATTACAGATGCATTGACTTACACTTTTTAACATCATCTGATGGTCTTAAGACAGACAAATCAAAGTGTTAAAAATGAGCAAAGGCAAAAAAGCCCCCCTGCAAACAAAAAAATACCTCCACAAAACTCTACATGAGAAAGATAATTCTCCCCATTTCAGTGCCCAAGTACCTTTCTGAGTAACTATTTAACATTCAATATTTAAACCATATTGAAGACATCCATAAAAAACATGCACCTGAAAATAGTGCTTAAAATATTAAAATATTAAAATAGTAATGTACCGAAATCCTAAAAAAAAAAAGTTAATTAATACAGCTTATTGTGCTACAGACTCACTGATGAAGGGAAATGCTTTCAGGCTCTTAAAATGCTTGTCTTCAAGACCAACAGGGTTAGTTTCTGAGTGGCACGTTTTAAAAACATTTAATCAGTGATCTGAATATGTGTCAACACTTTCTGGTAGTGTGCTATAAAATGTGAACCTTGTCAACAGAAACATAAAAAGGCGACACACTTGGGACACAGAGCTTTTATGCTGACACACTGTAATAATATCATTTTAAAATCTATCATCTGTTTAGCCACAAGCAACAATTAATCTTTTTGATTAATTGTACAATGTTTTAAATAACATCTCTGAAAGAAAAAACCCCACATTACATTTTTACTTTCATTGCCTTCCCAATTGTGCCGCTTTCAAATACTTACAAAGCAACACGCAATAAATTTTGCAACGAGGATAAAAATGTTAGCAAATAATATGTTTCCCCCTCCTCAGTTAATAAAATTACTTAACACTGAGCCTGCAAGCAAAAAGAAAGTCCCAGGAGAAATGCAAGCATCAGTGGGTTCAGTTGTGTCGCATTTCTGTCGCATTAAGTGACATTTTATTCCCAAATCACTTAACCTTTGACTTTTATAACTAAACATACAGACCTTGAATTGTTACTGTGGAGGGGACCAGGGAGCAACACGGCTGCCAGGCACTGAAACCGAGCACCCCACAATAGTGAATGGCTACAGGACAGAAATAATTGGGCTCACAAGAACCCCAGTTTCTGCATAGAACTTGTGGCCTGGAAAAAAGAGGCAGAAAGGGAAATGGGAGGAGGGGAGATGTGGCCTCATTTCTGCTTACAACTCCTCTGTTATACAGCACCAGGTTTGTCACCCCAGGGACCCCAGGTAGGCGTTTTCACAGTGTTCCCGCCAGTGGTGCATGTGCCAGGAAAAGAAGGGGTTAATAATCAGGCAGAGGTGGGGAAAAGCACTTTATAATTAAAGGCTAAATTCTGCTGAACCCAGCTGGAGCTGCATGGGGGGAGCTAGTGACTGCACACCTCCACCCACCCCACATGAGGCCATGCCAAGAATGGAGATGGAAACCCGAAGGTCCTCTAGAACAAAAGCAACAGTGAAAAATGTTGGATGTGGCAACTGACTGCAGCCCTGTCAAAGATTTCTTCGTAAAAATGGACAGCAATTTTGTGATGTGGATGGAGAGGGGCTTTTTGGGGAACAGCTTTAGAAGTCACGAGTTGAAATCAAGAGCAGCAAGACCAGCTACACCTCAGTATGGAGAGAGGGAGCCCTACAGGGAGTTGCAGTACAGTTTCCTGCAGGAATCATAGAATGGTTTGAGTTGGAAGGGACCTTAAAGATCATCCAGTTCCAAGCTCCCTGCCATGGGCAGGGACAGCTTCCACCAGACCAGGCTGCTCAAGGTCCCATCCAACCTGGCCTTGAACATGTCCAGGAAGGACCACTCTCAGCAATTTCTAGAAGTTTCATTACTTAACATCTTTACTGTTGACAAGGCACCCACAAGTAAGCCCTAGAGAACCACTCTGTGTCAAACTTCTGCACTCTGAACTTCCACATTTTTTCCAAAAAAATTGCAGGACATAGTTGTTGTATGGAATGATGTTAAACCACACAGATAACTTGGGGAGGGGAGGGGGGGAATTTTGCAATAAAAGCATCACAGTCCATCACACATATTTGTCCACATAAGCACACTAATAACCAGCAATGGGGAAGGCATCTCTTGCTACATCTCTAAGACCCTGACTGCCTCCTCCTGTGTGCAGAGGAATGGGGAGACACCAGCCATCTCGCTGAACATGACCTCACGGCTGGCAAAAAACACGGTTGCATCTGAGAGGCGCATTTTTTTGATAAGACTATCATGATGGCAGAGTCCTTTAAGTTGTATGCATAGCAACTACGAAAGTTTCTGATTAAAATACACAATTGCATAAATCACTCCCTTCTTCCTGGCCCACTGTCAGTGGGCTTTGTCCTCTACAGCTCTTGTCCACGTGAGAGACTTTGCTGGTGTGATGTGTGTGGTCATGAGGAGGCAAAAGGAGGAACCTGACTGCCCAACTTGATGAGGTACTGAGCCAGTCATAGCACCATTTAGTTTCCAAGCATTGTCCTTGTAAACTTACTGTTACATGATTTTGATTAAAAGTGTGGAAAAATTTAAAATCTTCTGTGCTAGATATGGACCAGTTTCTACCTTACTTCAATTTTTAAAGGACAGTTTTATTCGCTTCACCTAAGAATGTAATTGTAGGTATCCACCAAACATAGAACAGTGGACTCCAAACAGCCTATGAAAATCACCCAAAATTAAAGTTAAGAAAATCACATATTAATCACTTATGACTGATGTTTCTTTAGAGGATGGATCATCTTCACAAATAGTAAATATTTGGTCAAACACAAGGGGGCTTGCTCTGTGACTGGAGATTCTTTATACTCTGGCAAAAATCATGTTAAAGTCATAACTTGAATTAATGCCTAATTTGGAAGTCTAAGAACTGGCAAAGTAGTTCCCAGTTGTACCCATTATTAGAAAAAGTAATGATGGTTAGACAAAGAAACTAACTCTTAAAATCTGTTTAATAAGTGAGAGCTTTTCACGGCATGGAACAGGGACATAGGCTTTTTGCAAGCACTTTTCAGTTTACAGCAATAATTAATGGCAATATCATCCACAGGACCCACATTTTAAAAGGCAGACATATAGGTAGGGGGACCAGAAAATGGAAATGGAACAGAAAACGTGGCAAATAATACAAAAGTTATGAATGACACATGAACAGAATTGTGGATGGATGGATGGATGGATGGATGGATGGATGGATGGATGGATGGATGGATGGATGGATGGATGAAAAATGATATTTTACCCTCTCATTTATGGCTGAAACATCAAACTACTACTGCCATCTGTTGTGCTTGCAGATACCCTCAAATCTCACTGCTAGAAAAGATAGTGTTCAGCTGCAGCCGTGAAGACCATGCAGGGGAAGTTGACCATTTTCAACAAATAACTTCAAGAGCCTGGCCCCAGACCATAGGAAGTCATTTGTTCCTCATGCCAGAGGACATTTTCCAGTTTACTTCAGAAATTGCAAAAGCATGGCAAGACTTCTGCAGAGCAGTGACTAATGTTAAAACAAATATAATTCTACTATGTCAAGGAAGGTGTTCACAAACTGCAGGAAGCAGTTTAAAATAAATTGATGTAGGTTTTGAATTGTCCACAAGTTCGGTTTAGCTTCCTTCCATTTACCTTTTACTGCATTAACATTTCTTTTGTGATGGCTGCTGCTGGGAACCTATTGTAAGTTTGGGCAATTAGGATTTTTGTTCCATCTGTCCCTCCCCTCCGTCAATACTGTAGCATCAAAAGAGGCCAATTCAGTGTAGGCTGGCTCAGGCTCTAAAGCCAGCTAAAAGAGATGTTAGAATTCACTACTGCTCTGGGTGGAAAGGATGTGGGGAAAAAAAGCTATAATCATAAAAATGCTGTTTCAGGCTTGTTGAGTTCTTAAAATAATCTGATTTAAACCTCCTACACAATGCTCACAAGTCAGAGCATGGTAATACACTTCAATGTAGGTTGCTTCTCTCTCTAAATCCAAACTAAAATAGATATGAGAAATCATTACTGCGTTATGTCAAATACAGACTAGGACTGTAATCAGAGGGCTGAGGCTTCAGGTTTCAGCGGTTCTTAAAATAATCAGCCTTAAACCTTCTGCAGGAATCAAAGCCTGGTCACTTATATTTTTGTAAGGCTGAGGATTCCACTGCCTCAGGCTTCTCCCTGATAAAAAAGCAGCTTTTTTTTTTTTCTCCTCACTGCAAGAACTTGTGTGTAGCAGATATTGGCAGGTAGAAAGACAGTGGAAACTAAGTACTTCAGTTTTATCAGGAGGTTAACTCCACGTGGAGTCAGGGTATGACCTCAGAACAAAACTCAAGTGCCTCATCTTCACTGTGTTTTTACCTGAGCGCAGCAGATGTGTATTAGCTACCTGAACTCAAAACTGGTTTGCAGAGTGAAGACAATCCTTACATCCCACTACGAAGCACAGTGTTAAAGCAGGCAGCTTTGCTCCTTTCCTAGTCTCTCCTGTTTTCATGTTTGCAACCCACAGGTTAGCCGTTCAAATACAAACCAAAATAAAATGAGGAGAATGCACGTGACAGGGAACTTACTCTTCTTCCATCCCAAAGCCCCTTCTGTGTGACCCATTAGTTCTTTCTCTCTCTAATCCTACCCTGCTTCTTCCTCTTTATTTAATACAGGTTTTCTGCGGGTGCAGATTAACCACAGCCTTACTTTCAAGTATAAGTACTTCTAACAGGGCACAAGTTATCTGTGATGCAGGCTATAGACATGAAAATAAGGTAATCTTCCTATTCTTTTGCAAATGTCCAGGAAAGAATATGCTTAACATTGTGTAATAACATCCGGACCAGGGGTGGGAGGGGTGGGAAGAGGCAAGGAGTGCCTCTGATGCTTCTGACACACTGACTCATTCACTACAGCTAAATCCAGCCCATGAAAAGAAAATGGGCACGAATGACCATACTCACAGGGACATTTGCCTCTTCTCGGTTTTGTCAACACTCAGTATGCAAACTGTGCCCTTGGGATTGATCAGCATTATAAAACATGGTATGCTGTCTTTTGTTCGTGCTCCCTTTCTGAGAGTCATAGACCTACACGATGATTTTTTTAAAGAGGGTAAATCTCAAGACCAGCTGATTGCAGAGAAAAGCTTGGAAATGTGGGAGCCCCACAGTCCAAACCCAGAATAGTCTTAGCATTATTATTACACACACTAAGACCTCATGGGCTTTAATGTTTCAGTTGGGGATTCATTAAAAGAAATCAGACTGGGGTGCTCCAGCAGGCACAACACTGAGGCAGGGCAACTAAGCAGTGTTATAGCACCAGGTGATAGACAGGTGACAGAAAAGGAGGAAATGGCCACAAGTTGCGCCAGGGGAGATTCTGATTAGACATTAGGAAAAATTTCTTCACTGAAAGGGTTGTCAGGCACTGGAACACCTGCCCAGAGAGGTGGTTGAGTCACCATTCCTGCAGGTGTTTAAAAGACGGGTAGATGAGTTTCTCAGGGATGCGGTTTAGTAGTGGACAGGTATGGGTGGACCTGATGATCTCCAAGGTCTTTTCCAACCAGGTCTTTTTAACAGGTAGGATTAATGGTCAGTGTCCCATACAGCTAGTGCAGCTCCAAACAAACTTGCTCCCCAGCCAGGCTCAGTTTGTCACAGAGCACATCCAGCCCACCTGTTGCAAGGTTTTCCACAGCTGAACACCAAGCCTGAATGCACAGCATGTCCCAAGAGGCTGTAGACTGGAGAGACACTGGCCTCTCTGGAGGTGGAGATGGTCAGGACAGCCCCATCACCTCCTGCAGTCAGAAAGGACTCAGAAGCAACTCCCATCACACCTCCTTTGCTCTTAGTATAGCCATCTGCTCAGGACTAATATGCTTGCTCTCTTTTCCCTGATCACTTTGATTTATCCCAACTTCTCAGCTTTTGCATGCTCTCAATTGATTTAATGATCAGACTATACGCAGAGCAGAAGGCATTAGGATAATATTATTCATGGGACTGAAATACAGTGGCTCCTGGGAAGCTACTGAAATCAGAGAAGTGTCCACAGCAGGTAGTGGGAGAGGCTCCAGAGGACGTGTTTGAGACATTCAGGTTTGTCAACACCTAGGAAGAGCTGCAGGTTTTCCCCCAGCTTATGGTGCCCCTCTGATGGCAAGCCAATGCAGTTGGATGGAGGTGGTACAAAGCCTTGCAATGGTCTCAGGCTCATGAGGAAATAAAAGGCTTGAGGTTTACCCCAACTGGCGACAGGATTGTATTAGTGCAGCTGGAAACAGGGAGCCAGAGGCCCAGGGTAAAACACATGAAACCATAAATTCAGCTTTGGAGAAAGTATTAGAAGAGGCTCGCCTCATGCCAAGTGTGGTTACCAGATTAAGGGGAGAGATGGTCCTGAGCCAGTTTGCACTGGTATCATCTCCTGGATCAAGCCTTAGGCTGTCTGTAAGGGAAAAGAAGCAACCTACTAAAGAGTTAATCGGAAACAAAAGGCTTCAAGTGCTAGGGAAAAGTGGCCACTGGTTACCCAAGTGATTTAAAGTACTTCAGGCTATCTACACCACATTAATCTTGCATGTATATGTGTCATCTACTTTCAAAATAACTTTCTTACAAAAAGAGAGGAGGGTAGGCTCGGCTCAGTAAGATAAAAGGTTTTGAACTTTTCAAAACCTGGAGTTTTCCTGTGAGAGAAGCACGGAAAAGAATAACGCAGAGTTAAGTAGCATCCACTCACATAAACCAAACAGGTCTGCACTGAAGGAATCACGCTATAAACCTTGGAATTTTACAAGCAAGTTTTATATTAATTCTTTAGAAGCCCTTTGTGCTTATGGTTTCAGACAGAATATAAAAGTACCATGTAAATATCAGCACAATATAGCAGGCAGCTGTTAAGTACTTTAACCATTCCCAATCAATTATAATAAACAGAACAAGCACACCGAATCGCATCAGAGAACCATGCAGTGACCCTCTACCTCTCTCTTCTCCTTCCTGCCATGTAAAATTAAACTTGCAATAAATTGCTTGTAAAATCACAAAATATGGAACATTCTGGAGAGTTTTTGGCAGGCTGGGATGGATAGAACAAACCCACTGTTTCTGAAAAACAAACAACATTAAGAACACCCACTGTTTCTGAAAAACAAACAACATTAAGAACAGTAAAAGTCTCTCTCTCTTTTTTTTTTTTAAGCCAATTGCAAAAAAGCAGTGTAAAAACCCAAACTATTCCATTCCTGAGAAGGGAAGCCAAAGTGTTGACCCTATGGAAACTCTGGGAAGCAGTGCAATCTTGCCTAGCAGACAAGACTCGCTCATTTGGCTTGCAACAGCCAGAACAAAAAGAAATGCAGCACTTGGAAGACAGGAGAAGTAACAGCGTGGCAGCAAAGCCTTCCCTTAAGGCAGGGAAGGAAGCACAGCTGCTCGGAGCAGGCAGCATAGGTGCACAGAAGGAAGTAAAGGTGGGAGCCTCCAGGAAGAAACACACATGACTTGTCAAATGGAAAGTTGCTTCTGGAACTGATAAATAGGCAACCAGCTTCTTACATGCATATGTCAACTGCCTGTCTCATTTCCTTTCCATTTACACACCTTTAACTCCATCCACTGGGACGTGCTGGTTGCTTTGGATGGGTGTAAAGATGAGCTTGCACAAGCCTCCTCACAATCAGCATAAAGAAGAAGAACCTCTACTGCGTGCTTCCTAAACTGCCTTTATCCAAGTGTGCAGTGATATTGCAGCACTCACAAAATTGTCTAAACTATGCGAGGGCCACATATAATTCTCACTCTGATGGCTCTCACTTGCACGCTGAATCTGGCTGTAGATGTGGACGTCAGTTGGTGGGGTCTGTGTCTGGACCGCTGCTGGGCCAGGCACATGGTGAATCCCACAGGTCTTGCTGAAGTTTTACTTCTCTTTCCAGTATGCTGTGATGTGTGAGGTGGGGAGGACAAAATCTGCTGTGTTTGTTTACTATTTCCCCACCTTTGGCTTACAGTTGGCACTTATTTGCCGCTTCAGCACTCACATGTCTCCTAAAACTGTACCAATTTGAATTTAAATACTGCCAGCCAGAGCTATACTTAACACTTACATTATTTTCTATGTAATTTCCAATAGTTTTAAAACTCCTAAAAAATGTGAAATAGTTTCCTAAACTTCACTTTCATTTTTCAACCCCCTTAAAAAAAGTAAATCTGGGAGCTCAAACTCCAATTGGGCTGAGGAACAACTTACAGATGTATTACAACAATGTCAGATTAACCTATAGAAAACTGACAACAAAGAGTATTTTTAATTACAATTCATATTAATACTTCCATTTAATATTATCTGCATTATCAAACAAGGTGTTACAAATGTACTCAAGCTCTTGGAATTATTTTTAATTACTGCGATAAGACTTCTAGACATAGAAATAAAAACCCAATACAGATATCATTCTGTGCCTTGCTGTACCTTACACTTTAGAAGAAAGAAAATAAAAAGAAATTGTGGAAAAAATATTTTCTCCTGTACCATCCTTCTCAGTAGGCTGACTTTCCTTTAGCAGAGGTTTTTCGTTCCTTGTAAGAAGAGGATGCTCCAGCAGAAGAGAAACCAGTAACGCACAGATATTTAAAGATCTAGAAAACTGACATTTTGATGACCCCAATTCAGCCAACGAGAAGCTGAGGAAGATGCATTTAGAAACAGAGGACAATATGTAACATAAAGTGGAGGTTAACCCAGGTGATGACGATCAGAGCACTTTTGGGCCCTGGCAATACAAGTGGCTGCTGAGCCCCGTATTTCCATTTCAATGGGACAGGGTCAGAACATGGTACTGTTTCATAACGGACAGAATATGAAACAGAATGAAGTATTTAAGGGGACAAAATAATCTTCCTGGAGGACTTTCCCTACTTTGCCAGCAAGCCTGTCCTCTCCCACAGCAACAGAACATGGCCTGCAAGATACACTTCTGACATGTTGAATCAGTTGGGAGCTTCAGGCAAGCAGCCTGTCCCAACAGATTTTACTGCTAAATACTTGTCACAGGCTTGCATTCAACACTTGAAATTCAAGTTGAGATTTCATGTTAAAGGTCAGGTTGGAAAGGGGGGCTCTGAGTAATCTGACCTGGTTGAAGATGTCGATGTCCACGGCTGGGGGGAGTTGGACTAGATGACATTTCAAAGTCCATTCCAACCCAAACCATTCCATGATTCTATATGCACCTACCTGTGATATGTCTCTACTTTTATATCTATCTACCTGTCCTCTGAAATTATATGTGCTTGAGTCACATCATTCTTTACCAAAAGAGTGATGAAGCATTGGAACTCCCTGCCCAGGGAAGTGGTGGAGTCTCCATCCCTGGAGGTGTTCAAAAATCATACAGACATGGCACTTTGTGACATGGTTTAGTAAGCACAGTAGTGTTGGTCTGATGGTTGGACTGGATGATCTTAGAGGTCCTTTGCAACCTTAATGATTCTATGATTCTCAGGTACAGCGTTTACTGAATTTACAAAATTAGTAGTAGTGGATTTACCAGTAAGTTTTCTCTTTTCCCCCTAATTTTCTCCCAGGAGCTAACAATATGGATGTCCCTTCCCCACTGGCATTTTTCTCACAACACGATAAATACAATCAACATAAAACCTCATCTCATAAGGCAGCTGTAAAAGCAGAGCTACAATGGAAAGCCTTAAATGACCTGTGGTACTATTTCATTAGCATCTGAGCAATAATATAAAGCAACAATTTATTTCCAAATCACAGTGTTTTAATAAAGTTATAAAGTTAAAGAGAGAAATAAAAGTCTTGAGCTTCACAAAGCCCCCAAAAGGCAATGAAACTCCCAAAACAGCGACAAATCTTTCTTGAAACAACCAAATCTTCAGCCAGTGGAGTTTACAGTTGACTTCTGGTAATATGCACGTTTTACAACATAACAGTATCTATGTCTGGTGCTTCTCATTTTGTTGCCATTTTGCAGCATAAGAATACGTACAGCCCAAAAGACTGCCACAACGTACACAGCCTGCCTGTCACTCATATTTTGAAGACAACATGAGACAAAAAGGTTCCACAGAGAATTTAAAACAAGGAGAAGCAGAATCAGTGGTTTCTAGTTTCCAGTTGCAAATAAAATTTTCTGGGAGAATTTACTTTAAAGCAGCCTTAAATGAAAATCTATATAATTAAGGGAAAGACTATTGCTTCAAACAGATTGACTGTCTTCAACAAATTTCTCTCTTTCTAGCTACTCAGATATGCTATATTTCCTAATTATCACCTTTTAAGGGCCATCTGGGCCCCATTCCTCACCATCAGGGGGCAATTCCATTTGCATTGTTCATAGGCTTAGTCATGATCAAGTAGTCTGGTGGTAAAGTTCATTAGAAATTAGAAGAAAAGCATTAAACCTCACACAGTAAACCAAGTAGCTGATACCTACATACCCACAGGAGAGATAAGCATTTAATGCATATTCTCACACGACTTAACAAGTCTTCATAAGCGTTTTTTTTTTTTTTTCCAAACTGCTTAAAGAATCATTTAGCCCAGTCCCTGACGAGGTATGTAATGAAAATTCGATTCAGTCTCTGCACACTTCCAAAGATTTCTCAATGAAAGAGAAATGAATAATGAAATCATAATCTATTAAATAAAATCATAATTTATTTACATCTTCAAACCTGAAAAGCCTAATAAAGCTAATGTAAAGCTACTATTATTTCTTCTATTAGTTAGACATGTTTGCTACATATCGCAAATCAAGGGCAAGAATTTTCTAGTAATTTAATTAAATATGCAAATACAGATGCACATATATACACCACGTTGGTAAAAACTACAGAAACATTATTTTGGATTAACTGTATGAGAAAAGCTACCCTCTATTGTCATGTAGAAATATCACTATTCATTTCCCAAGAGGTTGGTATAAACATGCATGGGATAGCAGAGGAGGAAAACGAAGCAAGTCCTTGGCCTTGTGCCTGAATCTTATAGTACAGGTCATTATTTCATAAATATGGCCTTCTCAAAATGTTTGAAAATCATACTTAAAAAGAAAAATCGAAGAAGCTCTGGAAATCTAATTCATTTCATCACAGACCCAAGGAAGTAAATGCTATGTCTTCCAAATGCAGCATAGTGTTTCAAAATAGGAGTGCAACAAAACTCCTCTTTGATATGGATTTTTTATCTCTGCACTCTGTGCTTTGGGTCATCTTACATGCTGAAGCCCATAGCTTCTGTGAGCTGTATGCCCATAATAAAGATGAATTACCATTACTTTTCTCTGAGAACCCTGCATGGTGTTTGAGCTCCTGGCAAATTGTGCTGACAGTGACACAATAATATTTTGGTAGATTAAGGATTGATTAGTCCATGGACACTTCCTGCTATCTTTCCATGTTATTTAATTCCGGAAATTTCTCAGTCAGAGAAAATTGAGAAAAAACTGAAATGAACATGTTAATGACGAAACACTTGATGGTATAAAACATGATATGTTATAACTTGAACACTGTAAATATAACTTGCCAACTGCATAAATTTTGCAGCGTTACTGAGGTAATGTGACACATCAAGCATATTTGATAATTTTTAGGTGAAAATGTAAATGTCAGCGTGTCATTAGCCACATCAAGAAGCTGTAGTCAGGTATTAATGGCTAGATTTGTCTTTTAAGTATTGGAGGCTTCTGGGTATATCACGTCAGTTAGAGATGAACTCAGGACCCAAGAATTCTGGAGTAACTGACTGTGGTTTTTCAGTGCTGCCTATGAAACAGGATAACTGTAAGTTTATTTCCTCGATAACCTTTTGTGACAACTCTCCTGATCAGGTACTCTAGCCATCTCTTGCTACTTGAAGGATTCCTCTGAGAAGCTACTCTCTGTGAGCTAACACTGCACTGAGAAGCACATCCCTGCCAGCAGCACTGTAGACAGCTGTGGTCCTTTCTTGGGAGGGCATGGCAGACCAAGGTAGAGATGCCATCAGAAAGGTGTCCAGATCGTCAGATGTCTACTGGACATTGTTGTGAAATGCAAGATTGGGAAGTTTTAAATCCTCCTTTCTGATTTTAGGCAAGATGAATAGAACAGTTGACTTTTTGTCTTACATTGGTGTGAATTAAACTTCATAGCGCTTAACAACTTGATTGTGTTGTGCCTTTTTCTAGAGGATGTTTTGGTTTGGGGCAGAATGATGCAACAGAGATTCCAAAGGTACTTCAAACTCGACAAAGGCCAGCGTGGACAAAGCCTAAGTTTGATGAGATGAGTGGAGATCTGATTGACAGTTCTTCTCAACACTGGCTCTTCTTGTTAAGTAGTGGACAATTAAAAGGTGACATTGGCATGAAAATTCGTAATTGAGTTTTGCTTGAAGATTGTGATGGTTTAATTTCTGAAGCATTGTCAATATTCCAGTGTATTATCAATTATTTCAAACTGGCCCCTGGTGTATGACAACCCTACGGATTTCTGCATGCAGCTCCAGAGTAAAAAAAACCATAAGCATGGGCTTTTCTTTTAGACAAGCACAATTGTTTTTTATAGATTAAGATCAAGTCTCTGTAATTGTAACTTAGGACATAACTGAATGGAGATACCATTGTATCATCTCCTCCCTCAACATCAAAAATTAGACTTCACACTCTTTCAGAAAACCTGATTGCGAAACTTCTATCAATCAAGAAGAAATTAATTAGCTATTTGCAGAAGATATTCTCTTTTCACGTTCCAGGCTACTGATTTCGTATCAATTTGGTCGGACCCTACCCACCCCTACCCGCCCCAAATCAATCCCTCTGCTGAGGTTCGGAGACTGAATGCCCATTCTGTAGATATATTTGTCAAAGGTAGAAGTATTTCAGATTGAAAGAAACCAGGCTTCTCTTCTGGGTGGCTGCTTTGCCTGTCAGCACCTCTGGGAAGCTCTGGCTCATCTCTCTCCTTGGACAAGGAGCACGGCTCAGCTGAGAAATCCCCATTTCCTTCCAGCGCTGTTGGTCGCCAAAGGCTGATTTTGACCCTGGGCTCAGAGCATGCAAAGTAATTTCAAGCACCTTGACCAAATGCTTACAGCACGACCAGCGTGCAAATGAAGAGCTCGGAGTTTGCAAAACAGATTTTGCCACTTTGCATTAAAAATATATGTAAGCCGCCAGCTTTCCCCAACAGCTGTGCCTTTTACTAGAACAGCCTACACCTGCTTTTGAATATTCCTTTATTGTTTTCACTGAACAGTAAAACTCCAGTAAAAATACAAGCCTTGAGTGGATCTATAAAGCCAGGAAATGCAGTAAAATGTCACTGCCATGTCACAGAATTGCTTTACTACTTAACACTGCACAAGGAGTATGTTTTCATAGTTGTGTTGAGTTTTAGCTACCTGGCTCCTACTGACTTTAATGGGAATCACACAGCTAAAACTCCATGCACCACTTTGATACATCAAAGTAATTTTTCAGTTCCCTGGAGAAGGTCATAGAAATATTAAAAACTAAAGCATTCTCCAAGGATCTCAGATTAAAGACTTGCATCAGACTTTATAAAAAGTGATTGGTCACATATATAAGGCACTCTTAATATTCTAGCTCCCGGTTTGTTTTCTTTAGAAAGAACCTTTGTGATGCTTTTCAGAAAAGACAATATAAAGCATAAAGAACAGCACAGCAAGGCAAAACATGAACATAAAGACACACAGAAGAGTAACTTTATACAGTTTCACAGTGGCAAAGAATAACTTAGTAAATTCAGGGCAATTCTTAATTAAGACATTGTTACAACTCTATACCGTTTGATTGCAAGCAATATTTCTATTTATTTTGCCATGTTCCCTGTCCTCTTTTGTTTCCATAATACACAACCTGGGCATAAAATTTCTTTTCCACATTACTTTCTTCAAGAGGGCTGATATAACTGTTCCTTCAGACTCAAGCACACACTCCTTTCCTCTGTAGCTGGTTACCAGAAATATGTGATCTTACTGTTCAGAGCTGTGATATCTTCATAAACCCACCAGACTTGCCACACCGAAGGCATAAAAGAGTTTAAACAGATTATAAAGTAAACACAAATTCAGGAAATTGGTACCAAATTTATCTTCAGGTTATTGAAGGCACAAGCAGCAACCACTGTCATAAACTAACTGTTCATTTGGTGGTGTTACCAAAAAATGGTATTTATTTATAAAATCATCCAGTAATACGATAACCTCAATAAAAGCAAAGTGATTAACAGAATGTAAACATCATAGTCCTTTCCTTTTGCTGAGCTAGAGATCTCATGTTTAAATTTTAGATCTGCAAAAGCCAAATCAGAAAAAAAACAAACGCACATTAAAAAAACAAAGAACATTTTAAACTTGCAGCAAATGCCTGCCATATAGCAATGAAATATCTTCAGCCTTCCACCTGGAAGCAAACTAGGAAGCTCATTAGCCACACGAATTCTCCCAAAATATTACATCCTGCATAAAAGCACAGTCAAGGCATGTGGAATAAAAACATATTTATTACTAGATAATCTCAGATCTAATCTCAAAAAACATGTGAATCAAAATAAATACGAGCATGTGTAAATACAAACAGAAACAAAAGTGGCCAGGCACCCCCCCTAACACCTCCACATTATGAGATACACACACTTAAGGAGATGAAGCATATATGTATGCACAATGGGTTTCAGTAAAACCTGAATATCTATTTGCGCTTCCATCATCCCTACACACAGTCGTCAAGTCATGAACCAATTGAGCTGAAATAACCTTCCACTACAATCTTGAGCTCAAACCAAAGCCCTGGGATGACGCAAAGCAAGTGTTACCATCCGAGTCAACTCGCAGGAAAAATGACTGTGGCAATATCATCACACTATAGGTATCCTAAAACAAAACGGGTCATGTTTCGCTTTTTTTGTCACAGGAAAGGCAAATTGATGCATAATTAACAATTGGCTGATGCAAATTCTTTTACATCTTTTAATTGGTGTTAATTAGATTAGAAGTAAATTTTCTTTTATCTCGCCACTCTAATGCGAACTAATCTTCTCAGCAGCATGTCAAAGTTTCCCTTTTAATTAAACTTTTCAGCTGGGAACTTCAGCAGTGTTTAGGCAGCAAGAGATATAATTTAAGAACATGAATTGTACTGGGTTTTGTGAATGGAACATCACAAATTTAAATCAATGTTTAAAAAGGCTCAGGAGAAGGTCAGAAATCTGAATTCTGCAGAGACAATGGTGAGCTTTTAAACCTACTCTGAGAATGTGACTACGGCACTTTCCAGCCACCCCTTACACATCCAAATCCATCCTTTTACAAAAGAAAACTACCCCACATGTAAAACATCTTCTGTGAATTAACTTCCCCCTTTCATACTGCTTCCCCCAAAATATTGCAGTTCCTCTAAAATTGTTAATGTGCAGAATAAACCACAAAATACATTTAATATCTTTTATGGGAAGCTGACCTGAAATAAAATTTTATATAGTTAAGAACTTTTGATAGTTCTTTGTCCAACTTTTTTCTCTCTCTATGGGGCAATGGTGATTGAAACCTGATGTCTGCTGCACAAAAAGGCCATAAAATGTTTTTACGCAGAAGTAAAACAGTAGCCATTAAGTTTTGCTATGATGTTTGAGTAGATATGCAGCATGAAAACATGATAAAAGAGCCATAAACTGATTGTGATCAAATGCAATTACAATGACTTCTCTCCAATGAATGACATGTACTAAATGCAGTTATAGTTCCTTGCAAAATTACTTTGGGCAAAGGACCAAGAAAACACTATATCCTCTTTATGAACGGCAGCTTGCCAGGGAAATCGCAAACACATAAGCTTTAATATCTATGGCCAGAAAGCACTTGGGAACTCATTAAGAAAAGGTTAAAAAGACTCACTTGTGAAAGACAGGTTTTTTTTTTGCGATTAGAGCAGCAGCCCGAAGAGTCCAGCGTTTGGGGTGAAGGGAAGCAGTGCTCCCAGAGCAGGGAGACAGAGGAACCCTAGAGAAGGTGCTTATCCTTTTCTCCTCATCACATTCGATTGCATGACAAAGATAAGCTCCAGAAAAATAGCAACTTGTTTCACAGTCTTTCATATTAAAGATTTATATCCTGAGTGGTGGAGGACTGGTGAAAATGGGAACCCTAGCCTGACAACACAGATTTTGCTAGGAATCCTTCAGCTCTGGAAACAAGATAAAAGCTGATACATTTGAGGTCTGATGAAGTGGGCTTGTTTTTAAAATAGGAAAGGAACCATGATCTTGGGAGTTGCAACCTTTTGATTTTGTTTTGGGTTTTTCATTAGATAATCTGGTTTAGCTTTTACTCATCAAAAGGATTTCTATGTTCTCAGTAGTCAGATCAAGCCTCTGGATTACCCCAGGGGGTGACTCCAAGGAGAAGACACCCTCAGGCATTTTAAGTACCTAGAGGCAGTGCCAGGTCATTCTCTGGCTAACAAGATTTAAGGAAGATGGCAAAGAGATATTCTAAGGAGTTTCTGTGCCAAAACCAAACATGAAGTGTCAATGGCAGTAATTTTCTCCAAGGTGAAACTGCCATGAAGTATCGTGAAAAGTGTAAACATGGTAGCATCATTTTCTATCTCTACCTGGAAATAAAGGGAATGTAAATTGGAACTTTCCTGTGGAATATAAGGCATTTTGCTTTATACAGGGAGGCTAAAACAGAGTTGAAGCTACAGATGTAAATTTGCCTGTATTTGCATTTAATAAAAGAGAGCAAAAAAAAACCCACTGAACTTGCACTTTTGTTGTCTAAGAAATTCTGATTATTACATTTTAGGGGGATGTAGGAGGTGCAGAAGGATCTGCTGAGGCTTGGTAGAGTCATTTAATGGGTTACCAAAACTTAGGTATTGTGATACACAAGAGCAAGTTGAGGAGACATGAACCTCCTTAGTGAAGGGATAAACTCCCAACGCACCACCAGAAGTTACTTCAATGGAAACTTATGATGCTTGTTATTAACACTTATTGGGTTACTACCAAGCTGAATTATTTATCAAAGAAAAAAATTTAAATACTAGCCAGAATTATTTTAATCTAATACTAATAATGCACAATGGTTATTTTTTATAGTGGGGCTCAGGTTAAGGGCTTAACAGTTCTTTTAATACAAACTTTAGGTTTATAACTTACTTTAGTGCTGTAGAAGGTGTCGTTGTACACACCTTTTATTATATGGTAGTGTACAAACCAGAAAGAACAGAAAAAATTCTGCCTAACTATACCACTCAGTCTGTCTGAAAAATGCCATGCTTGATACCAACAGCACCAGTAACAGAGTGAGGAAACACGCAGTAACTCAAACTCCCTGCCCCAGAACGCCAATAAATCTCTCCTTCTAAAAAACTGAGCCCACTCAGCTTTCTCCTGCCTTATTAAATCATAAACAAAAACCAAAAGTCAAAGCACTGCTGCAACTACATAAAATCACTGTAAGACCTCTTAGACTCTGTTAGATCCCGGGAGAAAAATCTGGATGTGAAAAAGGTGATGTTCACTGCTCCAGAAGCAGTGGTGTCATGCAGCACACTGGGCTTTGGTGCTGAGGCACCTCCCTCCTCAAAAGGGCATTTCTTTTTTTTAAATCCTGTACACTAGCTGTTTAATATTAATTATCAATTCTCCAACAGTGACCACCAGTCAGTAATTACTAACAGTAATTAAATTTGACTGAAATTTAACAAGGGAAATGTGTGTACCAAGATGCAGTGCTCTTGGGACAAAAGCCTTTACAGCAGAGTGTTAAATAATGCAAACTACAGTATATTTCAAAATTTCATTCAGACTGATACAACAGCACATTTATCAATAATGATACATACTCTTCGTTGTAGATGCAAATTCACTTTATATATGTGCTCATAAAACCTCAGTTTATAAATATATATATAAGCACAATTTCCAAGCATGTGCTGTGCTGTAGCTAGTAGAATGCTTAATTTCAAGGAGAAAACAAAACCTAACTAAGTCTTACCACCTTAGAAGTCACTCCTTCCAACACTACACTTTGGCTATTTCAGTCAACAAAGAGCACATTTTAGTTGAAGGTATTCCTTAAAACCTTACACCATACCTTAAGCCAGTGGCATCTGATTCTGTGATTACTTCTTACTTATCTGATCCCATGCAGATTCCAGCAAAGTGAGGAAAAAAAAACTTCTCATTTTGCTTTACCAGATGTAGACTTTCCTTTGAAGTGTGTTAATACGGTGAGGACTAGCTCTTTCTCGAGGTTTTTATGAAGAACCAGAATTCATCATCGCTAAATTTCTACGCCTCAGATAAGTGTGAATTGGTCTTGAGCAACTTGGTTTGTTTATTTGCCATGAACTGGTCCTCAGTGGTGGTGTGCACAACGGGTGAGACACAAAATAGCAGTACCAACAAGTAAGACTGGTATAAAAGATGGTATGAAGGAGGAATGACACAGCCTGTCACAACCCAGTGTCTCCCAGTCATGGAAAGAGTTACGCGTGTGCTTTGCTGGTGATATCATAGCACAAACACTACAATTTCTTTGCAAAGGGGTGAAAATTCCTAGAAACCCTGGTTGGCTCCAGGCACAACAGAGGAAGCTCTCACTTTTCCGTGTTTTTTGAAAGCCACGGTTCCACCTGCACCAAGCCTACATGACTCAACAAACAATAAGCTGTAACATCCCAAAACAACATTCAGGTGGTTTTCTAACAGTGCTTGGTCAAAGGGAACAGCAGCAATGATTAAAGGATTTTTGACAAGCTATATTGATGTCTGCAGCAAAGCTAGAGCTCGAGCTGCATGGACCACTCAGCATCACTTCTTCCTTCCTTTCCAAAAACTGAGGAATTGACAGCAGCCTGCCGCAAACGTGGAAATTAATATGTGTTAGACTTGCAAATAATATTTAAACTCTCCCAGAAGAACTGACCACTTTGAAATAAAAATTGAGAAGAGGCCACCAGAGAAACATCTGATTCTGAAGAATTACTGTAATTTTATAATTTCATTCCTGAAACCTCTGGAAAAACATCTGCTTCTTGAAGAAAATCCTTCAGCTTTCTCTTACTAAATGCTTGGCCGTTATAATCTTGGCTGTGTCACTGGTATCTGGATGTAAAATCCCGAAAAGATAATGTTGCCATTTATCAGGCATAAAAAAAAACCAACACACTTCTGATGGGAAATGGAAGATTTGGTGAGATTGAAACTTATATGGCAATAGGGAAAATCCCCCACGGAAGCTGTAAAATATTGTTGTGCACCAAAAATCTGTTTAACTGATGGTAACTTTTTGCTAAGCCACTGCTGTGGGGGAAGGACAATACAAGCAACACCGTGCTGCTACCTCCAACGTAAAGTATCTGCTGGCAGATCTCGCTCAGCCCACATCAAACTACCTATTCCAAAACCAAATGATCTTTGGCACAAGCGAGTAAATTGCTGCAGCACAGTCATATCTGGACAGTAATTAATCACTTCGAATGCTCAATGTGTTTGGACATAAAATTAAGAAAGTCGGGTTGTTAAAAAATGACAGATTTAAGCACCATCTGGGCTCTGTGGCCACAGTGGCGCGAATTCCAAAGGAAGGCTTAACAGTGCATGATCCGAGAATCCCATCTGTCTCAGCTGAAATGAAACAAATAAATAAATAATCCGGCAGCCTCATTTACAAGGTTTTCCCAAGTTTCCCCATTTAAAAATCGGCTTGCAATAGGAAAGCATATAGAATTAAAGGCACTGCGTCTTCAAAATGAGTTTCATGCCTTTTACATGAATTATTACTGTGTTATACCTCTATGAAAAAATGTCTGTCTAGGTGCTACTATACAGCTCAAACACTTTGAGACAGCATTTCCTAGTATGAGTATGTATTCATAAAAATAGAATAGTAGTAAAGAATCAATGTGATAGGACTCTTCATTTGATTTGGGGAAGCCAAAGTCTCTTCCTGGCACCCACAGTCTCCTTTAGCTCTTTCCTCCAGCCACTGGTCACCTGCGCTCCCTCCACCGCAGCTGTGCCTGGGGATGAAATGCAGCCTTCTTGGCTCCAACAGATCTCCCAAAAGCCACCTCCCTCCAAAGGCAGAAGCCACTCGAACTGAAGTCATCTGCAAGTAAGTTCACCTGCAGGATGTCTGAAACAAAACTTGCCTGGTACAGAAAAAGTAAATAAATAAATCCTCCAAGACAGATGAACACAGAATATGAACACAACTATTTGACTCAGAAAAGTTTAGCCAGGTGGGTTTAAAGTTTGGAGTGAAACCCAGGAATACTCTGGCGAAGACCCCAGGAGTTTATAGGTTTGCTCCAAATGCCTCCCTCCACCTGGCTGAGCAGCAGGTGGGTGGACACACGGACAGTGTCTGGTTCTCAAACGTCTTTGTGCACCACTGCTCAAGACAGTGCTTTCTGTGTCAAGGTGTCTTTTTTTTGCTCTGCAGACAAGATGAGACTTACCATTCTTAGTGGCAACTACTGCCCTTGGCACATACCCAGACTCCCACACTGGCCCAGTCCATATGCAGCTCACCCAAATGAACAGAAAGCCCAAAACTGGCACCCATCAAAGCCATATGCTTTCCTCCTGCCCCAAAGCCACACACTTGCTTTTCCTGCAGATGAGGGTAATGGAACGATTGTCATGGATGTCCACAGGCCTCTTCTGAGTACTTGGGGAAGGGGCTTCTCAAAGGGATTTGAATCTGCCAACGAGTGACTATAGCCTTTCTTGCATAGCCACTCTTCACTCACATTGAGTCCTCCTTCCCACCCTGCTTACCTTCAAAAGTTGGAAGAAGCTCTCCAGACATGTCATCAGGAAGTATGTCCAAAAAATACAAGCTACTAGTGTTAGATTTAAATAAAAGATGGTGTGGTACTGCATAACATCATAGCTTGTTTCAAATAGAGACACTTGTATCATGGCCTAATCCCAGAAAGAGTTATTGCAGCATCTTGATTTTACTTCCAATAGATCTCTTTGCATTTGTAATATGGAATATCTGGGTACGTTTTTCTACTTCCATAACATAATACTCCTCTGGCTCTGCTCTTATGCTTCAGTTTCTGCTGATAGCCTAATACACACTTTCATAGGAGAATTATTTAGACCCAAATGAATGAACAAAGAAGTAATATGTACTTTGGCTTTAAACTCCTTTGAAATCGGTGACTCTAAGCTTGCTTACTGTTCCTCTTTTTTTTTAGTTTGTTGTGTAGTTTGTGGGGCTCCTTTCAGAAGACTCATGCAACTCCTGTGGGCATTACCAAGAGCTCAGCAAGAAGACAATACATATACTGAACTTCCACATAGAAAACTGCCAGATGTCAAAAGTAAGCAGACAGCACTATTTTTGACAAAATATAAATATTTTATAGGAATTTGCTACAATTTATAAAGAATGGAAATAAAACAGAGAAAATTAAATTATTCTTAAATCTTCTTTCAGTAGATGTAGGTGCGCTACGTTGCAACTGACAGGGATTGCCGATGGCAAGTGCAGCATTGGGCTGTGCAGAGTGACCAGTGGAGCTCACCTCAGCACACTTATGCACCTTTCCTGGGAAAACTGCTTATTTGAGGCACTTTGAGACACTCTAATTCTGGGAGATGACAACAAACGCAAAGTATTGACATAATTGTTGTAACCCACAATTTCCATCAACAAAAATATTTTCTTGGCAAACATCATACCTATTTATGAATTTCCTAGGAGTCAGACAAAAGATGTGTTTATTCTTGCCACAAATGTTGCATAAAAATGAATACGCTTCCCAAAACCACGCACTTTTTCCCTCTATAAATAAACCAGCACCTGGTTACAAATTTTAGTTTGTTCATCAGTTTCATAAGCTTTAAAATAAGATGAAAATATTTCTTTTTATCTGCACAACTTTGAAGTGATGTGAAACCTTAGTAGTGTAAAAATAGGCACAGAGCATTTAAAAGAAGCTGAATTATGGAAAATTATTGCATAGCCATTCACAACATTGTAAAGTGAGCTATACTATATAAAACATATATTTGATCTCCTTATAATTTAGTCTTTATCAGCCTGGTGCTTTCATTATTAAGACTAGATACTGATTTTTATATGTGTAAAAGTGCTATATGTTTCCTTACAAGAGAGTTTTCGTACCAGTTCTGTAAGAAAATAACAAATTGAACTTAAGCCTCACCACCACACACCTTCTTTAAGACACGATCCTCAGAAAGCAGAAAGATTTTTGTGTTTAGTGAACATGGTGAGGGTGAGCCATGCTCCGTGTGCATCGGAGTGGAGTCAAACAGCCTACGGGCTACTGATAAGTTTGCATTGCATTTGGGATCAACTTCTCCGCTTACAGAACAGCTGTGTAAACTGAAGGGAAGGAAGAGTAGTGGGCCTTTAGGCTGGGGTTTGAGAGATGAGCACACGTGGAAGGGGAGTGAGGGAAGCAGGGTCAGGCGGTCCAGCTGCAGCTCCATTGCTGGAAACCAAACATCCTTCTGTTACCCCCATGGAAAGCAAAAGCAAAGCACCTTGGGCTGTGGGACACAGCAGGAGCCAACACCAGGGAGGAGGACAGAAGTGGGGGAAGACTATAGCCCAGCTCAGCCACGTTATTTCAGAGAGGGCACAGCACATGGACTTGCCAGAGACAAAACCACTGCTCCAGATAGCAGCCTTTGTACATGAAGACTGCTGGTTTTGGAGCATCATCATGGGCAGGCTTATCTCCAGCCGGTGCTAGCAGTGTTCATTGGGCAGCTGCAGGGCCAAGGAGCTGGAGAGGGATGGGATGAGGGACAGCGTGCGGGGCCAGCTGGCAGCACGTGGGGCCTGCGTCTGGCTATGGAAGGTATGGCTGGCTTTATTTGGGGCTTGCTACTGCTCTGCAGTCCTTGGGCAAATTGCAGCCTCCCTGTGACTTGCAGGTTTTTGATGGATAAAAGGACTTTAAACGAGTGTCTGCTTTCTATGGCTCTGCACTTCCATGAGGAGTTGTAAATACTTGGGGAATGCTGGATGAAAGGCGTTAAAATGTAATTACCATAAGGCAAAACATATAAGTGTTCTCCTTATGGGGAATGCTTCTCATTTTACATACATTTTCTATGCAAATTAACCTGGGGTGAGTCTGGCTACATGAAAAAATAAGATCTCATTAAATGTTCATTATACATTTAGCACTGAAATCAGCTGGGTGATGCTTCTAAAGAGTCCGACTGCAAGAAGTAAACTTGAGAGAAAAAGAGATAAAACGAGAGTCTTTCCTTAGCACAGGACCCAAATTATGGTGAAATCAAGTAGAAGAACAGCACGTGTTGGTGCCGATTTCCATTCTCAGAGGCAAATATTTTTTGAAACACCCCAAACCTGCTGTAATTACCTAGCCAGTGTTGGCCGCCTGAGACCAGGCACAGCACGATTTTGGTGAAGATCCTTGACAGAAGAGGTAAAGTCACCGAAGTTATATGAAGATTAATAGAAATCTGAACCACACTACATCTTAAATAAACAAAAGCTTTTGTAGCCGTGCTGAAAGGTCCATAAAAGTAAACTACAACCTCGGCAAAGCCTTTTAAACTGACAAAACAGCACGGCAGAGGTCAGGGAGGCAGGAGGGTCAGCAAAGCCCTGCCTGCAGGTTTGGGGGTCGCTCCCTTTCCTGGCTTGTGTAGGGGCCTCACCAAGGAGAAAACCTGCCGCCGCTCCTCCCTCCGCTGGAGCAAGAACACTTGAACTGCCCTTCTGCCTCAACAAAACTTTAGTTTGCTGATTGGGCACAAAACAAAAGAAAGACAGCAGGACTCAATTTATAAGGGGGCAGGATAGGCTGACATGCTATTGTACTCCAGAGGTATCCACAAGCTGTTAATTCCATTTTAACATTGTTAATAAGACTGTTAACACATCTGACTTTGTTTAGACACTCTGAAAACATCAACAAACCAAGAAGTAAAAAAAGAAAACCTCAAAAAACTCCTCCTTGCTAGAATTAAAATATGATTTCTTCAAATAGCATCAAAGTCCAAACGCAATGCTTCTACCTCTCCGAACCTGGCAGCAAGGAAGAGGAGGAACAGCAGGGAGGCTCAGGGACGTGCGCCCACATATGCTTCACCCTCTCCTTAGACTATGTAGCTAATCACGTTTTCCAGGTTAAATTTAAAGGACTCGGTTTTTTAACACCGCTGCCGTTTTGAGACGGAGAGGGAGCAAACCTGGACTCCCCGCTCTGCGCACACCTCCTCTCCCTCACTCGCTCGCACTCGCACACAGGCAAATGTGCAGATTTAATCAGTGTGGAATGTTTTAAATGAATAATTGGGTCTGACAGATTTATTGCAGTTAATTTTGCAATAGAATGGAAAAATGTTTGGATCTCAGCCTTTAAAGTATTAGGAAAACAATTAATCCATCACATAACGGAAATTCCTGTATTACACCCTCATGTCCAATTAAATAATGTCAAGTAATCCTATATTGTAAAATGCTGAAAATCGAAGCTCAAAAAGTTGGGGGAATATGTTTTAATTTTTTCAGGAACTTAGACAAAAAAAATCACGTCAAATTAAAATCAGATGCTTTCATAAAAGGTTTTTCGGTTTGTTTTATTTGGAAGAGGAGACTTTTTTTAAGTAAAAAAAAAACAACAAAGAAAAAACCCCAAGCCTTACACAAAAAAACCCGTTAATTTCTCTTTTGCTCTTCAGCTTTTGCATCAAGAATGCTCTCTTAGCAAGGCACTCTCAAAGAAAAATCAAAAGCGTTACAGGATGAAGTGCAGAAAAGATCTTTAAAAGAAGATAACCAGCACTTCTCCTTTTCAGCAGGCAGAGGGGCTGGTTCCAGGGTACTTACTCAGGCACAACTCTCTGAGACTTCAACGTCCTGTAGGATCGAGTCCCCAGTTTAGGACCAACTGACAGCAAACTTCTGAGACTGAAAGTAAGCGGGATTCGTTTGTCTTTGTTTACAGCCCAAGGTTGCTAATGCTGTAAAATTGCTTAATGTCACACTCCATCTCCTTTTTTATCAAAGGTAAGGTTAAAAGAAATAAAAAGAAAAAAACCTCTGCAAATTAAAGAACTTTTCCAGAATAATAAAACCAGTGACTTACAAATGTCTTGCCTGCCCCTGGAATTTGAAACTTGGCAAATTCATCCCATTCGGCTGCCGTACAAAAGGTCCATGAAGCGTGTTACAGTAGGGACCTGCGGGCTTCCCAAATACTTTAGCTGTTTCTAAACTAAGGGAGATGGGGCTGCGGCTTCAGAGTTCCCTCAACCAGAGCAAAATGAAAGCGGTGGTGAAATTTTAATATCACAGATGTTTAAGAGGAGCATGTTTGGCTGGCTTTACGGGGTGGGGGGGATTGCTGCCGATCCTGCAGCAGGCGAGGTGGGGAGCGCAGGGACAAAAAGGGGTGGGAGCACGTGTCGCTACAGAAAGGCAGCAAAGAAAAAAAAGTTGGAGGCACTGAAGAAGAAGTAAATATAAAACATAAGGAAACATCCTTCTTCCAGAAGGTCAACGGCAAAAATAATAAACTGAAATCTCAAGTCACATTTACGGGCAATAAATATCGCAATGCCTTGCTGGCACCTTCGTTAAAGCACCATCAGCATGGCTGGACAGATGAAAATGGAATGAAAGACGTATAAGACTTGGCCACCACCGTTCAATTTGTTTTTCCAAATACAACATGGTGCTTATTTTGCTAGTTTCTTACAGTCTTGACGTTCTGGATACCCACGTTGCCACCCAGCTATTTCTGTTGCCATAACAACATCAGAAATTTGGTCCTCGATGTCCTTTTTAATAAAATCATTTTGGGACTCAGGAGCTTTCAAGGGCGGGACAGTTTCTCAATTTAGGCAGCTTACACCTTTCTTACAAGGAGCTTATTTGTTTCTGTTTCCCTAAAAAAACCCTCTTAATTTGAAAATTGATATATCCTCCCTCCTCCTTCTTTACATTGGAAACAGGCCTTTTGCTAAAAACAGCTTTTCTGGAGAACCTGGGATAAGATTTTCAAGAAATAGGCAACTTACAGCAGCCCAGAGACCAACTCTCAAGGCTTACAAAAAGGAGGTAAGTACTGTACATGCAAGCCCAGCATCTGAAGTAATGGGCAAGTTTTGTTCACCTATCCACCAGATGGGTTTTAAGATCTTAAAAAATTAAAGACAACCAAAAATTACTTAGAAAGTGTAATAGAGCTGCGTTATTTTCTATCTGGTCATTTGGGAGATTCTCATCCCTCCTGCAAGGTTACTGGGGCTTTCTTCAGGAGCTGTCCCTTGGCATGGCTAATATTTTTTTCTGCTTTCTCAGACCAGCTCAGAACCAATGGAATTAAAAAAACCCAACCAAACAAACCAACAACCAGCCCCTGGCTCTTTACCATTAAATAAATTGGATTCCCAGCACAAACAGCAAAATAATGGCCAAGAGGATGTGACTAACAAATGCGGAGGGAAGAGTCAAGCTGCCCTCTCTTTGCATATGCAGCGAAATAGAAGTCATTGGGGTTGGGTGTCCGTGTACCCCCCCCCCCCCCCCCCCGTTTAACATATCTGTGCATTTCAATAAGTTGAGAGAAACAATGTCCGGCTTTCAAAAGTTGCAAATTTCTGGAAATACATTGCAAAATGTGGAAAGACAATAACACTAGAAGATGTTTAGGGTTTTTTTTCCTTAAGGAAAAAGAGAGGGAGAAATAATAATCTTCCAGCAAAATAATCCTGGATGGGGAAGAAACTGTACCCATGAGATAGGCAAGAAACTTCACGGGACAAAAATGGTTCAAGCATTTAATTCTTTTAAAAGAACAAATATCCATTTACAGCCAAAGCCAGACAAGGAGTTGGCTTGTTCATGTTCACTGATGATCACAGAATGGTTTGACTCAGAAGGGACCTTAAAGATCATCCAGTTCCAATGCCCCTGCCATGGGCACACCGGCTGCCGATAGCTCACAGACACCTGCACAACTACACCCTTACACACCTGTACACCCTACACAACCACAATTCCACAGGGGGCCAAGATCACAGAATCATCGAATCACAGAATGGTTTGGGTTGGAAAGGACCTTAAAGTTCAAGATACCCTATTTTCGCTGATACTGGTGGCATTTTTATAGTTGCTAAAGGATCGTAATGGCAATCGCGCCCTTACCGAGCAGCGGGTTTTGCAGCCCAGGCAAAGGAACAGGGAAAGCATCTTCCCCACGCGGGGAAAAACCTCGACAGCCCTCTCGGTAAAGAAAAAAACCCACACTCAAGCCTTTAAAAAATCCTCTCCCGCCCGTCGTGTGCCTATATGGAAGCGCCTCTTTTTTTGGACACTCTGGCGGGTGGGGGATCTTCATCACTCGCGGATAATACACACCCAGCACTCACATCCGCCCCCCCTCCCCTCTGCCCAACCGCGCGGGAGGCGGGGGGTGGGGGTGGGGGAATAGCAGAGCCTGGAAAGCAGGGGCTCTGCTGGCCCCTAGCGGCCACACCGGGAAGTGCAAGGGGCACGGGGGCAGGGATGCAGGCAGGGGTGTGGATGAGGCAGGAACGGATGGCTATGGGGACAGGCAGGGATGCAGGCAGGTATCAGGATGGAGCAGGCAGGGATGCAGGCAGGAATGTGTGCAGGGGTGCAGGCAGGGGGCAGGTAGGGGGCAAGCAGGTGTGAGAGCAGGGATGTGAACAGTGGAAGGCAGGGATGTGGATGGGGGCATGCAGGGGTGAGGGCAGGAGTGAGGGCAGAAGTGTGAGCAGGGGTGCAGGCAGGAATTCAGGCCGGGGGCAGGCAGTGATGTGGGCAGGCAGGGGTGCAGGCAAGGATGCAAGCAGGGGGCAGGCAGGAAAGCCATCAGCTCAGCATTCCTGGCTGGCTTTAGATCTCAACAATTGTTCCCCCTTCCCTCCCACCAGGCGAGGAGGGAAGCAACCACTTCAAAGAGGAAACTTTCTGCATGAGGCAGAGATGAGAGTTGTTGTCTCTATGTTACCCCAACTATTATTATTATTAATATTTCAATACCTTTGCTATCCCTTTTCTTTTTATTTGTCAGTTTGCTAATGAAACTGTTGTTCCTGGGAAAGGAGGAGGCAATGTGTGGCAAGGGAGGCGTTCGCACTAATAACTCGCTTTCCAATTTGTTCTCCCCTGAAGAAAACAGAAAATATCGCTGGCAAAGGAATTGGCCAGCAACAATCTGCGTTCTTGAGCCCCGTGGGGCTCTGAGGGCAACCAGGCTCCAGGCTGAGCTTCTTCAGCCCCAGGCCAATCCATAGCATCTTCTAGCACCTTCTGTCTGAGGATTTTTTTTTACAGGGCTGCACAAACACTAATTAATTACCCGTGGTCCATACCCATCCAAACGGAGACCCAGGGATCCATTTTACAGATGGGGAGCTGCTGGCACAACAAGACCCAGTGATTCACCCCTATCTGCAGTCAAGCCAGAAATTAAAGTTGGGGGTTTTTTAAATTTAAATATAAAATCCATTGATTACTTTGCTGTTCCAGGAGACAAGAGAAGACAGGCTGATTGGGAAATTAATTCCCTATCTCCATCTCCTCACATTCAGCCTAGAGACACACAAAACCTAACAGGGCACTCCCCTCACATTCACACCTCTTTGCATGGAGTCTTTTATCCCCAAATGCTTTACACATTCAAAACAACACCAAGAAAGAATTAAAAATCATTAGGAGGAGAGGGAAACTAATTTGAAAAATATGGGCACGCTCATAGCTGCTCAGCTGGGCCTTTAACCAGCTGAAGAGCCAGTTTGGTAGAGAGAAAGGAGTTGGATGTCTCTGGTGTTAGGATCTACAAAGGAGGAGACTCCGGCATCAATACAGGCCAGAGTGCAGGAGACAGAGACGGGAGACAAATACTGATGGGAGCAGGGGGGTCACGGGGATAGATGGGGACCAGATTTTCCTGAGCAACTGAAGATGCAGACAGGCACCCGGCAGGATTTTCAGTAGCAACTGAGCAAGACAGGTACCTAAATCCCACTGATTTCGATGGATGGGAGGCTGTCTAACCTGCTTATTCTCTTTCGAAAATCCCATTAAGTGCCAGCTGCATGTTTGGTAACCCAAACGCATTTGAAAATGTATTGTAAGGCTCCGGATGGGCAAACTTTAAGAGCAAAGCACTACTGTACCTAAGTCAAAAATTAAAAAAAAATGGAGTCAAATTTCCTCCCTGCCCAGGTAAAGAAAAAAGAGAACATTTTTCTGTTTAAAGAAATAATTTTCCACTTGCACATTTAGGCTTCCTCATATCTAGCACCTCTCTTTGTGTCTCGTGATAAACCAACTGGATTGAGCAACGATATAAGGGAAAAAATAAATAGCACTGCCAGGCTCCTGATACAAGTGAGTGGCAGCATTTGGGGGGGGGACAGGTGGGTGCTGGGGGGGACAGGTAAGTGCTGGGCTATACAGTGAGGTGGCAGTGCTGCTGGGGTCACTGCTGGGACAGTGGTGTAGCGCTGCAAATACGGGAAGGCAGGAGACAATAGGGCAGGGATCGGAGAGCAGCTTTGTCACCATACTCCTACCTCACCTGGGACACCAGGCAACATCCCTTTACTTCCAGTGAGTGCACTGGGGCAACTCCAGAATGGCAGTATTTTACCAAGAAATAGCTGTTTACTGCATGTAGACCATTAAGAATTACAGCATTAATGATATATGGGTTATTATCAAGGTTATTTTGCCAGCCTGGATTTTCGTGTGATTTCCAATGCTTTAATTTATATTTTGTTTTAGAAAACTGTTAAAATAGAATTGTTGAGGGAATAATGTCAGACTTTCCCATGAGTTCACTTTAAATATTTAGGTAGCAGCTGCCTCTTGAACACCAAAGAACTTTAAAACCACTGAGTAAAATTTCAACAAACAATAGTGCAAAGACAGAGACTTTCTGAAAGGTTCTTCAAAACCCCTCACTATTTCTGAACCATTTTAACGCCAGTAGCTAAACTGACACAGCAAAACCATTGTGTTTCGCACCAGTTTTGTTTTGCTCTATACAGCTGTGTTTTCACAGATGCAAAACCATGTGTCTTCAGCAAAAGGCCTACTCTTCCCTTCAGATGTGAGCGAAGATCAAAGGTTCAAACACAGAAATACAAGCTCCTTTTCCCTTTGGAACATGTTTTTATTCTATTGCAGTGGCTCTAAACCAGAATTTCCATCTGTTGTCCTTATGCAGTGTACAGGTTAACCTCAACAGCCTGGTTTGCGGTGCTGTTATCGCAACCAAGACGTGCCGAGATGAATCACTCTCGCACGTAGGCTCAGAACATCTCACCAAGCAGCAGAAGTGGGGCCGTCTCACACAACCAGCCGTCATTTCACCCAGATGATGGCTGAAACGCACTCCCTCCTTCCTTTCTTCCGAACAGAAAATGAGGAATTTCCTGAACATGATGTGACCATGGTCAGATTTAAAATTCTCCAGCCCAATTCTCTGTTGTAATAAACTGTTGTAATTCCTCTGGATTAAACAATGGTGTTTCAGTTTACAGCACGTGTGTCAGTTTACAGCAGGAGAGATTTAGGCCTGTGGCTTTTAGACAATATCTCTTGACATTTTGTCTCTGCTTCTCCATCCAGCAGCCTGGGAACAGGCTCCTTATTAATGTTTGCCAAGCCAGTTGTAAGAGTGCAGCTGCCTCGACAAAAGTACAAAATTGTTGCTGTTTGTATGACTCCATGGGCTTAATTTATCTATAGTTTCACAATAAAGAGTCTATAAAAGTGAAGTATTTATGGCGGTTATGACCTAAAAAAATGGCATTAAAGGCATGGAAGAAGTTTCTGGGATCAAAGAAGAAAAAAAACCTGTGCAGTTAATTCATATATTTTAAAGGATATATAATTAATATATTTTAAAGGAGTTTTGTGGAAGATGTCCCTGCCCATAGCAAGAGGGTTGCAACTGGATGATTTTTAAGGTTCCTTCCAATTCAAACCATTCTATGATTCTATGATAATACAACATATAAATATGTATATGATGGTACATTTTATATCTGTTTACACATTCTGATTGGGATAACTGGAATAGGACAAGCATATATTTTAAAGGATATTTTTGAAAATATATTTTAAGTGCATCTTAAAGGATATATAATTAATATATTTTAAAGGATAATAGAACATAAATGTGTATATGATGGTACATTTTGTATCTGTTCACACATTCTGGTTGGGATAATGGAAGTAGGACAGGCATATATTTTAAAGGTTATTTTTATTTTTAAAAATATATATTTAAAAATGCATTTAAAGGATATGTAATTATATTTTAAAGAATGATACAACATATAAATACATATAGAATGTATTGGAAATACATAGAATACATAGAAATATATAGAATGTATTGGAAAAGACCTTTGAGCTCATCGAATACAACCATACCTTCCCACTACTAAGCCACATCCATGAGCACAGTGTAACGGTACATTTTATATCTGTCCGCACATTCTGTTTGGGATAACGGGAACAAGACAGCCAGCGCGGGGGGTGGGGGGAGGGATGCGGGATAGGAGGAAGCCCTGTCAGGCAAGGCCAGCACATCCCCCGTGCCAGTAGCTGGCACCGGGATTTAGGATTAGGAAGGGAAGGGGGGGCGGGGGGGGGCGGGGAGGGGAGGAGGTGGGAAAGGAGGGCGCGCGCGCGCTTCTCCCAACGCCTCGTAGCCAGCATCCCCGCCCCTTTAAGCCCCGCCTCCGCCGCGCTCTCCGTCGGGGCAGCGCTGCCATCTGGTGGCGCCTCCGCTTCCCCCGGGCAGCGGGGGCGGCGGGGCGGGGGCGAGGGCCGGGAGAATCCTGCTCCTGCCAGGCTGGTGGGGGCATCTCGAAGCTTGGGGAGGCCTGTGCCGTGAGTGCTACCTCAGTGAGCTTGCAGGCGACACCAAGCTAAAATAACAGAATCACAGAATCATGGAATGGGTTGGGTTGGAAGGGACTTTAAAGCCCATCCAGTTCCAACCCCGCTGCCACAGGCAGGGACACCTCCCACCAGACCAGGCTGCTCAAGGCCTCATCCAACCTGGTCTTGAACACTTCCAGGGAGGGGGCATCCATAATTTCCCTGGGCAGCCTGTGCCAATGTCTCACCACCCTCATTGTGAAGAATTTCTTCCTAATGTCTAATCTAAATCTCCTCCCTTCCAATTTAAAGCCATGCCCCCTCATCCTTTCACTACTTGCCCTTGTAAAAAGTCCCTCCCTGGCTTTCCTGGCGCCCCTTCAAAGTACTGGAAGGTTGCTATGAGGTCTCCCTGGAGCCTTCGCTTCTCTAGCCTGAACAAGCCCAACTCTCCCAGCCTGTCCTCACAGCAAAGGTGCTTCGGCCCTTTGATCATCTTCTAGCCCTCCTCCAGAGGGCTACACACTAGGCGGGATTATTGATCTGCTCGACGGCAGGAAGGCTTGGTAGAGGGACTTGGACAGGCTGGATCGATGGGCTGAGCCCAACTGTATGGGGTGAATGGGCTGGAGAACAAGTCTTATAAGGAGCAGCCGAAGGAACTGGAATTGTTTAGCCTGGAGAAGAGGAGGCTGAGGGGAGGCCCTATTGCTCTCTACAGCTCCCTGAAAGGAGGTTGTAGTGAAGTAGATGCTGGTCTCTTCTCCCAAGTAACAAGTGACTGGACGAGAGGAAATGGCTTGAAGTTGCGCCAGGGGAGGTTTAGACTGGGTATTAGGAAAAATTTCTGTATCGAAAGAGTAGTGAAGCATTGGAACAGGCTGCCCAGGGAAGTGGTGGATTCACCATCCCTGGAGGTGTTCAAAAAATGTGTAGATGTGGCACTTTGGGTTTAGTAGGTTTAGTAGGCACAGTGGCGTTGGTCTGACAGTTGAACTGGATGATCTCAGAGGTATTTCCAACGTTAATGATTCTATGATTCATGGGCCTCTATGAGAGGAGGCCCAAGCTCATGCAGGAGGTCAGTGGGAGTGGCGGGACATCACGGTTTTACCTCCCCCACTTGGCCCAGATCAGAGAGGAAATGGAGCACGTCTGTCCAGCCCTCTGATCATGTTCATAGCACTCCTCTGGACCCATTCCAACAGTTCCATGTGCTTCTTATAATCATCATAAGAGCTGGCCTCTAGCTCCATTGATGGCTCCAAAAAGCAGGATTGCTACCAGAGCATATATGCCTCTGCCCATGGTGATGGGAGTCTTCTCCGAACCTCCCACAATGCAGTGGCAGCTCTGTGATAGCAGGATGCCCACCAAACCCATCTTCCCACAGCACACTGCCCCTACCCGGCAACTGCGAATCTGCACATTTTATGGGCCTGCATTGAAGGCCCATGAGGCTTTGGATTAGCCTTGCTCAGTACTTTAATGAGCACTAAGTTAGCTTCAGCGGCAGCAGAAACCCCCAAAAGCATGCTATGCAAATTACACTCACTTTAAGAAAAACATACAGCGATGTTGTAATTTGTAGAAGCCAGCACAATCATGGAAGAATAGCTCATCAGTAACACTTCATTTGAAAAAGTCTCCAATGGGCACAGTATGATTTAATTCCTACTTTTTATTGTGAAAAAAAAAATCAATGGCTTTAGCTTTGCCAAAGATAATCACCAAGTATAGCTTTTGTTGAGTTGAGCATTTCTTGTTTTCTCCTGCCTAAGTTCCTCTAGATACACAGGGCAAAGACAGTGCCACAGTTCCAGAACAGAACAAGAGAAGAAATCACAGAACGTCCAGAGTTGAAAGGGACGCAGAAGGATCATCAAATCCAACTTCCATCCCAGCACTGGACAACCCCAAAATGAGCGTATGCTGAAGAATCAGATGGACACCCATATTTTTGTCATCAGGTTTTCAAGTTTTTTAAGTCCTTTCAATTTTTATTTTTGTAAAAATCAGTGTTTACCACCACTTACCAACTAAAATCAAATCTGTACAAGTCTATCAGAAAAGAGGCTGCAAAAGGCATGATCTTTTCTTGCTCTGTACTGTCTCAGTTGCAGTTGCTTTTGCTCCTTAGAGAGACAGCAGAAGTTCATGATAAAAGTAATTCCACATTGCACAGGAGGTGTGAGTTCAGCACCACATTTCCCGATTTCCCCATGACCTCTATGTACACCAAAAGGACACAAGCCTAAGTATTGCCACTACAGGATTTCATCACCATTTAACTGCTGCTTAGGAACAACCACCAAGAGTACTGTGATGATAGTACTCAGTAGAGCTGGTTGATTTTTTTCATATTAAGAAAGACTTAATACTACTACTAATAAAACCACTGTCAAAGCTTTGACATTTTATTATTTTAGTCAAAATTGGAAAGGAAAGACTATGGGCACAGTCTGGTCTACAGTATTCATTGTACTGGCCCTATGTTTTCACAAAAGCACACTAGAAAAAGGAAAGGAAGAGAATGGTAGGAGGAAGAGGGAGTAAGGAAAGGAGAGGAAGGAGAGGAAGGAAGGAAAAGGAAGGAAGGAAGGAAGGAAGGAAGGAAGGAAGGAAGGAAGGAAGGAAGGAAGGAAGGAAGGAAGGAAGGAAGGAAGGAAGGAAGGAAGGAAGGAAGGAAGGAAGGAAGGAAGGAAGGAAGGAAGGAAGGAAGGAAGGAAGGAAGGAAGGAAGGAAGGAAGGAAGGAAGGAAGGAAGGAAGGAAGGAAGGAAGGAAGGAAGGAAGGAAGGAAGGAAGGAAGGAAGGAAGGAAGGAAGGAAGGAAGGAAGGAAAAGGAAACAAAACATTTTTAATTTTTCTTTAAACGAGAAAAATATCAAGAGAAAAAAATGTGTCTTTTTCCAAACCTCTGGATATTTGGCTTTCCATTTTTCAACCAGTTGTAATGTTATCTGAACAAAAGCTTAGCAGAGACATAGCACATCAGCCAGTGGATGAACTTACTCTTGACAGAGATGATGGGAAAAAAACCCACTTTTATTAAGTTGATTAGGTATCTGTTGCCATTGACCGAGTACCCATGAGGGAAGAAAGCCTATGCAGTTCAGCTATGGAGAGGGAAAAGAAGAACATGAAATGCTTTCCAGGGAGCAGTGCTAAGCAGCCGTAAAACTTCTGCCAGCAGGACACCTACTGCTTTTGGTGATTGAAGGCTGCAGGCAGATGTCCTCTTCTGAACCTAACCTGAGATGGCATCAGGCTGAGGTGCTTGGGATCACCTATAGGCTGGATGTGATTGCCTCTGCAACCACACTGGTGGGAAGGCGTTGAGTGAGCGCCCCTGACCCCGCTCCAGGCACAATGAGCCCCATTAATGTGTATTGAACTTCTCTGAGGCAAACCTACAGGAGCAATCGCCTCTCCCAAAACGGCAGTGAGATGAGGAGTGATGCCATTCTCAACCAGCACAGCTGGCTCCAAAATCCTGAACTACGACCGAGCTGCCAGTTGCTGGTAAAGACAAACACACAGAGTTGTTTTGGGACATCAGTCTCAATTAACAAGCTCGAGCTAAGGATTTCACTCCTATGCCGTGCTTTTGCACAGCCCAACCACCGTTTTGCTTCCCTACTCTGCAATAATTAAAATACAGCTGTGAATTCCCTTCCCTCACACTGATTAATTTTCATTTCAGTACCAATTAGTAAAGGCTAAACTTTAGGGCTTGTACAAGGGAAACTGTTGCACAGCCTAGCACCAAAAGAAAGTCTTCTATTTCAAACAGAAAGCTTTACTGCCTCTTTGTTGTGAGAGCACCCTAGATGAGAGAAGTGACAACTCATCTTCAGAAAGACAGTAATGTGAGCGCCCACTATCTGAACACAAGGTTGTAATGTAAAACAATAAACAGCTTTTTTGCTGTAGGAAGATGTAAACAATTGCTACAATCACCAGACCTCAGTTTTTCTGCAGTTGCAGATTTCCTGTGTGCTAATTTGTTAGTGCAACACTTCTGGTGTTCCAATAGCAGGGGGTCTGCATTAGCAACGTTGGTCTTTTTGTTAACAAAAACCTCAAACCTCCACATTTAGTTAGGTCTGCACCTGAGAACTGGAGAGGGATGTCTGCTTGCCTACAGCTTGGATTCCCTCTTCTAAATTTCTGGAATTTTCACCCTAATCGGGCTGGAAACGTACTCTTTTTCCCCTATTAACCCTGCAGAAAGTTTTGTTTCTCCATTACCATAGCAACATCAGTTTGCACATTCAGCTTCTCTCACAGGAGCATCTACAGTGGGATCATGTTGTAACCCATAACTGAGTTGGCAGAGACTCCTCATTTTCAGTTGCACACACTTCTGCTGATGGCAGGGACAGGAATTGTCTGTGCTATGTTGCCTCAGGCTGAAGTTCTGGGAATTTTACCGTAGTAACAGGTGATTTCAAAGAGTGAGGTTCTTCTGCATATTGAAATTACTAAGACCTTGAAAAATGCTCCTTTTCAAATTACTTCCAATTTAGCAAGGAGGATTGGGAGTCTTTTGTATATTATCATGCTCATTAGAAGTCACTCAAATTTAGCCAAGTTAAAAACCTCTGAAAAACTGCAGTTCAACATAGGCAGGGAAGATTTGTTCCATTTAAGATAATAATCTGTTTCACTGTGCTCCTTCCACTCACAGTCCTTGGTCAGACCGGACTATGCAGTACCCAGTCCCTCGAGGGAGCTCCATGGCACAACTCACGTACAGGATCTCAAACCTCTTGCCCCACAACTGTGGTTCCCAGCAGTTCTAAGAAAGCGTAGGAAGAGGGATTATCTGTTATGCATTCAAAAAACACTTTCCCTGAAATGCTGAGCCTTAAAAGGAAAGCTACTCCTGGCCAGGCAAGAGAGCTGAAGTAACTGAGAAGGAGAATGAGATTGGAACGATGCACTGAGAAAAAGAGAAGACAGGACAGAGCTCCAGCAGAAAGCATCATGCCACTTGCAAGGGCCCCCCGTGCACCTGAGCGTCTTTAGTTGCAGACATTCCCCCCCCCCCCGTCCCAAAAAGTATCATAATACCACCAACTATAATTCAGTTGTTAGACAACAAGTCAGTGGGACTTCAGCAAGCTGTGGTTCCTGTGGTCTGCTCTTACTGGGGGCTCATACTCGCTCACACTGTGATGAAAGGCTGCAGCAGAAAGTCGCCCTAAGGCCACTACGATCCCCATTTTCCTTCCACTCTCTGCAGTTCAGTTTTCTGACTCCTCCTCTTACGACGACAAGACTCCTGTCTGCCTGCCCCGGCTCTGTGCTGAGGAAGCAGCATGGTCCTTTCCTCTCCACGGACAGTGCTGGGTACTGACCATACTCCGGTGACAAAGTTCATAGAATCATTAAAGTTGGAAAAGGCCTCTAAGATCATCAAGTGCAACTGTCAGCCAGATACCACCGTGACTACTAAATCATGTTCTAAAGTGCCACATCTGCATGTTATTTCAACACCTCCAGGGATGGGAAGTGGGCAGCCTGTTCCAATGTTTCATCACTCTTACCTTGTTTCTACCTGGCAGCAGTGCCGAGCTCCTTGTCCCTATGCTGCTGCCAGCGCTGGTCCCATGTGCAATGGGACATGCGTTACCCTGCAGGAGCAGGAGAACGGCGGGAGCTGTGAGTTTGACACCCCTGGCCTAACAGCCTTGGTGTCATGTGCATATCGATAAGTGCAATATTGCAGTACCAGCTGCATGTTGCCCACTGTGGCTCCAGGCTCTCCAGCTCACAAGCGATGCAGACAAAGCACATGTGGTCCAGTATCATTTCGGGCTAAAAGTTCTTCTTACCAATCTGCCAAAACCACATTAAATTACTATTGCTAACATTGTGTGACAAACTAACTGAAAGTTAGGAAAAAACCAAGTTCACATTTCTGTGTAATCCAAATGTAGCCCTCGGAGCACACAGTTTATGAAACTGTCTTCAATATTTTCCTGCAGATATGTTTTATGGAACAGACCTGAATCATGACCGGATAAGGAAGATTACTGTCTGTAGGAACCTGGGATGTTTTTTGTTTATTTGCTTGTGTGTTCATTTTAAGTTTTTTTAAGGTCTTGCCCTTACCTGGGGACACACTTCTGCAAGCAGTGCCAGCTGGCATCTAGTTACATATTCACTGGATCTGAGGGATTTGAGGTCAGTCTATGAAGACTCATCTAAAAACTACTTTCTTACTTTAACCAATACCCGATTAATACCAAGTACTTGCATAACTAACTGGAGCAAGGACAGGGTCTGCCCTCTACCAAGTGAATGCCTCTACCAATTAATCTAGAAAGTCATAATTTAAACCATTACTAGTTAGAATCATAGAATCATTAAGGTTGGAACAGTAAGATCATCAAATGCAACTGTCAGTTAAAGCAGGAAATACAGGCTTGAATCATCTAAAAAATAAGGACGAACTGATGCCATTGCTTCTTATCACAGAGCAATATCTAAAGTAAGAGGACACTCCTGTCAACATTTTTGTTTCCATACTTTTCTAGAAGGGTCCTGCCTAATTAAATCAAATTTCAAAATGCTTTTTGGAAGCAAGAGCCTAAATAAGTGACTCTAATAAAGGGCTAAGAGCTCTGAATCTCGAGTGGAAGAAAGCACTTTCCTGAAACCCACAGTAACGATATTAAATCCATGAAAAGGCTGCGATTTAAGGAATGGTATTCTGCAGTATTTCCCTTTGTCTAGGTTTAGGTGATTCCCTGCCCGCTGTATTTCCAGCTCTTCTCCGGTGTAGAAAAGTTGCAGCCATGATGCTCTGTGGGTTTCTGTGGAAGTTTCTACCTGGCACAGAATTAAAATTATTTGGACATTCAAAAGTAAAAGGTGAGGAGGTGAGGTGAGGAGGATTTGCATGCCCAAGGCTTCTGGTTTGTTTTGGGATTTTTGCCCCCACTTAAAAACTATTGGTGCTCCCTGCACAGCTCATAACAACAGTAGAGAAAGTGTATTTACCTAACCTGGCACTATTTTTCTGCTCTGATGGCAAGGTGCCTCAAAACTGAATGCTGAAATACAGATCTCTACCTCCTCAAATGTAAGCTGACAAGCGAGCACCCAAATTTATGGGACATTCATGACTCTCATCTCCCTATGCTTCAGCTCCGTATTTGTAAAACAGCAGTAATACCAGCCCTTTTCATCATGAGGGTTTTCTGAAGATAAATTAATTAATGTTTCTTAAGCATTCACATATTTATAGCAATAAGTGCCATAGAAAAGCTCATGAGGAAATTAACAATTCTGTCTTCACAGCAGGGTTTCAATAGTGTGCAGTAAATAAGACCTAGGGCTACACATTGAAAAATTAGGAGAAAACAAAATATTGAATAACTGCTCATTAACTCAGCATCGTCCATCCTGCTCACTAACTGATGCAGAGGTCCTGTGGAAAAACCCATGTATGATCCTGAAATTAAAAGACTACTCTACCACGGAAACATATAAAGGGGCTGAACTTGAATTGCATTAGCTGTCTTAATTCTGACATTTCCTCACTCCTGAATATTTTACTCTCCAGCCTTAATGAGGCCGTGTTGAGCTGTTCCATGTCTTTGCAGACTCACAAGAATGCAGCGTGCAGGGAGACACAGAGGCTGAATGAGTGCCAGCATCATAAAAGAAAACAAGGTTAATAATAATAATGATAATAAAATTAGCAAAAGAGAACTTCAGCAAAATTTTGCTCTAGTCTTTTAAAAGGCAAGAAAATAGTAGTGAATAAATTTATATCCCATGGCAATAACATGCAACCAATGGGAATTTCCAGAGGAAATAAAGTCAAAGAGTGTATTTACACACCTAAACAAGATTTAGTCATCAACATGCAACAATACAGCCTTCCAAAGAGTTACTCTCTCCATCTCAATTTTTGATATGAAAGCTGGAAATCAAGTGCATTCAAAACTACCAGGTGTTAAAAATGAACTTAGAGCTTAACAATTCTTTATCTGCAAAACTACAGGGAAAAGGAGAGCGGAATATTAAGGATATGTTAACAGTCGAGCAGGAACTCTTGCCTTGGCAAGTGTGCCTCCTGGGCAGTGGAAGCCAGCACAAAATGGGCCGCCTGGAAATATCCCTCCACAGTCTTTCTCGGAGAGGGAAATTTGTGAGGACATAAAACAGCAACGATACCTGTCTGTCAGACAGAGATCACTGAGCCTCAGCTGTGATCGTAGCAGCATCTAATGTGGCAATGGATTTACATGTGACACCATCATAGATAAAATAAAAGAGGTTTTTTTAATAAATTGAATATATAGCCTGAAAAAAAATGAAGAAATGTAATTACAAAACTAATGTAAATTCACCTATTGGGAAAGTTCTATACGTTTTTGTCAGATATTTAATCCTACAGTGAGTTATTTGTACAAAAAAGAAAAAGAACAGTTTAGGAAAAAAAACCAAACAAACCCAAACCCAAGATGTAAGTTAAGAAATATCCATCAAAATGCTAGGTGCCAAGATGCATAAAAAAGATCACGTAGGAACACAGCATGTCTTGTTAAAAGAAAACACCTCTAAAAATAATGCTTGTGGTAGCAAATTCAAAGATGTGAAAAAAATGAGACAATGGGAAACAGGCATTTTTTTCCCCATAAGCATCTACATAAACTAAGATATTGTATTTTTAGGCTATTTTTTCCTTCCCCTACAAAACAAAAGGAAATGACATGACTGCAAGCTGTTAATTCTTGCTTATTCTTTGAATGGTAGCTCTCTAGCTTGAATATATAAACCTGAGGGGAAAAATTTCGATGATATTTTTAAAACGTACAGTGCCAGAAATGTTTTAACACTTGCCTGTTGAGAAAGTTTTTGCAGTGAAAAGTTTCTCTGCATTGATTATTAACAATACTAATTTAAGGCCTTACTTTGTAATACCTTCTCAAAGAAGACAAAAAATATAATGCCATTGACTTTGAGCAAGCAAATGGATTGCTAATGATGAGACAACTGTAATGAAGATTCAGAAGATACATACTTGCCAGGTATTGTGCTTCTTTTATACTACCTCTCTGGAATTATAGTAATTAAATAGTCTAATAAAATGCTGTTCATATTCCTCATTTAACAGTAGCTTTTAAAAATAATTAGGTACTGAATTTCAGACCCCAAGCACCCGATTCAGCAGCCAGGTCGCATTGTGCTGAGCCACACAGTCCCTTGTACACGCTAACAGCCTGGTGCTCGCCGAACAAGCAGTGAAGGAGTTGTGTTGTCCTTAGTTTTTAAGGGTTCTTTTTAGTGTCATCTGTACTTTTTGTGGTGCGGCAGATGATAACCACGTTTTTCTTACTTACCGGCCTTTAACTGGGCTTTGAAACCCAAGGGGGAAATCCCAGACGGCCTGAAGCCAAGGGGAATTTCGCACTGCCTTCAGCCAGACTGCGATTTCATTTCCCTCAAAGGCTTTTTGCTTCAGACTACAGAGCTTTTAGCAGCACCAGACACTGTTCGCAATCACCAGACCGCCACGAAAGACAATGCAGCGAAAACTATGTCAAAGATTTGTTTGACCAGGCTCCAGTCTTAACTGTCCAGCTTTTATCTGGTCTGTAAGGTCAGCTCGATGCTTTGCAAAGTTGCACCTGAAAACGTTTGCCATCGGCAGGAGAGACTTCCACAGGCGTGGCTGCTTCCAGCACACCATTGTCTTTGGGCTGGTGGTGAACTCGCAGCAGTGCCAAATAAATGCTGTTAAGAGTACAGCATGCAAGAGGAAAACCTGACTTATGTTGCATTAAAACACATGCACACGCATCCACACGCACGCACACAGCCTGCTCGGCACTCAGAAAATGGACAGACTGAGTAGCATCTGTGCTGGGGGGAGATATGGAACAAATAAGTAATTGCTGTTTTTACTAAGTAAAGCAGAAAATTACAGCATATCAACCGCCAAGCGTGTTTTGTTGCCCGGGAAGAACCATTTGTGTTCCAGTTTGGGCTTTTTTACTCATTTGAAGTCTGTGCCTCAAAGCATATTAAAAGCATTTTAATTATTATTATGAGTTTATGTCCTTGTATACATTTAAAGTCTATAAATATAATTGGAGGGGGAGGGGGGAAAGAAAGCAAAATAAATAAATGCAAGCAAATTTTCTGTATTTTTAACAGTAAAATCTGGAGGAAGATGCAGCTCTGAATTAACACCTTAGAAAATGTATGATTCTTTTCAGAGAGCACATACTTTATTAAAAAATCTGTCTCAGTTGACCAGAAAAGTGTGTGGCTATATGTATGTTTTCTCAGCTACATTCAGCTCTGTTCAAAAAGACATCCTCCACAGAATAGCACTCTTTAGGGACAGTGTTTCAGGGTTGACAAGAACATTAAACCATATTATAATTATCTCTTCAATGAAAACACGGCTTTGTAGTGGAGGCAATGCATCGTTCTCAAGGCGAGTGTTATTAGGCTGTATGTGTTTTCTTAGAAGGAGATTCATGGAAAGAAAAAAGCTTTATAATTTACTGCAAGGAAAAAAATACAGAGTACATGTCATGCATAGCAAAAGGGATTTTACAAAGAAGGCACGAAGTTGAGTGCCTCACTTATCTTCAAGAATGCTTCTACATAATAAGTGTGGGGATCAGTTTAACACAAGCTACAATATAGATATTACACACATATACAATTCTCTGTGACCATTCATATGGATAACTGCAAAAAAAATGTCTGCAAACTAAGGTAAATATAAAGCAATTGCCTCCTATGCTACAAATGGTTCCTGTCTCATTCTTTGAGAGGTCACTGCTGAACAGCACACATTCTTATCGCAGTTCACATAATAAAATCTGTCATTCGTAACATGAATATAAAGATTTTCTCACCCATCTTCCACATTTGAAATGCTATTTTCTTAAATTAATCTGTCAATTACAAAAGTATCTGTTTTGAAACAGCAAGTAAAGCTACAAACTACACTAAGAAGATTCTAACACATTCATAAGTGACCATGTTTAATACGTGTATGTGTACATCTACTATCCACACATGCACATTTAGATTCATCAATTTACGTTTATTTAAAAAAAGAATACTGTGGATTTCTAATGCTTTTTCAAATGCCCGAATAATTTTAAAATAGTTTTCTTCTTGCTTGCAAAAATAAGGTTGCAACTGTCTTCTTCAGCATGTTCACAAATGGACAGATTTAAATTCTATAAAACAGAATGAACTAGAGGAAAGAAACAAATTATGTTACCCAACAGTTTAAGTTTACCCTGAACGTGGTGAACACTGACAATATTATGAAAGCCATGTGCACAACATGCTAATGGAGAATTGTAAAGCTGTGGTATTTCAGTTGTGTGCATGCAAGTCCAGGCACACACAGATATAAGCACAAAAGACAACAGCCCTACTAAACAACTACCAAAATATACCCAATTGGCCTAATACTAGACACAACAGCTTGAGCGTTCTTAGAAAAAAAAGTCAAGAAACTCACCAAATCTTGGTTTTAAAAGCATGCTAGGTATCCAGAGGGAGAGCATTCTGAACAGTCAATTACTTTCACATTTTGTCCCAGGACTTTAAAAGTTAAAGGCATAGTTCTGCCAATTGTGAGATGCCCCATCCAGCACAGACCACCCACAACTACTGATTTTCCATCTGGTGAACAAAACAGACATCTCCCTAATTATTTTTAAAAAGGTTTTTTTTCCTAACATACTTTCTTTATTTGTCTGTGACCTGGAACTTAATGGAAAACCTGGTAGATGCCAACCTCATTTCTTGTAATGAAGCATCTTATTTTCACTACTTTAAGCATGCTTATTTAAAGGCTGTTTAATAGAAAGTTATTACCTAAGCCAATCTTTGATAGGACCTAAATTACTAAATAGTTTGAAATTAGAACAACTTTATATCGAACCCTAACAATCTAGTTAAATATTAACAGTTAAAAGTTCTTCCTTTAAACTAGTAGATTAAAACAGAAAGCAATGAGGTTTACAGTCTCATATGCTGGGTTCCCATATTGCCAGTGTCAAAATTTATGCCTTTTTTCAGCAATATGGTTGCCATTGCCAGCACCACACTTATAAATGCCAACTGTAATTAAAATCTGGCACCTTATACAAGCATTAAACATGCTTAAAGATTTTTTTTAAAAAAAAAAAATCTGTATTTTAAAATACTCCTTGCACCGTATGCAGGCTTAAAAAAAAGTTCTTCTCCTGCCAGTTTTAGAAACATCACAGAAAAAAAAAAAAAGATTTAAGTTGTTGGGAAAATCAGTCTGGAAAAAACTATATACTGTGCTAATCTTTCATGGAGGATACATGTGAGAGAGAGATGGCAAAAGCTGTATTTTTACTTGAAAAATATGACAAAGAAATAGCGTATTTAAAAATCTGGACCCTGGGCAGACACACGGGGCAGGTAACATGCAGCCTTCACCTCAGCATCCTTTACGGTGGCTGTTATTGTTCAATAAACACAAACCCTTATTGCTCACACAGTGAATGCCCAAGCAGGGTCACGGATGCCAGAGTCTGGCGAGGGAGATGGCAGATCATGCAGAGAGGAATGAAGGCTGGGGTGCACCCGTAGCCTGTCTGTGTTAATGGTTTTGGGGAGGCGAATGCCATCATCTAGGTTTTTCATCCATTATTCACCCCTCATTGCTACATTCCCATGCCTCTGAGAGCAAGAAGTGGGTTAAGAAAATGCTCTTCTGGGCTTGCCAACAAGAGAAGCGATTAGCAGGAGGCTCCCAGAGACTCAGGACATACAGACAAAACATACAGGGCTCCCTTGGGAAATAACTGGGGGGAAAACAGGGAGCTGGGGAAACAGGCCATTATACCCAGAAAAACTTCCCAGCCATAAATTCCTTTTCTTCTTAACTAATAGACTACTTCTAAATTACACAGCTGGCTTATGGACATGGTGAACATGAGGAACCCATGTTCATGAGAGGTTAAAACCTAAAAAAGCTGCCCAGCAAGGCTGAGCCAGGCACACAGCAGCAGGTGCACAAACAGCGCTGCGCTGGAGCATCCTGAGATTTGCCTCTTGGCAGCACTGCACCAAACACTTGTCTCTTTCACCCTGGTCATTCATCCCAGCTAAGAGGTGAGGAAGAGCCAGCCAGCCAGCCTGTCAAGTAAGCTACTGGAGAAGGACCACCTCTCCAAAATTCAGCAATATTCATGGACTCTGCTTGTGGGGGAATGGATATAAAACCCAGGTGGCCTAATCACTGCCAGACTGATCTTTTAAATAGTCACACAGAGCAGTGTTTTTTTCAAAGCCATTTGATGAAAGGTTATGAATTAGCTTTCACAAGAGCAGCTTACGATGCAATCAGCCGATGGAAAGGAACCACCATGGCGTCCATCTCAAAGTTTGAAGGACCAAGGGTCAACGCAGCAGGATTCAGTGTCATTGTTGCAAAGGAGCAATGACTGAGCCACTCTCCAACCTGTCCTCCGTAATTCTGCTAATGCCCGAAGCAACATTTTTCTTGTGACCCTATCAGCAGAAGAAGTAATTAAATTTCATTGTGGGGTGTCCCATATACCAAATGTTTAAGGACAGGACCAACAATTTTATCCTCCCATTTTCTTGACATCACATTCTTGGCTAAATGTCAAGTTTGCATTTATGTTTATTTTCACTAATAGGTACTTTCAGCAGGATGAAATCTTTTAAGCCACTTATTTTAAAATAATGAGTTAAACTACCAAGCAGGAAATCTTGATTTAAATAATTAATTTGAATCTTGTTTTCCCATTTAAACATTTTAGTTATTTTCTTGGAGAAAGGTTAATTCTCAGTTTGTAACCACAGAAGTATGTTGCTTTGTAACTAAATATAGCTTTTACGCTAAATTTGGCACTTCTTATTGCTAGCCAGAAGGACAGAGTAGTCCACTGATACATATTTAAGCTTTACTATACCTCATTATACATTTTTACAGATCAATTTTACTGTTTTTGTTAGAAAATAATGTATGACACAATTCCTATTTACTAGCCGATCCCTTTGTATTTACTTATGATTTATGTTTCTTTGGATGGTAACTGGAATGCAACTTAAAACCATGTCACTGCATTTATCAGTTGCACAGCACTGCCTTAAAGAGGCTAGACTTCTACAGAAATTTTTGATTTAAGATTGATCTATTAAAATAACTCTGTATTAGCTAGAATTAGCACCAATCTAGTGTTTGGTCATAATGTCCTTCAATATTATAGTATTAGCAAATATAATCCTCTCATAATTAGCTTTTATTCACAGATTGGTAGAGAAGAACAAGCTTTTCTGCTTCTTTCAAGTCCCAGTTGGTCAAGTTTGAATGAATTAGCCATTTATAAGAGTTAATTGAATATATTGAAGAAAATATTCTCTTGGTACTTGTAGAAAAGACTGCTCTCTAAAGCCAACTCACTACTTCAAACAGCTCAGGTCTCCAGAGTTGAGGCAGTGACTTTCATCAGTTCAATACTCTGACCCACAACCTGGAAGTATGAATGCATTTTTTTCTCTTTTGCTTGTTATTTTTCATTACTTCAGCAGATTATGGTAAGTTTAGGCTTGGCGTGAATTTAATAGATTTATTCTTAAGAATAAATACACTCAGCATTAATTTTGAAAATTTTTTTGTTATTTGTTTCTGATCATTAAGTTTTTACCCATCTCGTTGACTCAGGGTTCAGCTCTTTGCCTATCACTTAGTTCCAGAATTACTTTTTTTAATGGAGGAAGGTGCCAGCATGACTATTACTAGTGGCAGAAAGCAGCAAGACATACATCTCAAATATTTAATATGAAAAGGCCAGAGAATAAATATTTTTATCAGTTGTAGAACAGGTTGACAGTCATCTGAAAAAAGAAACTGGAAATATTTGAAGTCTTAAAAATATTCAATGTCTTTCTCTTCTAAACTAACTCCCTTCATGGTTGTGGAGCAAAGACATCCTGCAGCTGTCTCTCTCCACACAGCAGACCCAGATTACAACAGAGGAATCAGGGAGGGGGTCAATATTTTAGTCTCTGAAGTCAAGGCCTCCAAATATCTTTGAGGTCAGCAGTACCAGAAAGGCCTGAACTATCGCTGGCTTCCCCCAAGAAGTTTACATTTGGTTTGAAACCATTTAATTTTGCCATTAGCCTTACCTAATGAAAGTGCGATTTTATAGAGTCACACATTACAATAACATGTGTAAACATCACGTCTTCATTTTTCTTTGTTAGATTCTGCCATTTGTCGGTGTGTTTTAAGGTTAATGGTTTTCCAGGCAAAAATGGTCTAAGAAGTTGTTAAAAATACTCTATAGCTGCCCAGAAAAAATATAGCTATTTGGTATCATATTCATTTTTATCTTGCTCAGGAACATCGGTGCTGAGTTCCTGCAGGACAACAACCTGCTAAGGCATGTGTCTTAAATGATGATACTGACCTTAAAGTTACCTTAACAGAGCTCCATATCATTTCAGATTTACTCAAAGGAAATCTGTGACTGCATAAAGACATCAGTGAACTTCAATTTTGGTTTAGCAGTTCGAAATCTGGAAATGCCAAGTCACCTTTCTTGCTCCACACATGCCTTTGTGCAAGCATTGGGTTTCCCTTCTTTATTTCTCATGTATAGGATAGGGGGGGTTATAAATTCCAAATGTATCAAATTACTGAATCTAGACAAGTTTTCCCTATTTTAAGATTCCATATCAGAATGAAAAAAAAAATTAAGGAAATGCCACATCAGTTTTTGGTAAGTAATTTTAATTTCTTGCCAGCATTCCTTTGAGTACAGATGAATGTGAAGCAGGGCAGGAGTTCTGGGCTTCAGAATGCTCATGTGGGGAAGAAGGAGCACTGTTCAGGCTGCATTTGTCAGTAAAAAAATAAAATATGTGGATAGAAAGGAGCTGCTTTGATTTTTTTTTTTCCTAGAAAGCTCTATAGCATCAAAAGCTCTGACGCCTGGGTTTTGTTCCTTCAGACAAAAGTGACCCAATGCAACCAAACTCCTGGAGAGCTGAAGAGTTTATGTGGACCAAGCCTTGCTGGGAAGAAACTTTTCCTCCTAAAATGAGACTCTTCCTCCTTATGTAGGGAAAGAGGGGGAAAACCCATCAACTCTATCTGTAACATTTCTGTAGAGCATTATAGCCCTCACCCTAAATCGGGCACTGTTTAGCACGCCTATGTTTCATGTGCTGTGGAAGTATGGAAGCAACTAGTGCAGATTAGTGAGCAGACAGCACATGAATCAAATTTTCATTCACACCGAGAGATGTTGCTGTACTTAAGGTGTGACAAAAGTAGACAAACACCTGGCAAGAGAGGGACTCTCAGATTAAGAGAAGTATGGGTGAGAAAACACAGTTAATCGACTGTAAAAACAAAAGGGAAAGGGGGAAAAAAAAACCACAAGAGCAGATACTGCAGCAACACACTGAAAGAGGCAGCTGGGGATTTTTGGCATCAGTCTGCCTTTTGCAGAGCAGCAACTGGCACCACCAAAATTTTGCTGACTGTCTTCCACGTGGCATGTGGATGTACCTTGCACAACAGCCCTGCTGGGCTGATCGGTATATAAAAGTTGATGAGAGAGATGGCTATATCCCTGGAAGACAGACTTTACTGACCCAACATGATTAACTTTCAGAACATGATTCAAAAAATAATTGCAGAAAATTCCTCTAAAGACAAAATGAAAATCCAAGGGAAGAATCAACACAGGAGGAAACCCCAAAATTATGGTCTCTGGTAGGTGCGATACCTGAACAGATCAGGCTAAACTAGATACAGTGTTCTTACTTCTCATCTTGAGGTAACCTCTCTTGTGACAGGCCACCCTTCTATAGCACTAGAAACCTCCCAAGTCAAAATGTACAAGAAAAAAAACCTCTCGTGTCATTTTATAGTTTCATTATTTATGGTTACTATCTGTCTCAAGAAGTCAAAGTATGTCACAGAAGCAACACTTGGGTTTTGGTAAATCCTGTACTACCTCTTCTGCACCCAACCTCCAGTGAAGCACTGCAAAAGCTCTGCCGCCTGGGTCTTGGGCACAGCTGGCACATCAGGCAGAGGGAGCACCATCCAACAGCAACACAGAATTGTTTAATACAATATCGTGGCTCTCTTCCTCTGAATTAAGCTAGAATAAGATTTACTTCATGTTTTGAAATCTGGTTGGAGGAGAGAGGGACTCCAGAGCACCAGTGCATGCTTGGAGCTACCCGTTTCATTTGATTTTAGCAGGTAAGTAACAACTGCAATTTTTTTTACTATTCAAGATGTTTGCTGGTTATGGTGAAACCACCATAAAGTCCAAAAAGCTGAATGTGTTTACAAATTAAACTGCCGTCTCATACTCATGATTATTACTTGTCTGCTCTAGGTTGAGACAGGGTTATGCAGAAAAAAATCTTGAATTTCTGAAGTGGCTGTGCTGCCAGCAGAAAACCTGAGGCCGCAGAGGGAGTGCCCATCTGCAAACTTTTACAAGCCCTGAAAACTCACACTGTACCTAAAGTTTTCAAAAGCTGAAGATGAATTACATGTTTGGCTTTGCCCAATGCCTGTTTGAATTATATGCTACTTCTAATACTACTTTAAAGCTCTTTTTGTAAGCTTACTGTTATTCTCATAGTGCAGCACTCCAAGAATGATTAAAATCTGAGTAAATCCTGTTTGTTATTTTCCATAATTTACCTATTTATCTAAACCTATGTCTTCCTTAAGAGAACTGGCAACATGCTGGTTCCCTCCTGTTCAAGTGAAATAGAAACATTACATATTATATTACATTATATCATAAACTTTGGTAACCAGCATCTTCCTTCAGGAAAAACTGCACGTGTTGCCCTCTGCTTTTAACAGGAACACATGGGTTCCAACTGGCTGCCATTAAATGTCAGGTTTTAAAACCTGCAAACAAACATACGGTAGAAGTTAAACCATGCACTGCTGCTAAATTTGCTGTGTGTCCTGCAGGATGGTCTGAAACAATAGTGTTAATATTTCAACATTTAAACAAAAAAATTAAAATAAAATTAAAAAAGACAAAAAGGGGGCATTGAGACTGAATTTTCTATCTGCTGCATCTCACTTCTCCTTGTTTAACTATCTGTCCATAATGAGAACATTGCAACCAGCCAAGAATTTGTGAATCATATTAATGAAATAAATTTTGGGACACAAATGGGAACCTTTTCTTCATGTTCTGAGCAGAAAAGCTGCTGCGGGGCAAGGCAGGAGCAGGCAGCAAAGCGAGGTCGTGAGAAGGGAACTGGCCATTAACTTATCAGTTCCAGGCCTTGGCTTTCTAATTGACAACCTCAGGGCTACTTTCATCACTTGTCGACTTCAAACCCACACTCAATTTTTCCTTTAGATAATAATGCAACTATAACCGTGTTTCTGACATATAGCAGCGTGTAGCAGTAGGAAGATTTCCTCAGTAGCTTATTTTAACAGTAAAGGAAAAAACACCCAACAACTTTTAAATGGTTTTCACATCTATCAACTTCTCAAAGAAACAGTTAGTAAGAAAACAGGTTTCATACGTCCAGTATGCTGAACCCACTGTTAGTGAACTCACTGACCCAACCCAAAGCACCTTCAATGCCTTAGTATTGCTAGATTTGACAACAAATAAGCAAACGTTTAACGCAAGAAGACTACAAAGCATGTGTTCCCATATAAAGCCTAAATAAATGACGCCACAAAACCTAGAAAATAGAGAACTTAAATGAAAAATACAACAGAAAATGTCATTAAAAATACACTGTCAACGAGTCATCTAGAAAAGGTATGTGCTTCACAAAGAAAATACAGGAGTAACAGGAATGCTGCCATGGATACAACCCTATAGAGAGCTGAGAAACCCTGACTCTCATCCTCCTACAGAAACCCGACCATTTGCAAAGCGTAAGCTGCTCAGGTGTGTTTATCACAGTTCGACTAAATAAACAAACAAACAAATAAATAAATAAATACTTTTTGTCCAGTAACAGCATGTTCACAGACAACAAAGCACCTGGCTTTAACATAAATAGTCACGTAACTACCTTTTAGTAGTGGATATAAAGGTTCGCGTTCTGCAGTCGACTCTGCAGAGGCTCTGGGGTCACAGTGAACTTGATGCATGAAAATCAAGGCCACAACAGCACTGTCAGAAAATGCAATAATACCAATACACTTCTGAACCACAGCTGCCTCTCTGTCTCCTACGTGACTGATGTAAGGAGGAATGACAGTTTGGATATCATGCCACACAACCAGATGCTGAAAACGCATGTAAACACGCAGTTACTGAATTAATACAGATTAATAAAGCAAAGATGCCACAAACAGATTTGATGTGCAGTCAGCTCTTGTCTTCACTGGAATGTTCTCTAGAAGCTGGTAAAGGGTCCAGAGAACAAGTCTTAGCAGGAGGGGCTGGAACTGGAATTGTTTAGCCTGGAGAAGAGGAGGCTGAGGGGAGGCCCTATTGCTCTCTACAGCTCCCTGAAAGGAGGTTGTAGTGAAGTAGATGCTGGTCTCTTCTCCCAAGTAACAAGTGACTGGACGAGAGGAAATGGCTTGAAGTTGCGCCAGGGGAGGTTTAGACTGGGTATTAGGAAAAATTTCTGTATCGAAAGAGTAGTGAAGCATTGGAATATGCGGCCCAGGGAGGTGGTGGAGTCACCATCCCTGGAGGTGTTCAAAAAATTTGTAGACATGGCATTTTGGGACATGGTTTAGTAGACATGGTGGTGTTGGGCTGATGGTTGAACTGGATGATCTTAGAGGTCTTTTCCAACCTTAATGAACTGCAGTTCTATGATTCAATGATCAGGCTGTTACGGTGCAAACTGGTACCCAAGTAACTTCAGTCACGGGAAATTAATGAGGCTGTCAACAATTGGCTTACATCAGCTGGGCTAGAAGAGTTCTGCCCCAGCCATGTAAGATTACAGATATGGATGCCTCATTTCTAGACAGCAATTGCCACATTTTGGTCACAAACAGTAAAATGATTCCTCCAACTCTCATTTGAGGAGTAATGGGAGCATGCAGGGAAAGCAGTACCTGCTCTGAGAATAAACACTGGAGTCAACATTTTCTTGGGCCGTCATTCTGGTGCCTTTCAGGCTTTCTAGGTCCATAAAGCTGCAGTATATTCTGTATTTAGCAGACCACATTGTCTGTTTAGAGCCATAACAGTCAGTTTTATGAAGACTGCATATATGGGCATATCACCCACTTAGTTGAAGATTTCTCTTCATTTGAACTGTTGTGCACGCTGCTGCTCCTTCTCAAGGAATAAGGAGGCAAGAGCTCTGCCTACAAAATGCCTGGCCCACACAATGGACAAAGGTCACTGGTTGCAAAATGTTATTAAAAAGGCAGAAGAAACTAATTTTACATTCAAATTAGAAGATCAGAAAAAAAGTCGGTTATAGCAGCAAAGGTAATATGCCCAACACTTGGGCACTACAAGTGATAAGGATTTTACTGGGCTCATTGCCCAGGACATTTTGGGGTTTTTTGGAGACAAAAGAGAAGTCAACACAAGAAATGTGAAAAAAACAGGCTATTACATCAACTTTTAGAGGCAGGTGGGTTTCCTTTTTTTTTAAACCCAGTTCCCACCACCTTTGCAATTTTGCCATTCCAAGGCTGCAGCCAGCAGTACAAACCGGTTCCTTTCCAGCGTTTGGAGTGCAGGTTTTACAAGCCTGTTTTGCCTTCCTGCAGGCACTTGGAGCTTATAAATGGCACCTTTCAGTGTCCTGAATTATGAAGGGCAGCTAGTCCTGAATTCTCCTGTCGCTTAATGATCTCACATAAAATGAGGTCCACAAAACTTTTATTACCGCTGAGTTCAAATTCGCAGGTGAAGAACCACTAGGGAAAGGATGCGAACATGTCTCTTGCTTTTGCTGTCCTAATTTTCCAGGCACAAGTAAGCTTCCCACTTGGGCTTGAACAATTAGTTAACTCTCAAAGCGGAGCCTGATCTAAATAAAAAGTCTGCAGTATGTTATCCCAACAAGCACTGGGAAAATCCAAGGGGAAAACACTTGAGAGCAACACACACTAGCATTACATTTAGGTCAAAAAAAATTAGTTAAAAAAACCCTATCTATGCACTTATTTATTGTCTTTTGTTTTCCACCTAATTTTATTCACTTATCATCACTTAAGTATATCTGACACTCAAAAATTATACATAATATTTAATTAAAACTTGAATTGGTACCTCCTCTCTACTCTGGTAATAACATCCAAAGTTTGGAAAACAGACTGTACCTCCACAGCAAGAACAAAAATTCAAAAGAAAATCTTTCAAAAAAAATAAAGAATTTTGTTTGTTACAAATTACTTCTGCATTTATATAAAGATTTAACGATTCATGGTATGCCAAATGCAGTGCTAATGAGTTTTGGGCTGTGTTTTTAATTTTTGTTTGAATTTTTTTTCCTGCTAAAAACAATTACTAGAGGCTGTTCAATGCCACTGCATAAACCAGGAAAACCTAGTAAAACTGTAGGTAAAATTGGCATTTTGTTTCAAACGTGGCTCAGGAGTCCAATTCGCTTGTTGGCGAGCTGCATATTTCAAATAGCACTTGCATCTCCGCCAAAAAGGAAGCTGGGTAAGGCGCTTGCAAAAAACCCACATTTACAACATTTGTTAATGAAAAACAAAAAAGAAAGAGCACAACCTCACCATTTTAATTCCCGCCTTCCAAGGATGAAGCATCTTAGCCTCTCTGCTCTCTTCTCCACTTTCCAGTGAAAGGCAGATAAATTAACAGAAATATAAGCACTTCATTCTCGGTACCTCTTCAGAGGCTACACGTGCCCACAGGAGCTTAAAAACCTTCCTGGAGAGCATTATTAATCTTGCTTCTAACAGCACAGAATTTTGAAAGCCTGTTAACACACTGTCTTAGTCATAGTGGTCCAATTTTTGATTTTTCATAACCGGTTTCAAGAAACAAACAAACAAAAAATCAGTGGAAATTACGCACAATTATCTTTCATCGTTCAGTTACGCAGATCTCTGCCCATCACAGCTACTAACTTGATATCATCTTTCTACAACAAACCTTTCCATCTACCACATGCTGATGCCTCAGTCTAATGGAAGTCCTACCCTAACGCTCCTTCCTCCAGCCCTTCCACCTCTGCCTCTGGGCCTAAGAAGTCTTTTACAAGCCTACATGTCACCTTTGGGACATGGTTGAGTAGGCAATGGTGGTGTTGGGCTGACAGTTGGACTTGATGATCTTAGACATCTTTTCCAACCTCAATGACTCTATGAAATAATTCAAACCACCTTTCGCATGGGGTGTAGTGCTCCTGCCTGGTTGCGGCCAAGCTGCTGCCCATTTACACCATCACAAGTCAGGTCACTATCAGACCCTTGGACTTCACTCTTCCAAGTAACAACTGCATTACTCCAAAGGCTTTTGGATGACTTTTTAACTGACAGCCTCCGGGATGTTGGGGATTTTAACAAATCATCATAGCTATTGCCTAGCAGCTGATAGGACTAAAGTTAATTATTATTGTCAGGAAATAGAAATATGTCTGTGACGAGCTAGTCTTGTTATGCCCAGATTCAATATTTCCCTTCCTTTCTTTGAAGAGCATTTCACCAACTTAAAAAACCACAAACACCACTCCCAACAGACAAAGCAAATGAAAGATATTCACAGCAACTAACTTGACTTCCCCCCACCCCCAAATCCCACTGACAATATCAAGAGTGGGGATTCAAACCCCTTTATTACCAAGCCCACAGCAGATAAAGCGGCAATTGTGGTTATACAGTATTGCAAGTGTAGCTACAACATAGCGTGACAGCTTGTTAGTGTTGAAAATATATAAGCTCTTTGTAATTGTGCCTTTGGAATGCCATCTGTCTTGAATTAATGTCCACCTGGGATCATGTTTCGATGACCAATATGGACAGATTACTGGAACTTTAAAACCCCGCTTTCTTTGTAATTGACATTTAAACTGTTTGAAGTTTCTCATTAAGTCCTTTTTTACAAATTAGGTGCAGATGTATAAAGCTAAATATACAGTACTAAGGGAAATTAGGTCACCTGAAAGCTCAATAGTAAAATGTATCAACTGTTTAAATGCAATGAGTACACTAAAATTTAGAGATCAACTTTATTTTCCAAATTCTTCAAAGTTTCATCGTTTCCCTTTCATCGCTGCAGAGCCCCTGATGCCAAACATTTTTAATTAAAATGGCAGAGAGGAAGACAGGTTTGACCACTCGGCCACTGACAACTGATCAAGCCCGGCCTGCAAAGAGGTGGAGAAGGCAAGGCAGGCAGATGCAGCGATGCTTGTTTCACAGGGATGGGCAAATTGTAATTACACCAGTGATGCTAGGAGATATAAAGGGCACAGGGAGACTTGAGAGGTAAATAGAACATCAAAGAAAAAATAAGGGAAAAATTATGAAGGGAACCAGTTCAACACCCAGGAGCCTGGTAACCACACAGTCGACCTCCAGACCCACTTCCAGTTGAAGTTCTGCAGACTTGTGATGCTCCGCAGCCTCAAGAGGCAGGAGGAGGAAGCATGCAAAGGGCAGTGGCTGGGGAAACACCTCACCTCCATAAGCAGCCCAACTGACAAAATAAAGATGAATCCAGTATTTCTTCTCTCCAAACAAAGAGGCTTGGAGCTCTGGAAGGCACTAAAAGGGGGTCCAGAAGAGACCATCACTGGGAGAGCACCTGAAAGTGAGCAAAGGACTGACATGCAGAGAATGGGAGCAAACACCACACCGGTAGTTAAAAAGAGAACCAGTTAATCAGCAGAAGCCCTACAAAGCTCTCAGCCTCAAGGGACTTCTATCTGCCACAATGACTCTTGAGAGGCTTCAATACAGCAGCTTGATCTCCTCGAAAGGCACAAAAACCCCTGAAGAGCCCTCTCATCCAGTCTTTATGAGTAGCCAAGAAAGGCTGCACAGGCATACGGAGGCTCAGCACTGGAAGGCATTAAGCATTCTCCAAGGGAACAGGTGTGCTCCTTTCTCCTGCAGGGCCACAGAGCAATGCTGGGCTTCGAGACAGTATCCTACAGTTGGCAACATTTAAACTCAATGCGATCAAGCAAGTTTGGTGGAAGGTCCATTAACCCTCTCTCCCACAGAAAGGTCTCCCAGGATAAATTAGGGCACTGCCTACATAAAATGCACAACTGAAAATCCTTTTGGCACCACAGTTAGCATGTCGGTTCTTGAAATGATGCCAGGAGGCATATCCTGGCTCCTTGCTCATTAGCACAGAGGTGCAGTGGAAGAAGCAGTCTTCTCTTAAAAGCTGGTAAACGAGATGAATACATGGTCAACCACACCTTTTTTCTTGTGTTTAGCTTGGAGGAGAGGAGGCTGAGGAGAGACCTCATCACTGTCTATGGCTGCTTGAAAGGAGGATGTAGCAGAGCGAGTGTTGATCTCTTCTCTCAAGTGACAGGTGATAGGACAAGGGGAAATGGCCATAAGTTGCGCCAGGGGAGGTTCAGACTAGATATTGGGAAGAATTTTTTTACTGAAAGGGTGGTCAGGCACTGGCACAGCTGCCCAGGGAGGTGGTCGAGTCACCATCCCTGAAGGTGTTTAAAAAATGGGTAGATGAGTGTTTGAAGGACATGGTTTAGCAGAGGATGGGTACGGTTGGACTCAATGGTCTCCAGCGTCTTTTCCAACCAGATGATTCTATGATTCTATGACTAAATTATCTCCTCTTAAGCAGACCATCTTCAGTACCGGCAGTTACTACAATGACTTTAAAAGCTTTTCCGTTCACATCCCTTTATGATCCTATTCCGTACTAAAACTCTTTTTGCAGAAGAGGTGTAAACTTTCAGCTGGCTACGTTTCTGCTGCTTCCAATAAAGTGCCAGGAAGCTTTGCTGTGAAACCAGCCATGCATCTGTTTGTGAGGTGAGCAGCAGACCTCAACTGATGCCAGAACAGGACAGCAATGGGTTCTGATTTCCTTACCCATGGCCTCTTTCTCCTTGGCTCAGCCACATCTTCTGCTCAAGGGGGAATTCAGGAGAAAATTATGCTTGTTTTTAAAAGAAAGAAAAACTAAACCAGCCCTATGTAAGCAAACTGCAACATCTGGGAGAGAACAAAATCTGACAAATATAGTACAGTAACATGGTTTTCCAGAAGTGGACAGCCCAATTCATCTGCAAAGGGGGACAAGACAGAGGAGCAAGTAATTTGCCTCTTGTGCCTATTGATGAAGACTTCTGAGGAAAGTATATTCGTACCCAACTCTGTTTTGCTCACATGGTTTATGAATCCAGCCTTCACTTGGCTAACGGATCTGCAAAGGCAGGTACAGGACCAGGCAGGACCATCCAGAACTGCATTAGTTTTAAGCGGATAAGTTGGGGTGCTAGCAGTGCTTAGCTGGACATGCTCAGTTTTACACCCTGTTTCTCATTACCATTAATTAGTTGGCATCATATCTCTGCTGCTGCCAGGATGAGAACTAGCTCAGGCAGTAGTTTCACAGGCCTTAATGCCGAGTACGGAGTTGCCAGAGCACACAACAGGGAACTTATGTCAGCCCCGTGTCTTTCTGCCAAGGGCAGAGGACAGTGGAGACCCAGTCCAGCAGAAAGCTTGAGCAGCATGGACAGGTAGTACTTCCTTTGGTGTAAGGACCTGCCAACATGACTTTAACCTGCCAAAAATGTTTGAGTGAATTTGAAACACCAGAGCCAAGGCTTAGCTTTGTAACATGCTTCACCTGACCTAGCAGCAGCGGTTGATGAAAGGCCTCATCCTGCACACTCCTGCAAGCGTGGCCTGGTGATGGTGGCTGCAAAGTAAACTGAGGCTCCGTCAGGCCCATCCCCAGAGAGAGCAATGTTTCTTCCCTCTCCAATGTGAACCACTATCAAGTTCTCACCTTACCAACAATTCTACAAACATTAGTTTAGGTGAACCAAAATGACCTTGTAGAAAGCATATTCTGCAGATACAGCTGAACAGTTCTGCCAGATATAGTGGTTTTATCACTAGAAAGTCACACTTTCAAATAAATTTCACCCCAAGGCCACAATCTCAAAAGACACACTTAAAAATGTGCAGAACATAAAATGAATGATTTTTTTGATAGAGGTGCAGGAAAGAAATCCCTCACAGACTTAACACTTTATTGATATTCTTGGTTACAGCTCTACACACGCCGAGCAGGATCAGCTACTGGCAAAGACCATGATTCATGTCTTTCCATTTAAACGTTGCAACAAAGAATAAAAATACTTCACAACTAACAAAGGGGAACTTTAAATTGCTAGAACAACTTCAGCTTTCATTGCATTAGCACCCTCCAGTGTCCAATCCATGAAAACCAACATCATCACTAATTTGCAAAGTAGGCACCAATTTGCAGTGTGAAACACGAGACGTAAGAGCAGTGGATTCCTGGGAGGGAAAACAGCAATCGTAGATGAGAGATGAAACTCCCAACACTGGAAGTTTCAGATGACACAGGCACAGACTCCGAATGAGACGTGACAGAGGTTTATTACTCTTCTTATGTTCCTTTGTTCCTAGCAGGCATGCTGGTGTCTGCACCTTTGGCACAATGTGCTTTATATGTTCCATACTCTGGAATACAGAGTGGAATGCATAATATTTTCCATACTTTACAGTGCTCTGATGAGATGTGAGCTTTAACAATGCTGCTTTTGACTGATTTAGTATAGGCATGTGGGTATAGGTCTGCCTGGAATAAAGCCATGTAAATAAATACACATAAAAAATACCCTCTTGTATGCACATGAAGCAAACACAGAATCATAGAATGGTTTGGATTGGAAGGGACCTTAAAGCTCATCCAGTTCCAACTTTCCTGCCATGGACAGGGACACCTCCCACCAGACCAGACTGCTCAAGACCCGACACAACCTGGCCTTGGAAACTTCCAGGGAGGAGGCATCCACAGCTTCCCTGGGCAACCTGTGCCAGTGCCTCATCAACCTCACTGTGAAGAATTTCTTCCTAATGTCTAATCTAAATCTTCCCCCTTCCAATTTAAAGCCATTCCCTCTCATCCTATCGCTACTTGCCCTTGTAAAAAGTCCCTCCCCAGCTTTTATGAAGGCCCCCTTCAGTTACTGGAAGGCTGCTATAAGGTCTCCCTGGAGCCCTCTCTTCTCCAGGCTAAACAAGGCCAACTATCTCAGCATGTCCTCATAGCAGAGGTGCTCCAGCCCTCTGATCATCTATGTGGCCCTCCTCTGGACCCGTTCCAACAATTCCATATCCTTCTTATGCTGGGGATTCTAGAACAGGACACAGGACTCCAAATGGGGTCTCATGAGAGTGGAGGGGAGAGAATCACCTCCCTCAACCCCCTAGCCACGTTTCTTTTGATACAGCCCAGGACACTGTTGGCCTTCTGAGCTGCAAGCACACATTGCCAGCAACATGCGCTTGGCTAGCTGAGGGCAACCAGGTGATCATGCTTACATGTGCACCGCTCTTCTCTTACAGAATTATCAAGCAAAGAAAGAATCCTTTGCAAAGACCTGTCAGCAAGAAAGTTTTCATAGTCAATGCTTTACTGCAACATTGTCTTTAAAAGCACATTTGAAGCTCCTGACAACAACAGAAAGAACATTTGTTATTAAAAAACAGCTGGGGGGGGGGTTACCTTTTTCTAACTAGACAAAAATTCTTTGCAGGCAGGGAAAGTCCAAAAGGTTCTGGAACATCACAAGTAAGCAAAACCAGCTCTGGGTACTGCAGGTTTCTCCTGCCTGCTAATGACACAAATGACACCTACATTCTCATGGCAACGCTGCACAGTGGTTTCACAGGGGTACCAACATTTGTGTGAAGAGAGGATGGTGGCAGCTGGAAAGGCAGTCACACTACATCGGAGGTACCTGCTGTAATTAGGGTCCCAGCCCAACAGCACTGCAATGAGTGCTGTGGGATGCAGACACCAGATCCAACCAACATGTGCATCAATTGCCAACATTTGAAGTCATCCCTGTATTTTATCTCCCCACAGCACATGGCTATAATCCCGCTCAGCTCAAACGTGACCAAGGACTTCTCATGCCTCATCTTGCTCTGTGACTACTTGGATGCCCCAAATTCTGTGATCTCCACTTGCATGGTGGCCTCCTGGGCTCTGCAGCAGCACTGATTGACAAGGTGCAGACAGTTCCCATCACAGGGAGACCATCACATAAAGCGAGGAGGCTGCAGAGTTCAGCGGCAGCACCAGCCAAGGAAGTGCATTCTTACCACTATTGGAAGAGAGCAAGCGAGTGGACAGCCTCCTCTCCCAACCCGGAACGGGTGCCATGCACATACAAATGCAATCATCAGATTGTCCTCACACTGTGTTGACTTCTCTCCACTGCATAAATATTCAAAATTCCTCATTATCAGAAATAGTAAGGCATAGCGTTTATGATCAATATGCAGGGCAGGGGAGAAGGCAAAGAAACAAAGGCATATACATGCATGCATCTTCTCCAGAAACAAGCTGTAGAAGTTAGCTGAAGGAGGCAGGTTTGGAAAAATGACCGTGGGTGCTACGTGGGACAGTGTTACTGCAGGCAAGAAGGACTGATGTGGGTTTTATGGGCTTTTCACACTGCAGCACAGACCAGTCTAGCTGTCCCTGAGGTTCCCCAAGAACACCAGCATCACTATTGTGCATTCACGTTAACATCTATGTTACAGTTATTACAGACTATACACTCTTTTGTCAGTTGATTATGAAATATTTTCAGTATCATGGTCTCAGCAGAGACTGCAAGAATTTAAAGTTTTAAATATTAAAATGAATTAACACTTGATTGCCTAATATCAGTACTAAAAAAATCTGCTTCCCCTCTTGACGTGCTGTTGAAAACCTCCCTTAAATCAGCACGGATCCAACCATCAACCAGTCTGGCAGAAGTCATTCTCTGCCCATAGGGCACAGAATATACTGGAAGGCACCTGCAGGAAGAACGCCAGGCATCAAAACCACACAGATCTTCAGCAGAAAGGTCTGGTAGAGCCCTCATCTTATATGGTCTATGTCACGCAGAGCCCAATTCTGCAAAATGACCTGCATGGGCATTAAATATTTACAGCAGAGCTGTTATCCTGCCTGAAGTCCATGCCCTGGCAGCAATTTGGCCACCTGCAGGAAGGTGCCTAGTAATCTCATCCCTTTACAAGTGGACACACTTTGCCTACAGAACACTTCCTCATCCCCCTCCAGGGACACACCACCTCCATGGACTCACAAGGCACCCCAAGCCTAGGCTGAGGGATGCTGAGGTGGGTGCTAGTCTCTTCTCCCATGTAACAAGTGATAGGATGAGAGGAAATGGCCTCAAGTTGCTCCAGGGAAGACTGACTGGGTATTAGGAAAAATTTCTTTATCAAGAGAGTGGTGAAACATCGGAACAGGCTGCCCAGAGATGTGGTGGAGTCTCTATCCTGGGAGGTGTTCAAAAAGCACGTAAACGTGGCACCTTGGGACATGGTTTAGTAGACATGGTGGTGTTGGGCTGATGGTTCAACTGGATGAGCTTGGTTGTAAAAGACCTTTGAGATCGACTCCAGCTGTACTCGCCCACTACTAAACCACATCTCTGAGCACCTCATCTGCCCATCTTTAAAACACCTCCAGGGATGGTGACTTCACCACCTCCCTGGGCAGCCATTCCAACACCTGACAACCCCTTTGGTGAAGAAATCTTTCCCGATGTCTATTGTGAACTTCCCCTGACGAACTTGAGGTCATTCCCTCTCATCCTATCACCTGTCACGTGGGAGAAGAGACCAATATCCACCTCACTACAACCTCCTTTCAGGCAGTTGCAGAGAGAAGTAAGGTCTCCCCTCCGCCTTCTTTTCTCCAGGCTGAACAACCCCAGTTGCCTCAGTCGCTCCTCGTAAGACTCGTTCTCCAGACCTTTTACCAACTTCGTTACCCTTCTCTGGACACACTCCAGCATCTCAGCGTCCTTCTTGTACTGAGGGGCGCAAGAAAGACACTGAGGTGCTGGAGCGTGTCCAGGGGAGGGAAAAGTCTGGGGGGTAGAGACGGAAGGGAGGGAAGGAGAAAGAGGAGGGGAAGGGGGAGGGGGGGAGGGAGGAGAAAGTGAGGGAGGAGGGTCCAGGGGAAGCAGAGAAGGAATGGTCTGAGGGAAGAGAAGGGGGAAAGGAAGGACGATCACAACTCGCTCCCGAGATTCCTCTGGCTCCGCTAGCAAGGAAACAGTGTCCCCACAGTTCCTGCACGGCGGAAGCCGCTCGGACCCCACAGCCTCGCCCGGATCCCGTTGTTCCCGATCTCCCCCAGCTGCGAGGTTCACCGCCACCTCCTCCCAGTCCGTCCTGCTCCATCCCCGCTCCTGCCCCTCCGGAATGATGGGGGGTTGGGGGGGGGGGGGGGGGAAGGAGGAGATAGGAGGTACCCCCGCGCGAGCGCGCAGCTCCCACCGGGGGTACGGGGGAAGGAGAGGGCGGTGCCGGGGGGGGTCCCTCTGGCCCCGCCCCCCCAGCGCACGCGCGCAGCGCTCGCGTCACTCACAGCCTCCGCCTCCCCAGCCGCAGCCCCGCGCGCGAGGCGACCCACGCCGCCGCCATCATCGTCACCTCCTCGGCCACGCCCACCCGCAGTGCCCATTGGCTGCGGTGGCGGAGCTCCCCGCTCCCCCCTCCGCCTCGCGCCTCCGCCCCGCGGTGCTGATTGGTCGGGAAGGGGGAGGGGCGGGGACCTCGGCACGCCCGCCACGTGCCCATGCGAACCGGCCGGGCGCCGCGTGGCGGGGGAGGGGTATGCGTCATCGGGGCGGGGCTTAACCTGCACCCCGCCCGCCGGCGGTGAGGAGGTGGTGGAGTGTCATGGTCTGGGTCCATGAAGTCCAGCTCCAGCTCCTGACCCTGCACAGGACAATCCCAACATTCACACCGTGTGTCTGAGGGCATTGTCCAAATGCTTTTTGAATATTGTCAGGCTTGGCACCGTGGCTGTTTCCCTTGGGAGCTGTTCCAATGCTCCACCACCCTCCGGCTGAAGAACCTTTTCCTAATATCCAACCTCCCCTCGCACAGCTTCCTGCTATTCCCTCGGGTCCTATCGAGGGAGGTAAGAGATCAGCTTGTCCTCCTCCCGCAGTGAAGAAGCAGTAGAAGTGCTATGAGATGTCCGCTAAGCCTCCTCCAGGCTATACAGACCAAGTGAACAGACCAAGTCCTGGGGGCATTCCCGAAGCTGGAGGTGGGAGTTCCCGTCCCTCGCTACACGGCTCCAGGTCCAGCCACAGCCCGTGGGGAGGGTGCAGCTCACCAGGCAGCCAGGCTCCCCGCGAGTTCGACCTTGCATGGACCTCTACTCACCAGAAACCAGTGAGGAGATTGTCAGTCACTCGTCTGCCAGAATCACCCCCTCCAGCATCGTCTGTTCCCCTTCCAGTGGTAGCCGTACTGATGCAGCCATTGTGGAACTTAATAGAATCATAGAATCATGGAATAGTTTGTGCTGGAAGGGACAAGGAAGGTCATTTAGTCCAACCCCCCTTGCCATGGGCAGGGACATCTTCCACTGGATCACGTTGCTTGTAGCCCCATCCAACCTGGCCTTGAACACTTCCAGGGAGGGGGCATCCATCACCTCTATGGGCAACCTGTTCCAGTGTTTCACCATCTTCAGCATGAAAATTTTTTTCCTAATATCTAGACTAAATGTCTCCTCTTTTAGTTTAAAACCGTCAGCTTGTCTTCCTTTTCAGCAAGGGAAAAACCCTGCTAAAAAGTTTTTCTCCATCTTTATTATAAGACCTCTTTAAGTATTGAAAGGCTGCCAAGAAGGTCTTCTCAGAGTCTTCTTTCTCCAACTGAACAACCCCAGCCCTCTCAGCCTCTCTTCATAGGGAAGGTGTTACAGACCTCTGATCATCCTTTTGACCCTCCTCTGGACTTGTACTAACAGGTCCATGTCTTTCCTGTGCTGAGGGCTCCAGAGCTGGAGGCAGTACTCCAGGTGAGGTCTCACCAGAGCACAGTAGATGGGGAAAAATGACCTCCGTTGACCTGCCATCAACACTTCTTTTGATGCAGCCCAGGATATGGCTGGCCTTCTGGGCTGCAAAGTGTACCTTGCCAGTTCATGTCCAGCTTCTCATCCACCAGGACCCCCAGGTCCTTCTCTGTTCCCCAGCCTGTATCGATACTGAGCATTGTCCAGGTGCAGGACCTTGCACTTTGCCTTGTTGAACCTCATGAGGTTTTCTACAAGCCCACTTGTCCAGCTTGTCAAAGTCTCTCTGGATGTCAGTTTCATCCAGCTGCGTGCTGGTGTGCAGCTCAGTGTCCACACTGGCACAGCAAAACTTACACAGCTGGTCTGTGTTTGTGGTGAGGCTGCCGGAGTTGGCACGTACTTGTGGAAGTGCTGACTGAATCTCACCTTGTAGGCCAGGACTTCCACCGCAGCAGAGGTTTTTGGCATTGATGCCTCCAACCTCAGCAGTCAATTCTGGCTGGGAAGTTTCTGCTCTGCATATCTCTGTGTGGAAGTGGTCGCCGTGAATGGAAACAGTTCATGCTTGCAGAGGAAGGTAAAGACCCAAGACCAAAGTTAACAAACAAAGTAGCAGAAGAGAGGGCTGGAGAGAAACCAAATAGAAACGGAAGGGGTCCTGTCATGGTTTAGCCCCTCTTCCTGGCTTGATTAGGAGCAGTTGTGATCCCAGTCCCCCCCGTACAGGAAAGGAGAAAGGAAGATGAGAGGGAGATTTGTGAGTTAGTAACTAAGACTTAAACAGCTTTAAAGAAGCAATAATAATAAAATACTATTAAGAAGAAAATAATAATACATATACAAATATACAAAATTGAACCCCCCAATGATGACACGTCACCATTGATGCTGCAGAGCAGGCATGAGAAAGGTCCTAGACTGGACTCAGTAGCAGATGGGAGCTGAACTCAGATAATGGATTCAGGAATTAATGGATCTGGTGCTGTGGCAAAAAGACAGATGAGGTCCTTATTAGACGCCAGCCATCAAAGAAGACTTAACCCTAGTGATCTTTCAGTTTTATTACGAGTATAATGTATATGGAATGGAATACTTGTTGGTCAGTTTTGGGACACTTGTCCTGTCCACTTCTCCCTGCCGGTGTGACCCTTTTTCACCCCTTTGACTTATGGCATTCCACCAATTCGAGGATGTCCTTTGCTTCTATAGAAACAAATGTGAGCCATGGCCTTTCTGCATGCCAATGGCCCTTTATTTTGGTGGTAATCATAAATTTTAACTGTTATCACCTCTAGAGACAGACACTGAAAAACACGTAGTAACTTTCAGAAAATGGAGTTACTTAGACGAGGCTTTAGCTCAAACCAGAACAGGTCCTTAAAATGGAGCAAGGCTTTTGCTCATCTTTTTCAGTCAAAATTTAGGTTGATGATGTACTTTTCCTTGCCATGCTGCTCAAAAGAACTAGAGTGGCCACAAAGCTAACCCCTGAAATCTCCTTCAATAGTGTGGACGTTTCAGCCATGTTTCCTAAGGACAGGAGCTTGGATCATGCCACCTGTCTGCCCCATCATCTCCTATCCTTACCCTCCCACAACTATTGAACATGTTGCCTACTTTGAACCAAGTCTGGTCATGAGAGAAAGATCCCCAAGACTTAGTTTCAACAGCTTTTATAAAATCAGGAAAGGGATAATGAAACAACACCCCAAGTCAGTGTCCCCACTCTTCAGAAGGCCAAGACTCACAGCTCATAGAATCATAGAATCATAGAATGGTTTGGGTGGGAAGGGACCTTAAAGCCCATCCACTTCCAACCCCCCTGCCACGGGCAGGGACACTTCCCACCAGCCCAGGCTGCTCAAGACCCCACCCAACCTGGCCTTGAACACTTCCAGGGAGGAGGCATCCACAGCTTTCCTGGGCAACCTGTGCCAGTGTCTCACCACCCTCATTACGAAGAATTTCTTCCTAATGTCTAATCTAAATCTTCTCCCTTCCAAATGTAAAGCCATTCCCTCTCATCCTATCACTACTTGCCCTTGTAAAAAGTCCCTCCACAGCTTTTCTGTAGGCTCCCTTCAGATACTGGAAGGCTGGTGTAAGGTCTCCCCGGAGCCTTCTCTTCTCCAGGCTGAACACCCCAAACTCTCCCAGCCTGTCCTAGCAGAGCTGCTCCAGCCCTCTGATCATTTTCGTGGCCCTCCTCTGGACCCATTCCAACAATTCCGTATCCTTCTTGTGTTGAGCATTCCAGACCTGGATACAGTACTCCAGGTGAGGTCTCACAATAGCAGAGTAGAGAGGGAGAATCATCTCCCTTGATCTGCTGACCACGCTTCTTCTGATGCACCTCAGGATGCAGTTGGCCTTCTGGGCTGGAAGCGCACATTGCTGGCTCATGTTGAGCTTCTCATCAACCAGCACCCCCAAGTGCTTCTCTGCAGTGAAGAGACTTTTTTTTTCTAGTGTTGTTGAGTTTTACCATATAACTTTGTTCTTTCCCTGACACACAGTTTGTTTTTCTTTGTCAGAGGGCTGTGTAGAAATTTTCCTGTCTGGCTTAGCATCAATTTACTGGTGTCAGCAAGTGTGAGTTTCTCCTCCTAGCAAAATGAAATATGCTGTTTAGAAGAGCTGTGTTGAAGCATGAAAGTGACCTGCACTCAACTTCCCTCTCCTCTGTAATCTTGCGTGCTAGTCATGGGTGATACCACTGGAATCTGATAACAAAAAGCCATTTCCTGGAATCATCATCAGCGTGATAGCGTTAACCCTTTTCAGTATAGGTCCAGTGAATTGTGTGTGCCAGAGGGTCTTTCTTCTCCCTCCCATCACTAATGCCTCCTTCCCTTTACTCTTTCTTCCTGACAATCTTGTCTCGATGGAGGACTTCACCTCACGAGGAATGATATGGCAGACGGTGGTGGAAGAGAGTCTGGACTTTCCTCCTGCCCCTCTCTCACCTCTTTAGAAACAAGAGATTTCCTTCCTGGCACCTCTGTTGTCTTTTCCAAACTCTGGTAAATCACAGAATTGTTTAGGTTAGAAAATACCTTTAAGATCATCAAGTCCAACAAAATCCTTGGTGTAAAGGAATCTTCACCTTCACCAAAGACCAACCCATGGTAAAGGCACCTTGCAGGAGGGGTTATTTGGCTCCAAAGTGTCTCAGCATTTGTAGGTGTGTGAATGGTTGCCAGGGTTCACTGATGTGAGCACTTACTGTTCGTGTGCTTCTAGGTGGCAACAGACAAATCCTTTCTCCTGGGAGAGCATGGCCTGCTGTCCACCCAGATGCCACAGAAATTCAGTCATGGCCCCGGAGAGAAAAGCCAGTGCTGGTGTACAACAAGAGTGGGCTGCTGAGTTGTAGATGGTTTCACAGCTTTGTGACCATCACTTGGAACATGAACAGACATAGCCACAGTGCTTCCCAGAAAATGTCTCCCCAATCAGTCCTGTGCCTTTTCCAGCACCGTACCATCCTCCATGGACTCCGGATCCCTCACATCCTACAAGGCCGCTTACAGGCTTTTCTGAAGGAGCAGTGGGACTGACTTGGCCTGGACAGTGGGTTAAGGAGATAATAGAAAAGGTCATAAAAATATATGTGGTTAAGAAAGGGCAAGGAAAGGAAGAGAAAGGATTTTGGGCAAGAAGAAAGATGGATGGGTGGGGAAGGAGTAGTGGACTCACAAAATGCTGAGGACAAGCAGTCAAATGCTCACAGGGAGGCAGACCTGCCCCACATATAGCACAAGAATTATTTCAATATGTTCTAGAGTTTCTAATGCCACAAGAGCCGTGTCATAGAATCATTAAGAGTCAGGAAGGTTGGAAAAGACCTCTGTGATCATCAAGTCCCACTGTCCTGTTGGTACATCTGTGTTAGGAGACCTCATGATGGTGCAACTCATCGCTGCCCTAGACCCTGGACCATGATATCCCCAGCAGGCACTGGAACACAACTCCTAGCTTGGTTTCTTTCAAAAGACATCCAGTTCCTGAACTTCACAGATGCTTTGGGAATCAACCCATGGTGAATAAGTAGGTGCAGTGGTGGATTTCACTTTGAAACTGCAGTACTACTTTGGACTTACTGGTAGTGTAAACACAGCCCAAGACAGCAAGGTCTTCCTTGAGTCCAGGCTACCATAAATAATGCCTGGACTTCACACAACATGTGGCATCCATGGAGAGTTCAATCCAGTCACTTAAATAAAAGCCCTTAAGTCCATATGAGACATCTGCGCCAGATGGCAGATATATCACAGGACTCAGAGCCTTCTTTAAGCCCCAGCATCTGTTCAAGATGCACCAAGAGCTTCTAAGGTGTCACTGGACATCCGTGGTCAGGTCACCCAATGGAGCCCATGGTACTGCCAACCTCCTTGCCTGAGACTTAGTACTTTTTACCAGTATCGTGGAAGGCTGAGCTGGACTGTCAGGACCCCTGTCCTCTGTTGCTGCTGAGCCTTTGAGGTATGTGGTAGCACCTCGTTCCCTAGTGGAGCAGATGCCAGGCCTATGTGTGCTCAGCTTCACTTTGCCCACTGTTTCTGGCTGTCTCAGGTGCACCTATCTCCTGGGAGAATTGTCCTATCCTGCTGCTCCACACAGAACCAACAGCGTGCCCACATCCAGGAATGCAACAAGGCCTGGGGAGCTGCTGCAACGATTTGGCTCCTTATGTAGGAGGAAGAGAGCCCATGGAAGAACATGCTTTCCAGCAATATGAGAATCTTGGGGAACCTCCCCTAAAACTATACTGATGTAAGAACAGAAATAAGCCAGAAAATGCTGAATGACTTTTCATGGGTGAAAAATGAATTTTCCAATGTCTATTAATTGCACCATTATGTTTAACAGAATTGCAGTGCATGCCATATCCCAGGAGAGCATAGAGTTTTAATCCACCATAAATCCATGTAGAGTATGTCATCTGGAGCCCATGCATTTAGCATGATAGAAAGTGGCTTTTGGTAAAAATGGATGGAATAGCTCTGGTATATTGAAACAGGATCATTTTGTCAAGAAAATTTCTCTTTGCAGTCTTGACGGGCCTGAAGCACCCCAGCTTCCCTTTCTCAACCACCTCAAAAGCACAGCTCGGGCAGCTGCTTCCTCCTGCTGGGGAGGGCAGAGACACCCTGTCACCAACATAGAGTTGTTTAGCCTAGAGAAGAGGAGGCCTCATCACTGTCTACAACTACCTGAAAGGAGGTTATAGTGAGGTGGGTGTTGATCTCTTCTTGCAAGTGACAGGTGATAGGACAAGAGGACATGGACTCAAGTTGCGCCAGGGGAGGTTCAGATTGGACATCAGGAAAGGTTTCTTCACCAAAATGGCTGTCAGGCACTGCCACAGGGAGGTGGTTGACTGTCCGTCCATGGAGGTGTTTAAAAGATAGGTGAACGAGTTTCTCAGGGATGTGGTTTAGTAGTGGACAGGTATGGTGGACATGATCTCAAAGGTCTTTTCCAACCAGATGATTCTGTGATCCTATTGAACCAAGGGAAAGCTCACAGGAAGATCACAGGAAGCTCCTCAGGAAAGGCAAGTAAGTGCGCCTTGCCTGTTCCAACCTCCTCACCAGAAATGCTCTTTAGGGATTGCTTGTCCAATTCTGGTTCTCCTCCTTTGAAATTAAACCCTTCCTTTCTGCAGGTGAACTGTTGGCCAAGAGGTGGAACAAGAAAGTCAAAAAAGGGAGAAACATCTGGAAAAATTGTCCAGTAGCTGAGGGAGGAGAAAGTATGGAACAAGTCCAGCCGTAAATCAAATAAAATGCTTAATAAATGATATCAGGGAGGGAGGCCTGTGTTCGGACATGAGGAGACCATTACACTGAATGTTTGCTGCCCTCCAATTTGGACTCCGTTTACTGTGCAACTCTGGGAGAGAGTACTGAGAAATGTCTGTGTTGGAGTTGCTGGAATTGAGGAAAATGAAAATATTTTCATGCTTGGAAGCAGCACAAACCCTATGTGCTCTGTACAGTATGGTTGGACTCAATGATCTCAAAGATCTTTTCCAACCAGGCTGGGAGAAGCTAGAGGGGGGAAAAAAGGGGGGGAAACAACTAGGAGACAGAGTTTGTAAGAGGGTTTGAAGCAGAGAGATGTGCTTGCCGGTACTCCAGGCAGGAGTGATCTATTACAAGAAGTGGTGTGGTTTCAGTACTGGTTCTCTTCTTCATTCCCTGTGCATCCCCACATTTTATTTGGTGCTCTAGGTTGAGCAGATGTTTTCACTAGACTGGAGTGGGGCTGTTAGCTGAGCATAGAGCATAGAATCATAGAAAAGACCTCTGAGATCATCGAGTCCCACCGTACCTGTCCCCTTGCTAAACCATCTCCCTGAGCATCTCATCTGTCCATCTTTTAAACACGTCCATGGATGGTGACTCCACCACCTCCCTGGGCAGCTGTGCCAGTGCCTGACCACCCTTTCAGTGAAGAAATCTTTCCTGATATCTAGTTCTGAACCTCCCCTGGCGCATCTTATGGTCATGTCCTCTAGTCCTATCACTTGTCACTTACGAGAAGAGACCAACACCCACCTCGCCACAACCTCCTTTCAGAGCATCAGCCAGTCCTTTCATAATGAACAACATCCAGGAATGGTTCAAGATGTTCTCACCTGCATGTGTTACCTTGGGTTCCCTAGAGTGGACACTGGGGAGTGGGAGACCCAGCACCCTGCCCTAGAGCAGGGCCTGCAAGCAGTGCCAATGCTGCTCCCGAGGGATGTGGTGCTGTGTATGGGCACTGGCTCCAGCCTTCTGGGGCTCATCCCGCTAGACACCTGCCGTGCTCAAAGAGAAGAGGGCAGCTCAGAGGGATGACAACTCCATCTTGAACTGCCATCTGCAGGAGCGCATCCTTTCCCTGACTACAGCCAGAGCTTAGGGAAAATAACCTTAAATGTTTAGTGTGGGTGCCAGGTGATGGTGGGGACACTTCCCTACCTTACATGGTGCTGGAAAGCCTCTGTCACTCCAGCAGTTTTACTTAACAAGAGCCGGACGATGCTGTAGTTCAGAAGCAGGAATATAACAGACATGGAGCTATTTGGAGCAAATTTATTTAAAGAAATAGTAAAATCCATCCTGATGGGTTTCCTACATGAAATACTGTCAAGCTGTGAGAAGGAAATGAGGATACTAGGAGAAAAATGTGACGCACATGCAGATGAGGATGGGGCCAAGAAAGCAGAATGCCCTTCTTAATGTTGTTGAAAAAACTCAAAACATTCTGTATATCTTATATATGACTATATATAAATGCTTGTTGGTATTTATATACAGTACACTTCTGTTTAAAGTCCTCTCTCCCTATACATTTGGTAGTGTTTTCACCTCCGTGGAGCTTCATTAAACTTGCTTTTCTGGAAGATGCTTTGAAAGCCAGTAGATAATCTGCAGACTGTTGACACCATAATACTGTGACGGCTTGTATGCCATTAAAATGGATCACAAAAATGTTAATCTATAGAACCTGAACTCAATACATTGCGTCAGTATACAGTATAGATCCTTTAATCCATAGACTATTATTAAAATCATGGATTAAGGAGTTGTTTTGGATCAGAGCATGCTGTATATGTAACAAAACAGTTTAGCTGAGATTAGTATTTATTACTCAATGCAAAAATTGATTGAAGGATTCATAGATGTTGATAATATAATAGTTTGCATTTGATCCCTAAATTGCTGCCTTTTTGCCATCTGAGCTTTTGTTGAGACCTGAGAATAAATAATAACTTTGTGTGGAAAAGTGAAAACTGAATAACTGAAGTGTATTTGTTAATAGTGAAAATGTTTTGAAACTTCATACTAATATGAAATAGATTATTAGATGTTTTAAAATGTATTGTATGAGAATGAACCTTCAGATTTCTGAAATAATAACTTGTAAAATATGGGTTTTTTAAGCGTTCACAAGCTATTGTATGGATCACTGTCAATTTAATCTAACCCAAAGCAAACTGGAGACCAGGAGTATTTTTCCATACAATTTTCTTCTGTCAACAGTCTTTCTGAATTTGTTAGAAGGGGAAGTTTAATTCAAGCGTGTGGTAAAGTTGAACTGAGTAAGATAGTGGCAGTTTTACAGACTTCTCTTCAATGCAACAGAAGGTTGTCAACAAGCCTTTTCAGTGACATCTCCACATGTGCATGGCGAGCAGATGATTTGAGGATTACCAGGCTGCTGGACAGGTCAGCTGGCATCTTAAAAATCTCTTCTATAAAAGGACCAAATCTGCAGCCAGAAGCTGTTTACAGGGTGGAAGGGGGAGGGAAATGGGTTTGTTTAAAAGGCAGAGACCCTTGGATTTGTTTGTGTCCCTGCCGCAGATTGCTGTCTTTAAAGCTCGCTCTGTATAACAGAGAGTTCAACTCTGGTTGACGTTTCTTTTCAGTCGACCTAGTAGGCAAAGTAAAATTCTGGTAGGAAAGTGCCAACGTGAAAAGAAAAAAATTGTGTATAGAATTGTATCGTGTCTACTGGAAGGTAAATAGAACAGAATCGTTTTTTTTCCAAGATGAGAACGTGTTTGTACCTGATTTCACTTATACTGCAAGTATATTACATTACATGCAAGTATATACAAGTATATTATGTACTGCAAGTATTAAAAAAATTGTTCCTAATCCCAGTTTTAGGATTTTTTTAAAAAACATCCTTTTATTACTAGTCCAGGTCCCTACTGTACTTTACAAAAGAGTTCTGATGTTTCTAAACAAAGGTTCAGGCGCTTCCATATCAAGCAAATTAAACCCCTTCTGAAAGCGTGCCTGTGCTGGAGATTTCTCTTCCACAGGCTGTCCATCAGATGATCTTATCTGTTAGTTTTCAGGTGCGCTCCTACATCTGTACAGCCCCTGGACAAATGATGCTGTGGTTTGTAAGAAGCTTACGAAACCCCATGTGGAAGGGCACTGCAAATGGGGTTGACACAAAGCATTCACAAAGGCATCGCTTTGGGTGCGAGTGTGAGTTGCCTGTAGGGAAGACTACTGTACTGATAGGCAATGATGCTCGTGCCCAGGGTAGTGCAGCAGGCACTGGGGAACCTCCAGATTCTAAAAAGTATCACCTGAATGAGTGTGAAAGAAAAGAAAGACCTCTGGCAGCCTTTCAGTGTAGCTCTTAAAGAGCTTCTCCACTTGTGTCCATATAACCAGCAAATCCGCACTGCGAAACTGGAGGAGAAAATATTTTGAGAGAAGTTGGTGGGCTTTGATGAGTCGGATTTCACTGCACAGCTCTCTATGAGGCAACATTTAAGGAGCGTCCAATTTTTATCTAATCCTAAACTAAAGGTTTGTACAATTTAGCTTTTACTTCTCAATAGTTAAAAATTCTTTTGTAACTCAGCCCTGTGGTACCAGCAGTTTGGATTAGATTGCTGTGAGCTCCAGAAGTTACGCTGCACTGTAATAATAAATGAAAGAAACATTTAAATAAGTCTTAGAGAATTTCAATCTATCCTGCCTACCTACTCCTTTAACAGGCTTTCCATCATTTTTTAACATTTCTGAAGTCCCCATACAAAAGAATGTACATACGACATTATCCTTTAATGCCAAGAGGAAAAAGAAAAGCAGAAAAGAGAGCTTTGATTGATTTCTAATAAGATATTCTCAACCAGTAAATTTGCCAAGATCAAGAAGGAAAGAATACGTGTTCTGAACACACTGCATACTCTGAATGTGTTATTCTGTTTGTAGTCTTTGAAACTCATTTAGATGCTACTATTTTCCGTCATGTCAGAAAGCAGCGTATCTCAGAATAAAATAATTTTCAAAAAATCATTAAACATCCAAAGGCTACCGTCTCCCGACACCTCAATGAGGTCATTTTCTTATTTTTATAAAGAGAACAACAAAAGAAATTTGCAGATGTGATAAGATTTTTTGTAAGAAACATCAACTGACAGGATTTTACTTTCCTCGAATAAGCCCTGTACCTGTGCATCCCAGAAACAGACTCTTCATCAGATGAATAGAATCACAGAATCACAGAATCATAGAATGGTTTGGGTTGGAAGGAACCTTAAAGATCATCCAGTTCCAATTCCCCTGCCGTGGGCAGGGACGCCTCCCACCAGACCAGGCTGCTCAAGGACCCAACCACCTGGCCTTGAACACTTCCAGGGAGGGGCCATTCACAGCTTCCCTGGGCAACCTGTGCCAGTGTCTCACCACCCTCAGCATGAAGAATTTCTTCCTAATGTCTAGGAGGTGGGACACAATTATGTTATACCCCTGTTCTTAAGCACAGACCATTACTGCTGGCAGCAGAACTCCCTCAGGCTTCACAGGTACTGAAGTGGGCTGCAGCCCCTGGGAAACCCTTTAGTCCCTTGCAAATGAACCGAAGTCCTTTGCACGTGATGTTCTGTCTTGGCTGAGATTTTAAAGACTAAATTTTCCTTTCCACTCTTTACATAAATTAAAATTGGGCCTTTTTTTATGTTTATATCCTTGGACTGGACAGACAAAAAATGTCAGATACACTCCGTACTGGCTCATCTCTGCTCAGTGCCACAGCAGAATCAGGCTGGGAGCTTGCTGAAGACCTCTCTGTGGACAAGGCAGATGTAAGTTTACTGCCAGTCCCAGATCCTGAACTGAAGCGTCTTGACTTTGTCACCCTTGTTTATCATGTCCAACAGGTACCCAAAGCCCCCACATCTCAGTAGACTCACAGTGACCGATATTACAGAGCAGACTGGAAATACACTTTCTATTTAATTGTCAGTTTCGTGACTGATGTGGCATGAAATGTAGTGGTTGTTACAACGATTTTAATGACACATACATTTTCTGCCATCAACCAGACCAGAATCATCAGTTGTTTCACAGGGATCATCATTGGGCTTTCACATGGCAGGAAATTTGTTCTCTAACAATCTGGGCTACTTTGAGATCAGCCAAGGACTGAAAAATTTCCCTCCTTAGAGCCTAGCTGTGGAGAGTGACTGGCAGCTTAAATGCAAGTAGAGAAGTGCTAGCAGATCCAGAAACATGCCAGTTATCCAAGTTCCACATCTTCTTTACAGGGAAAAGAGAGTTGTGCTTTAACTAAAGCAACATAGAGACTCTGTTTCAGGTGGATTTGCATCAGTTGTGGTTATAAATGACATATTGCTGCCTGCAGGGCCTCCTGAACTGCCCAGTGACTCCAGAGAAGGGATCATATGATTGATCTTAAAGGTCTTCAGTTGAAATCATCTGGTTTAAGCTTGGCTAACTTAACATGTTTGAAATGAAATGAGTTTGGGGTGGTCTCATGAGCATTTCAGCCTCCAGATCTAACAGGAATGTAGTCTCAGATGCACCAGCTTTGGGAGTGAAGCCCCCCATGCTGGCCTCAAAGGATACAGCCACAAGTGGAAGAGGACCCTGATTTCAGGTAAAGCAACATTCATTTTGCCGATTTAAATGATTAAATAGTCTCAAAGGGAGAATATTTACCAATATACCTATTGCACTAAAAAAATGGATTGGCAGACCTGTGTTTCTCCCTGTACTAATAATCCAACTGACTATAAAGGAAACTTCCCTACCAAAGTACTCCACACAAACAGAAGAAGCCCACAGCACAGTTATGCTTGACAAAAGCACTTTTGACAGGGAAGTGTAATTCATTGTTTAGAATCACTGAAATGTATTTTATAACAGTTATTCTCTGGTGTTCACCCCAGAGGAGAAGCTATGCTGCTTATTCAGTTGCCACTGAAAGCGTTGTGAATCCACTGCTGATGCCGAAGGGCTGAACATAAGACTTGAAAAAAATTGTCAAATTTTTGAGTCTGTTTATATCATGCAGGAATTCCCTACATCTATGTCACATTAGCTTGGTACTTCCCATTTATATTTTTAGTTTCACTTTCCTATTTTCAAACCATTCAAATAACTTCATCTCAGACCTTGTTTTTTCCTTTGAAAACCCACTGCCATATGGAGGAAACATTAAAATTATTGGATTCAAAGTAAAAACAAAAGCAGCTTAGTGTTAGCACAAGAGGCTTAAATCGAGACAATTAAACCTGAGTTAAACTGAAAGTAAAAACTACACATAATTTTTGCTGGTAGATATATGCCACATAGAAACACATTATCATCCAGAGTGGAAACACGTGGTCTTCAAAAAAAGATTGTCTTCAGAAATACTGAAATAAAGTTCCAAGAGAACCCCATGTTCTAAATGTACAAGAAAAATCTCCAGCTGGACTATTTTTGAGAAGAGAATCATAGAATCATGGAATCATAGAATGGTTTAGCTTGAAAGGGTCTTTAAGTCATCCATTTCCAACTCCCCACCATGGGCAGGGACAGCTCCCACTAGATCAGGTTGCTCAAAGCCTCATCCAACCTGGCCTTGAATACCTTCAGGGATGGGGCAGTTGTGAGTTCTCTGGACAACCTGTGCCAGTGTCTCACCACCCTCACAGGAAAAAAATTCTTGCTAATGACTAATCTAAATATAAATCTCTCTCTAAAGAGGCTGCCTTCCAGAGCTGCACCAGGGGATCATGCACTGCCATGCAAACAAGTGATTTTCTTTGACTACCATTTTGTGAAGAAGGTCGTGTGGTGTTTTCAGTACGAATGGGACCCAGGATAATCCTTCTGCAGCCCAGCTTTCCTCTTCTGCTTGCTATTTTAATGCTGTGATTTATACTTGGTGCTGCTCTGAGTGACAGCTACCGTAACAGCCACTGGTACATCTCCCATATAACAACATTTGGCCTGATTAACCATCATGGTGTGGTGATATTTAGGAGTAGCCTCTAGTTGCCCAGTTTTTAGCAGAAGAGTTATGAATGAGAATGCTACGCTTGGTGACTGTAGTATGAATTCAGTCTCTCCAACATGTAAAAATCTTGTCAGTATTCATCTACAGCAGGGGTATCAGACTCGTGGGTCCCGCCGTTCCTCTGCTCCTGCAGTGTAATCCGCATCACACACATTGCACACGTAACCAGCAATGTCAGGAGTGTAGGAGCAAGGAGTAGAAACCAGGTAGAAACAAGGTGCCAGGCCGGATAAAACAAGGTGGAGGGCTGGATTTGGCCTGCAGGCTTTGAGTTTGACACCCCTGACCTACAGGAATAAACCTGGTTCCTGTAAAATGTCAAGTTTTTGAAATTTAATTGTTAGTGTTACCAATTGCACAACACCAATCCATGATGCTTTACTACAGACTTCCACACTGCTTCTTAGAGACCATTAGATGTTCATTATTAACACCAACCTGCAGGCTTTAATCAAAATTTTGGCAGGCAGCTCTGGGAGTTCCTGTGACAATGAGCACCTGCTAATGGAGGGAGGGAGGGGGCTACCAAAAAAAAAAACCAAAACTGCTGTCAGGGCAGGCATTGAAATGATGGAACAAATTGCCCAAAGTTATAATGAGGGTGGTGAGACGCTGGCACAAGTTGCCCAGGGAAGTTATGGATGCCCGCTCCCTGGAAAGTATTCAAGGCCAGGTTGGAAGTGGCCTTGAGCAGCCTGGTCTGGTGGGAGGTGTCCCTGCCCGTGGCAGGGGGGTTGGAACTGGATGATCTTTAAGGTCCCTTCCAACCCAAACCATTCTATGATAATAAAAGGAGTAGGTTATAATCTTTATGCTCTAATCTGTTAGCCCTATGCAATCACTTTTAGCCCTGCTATAGATGTTGCCACTTCCAGCAAGATGTGGCGGCAAACACCCGAACACCTGCTTCTTCCAATGCCTCCACTCAGCAACATGCAGCTCCCTCCCTGAAACTGTATTAAAAAAATAAAAGGAAGAAATACGTGTTTGCACCCACACAAGGAAACATGAAGGGCTGGAACATGAACCTGAATATGAGGAAAAACTTCTTTACTATGATGTTGGAGTGCTGCATCAGGCTGTCCAGGGAAGTTGTGGAATCTCCTTCTCTGATATTCAAAACCGGCCTGGACATGTCCCTGTGCAACCTGCTCTAGGTGAACCTGCTTCAGGAGGAGGGTTGGAGTAGATGATCTCCAGGGGTCCCTTCCAACTTGGACCATTCTGTGATTCTGTGTAACATGCCCGAACGGAACCGGGACATCTGGCTTTGCTATGTGTGGGAAGCCTGGTCTCTCCCAGGACAGCCTGGCTACTGTGCCACCACGCTTGGTACCTTGCAGAGAGCTATGGCCAACACCTGCCACAGGTGTCGTTCAGAATCTGTTGGCCGTGGCTGCTTTTTAAGTATTAGCTCAGTCCCTGAATAAAAATGGTGTTTCTACACACGACACTTAATAGGAGAAACAAGGCTGGTGTGGTGAGTTTTGCGAGTTTTGGGGGGCAGCAAAGTGTGAGATGGAGACTGGGTAGGGATGCCAGGAGTGGGAAGTTTGCTGCCATTGTGCCCAAGGTGGGACTGAAAGAGAGAGAAGGCTAAAAGGGTCCTGAGAGTCAGAAACGTTATCTGATCGCCTCACGGAAGAGCTGGTCTTGGTGGGCCTGAGGGGATAATCTCAGCATTTTTACTATTTTCAAGGATCTGTAACTCAAGGAGAGAAGGGACCGGCGGCAGGAACGGTGAGTACTGCAGCTGGGTGCTCAATCTGGGCGGGTGGAGAGTTCCTAGGGGAAGGCAAAAGCTCAGGAGAGGACCCCGGCAGGGCGACTCTCTCTGAACCCCAGAAGCGGCAACTGTCACGTGGGCCGACCGCGTGGTCGGGGGGCGGTCCCGGAAGAAGCCGCGGGGCATTTAAACATCTCCCTGGGAGCGCCAGCGACCGGAGCGCAGCGAACAGGGGCGGGCAAACAGGGTCACAGTACACAGGGTCACGGAATAGGCAGTTCGCGCAGGCAGGGCGAGCAGGCACTCTCTGGCAGGTAGTTGGCTTCCCACTCCCCTGCAGCAATGGTGATCAGGCGTGGTAAAGCCTCTGCCACTAGGAGTGTAGGCGTCCAAACAGAACTGCTATTACGGGACGCCGCTGCCCAGACTCGGGACTGCAGGGAGTGTCTCAGCCTACTTGTGGTTCCTGAGGACCATACCAAAAATGTTTGTTTGAGGTGCGAACAGATTCAAGATCTGCTCCTTATGGTTGCAGATCTTAAGGACCAGGTGGAGAGGTTAAGGAGTATTCGAGAAAGTGAAAGGGAGATAGACTGGTGGAGTAGAACCCTCTCTCCTCCCAGTAATCCTCCCCAGGAGGCTGAGGAATGCCATATTCCTCATCAACAGGATAAGGGGAGTGACTTGGTTGGTGAGGAGGACTGGGAGCAGGTCTGCTCTCGTGGGGGTTATAGACCTCCCTTTCAAATGCCACCTTTCCAACTACCCCTACAAAACAGGTTTGGGGTGTTGGAGTTTGATGCTCAGGTGGAGGATAGTGTGACAGAGAACTCACCCGAGGAGGCTCTTAACCACACATTGCCCGTCAGACAGGTCAGGACTTCAAGCAAGAAAAAGAAAAGGAGGGTCATTGTAGTGGGAGACTCCCTTCTGAAAGGGACGGAGGGCCCTATTTGTAGGATGGACCCAACTCATAGGGAAGTCTGCTGCCTTCCCCAAGCCCGGGTACACGACATTGCCAAGAGACTCCCAGACCTAGTTAAACCATCAGATTATTACCCGCTTGTGGTGGTACAAGCTGGTGGTGATGAGCTAGCGAAAAGAGGGTCAAGGGTAGTCAAAAAGGGATTCCAGGAACTGGGACGGTCACTGGATAGGGCAGGAGCACAGGTGGTGTTCTGCTCGGTTCCTTCGGTGGCAGGGATGTATACAGATATGAACAAGAGAATATATGCTGTTAATAAATGGCTTAGGGGCTGGTGCCGGCAGAGGAATTTTGGGTTCTTTGATCATGGGGAAACCTTTACGGCACCTGGCCTGCTTGACTCAGATGGGTCTCGCCTAACTCCAAAGGGTAGGAGGATCCTAGCTCAGGAGCTGGCAGGACTTGTTGAGAGGGCTTTAAACTAGGCATGAGGGGGGAGGGGGGAGTAACTAGGCTCACCAAAGATGTTCCTGTGGAGGATGAGCCATCTCAAAGGGTGTCATCAGTAACCCAGCTGAAGTGCATGTACACAAACGCACGCAGTATGGGAAACAAACAGGAGGAGCTTGAAGTCCTGGTCCAGCGGGAGAGCTATGACATAGTTGCTATCACGGAAACGTGGTGGAATGACTCTCATAACTGGAGTGCTGCCATGGAAGGCTACAGGCTCTTCAGGAGAGACAGGCGTGAGAGGAGGGGTGGAGGGGTGGCCCTCTACACTAGGGAAACCCTGGATGCTGTCGAAGTCGAGATCGGTGATGACCAGGTTGAATGCCTCTGGGTAAGGGTCAGAGGGGCGGTCAGGTCTGACCTCCTGATTGGAGTATGTTACAGACCGCCCGACCAGGATGAGGAGGTGGATCTTCTATTGTTTAAGCAGCTGGAGGCTGCCTCTAGATCGGCTGCCCTTGTTCTTTTAGGTGACTTTAACCTCCCGGATATCTGCTGGGAACTTAACACTGCCGAGAGGAGGCAGTCCAGGAGGTTCTTAGAGTGTATTGAGGACTGCTTTGTGTCGCAGCTGGTGAGTGAGCCCACCAGGGGTGAGGCTCTTCTTGACCTGCTGTTTACAAACAAAGAAGGGCTGGTGGGTGACGTTGGTGTCAGAGGCTGTCTGGGATGTAGTGATCATGAGATAATCAGGTTCTCTCTAAACAATGTAAAAAGAAAAGCCAGGAACAGAACATCGATGCTGGACTTTCGGCGGGCAGATTTTGAATTATTTAAGGAATTGGTCAGGAAAGTTCCCTGGGAAATAGCTCTTAGTGGCAAGGGGGTCCAGGAAGGCTGGATACACTTCAAGAATGAAATCTTGAAGGCGCAGGAGCGGGCTGTCCCCATGTGTTGTAAGAAGAGTCGTAGGGGCAGACGGCCGGCCTGGATGAGTAGGGAGCTTCTGAAGGAACTAAGTAACAAAAAGAGGATGTATCGTCATTGGAAAGAAGGGGACGTAAGCCACGTCATGCTCAAAGATGTTGTTAAGTCGTGTAGGAGGAAAATCAGGGAAGCAAAAGCCCAGTTCGAGCTCAAATTGGCCACTTCTGTTAAGGATAATAAGAAGAGTTTTTATAAATATATCAATGGTAGAAAGAAGGGCAGCAGCGACCTCCACTCCTTGTTGGATGTGGAGGGAAATATAGTAACCACTGATGCAGAGAAGGCCGAGGTACTTAATGCCTTCTTTGCCTCAGTTTTCAACAGTAAGGATGTCAGCGTGCTTGACAGTTGGCCCTCTGAAGTGGTTGATGGGGGCAGGGTTGGCCCTCCTGCAATCCATGAGGAGGAAGTTAGAGACCTGCTGAGCCACTTGGACCCTCATAAGTCTATGGGGCCGGATGGGATCCATCCTAGGGTGTTGAGAGAGCTGGCGGATGAGCTTGCTAAGCCGCTCTCCATCATCTTTCAGCAGTCCTGGCTCACTGGAGAGGTCCCAGAAGACTGGAAGTTGGCCAATGTGACGCCCATCCACAAGAAGGGCCGTAAGGATGATCCAGGTAATTACAGACCTGTCAGCCTGACCTCGGTCCCAGGTAAAATCATGGAGCAGATAATCCTGGGTGAAATCATGCGGCACCTGCAGAACGGTCAGGAGATCAGGCCCAGCCAGCATGGGTTTAGGAGGGGCAGGTCCTGCCTGACCAACCTGATCTCCTTTTATGACCATGTGACTCGCCTGGTGGATGAGAGGAAGGCTGTGGATGTGGTATACCTGGACTTTAGCAAGGCCTTTGACACTGTCCCCCACAGTAGACTCCTAGGGAAGCTGTCAGCCCGTGGCTTAGATGCGAGCACTCTGTGCTGGGTTAGGAATTGGCTGGATGGCCGAGCCCAGAGAGTGGTGGTGAACGGTGTCTCATCCAGTTGGCGGCTGGTCACCAGTGGTGTCCCCCAGGGATCGGTGTTGGGTCCGGTCCTGTTTAATATCTTTATAGATGATCTGGATGAGGGGATTGAGTCCATCATCAGCAAGTTTGCTGATGATACCAAACTGGGAAGAAGGGTTGATCTGTTAGAGGGTAGGATGGCCCTGCAGAGGGACCTGGACAGATTGGAGAGATGGGCCGATTCCAATGGGATGATGTTTAATAAGTCCAAATGTCGGGTACTTCATTTTGGACACAACAATCCCATGCAGAGCTACAGATTGGGGACAGAGTGGCTGGAGAGTAGTGAGGCAGAAAGGGACCTGGGAGTGCTGGTTGACAGGAAGCTCAACATGAGCCAGCAGTGTGCCCAGGTGGCCAAGAAGGCCAATGGCATTCTGGCCTGAATCAGGAATAGTGTGGTGAGCAGAACCAGAGAAGTTATCGTCCCCCTGTACTCGGCACTAGTCAGACCTCATCTGGAATACTGTGTACAGTTCTGGGCCCCCCAGTTTGGGAAAGATGTCAGGATACTGGAATGTGTTCAGAGGAGGGCAACGAAGATGGTAAAGGGGCTGGAGCATAAGCCCTATGAGGAGCGACTGAGGGAGTTGGGGCTGTTTAGTCTAAAGAAGAGGAGGCTCAGGGGAGATCTCATTGCTCTCTACAGCTACCTGAAAGGAGGTTGTAGTCGGTCAGGGGTTGGTCTCTTCTCTCAGGTGACCAGTGACAGAACTAGAGGGCATGGACTCAAGCTACGTCAGGGAAAGTTTAGGCTTGATGTGAGGAAGAAGTTCTTTACTGAAAGGGTGATTGGCCATTGGAATGCGTTGCCCAGGGAGGTGGTGGAGTCGCCGACCCTGGAGGTGTTTAAGGGGAGATTGGATGTGGCACTGAGTGCCATGGTTTAGATGATGGTTGGTGTTAGTGTTGGGTTATAGGTTGGACTTGATGATCTCAGAGGTCCTTTCCAACCTTGTCATACTGTGATACTGTGATACTGTGAAGGGAGTCATGTAACAGCGTGCCTTTGACTGGATGATGGACTTGGTCAAATTAGGTTATGACAGCACTTTTCCCTTTCCTTCATTTTCTCTGTCCTATTAACAAGAACGTACTTCTTTAATACTAATTCCTACATCATGACTTTCTGAAAATGCCCAGTTCCTTCATATTCATGATAAATTTACCAAAACCCAACAAAAAAAAATTCTATGCACAATTATTTTAATTCAATTTACATTTTATAGAATCTTAATTTTTCACATTTCCCCAGTTTCTTTTCCCTTTCATTCCAGCCTACTCAGATTTCCTTCTGGAGCTTAACTGCAGTAAACAGAGTTTTTTTATTGACTCTTGTAAACCTTCTAAGAGCATTTTTATTTGTTCTTCCATGAACTTCTTTTCGTGTCGCTGGACCTGACTTAGATGGATTTCTGCTATACGAGGTCTGACCCCCAAAAAATCCAAGATTATCCTGCAATCCTTTTTATTTAACAAATTAAGAAAATCAACTATAATCACCTTCAAAGCAGTTCCCTTCTGAGCTGATACACAGCTGCATACAACGCTGCCAACATTCAAAGCAATTCCACAGATCATCTTCTGAAAGGCTGTTGAAGCTCTGTAGGTTTTGCTTTCACATCTTCTACCAACAAAAAATGGGCTCGTTTGAGCACTGACTTGATCCCTGGGAAGAGGCAGAAATTGCAGGGAGCCCAGTTTGACTGGGTGCTCAAGCACAGCGGTGTTGTTATTAGCAAAAAAAACGCTTCACAAAGCATTGTGGGCTGGTTCACATCAACATTTTCAGACCGAAGGTAAGAAAACGTTTATATTTGAACACATGTCCACTCGTGCACAGCGAAGCGACCGAGTTGAGCCTTGTCTCACTATGACAGGTCAGAACATGTTCTATAACCACTTCTTTGTCTTTTCACTCTCGCTTTTGGTTTCTGAGCAATAAAGTTAATCTCTGTGTCGTACACAAACTAGTGGTGTTGCAGCTTTCTCTGTATTTGCTCAGACTGTGAGATTCGAAGTTGATTAAAAATGTGAGAGGGAGTATTTGTCTTTGCTGTCATCTATGTGCAGCCTTAGAACTTTTAACATTTTTCAAGCAATTTCTGGTTCCTGTTTTCTTCGAGGACTCCAAGGCTACAGTTTTCCCTTCCCGGTCCTGCACAGAGAAGCCTCATCAGACTGTCTGTTGGGGGTCCTGCTGGATATTTGTTTGTTTGGACGTTGTCCACTGGGACTCCTCTTACAGCATGCAGAAATGTATTTCTGCACCAAATTACACGGCAGATGGCTTGCTCGGGTTATTTTACCAGCAATTCTCTGAATTGTCAGGGATGAGTGGGACAGGAGACCAGGCCTGTCCAACAGGACACTGAGATTGCAAATTCTGTTCCATTCTGGGCAGCAGTGGTTTTCACAGACCTCTGTTGGCAAAGCTGTTTCTAAAGACAGAAAGATAGACATATTAACCCTAAAATAATCCACTGGTCAAGAAAATCTCTGGGGATTTGGAGTCACGTTCCTAATCTGCCTAAATTTGTCTGCCTGTCTTGCTCTCTTTGGAAATTCTGTGCTGGATCTAAGATTTCTCTTCCAACAAAAACCCCCACTCAAAACTGATAAAAAAAAAACCAACAGAAAAGACCAGAGTTTAATAAACCAGCATTTTCCTGGTGCATTAAACAGTGTTTTGTTTGGGTTTTGCCTCCCCTGGGTCCTCCTTGAAGGGAAGAAAGCCTTTTTCTTCCTCTATGCAATTTTTGTCCAGAATTAGTGATCACCCTGCTTTCCTGGGATAAACAGCTGCAAATTTGAGGCCACCCACAGCTTCCCTTTGCCTTGCCTTCCACCTGTCTCAGGGCGGCACTGATCCGACATTAAGCAGCAGGAGAATATGCGTAATTGTTATTTTGCTCTGTTGCTCTCACTATGGCCTGGAGACAGCAGGAAAAGGGCGAAAGAATGAAACACCCCTTTCCTCTCAGCTGTCTCAGCAGCCTTGCTGTCCAGGGGAAGAGCAGTTGGGACTCCTTGTGAGAACCTGCAGGGAAAAACAGCAACAGGATTGACTCTCTCTTTGCTCCATTTTGTTGTTCCTTAGCAAGGCAATAGAAGAAATGTCACAACCCTACCGCCTCTTGTATCCTTGGGCCATGAAGGGAGAGATCAGGCCTCCTCACCAGCCCACTGACTTCCTAGGTAATATCCCAGAGTAACTCATGGCAGCCTTCCAGTAAGTACAGGGGGCCTCCAGGAAAGCTGGGGAGGGGCTCCTTATCACAGAGTGCAAAGACTAGATGAGGGGTAATGGTTTTAAGCCGAAAGAGGGGAGATTTAGATCAGATATTAGGAAGAAATTTTTTACTGTGAGAGTAAAAAGTGGTGAGGCATTGGAACAGGTTGTCCAGAGAAGGCATGGATGCCCCATCTCTGGAGGTGTTCAAGGCCAGGTTGGATGGGGCTTTGAGCAACCTGATCTAGTGGAAGATGTCTCCGCCCGTGGCAGGATGGTTGGAACTGGATGGACTTTAATGTCCTTTCCGATCCAAACCATTCTATGATTCTGTGATTCCCAGACTGGAGCAGAACACGGCCCACCTGGCTTCACTGTCCTTCAGTAAACAAGAAGCTTGCTCATCTTCAGCAACACTAGCAAAGCCAGAATGTGTAGGTGCACATGCCGGCCCTGTTGGGAGGTCACCACATACACTTCTTCCTCCTGTAATCGTAGATGAGTCAGTTTATTCTATGATTTTACATACCTACACTGAATAGGTGATTGTGAACAAATCAAATTATATTCATGGAAAGTTGGGAAAAATATCAAAAATAATGTTTTTTCTGGCTTAATTTCCCCAAAATAGAGATTAAAATAAAAAATAAATCTGTCTTCTTGACTTGATATGATGAAAGAAAATGAAAACAAACGAGCACACCCTCCCAAACAAAAAACCGAACATCCCCCAAAACCCAAGCCAAAGTACATCCTGCACCAGCAGTGGCAAACAATGGTCATGCTGACCTGCTCAAAACTAAGGACTTGGCACTATTGGAAGTATGATGCTGGGAAGCGGTGTTTGGCCCATCTCACCACACAGGCTAGCCAGCCTTTTGGGACACTCTGGGCCCCCCCCGAAGCACCCCTTTTTTTAGTGAACTTAGAAAAACTGTTTGAAGCTATCAGATCTGGTGCCCGAGTGAAAACAGAAAACCATATAATCTGAAATACAGTTCATTCTGAAGGACCCTTTTTAGCCCTGTGCCCTTGAGAGACACAAGAGACACAGTTTTAACATCTTCACAGATTAATAATAATTATACAAAGAGTTTTTGTTCCTCACTTTCATTTTTGGCTGCCTGCTTCCAGAAACTGAAATGAGCACACATATTTAAAGACCAAACCTTAAGGATAAGTCCCCCCACAGAGAGGGCTTTGGGTAACTCTTCCTGCCACAGCCTTAACTCCTGAAATTCCTAAGTTGATACGTGCTGTGGCCACCAGGTGCTGCTAAAATACCTCTGAGGGGAGGAAAAGTTTAAACCGCATTTGCACTGAAAGTGCTGCAATCCTGAGCAGCAGCAAGAACATGCCATCACCCACCCATGACAGGTTGCATGTGTAATCTTCTGGCATATTTGATTTACAGGCAGTTAACTACTCTCATCCCATCAACAGCGTGTTTCATATGTTTCAAATAAGAAGAAAGAAAATGCCTGCTGGCAGCTATAAGTAATCAATAATAAACTGATGTTAAGACTTTTGATAGTCCCTGAGGATTTCTGCTTTAGTCTGAAGTGTTATACGCTTGTGTACGCACATGTACCCGAAAGTCAGTCTATCAGGTAACAGGAGAAATAATTCAGGAGTCAGCTTTATGGAGACACATAAATAAAGTAGATCACTATTGACTGTCTGGCATAGGGAGAAACAATGGGATACTGAGAACAAAAAAAACAGAAATTAGAATTATGGAATCATAGAATGTTTTGAGTTGGGAGAGATCTTAAAGTCAGTCCAGTTCCAATTCCCCTGCCACGGGTAGGGACACCTCCCACCAGACCAGGCTGCTCAAGACCCCACCCAGGCTGTCCTTAAACACATCCAGGGAGGAGGCATCCACAGCTTCCCTGAGCAACCTGTGCCAGTGTCTCACTACCCTCATCGGGAAGAATTTCTTCCTAATGTCTAATCTAAATCTTCCCCCTTCCAATTTAAAGCCATTCCCTCTCATCCTATCACTACAGGTCCTTGTAAAGAGTCCCTCCCCAGCTTTCCTGGAGCCCCTTCAGGTACTGGAAGACCACTATAAAGTCCCCCTGGGGCCTTCTCCTCTCCAGGCTGAACAAGCCCAGCTCTCTGACTGTCCTCATAGCTTAGAGGTGAACTGCAGGAAACTATATTAGAGGCAAACTGTAGGAAACTGTTTGGGAGGAGACTAGAGCATCTCTGCACAAGTCATCTTCTTTCCTTTAAGAAAATACTTAGTTGTGATGAGCTCCAAAAGCAAGAATTTGGAGTATTCTCACAAGTGAGAGGAGCTTTTGGAGAAACAGTAACTAAAATGCAAAAAGGGATGCAAACACAGAGATCAAATTGTGTTTTGCAGAATAGGCATAATTCTCTAAATGATGATCAGGAATTAGTGCAAGGCAACAAGCAGGGATTTGAGAGAGAAAGAACTAACTTGGATGAACAGATCATCTCGGAAGCAATAGCTTTTAAGAAAAAATATGAGGAGGAGACACAGCTGCCCCCAGAAATTGAGATTGTTGCCCAAGCTGCTAAGCCACAGAAAGAAAACAGCATGCAACTTCACAGTGTAACATCATGGTCATGTGTATCCCACTCTAGCTAAGCTTATCACAGTCTGAGCTCATACAATCTGAGGTCTGAGGTACCAGGAAAACTAAATCCAAGACTGCAGTAACATTCAGTTACAGCAACAACAACGAACAACATTTATCCACCATCAAATATAAAAAATTATAGGACTTAAAAGCACAGATGTCAAACTCACAGCTCCTGCCACTCTCCTGCTCCTGCATCGTAATGCGCGTCACTCGCTGCACAAGTGACCGGTGCTGGCAGGAGCGTAGGGACAAGGAGCTCGGTGCTGCTGCTGGGGAGAAACAAGGTGCTGGGCTGGATAGAACAAGGTGGAGGGACGGATTCGGCCTGCGGGCTGTGAGTTCGACACCCGTGACTTAAGAATTTACCATACACTTTCATGTGACTTATTCATTATCTGTAAAAGCCAAGCTCCTTATCAGCTGAGTAACAATAAATCACCAAGCACCCTCAGTTTTTGTTCATTGTGCACGGCAAATAGGATTGGCTGCAGCAACCCCTCCCCAGCAATCCTGCAAAGCTTCATGGAAATACTTGGCCACAATATCAATCTCTACTGACCAAAGTCAGATAGATCCAAACCCCACCAGACCCTTCCAAGGTTTCTCGCTCCTCCCCTACCTCGCCTGAAGCACAGATGCTGTCCAGCCTACTTTTATTAATTCAGAGATCACTACTTTTGCCTTTACTAGTATTAATAAAATGTTTCTCATCTACAACATATCACAGTTTGGATTTGTACATCAGTTCAAACAGGATTTGTTTCCCGTCCCTTCAAACTGGTTATTCAGATCAGTGTAACTCTGAGCACCTCATAATGCCTGCCTGAATTCCATCCTGTTATGCCCTCTCTTCCTCATTTTCCTTCTGGACTTACTTTTCCTGAATAAAATACAGGTACCACCCACAACAAGACTACAGTACCCACTTACAGCATTTCTCAGGCAATCATGGAGAAACTGTAGTTATCTTCCTTCCTCCTCAGTATCCAACAACCAGACAGCTCACCTACTTCTTCCTACCAACAAGACAGGCTTTCTCCTCCATCCACAAATATTGATGGAGCTCTGTCCACCACCATCACTCTGGACGTCTTAAACCCCAAAGGGACAGTTAGTAGTGTAACAGAAACATGGGAATACAGCTGCAGCTTCTGCAATGCTGCCTGCACTGCTGTGCTTGGCAATACACCTGTTCCATACCTCTAACCACACACATTCTGGGCTGCTGAGTTTCCAGTTACAAAGGAGTGTGCAATTTGCAAAAGCCAAGTAGGGCGATCACTGCTCCTTGCACTCAGGAAAGATGGAGGGTTGAAACATAAGGAAATCCATTTTCAAGCAATCCTAAGGCAAAACTGCAACATGGGAGAATGATAAAAGCAGCAAGCAGGAGACTGCAGTGAAGACCTCAGCCTTTCCCACTCACTCACTGCCTTTTACCTGGAAATGGCACAAACTCCATGAAGACGTTGTCCATGACTCACTCGCAGTCAACTAATATTTGTGATATGTTGCAAGACTCAAAGCAGCTGACGACACACACGGCCTGTACAACACCAAGAATCTAAGAATCATAGAATCGTTTGGTTGCAAAAGACCTTTGAGATCAAGTCCAACCGTAAATTCTTATGGATGTTCAAACACAGCCAAGCTTTTCAGTAAGAAGACACCAGGCTACAGGACGGACCACACAGCCTGCCATGAGATACAGCTTGCCCTAGAGCTGCTTATTTATGTCTCCTTTCTTAGAGCAAGAAAAACAAGCCAAACCACTAAACTCCCATATCATGTTTTCAAAAACGGATTTGGACTGAGGATTGCTTTCAGACTAAATTTGGCAATGACAGTCACTTTTTTCAGACTCTGAAGAACCAGTTTTTAAATTATTTACTATCCACCAAAAAACCTGACACTGGTCTGAAGTGTTACGTTTTGTCTAAATTAGCTCTGTCTTCGTGCAGGTCAGCAATTTATTCCTCCCTCTTAACCCTCCCATTAATTTACATTTGTATTTTAAGGAAACGTTTGACATTTGGATGCCCTAACAGACACCAGAAGCTTAAACGCTAGAAAAGCTTTTAAAACTACCTGAGGCAATATGGATTTTAAGGGAGAGGACAACTTTAGAACAGCTTTTCTGTAAACACCATGGTATATTAAATTTTCTGGATTGTCTCAAGCACTGCACAATGAAACCTAACCACTTCAAACTCCAAACCAGTTGCATCTATTACAAGGCAAGGCTGCTTGAAAAATGGTGTGTGCAGTAGGTTTAGATTCCAGAAGATAACGACACACTTCTCAAATTGCAATGAAGAGTAAAGAGAAGCTTCCATGACTTGTCAACTGGTCTGTGGGGGAAAAAAAAGAGGGAAAATACACCGATCAGTTTCAAACCCATATACACACCACAGTGGCTACATGTCACTTCTATCAATGTGACTTTTAAACAGCAGTTGAAAATACATCACTAAAATCTGTTTTCGTATCACTACACTGAAACTGAGCACCCATTCTATTCATATTTCAATAACAGACAAGTGATTCCTGTTTCTCAAACCATGCATTCACATCTGTGTAACAACTGCTGATCATTTTGAGCAGTAACTATACATACCATCGGGGATCACAAACCACGGATATTAAGAATATTCAATTCCATACTTTTTAAATCCGAGTCACACTACAGCTTGCTGCACGAGTAAAGAGCACAATCACCTTTTTCCTGTTTTGTACATAAACCATAGAAGATTGATCTGAAGCATTTCCTAGTGACTGCATGTGGGGAAGAGCACCAGAACAAACCTGTCCACAACATCTGAATCAAGCTGTGATTGGGGACAGGCAGAGCACAAATGTAGTGTGGTTCATCTGGGAGGGGTTGTGGAGTACAGCAACTGAGGAAGTGTCACCTGGAGTCTTTTTAGATGCCAGCTTTTATGAAGTTAAATAATGACAAGCTACCTTAACCGAAGATATTTTTATTGGGTTCAATATTCAAGTATCATTAGATTAAGGTCTTTTCTGAATGTAATCTGGTAAGAATAATAAGCTTCAACCTTATGAATGGCAATTGGTACCTGAAGTTTAACCTTAAATAACATTCTATCAGGTTTGTGAAAACATGCCAAAAGTCAAACTGTGTCACGAGTCTAAAAATTACCGAACAAAATATGAACAAAATACTCCATTTTCAAAAAAAGCAAATATTAGGTTTAATGCTAGTCATCCAAAAATCGACATTAGTCTTTTAATATAAAGCAAAAATAGTAATTTCCTTTTTATTTTTCAACCTCCATTAAGTACAATCAGCAATAGTTGCCACATAGAATATGCATCATCAAGATCTTTTAATAGCAAGATCAGCAGAGAACGCTGACTCATGCATTGCAAGATCTTCTCAACATACTGACAATTCCATAGCAATCTCTGAAAATGTCTCTGGGTTAAGGACGGGTTTAATGCTGCAGAGTGGCTTTGTTAAATGTGTGGATACTTTAGTTCTCATGCGCCACAATCGCACCGCCATGTTACAGCCATGTAACACAACATTTCTTGCAGACCTAAGGGTGTGTCAATATACATTCAACCACAGAAAATGCCATAAAATACTTTCTGCAATCTTTAAGCATCTGTCTCCAACATAATTATATTTACATATTTTTATGAATTTATAATATGTAATGAGCCACTGAAGACATTTTTCAATATTTATTAGATTATGAATTTATAAATTCAAGGACTCAGGCACATAGTTTAAAAGGCCAAGAACACCAAAACTAATGAAGTCACAGAAATCAGAATATTTATGGACGTAACACCAGTAAAAAATAAAAATCACATCCAAACTAAAAGCAACACTGCTTAAGAGTCATCCTTCAGAGTTAGCGTAATAAAAAGTTCTCATTTCCCTCAAAGAAAAATAATTCATCCCACCTACCAAACTAGAAAACCTTATTTACAGTTGTACTTTGATCAGAAGTATCATTAAGTTGTTTGATACAGCCACTTCTATTCTGCCATTAGAATTCAACATTTCTTTTAAAGTATAGTTGTATTTACAAATGCATAAATATTTTAACTCTGATCTTCATTCAGATCTGAATGAGAACGAGTTGTTAAGTCACAATACAAACGTGTTAGTGGAAGTGTTTGGGGCAGCTGCATATTCAGTATCATTCTCAAAGAATAGGAAGCCAATACTTCTGATAAAGCTCAAGTTCATCAACTCGACCAGGTCTTTAAGTTATGTTAATGAAGATTAAATCTCTTCTGTGTTAATTCTTTACTCTGGTTTCTTCAGTCAACCTTCACCACGCTGTATATTTTGGTTACAAACCAAAAGCATGCAAAGAATCCAATTGTCCCTAAAGAGAAAAAAAGGAAAGTTACACTTTAGAAAAACTGACATGGGGACAAATTTCTGTTGTTCATAAATTAGGACATACATATATGTAATCTGCTATCTTTAGTCTTCAGTACATCTATCAGATCAGATACTGGAAAGCTACACTCAGTATCTGATCAACTACTATATAAAGTATCTCATTATTTTCGCAATCATGGAGTTGATCACATGAAAGACTCTTGTTTAAACATGTTTTGGTGTTATTTCTCTTCCTACATATTTGTTCTTTTGTTGTTTCGTTACTTCCCAGTCCAACACCTTCATGTTGCTCCACACATGCTTGATCTGATCTGCTCAGCTGGTCAGAATATTGCTACTATATTTAATAAACCAATTAGAATGACAGTATCAAATGAGTTCCCACTTCTTAGATATACTTTAAGGTTTTGGAAAATTAGAGCACTACCTTTATTTCTGCGTAAATCAACTTAATACACATTTCAAACGACAGTGCAGTTACTCTGCAAGTTGTACTTCCTATTGAAAATGTGTTACAGATCTCAAAAATAAATGCTTCTGAAATACTTCAGGCAGTCAAAAGGTGTAAGAAAATTGGACTGAAATTTAAGGATGAAGACTGTTTCCCTGATAACTCACAAGCCTTTCTGAAGAAAAATAGCTCCACCCCTTCTCTTTGTCAAACTCCAACAGAAGTTCTTAACAAAAATATTCTTTTGAATGCAAAGTAGTTCGAGTTGGGCTTTGTTAATCTAACTGGATTTCTTCAAAATGCAGCTTCAGTCAGAATGACAATGGACTGAACAGCAGTTCAGAACACCTGTTACAGGAAACTTCCTTTCCCACAAAAAAACAGGATAGGAAAAAAGCCCTGAATATTACCTGAATGTTTCCCGAGTACCTCTTCTAAAATCATAGCCTTAAGTCGTGGCAGAGCCAAGTATGTTCTTCAGAGGGAAAAAAACCCAAACCAAATCACCTTTATTTTAGATCTGATAGCACACAGCTTTTGCTGTGCCTCTTAACTCATTCACCATAGGAGCTTGGAAGGAACCACGAATGATACCACAGTAAGTTTTTTTCCCTTCACGCTTGCTAAACTACTGATGTTTAACCGACTCATTTACTATGATACGTAGCTGTGGTCCCAGCTGTGAATCAAAGATTTGTCATGTAGCTCCCAGTATTTTGCCTGCTGAGTCTGATCAATGACCTGGAATGCAGTATGGATGCAAGCGCCTGAAGCATGTGTTACACTGACATAGCAGCAGGGCACCGTCAAAACCCTGCCTGATACTGATGATCTTTAACAGATGAGTAAGCAGCAGCAGAATAGTTTTGATACAACAATTATGATTTTCTCCTTTTAGCTTCTTTATCATCCTGACACAAGAAGTCAGTTGCCTTTAGAAACAGTTTTCGCTAAATTGCTAATATGCTTTTTTGTTTAAGAAACTGGAGAAGAATTGCCTGTCCTTTTACCCTGCCTCTCACTTTTGCTGTAAAACCTTATCTCAAAGCACTTCAGTAAATCTCAGAGAACGGAACATATTTGTCTCTGAATGCATAGCAGCCTTAGTGGACAGAAGCATTCTCCGATCTTAAGAAATAAGACTATTCCCTCAAATTAAAGGATAATTTGCACTTAATCTTGTGGGAAATAAAAAAATCATTAAGTATACGATGTTGCAAAGGTCTGACCCTTTGGTTTTCAATATAGAAACTGACCATTTCAAAACCTAAAAGCATATAATCTCTGAAATCTTAGTTCAAGTCGCACAGCATAACTCACATCTCCACTGTCCCAATTACATACAAATGACTACCACAGAAAGTGTGGGAAGGGGTCAGACTAAACCATCTCTTCTTTGTATGCTTGTGAACCTACCCTGAAAAGGACTCCCCAGATTTGCTGACAGACCCTGCACAGCCAACTGTTCAATTGAAAGTGAACATGTGAGCAAAGGAAAAAGGGGATATACTGGACACATCTTAATACCTCTAGATGATGTCATGTGACGTGACTGACTTAAAAGAATAAGGGCAAAAGATGGAAATTATATCGGTACTTTAGGTGCAGACATGCAGCTAAATCAAGTCTCAGAACAGAAATTTTACTGTAAATCCCTTTTATCTTGAATGTGTGCACTCCAGAATTACTGTGTGTATTCAAAGTAAACCGAATGAACAAACGAGGCAGGGTAAACAATTCTGGGTTTGACCAAAACTGTTTACTATTCAAGGCAGACCAATAGCTGAGTAGCTACTGGAAAAGCTAGTGAAACTAAATTAACTGACCTCATACTTATGTAAAGCCTAATTATTGTTTCACGCTATGTTGTAAATTTGCACTGCATTTAAAATTGATCTCCATACTGCAGTACACATTGATTTCTAGTTGAACAGCCATGCATTCTTAAATTCTTCAGTTCAATGAGACTATTAGTAAACCCAGACTAGAAATAAAGGTTAAGAGAAAGGCAGGGTGAAAAACAAGACAGAGTGAGTAAAGAAGACAGAATCTGATCTATGTATTCAGAATGACTTGCCAACTGGTACAAAAATATAAATAGAGGTAGAGATGGTGTGTAACTTACAAAACACCCGTAAGCAATGCCAAAACACATTAGACTGACTTAAAAAGAAGGGTGGAAGATAAAACTAACTGCTTCTGGAACACAGCTTGATCACTTTTCAAAGAGATTATATAATTTACTTAAGTTCCATTCCCTCCTTTTATCAGTCAATGACCCAAGAAACTCCTTGCAGGCTCTTGCTCCTGTTCATCACCTGCATTCAGCTGTGATGCACATACAGCTTCAGCATTTCATAAGCTGAAGTGGCAATGCCTTTGAAATTAACATTCGATTACACTTAAAATTAACACTATTCCCAAATGTCAGTTCCTTTCCCACTGGACTTTTTTTTCTCCGTTAACTGGCAATGAAAATCTTACAGCAAGATCTGTATTAAGAGCTCCGATGTCAAGACATTGGTATTCTAGGCAGCCTCAAATTAGAGCCTGTATAGCTGTGTACATAAATACGTATAAAAACCTTAAGAATCATTAAACTTCATCATAAACGTGGACCTTGAAATTATTTAAAGCATCAAATCAGTTCAAGAGAGTTTCAAAAATATTGCTCTGTAGGGTGAAGTCCACAAAAATGTGTCACATTCTGCTGGAACAGAATTTAGTATTTTTAAAAATTTGACGAAGTGGCGCTTGCTGCCTTCTCGCATGAGAGTTTGAAAGGGGACTTCTTGTGTTTTCACTGCCATTCTTGCACCCTAAACAAGGGATATGTGTCTGACTGAAGATTCCTTCTTAGCACTGAAGATGACAAAGGAAGATTTTGTAACCTCATCTCACTTTCTGAAAAAATTGAAGCACAGCACCTAAGACAGTTGCTTTTCCAAAAGCTCACCATAAAGACAACAAAATTCTGACAAGACTGCATCAGAAAGTTGTTAAGAAATTGTGTGCTTCCTCTGCCATTTCAATGCAATTAGGAATAAAGATAAAGGAATTTCTGAAGAAAGCAAATGAAAAAGTATTCTATCAACATTTACTCCTCCCTTTCTTCCTATTCCACAAAACCTGCATTTTTTTCCTTAATTGACACTGTAACCATGTACTTGATTGTGTGTGATTTGAAGTGTGTTTCTCTGAAGACAATGAATTAAAGAAATTGTGCTCGTCACATGAATAACATAGGAATGAAATCTGGAGAAGTATTTATCACGTTTAAAGGTGTCATATTTGAAGATCTAATTATAGACCACTCCTCAAATTAGCAGTAGTTTTACCTCATTCTCACTTAATCTCTCTCATTAAAATTTGTAATCACAGAGTAGCAAAATGCTGCATAACTACATAGAAAAAAAAGAGATATATAAACGCATAATCTTTTATCAAGATAAATTTTGCAAAGGATTCTACTATGCAAAGCTAAAGATGACTCAAAATTTAAGATTAAGCTTCAATACACTTACCTGTGAAAAGGAAGAAGATCAAAACCATGATCATGGTATAACCGAAATATAAAATGGTGCTCGCTGTTCCTGTGATTTGCAGTTTAGAGAAAAAATAATGTATTGCATATATTAGGAAATAAACTGCAGTGAAACCACTAGTGAGGAATGAACGCCACTGCCAGTGATAGTCCTAGAAGGGGTCAAGGAGAACAAAGCAGTATGAGTAACATTCCAAATTCTAATCCATTGACCCTATTACTGAATGCAGAGCTACTTTTTCTATCAGCACTTTATCCAAAAGTGAGTTTTTATAGTTTATCTACAGGAAAATCACCAGTAGAGATAAGTAACCTAAAGATCAGCATCAAACAGGCAATAATCTAAAAATGCAATTAAGCCACATCTACTATTGCCAGCCACAGAGATTCCCCTCCGCCACCCCCCCAAGGCTGGGCATGTCCAAAATGCACTTTGATTGATCAAAGTTAATGGATCAGTTCACCATCTTTAGATTTTAACTCCTTGCTTTCTGAAGATGACATACCTAACTTACCAGTACTCAATGCAGTGGTTTAATATTTGTCACAAGTCTTGCCAAAGTAAACTGCTTCACTTTTTAAAGACATTGTTTAAGCATGTCTCATCTAGTAATGTGTTTATGATGAATTCTGAAATACTTATTTTCAGTTACAAAAGCCTTAATTTTTTTGTTTTTGAAGCATTCTTAAAACAATACTATGTATGAATACTGAAGAATATTTCCTACCTCTGCACATAGATGGAAGTAGCAGAGCAATATTGTAGCCTCAGAACATGTAATAACTAAAATAATGAATACCAGAAACAGGAAGCCAAACATGTAATACATTTGGTGGGACCTATAAAAGGGATTTAAAAAAAAATCAAGATGTACACTGTGTTAATATTATTTCTTCATAAGCAGTAATATCAGGTTCACCTTAAGAATTTCCCTTCCTATTAAATTACTGTCAGTTGTGTGGCCATACAATTGACTGATTTATTTTCTAACTGAAGAACAGGAGTCTCATCAGCTCAGTGTGAAAACAGGGAGAAAGCAAGGCCAAAGCAGGCTGCTGGCTGGGATCTCAGGGAAAGAAGTGACTAGACATAATGAGTGAAATTACAGTTCCAGTGAAGTCAGTGTGACCTCTTCCACTGACTTCAGCAGAACTTGGATTTCACTTCACATTTCAATCAAAGGGGCAAAGCTGCAAAATCACAAGAAATGTCAAATGTTGTAGCTGTCTATGTTGGGTAGAGGCACCTATTCAAGGTTCAGAAACAGTTTAACAAGATCCAATAACCAAACTGTGCCAGAAGGAAGACAAACCCCCTCACACTAGATTAGTTTGTGTGCTATGAGCTCATATCAGAGTTTACTTGCACTGGGCTAGTTTTTGGTGCTCTATTTTTGAAAGGAATTACTCTCTGGCGCCTTTATAAAGATTTCACAAAATTTGTTCTTGATTCTATTTTCTACCAAAAGCAGTAATACTTTTCTAGACCAATAATAACTAAAGAAAACAAATTTTAATATACTTATTACTTCCAAGTCTATGCCATATGTCAGCTTCAGAGTCACTTCCGCATGGAATTCAGAAGAGGAACATAAAAAACCCTAGCAATTTGAATATTGTAGGTCAGCTGTAAATTGCTAAGCATATCACAGCCACTTCTACATACTTCAACAAGCAAAACAGGCACTGAGCATTCTGAACCACAAAATGTTAAAGAGATGTTAACAATTAAATTTGTATTGAACCAGTATTCTGGTAACCCTGCATCACCAAACATCAGTCAAAGTGTCTTGAAAAAAAACTTTCACAAAGAAATTACCACCTTTTATGACAGAGGAAATTCAAATACAGCGTGACTAACTTACCAAATACTATTAAGAATAAAGAACAACTGTATAAAGATACATCCAAAGGGTAGGATCCCTCCCATGATAATGCCAGGTAATGGCTTTGTATAGAATGATTGCTCAGGAATCTGACGAGGAATTTGATTTGTGCGAACAGGGTGTTCAATAGCCTTTAAATGAAAATAAGAAATTGCAAAATAATTAAAACATCAAACTACAGTAATACCTTTTTTCTTTCTTTTTTAAATGAGTGGTGGCATAAATCTACTATTTGTTTTATTTTGAGCATACGCATACCCAGTTACCTGCATACCTGCTTCCGCTACCAGCACAGCTATCAACATTTGCTCTGGTTAAGAAAAATGTGATAACTACAATCGACTTAAAAAGTGCCTTCTAAGATACTTAATTATTCTCTGAAGGTATTCTATGGGAGCTAAAGAGCTGGAATTCTGGCTTCCTATATAGGAAAACACAAAAATGTCTGAACTTACAGATCTTTAAGTTTGTGGGGCACAGTAAACCACTTTCAAACAAAGAGAAAAGAACAAATTTCATTATTTAAGACAGTTTGGTCACCAGTGTTAAAAGAGACATCATATAAATAAGTAAAACTGATCAGTGGAGGAGTAAATCCCAATTAACATCTGCCAATCGGTGTTAGCCACTCACAGAACACTTATGCAAAGAGATTCCACAAGAACTCTAGCAATTTGATCAAAAACAAGCCTCAGTACAGGGGCCAGGTAGGAACAAAAATCATGGGGGAAAAGTAGAAATGCATAACTTGCTTCCCCTTGTGCCTGACTGGGTCAACTCATTTTTTTTAGTAATGAAAGAAATGCCAATTAAAATAATAATTTTCCAGTCACTGCTTTATCCTAAGCAGTGACTCAATTAAATACCATGATAACTATAATCATTGTGGAGAAATGGTATGACTACCAACCAACTGAATATCAAGTCCTGAGACTGGATACCTAATGCAGTACTAAAGTAACTGAACAGAGCTGGAGCTGACAATGCAAGCAGCTTAGGTACCCCATTCATAGTGGGGTGAAATATAGTGAAAAATACACATAATTACAAAACGATTTCTCAAAAAGACTTACATTTTTCTTAAAACCAAAATAGGCACCGATAAATGTCAGCGGTACAGATATGCAAAACCAGAGTGCCAAAATAGCAACCAAAGTACCAAACGGAATAGCTGCTGAAGAGCCTTCTCCCCAGAGAATGAGGTTCATGATAAAAAAATCTGCAAATACAATTCTGAAAAATACATAAACACACTTAAAGCACAGAAATACTTAATAAACAGAGCAACCGCATTGTATTAAGATTTTACTGTAAATCTCAAAAATAAATCTCACACACACACACAAATCAGAATGAAGAGACCAAACAAGCAATTCTTTGTAAATCTAGTGGGACTGAACTCCAGCAGTAGCTGACGTTCCAGCTAAGCAATTTCAAATATATGCTTGTCATAACTACACTTCAGGGTAAAACTGCTTGCTGTGATTAAGCAGAAAAAATTATCACAGTATATGACACTATAAAAGATCAACTACAGTGTGGTCAGAGAAACAGTCTAGGGAATAAAAGAAACCAACCAAAAAGTGTGCCTGTTTAAAACTTACAACTATCATGATGCTCTTTCTTAAGCAATCTTTTCATGTTGTGAGAGTAAACAAATGCTTACTAAAAAAAAAATCCAAGGATGATATGCCATTAACGTACTCATCTATGTCAAAAGCACTATGATATTCTTGTAGCTTTGGAATAAAGGGATGATGTAATAAGATTTACTTGTACAGCTGAAACACAGACATTAGCTACGCATGTAAAAGCAATTTAATTATTTTAATCATGACGATATTCTCAACTTACCCAGGACAAAGGAATGATGTCAGCAGGACATTTGTTTTCCATTTCTCACCTCCAAATGCTGTATTAAAATATTTGACAGTCATCAAAATATGCATTAAGCTCAGAACTACTAACTTTCCAGTCCATTTACCTGTTATTCTTAGCTTGCAAATAAATAATGCGTTATCACACCCAAGTTTAAAACAGTAAACTAAACCTTCAGCAACAAAACAAATGCCCTCATCACTTTGCTTTATCACAGAGCTTCAAAGCAAAGAAAAGCTTCAGACCAAAGTCAGGAAAAGTATCTATGTAAACAAACTTTGTCTCTGACCACTTCATCTGCTAAAAGGAGGAAGTGGATCTGCAGTACTTTCAAGTCTTTTAAAAAACAGTTTAAACCTGGACTGATTAAGTTTGCACTTTCCAGCATTTGACTGCAGGTTTCAGGAGGAAAAAAAAATACATAAATACATGAAAATCAGGCTTAACAGTTTTCTTGAAATAGTTCTTGTCTATGAATCTTACAAGAAAGTCAGGACTAACATACTTAGAGGAAGTAGTTGTTCTCTCGAGTCTTAACAGCATTAAGAATCAAAAGACCAAAGGTAGTTTTATTTAAAAAAATCGTTACGAATTTGTGCTATGCTGATAAAAATTCTAGTCAGCATCCTTGCACATGAAAATATCCTGCTGGAATTCAGTGAAGCTGACAATTTCATCTGAGCACTGTCACAATGACATGCTGTTTTACTTCAAAAGTCAGAAGTGATTACAGTTACACTGATTTTAATTAAGTCTCTATTTCTTCTTAAAATGTTGGTAGGACATGGCAGCAGTTATTACGATTAACCATTTAATTTCAACTCAGATTTCACTTTTTAAATTGTATTGTTGAAAAGAAAGAAAAACTTTAAAAACTGGATATCCATTTCAGCTGCATTTTGGTTTGTGTCTCAAGTTATTTGTACATTATAAGGAGAAACATTCGTGTTTACGTGCTCTATACGGGTATGGACCACTTGGTGTTACAACATGAATATCTCTGGATCAGTCACTCACTGTTTTAGTAGTTAAACACAATTTCGAGTATAAACTAAATGATTCCCAATAACTATAATACAACATGTAATTATTATCTACATCTCCACCAGAGATACAATTTGCCATCAATACACTTCAAAATATCCTTCAACACACATAAACAGTATGATAATTCTGACCTCAATTAGGCTCTTAGTCCTAAAGTCTCCTTCCATTTAAGTCTAATTGGCTTGAAGATTAAGAAAAGGAATAGTTCGCTATCATGTCTCTACCGTTATGGAAAAACTTCTTACAAAATCAAACCCTCTTTTCCCAATGGTCCTCCCCACATGGAAATTATAAAATGGTTAGAAGAATGAACTCCAATGCCTACTGCCAGGCTGAAGTTCAGAAATAAACTCCTTCTCTAGCCCTGTATGTTCAGAACTAAAGTAGTCCAGAAGATCCAGCTCACTCAGTCATAAGGAGTATTTTACGTTGAGTATGGTAATTAAAACAAGCTGTGTGTGGAATGGCATGTTCCACCCTAAAATAAACCAGAGGGTACAGAGGCAAACTATTTGAGGTTGATAAGCCTGCCTTGAAACAATAGCTACCTGGTTTAAGCAAAGGAAAATGATATCAGCTAACTACTGTCAGGTGCACAGACACCACTGGGTTGATTTCTACAACTACATAACACCTAATATTCCTTCCTCCATGCCCCTGCCATGGTCTGGTAAGCACCATTCTCCCTAGGAACTAGCTAAAAAGAGATGGCAAGTCTCAGGCATGCCAGAACAGAGCATCATAATTTGGCAAGGGAGTTACTGAGCAACATCAATGGCTAAAACTAACTGCAAGTTTTCACTGCCACCCCTGCAACTTGGGAAACAGAAGTACAAAGTTGTTTGATGTAATGAGCTTAGTACTAGTAAAATGGAATTTGCTTCCCAATTCCATAAATATGTAGTAGCAAGAGCAGTTCAGGGTCTTTAGGCATGATCACATCAAACCCAATGTAACTGTGTCAGTGTTCTCTATGTCTTTTCTGTTGTTAAGGTAAGTACCAGCTCACCCTAAGAGAAACTACCAGCAGAACTGCAAAATAAAAATCACTTCTGCGATGACAATTGACTTTAATGAACACACGCCCTGTCATTTTAAATAACTTTTACTCACATTTGTAGAATCTGGCAGCAACATAGCCAGCTGGGGTTCCAAGCAGTACCCACAAAACTACAGCACAGGTCATGAGAGCTCCCCGGTTTGCAGGTGACAAAAATCCCAGGCAGGCAAAAACTGTGAAGAAGAGATGCACAATTTTAGAAAATAACTACACCTTTGACTTTGAGCCAGAACATCAGTTATCTTAAGATCTGTGTACAGTAAGCTGCATGTCTACTGAATCAGATCATCTGTTTCTAACCTTACAACTTAAGAAATTTCTAGACAAAAAAGTGACTGCCATTTTTACTAATACCATGCAATTAGCAGTGAAAAATCATCTGTACTCAACTAACTTGTCCCCCCACTTTATTACTTACACAGAGTTACAAAAGTCATTATTAAGATCTGTGTGCCAGAGCCTAGAAAAACAGATAACAGCATTCCTTTTCTTGGGGGCCTGAAAATATCACCATGAACCAGTTTCCAGCCAAATTCTTCTTGAGCATCTTCCTGTAAAGGAAACACACCTATTTTAATACAGTAGATTGGCATTTAAATAGCCTGATACAGAAATACATTTAGCTGAAAAAATTACATTTCAAGGAAGTTTTAGAAGGTATGTTTTAGACTTACAGTGGAATCCATCTGATTGTATCTTGCAATGTCTTTATGCAGTGTCCTCAACATAATCATAGCTACCATTCCAGACAGAAAGAGGACAATCACCAAGGAATTCATAATACTGAATTAAAACCAAAAAAGAATCATCACTCTAATTGCAATGTAAACACTTCAGTATAGCACTCTTGAACACTTGAAGACAAACTTCCTTCTCACCTAAACCACTGGATGTGAGTGTGAGGCATGGATTCCAAAATATAGTCCCATCTTGATGCCCACCTTATATTTTTTTCTTCCTGAAAGAGTAAACAGTTTCAGACACAGTCGGTATCCAACTTGTGAATTTATAAATTGATGTTCACACAAAGCAATCTTAAATCTTATGACAAAATGGAAATTTCATCTTGAATGCCTTAAAGAGAAAAGTTTAATAACAGCTACCTAAAACAAGCCTAAGATTTGACCATACCTAAACCATATCATGACCATATTATTTGACCAGAGTCTAAACTAAAAAAAATTCTGAATAGCATGAGCACCCATGTCTTCTTAAAGCATAAAGGCCTATCAAATTAATTTAATAGTGCTTCCTCTCTTCAATAATTACACTAGTTCACCTGAAATTCCAGTGATTAGCAGAAATATGCATTTTTTTAGAATATGCAAGTTAACATCACAAACACTGAGAAACTAAGCTCCAGCATAATATTCCACTTTCTAGATAGTGCTCTGACCAAATTACCCTTTGCTTTCATACAACCTTGTTTCAGTATCTACTACCAATACAGTTATACTCAGCTTACACTACAAGAAAGATGGGGAGATACTACTCCAAACTATTCCTTCAGGCATTTCAACAGATTATACTTATTGAGACTGAACAATCATTAATCAGAAACACTTCAAAAAGAGCATTTCTTTTATTTTGCAGAGTAAATATAAAAAGGAATAAACCACGCCAATCAACCTGAAGATTGCTATTAAACAAACTATAAATACTAGTATCAATTAACAGAAATGGCTAGGTGTCTTTCTGACTGGATGTTATTTCAGTAGTTTATAACATACAAGAGCAAGAATGCTTTCAAGTAAAGTCAGTTTTTCAAAATATAAAAAACAGCGGGTTAAAAAATTTAGTCAAGATCAAATATGTACTTCACTGAGGTACTAAAATCAAGTCTCAAAGCAAGCAACAGACTTCCAAACCAGCATCAACAATTCTACAATTTCCCCCCCATATCTACACTGCCATTTTCTGTCTTCCTGAGATGACCTGATCTTCTAACCTGTCGGAATTTCAGAAGATGACCTCTAAGTGATGTAGCATTGTGCACAGGACACACACACACACCTGGGCATGTCATTTTTTAAGGAAAAACACTATAATAATGAATGACACTAAGGTCATTCTTAATTACTAACATCCCACAGGTTTCCAGAAGTATTTGCTTTTCAGTACACAATTTAATTTCGGCAACATAACTTATGTGTCTCAAAATACAATTATAAGTTATGTATAGTACAACCCCTTCTGAACATTCCTACAATATTTATTGTATTTTGAACTTTAACATGCAATCCAGTACATTACTAGAGTCAAGAACGATCATGGTAATTCTACAAACACTGCTATAACAGGTTATAAGAAATGAAAGGGGTTCACACCTGAGAAACAGCAGCAATGTAATCATATTTTAAGGCCAGTGCTATACTGGGTACTTCTTATGGCAGTGGATCCCACACCCTAACTCAATGCTACCCTCCAGCTTTTAAGATCAACTGCCTAGTCTCCATTTCACCACAGCTGGACACAAGAACAGTCTTGACTGAACAATGGTCTATTGTTTTAAAAGACAGTATTGATCATGCAGTCAGTAGAAGGTTAAATAAAAATAAGAATTGCCTTATTGCTATTTTTTAAACTATTAATCACCAAGATTTTTACAGAAGTCCACAACAACAACAAAAAAAGGGGTAGACTCCTCCACATCCAGAAGAATCACAGACCTATTGAGGTTGAAAATATGAACTTCTGTGTGGAAACTATCCTCTCAATAAATACACAAGGAGCCAAGAAATCAAACTGGTTATAATCTGCACTAAGCGAGTGACTTGCATTTTGAGGTTTTCAACTAATCATGGAACAGTTTGGGAAAGAATGGGAAACTCTGGGAGACAGTTCGAATGGCAACCCCAAATTAAAAAAATAAATCACTTGAATGTGTCTTATTCTGGTGACAAGCAAGTACCACTCCTCCCAGAGGAAAGAGGAACAAAGACTACTAGATTCCTACTCTTTTTCAAATTTCCATGGGAGGAAGATCTTGGAGAGAAGAAAGCTTTGACAGCAGGAGAGCTGAAAATTATCAGCTTCAAGCTACCTACAACATAAATTTGCCAAAACAGAGTTTCTCAGATTTTAAGAGCTTGGATTGAAAAATAAATTACCAGGCAATCTAGTTAGCAACAGAAACTGTAATACTCTTAAACACATGTGTATTTCACATTCAGTTTGGGTGGAGTGGTACACAAAATTGCAAAGTGTGTGGTTAAATCCCAAGCCATCTTTGACATAATGGTTCAAATAAAATTTTAAACTCACAAATTCACTATTCTGAGGTAATTTTAGTTATCCACTTTCATAATTTAGAGTACTGATGCATGATTTTCAGAAGTAACTACTACAGAAAGCTTAGTACTCACTTGAAAAGAAACTGAGTATGTGTAAGCAATTTTGACTTCTCCGTTAGCCTTATTACTTATGTCCATAGGTACTCCTGAGCAATCAGGGTTGTCTGGATGAGTATGCTTGTAACTGCGGGGAGAAAAAACACAGAATGAAAAATGCTTCACTGAAAACACTCTTAAGAAAGAATTCATTTATCTTACAAAAGCATCATTTTCATCTAGGATTTTTCCCTTAAACAAAAATTGTTCTTAATGTCTCATAAACCAAACTCATATGAATTGTATTGTAAGCATAGGACTTTTTGATACTTTTTAGATAAAAGTTACATCTTCTGAAAACTATAGAGAGCAGTCTCTAAAGCAGAGAACCAAAAAATAAAGAAGTCTGAGTACTAAGAATCTCCAAAACACTCAAAAAGTTACAACAGAACTACTAATTTCTGTCAGAAAAGGAATACTTCCATTGTGATGCTGAACCAACAATATAAGATGCTCAGTTGTACCAAGAATACAAAAGAAAGACAAGATGCTAAGAAATAACAAAACAGACATCAGTTGTGCAAAAGCCACATAGACATCAGAACAACTTATTAGTATATTTGTGAAATCATTCTATTCAAATCCTGATTCCTGAAAACATCAAATGTTGCACTACCCGATTACTTCTGCATCAGGCACTCGTGGCCTATTCCGTTAGAAGATAAAAGTGTTCCCCAGTACTTCACTGAACACATACCACTTCCAGGTTTTAGTTTATCTTTTTTTGGCTCAAATAGTGCACAAATATCGATTGAATTCAGAACAAAATCACGTTGGACTGTTCTACATTGCTCTACATCAAGCAACAAAAAAGCTCATCTACAAGTAACATATCTGAAGACATTTCTGACTAACAACACATTCTCAAATCAAAGCAAGTGTCTTGGGATGGACCACTGTTTGATGACAAGTTACTTCTGAGTACCAACCTTTTTGGTTCAAGTTTAGCAGCAACTAGTCTTGCTCCCAGAGCTTCATTTTCCACAACATGGTAAAAAATCTTTATATCAACATGGTTGAAGATATAAAAAGTATCTTTTTCATGAAATTCTGACTGCAATGATAAAAGATGATGTTAAACAATCCAAAAGATAAAGATATTTGCCTTAGGCAGAAACTCACATAACAGATTTTAGACTGTGTACAGTTTTTTTGTCAGGAAGTTCTACAAGATGAATGCAGGATTCTAGGAATACAAAAACAGTATAAAGTCTTTGCATTAAAGCCTTGCATTAAAAAAGACAAATTAGAGAAGTTAATGCTAAGAACTGTCTTACTACAGCTGAAAAGTAGAAAAATGTAATTCAATATAAAATGTAATTATAAATATATGCATTAAAATATTCTGCTAACTGAAGATATCCCATTTTATTTAACTGACATAGCAAACTGAAAAGAATGTGACAACATTCATATCAGAAGCGTTTCATAAACGTTAGCTATTTTAAAACACGCATATCTTCCATAGATTAAACAGAATCTTTCAAGACAAACGATGTGGATAATTGTTCTCTGTGACAGAACCACCTTTACATTTGAGAGCAAAGATGCACAGAGATGAAGTGCACGCAGCAGCCAAGAATGCTGAATACAAACTTCAGGTAAAGGTAAACATCAGCTTGGAATTTACACAGTAAAAGAGGTTGTTAAATCACAAGCATTATGTCTATGGAAGTCCAATTAGTACTTCCTCAGGGTTCTATCCACACTCCTTTCTACAACCCCCCTCAATTATAAGAATAGTTTTATAAATTGTTATTCTCAGTCCTTCAGCTATTCCTTCAAAGGTTATTTTATTTAAAAAAAAAAAACAGTATTTAAACAAGATTAAAAAATATTGCCAGATTACATATTTGATCATAAATGCTTCCCTTCATATGAAGCCGCTAAAACCAATTCATTATGCAGGCAAGGAAACAAAAGTAAGAACTGCCATCTTTTGTAAGATCCATTAAGTAAAACTAACCATTTTGATAAAGTTGAAAACCTATTCCAGTTCCCAGTGACCTCTCTGCAGAAGAGGTCTGCAGTAACTTTAACAAATCCTGCACTTTCTATTCCCACTTATTTACACAATGCTTACAGTGCATTTAGCTGGACCTCCCCCAGTTAATCCAATAGATCTATCTCTCACAGGAGAAACTCTGTTCACTCAGAAATCTCATATTTTGCCTTCTTCCATTATCCCACACAGCTTTAGAGAAAGCAGTGCTTGAAGAATTATTTCCATGCAGAGGTACAAACACATCTACGCAAACCCATTTCCATGAAAACACTTCTACCCTACAAAAACTAAGTCCAAGCCTTCAAATGTTTAGACTTCCTAGGCAACGAAGGATGACAGGCTTTTCTTCTCCTTCATGTATTAAATGCTATGCACATCCATCCCTCCCCCCTCTCTATCTTTTAGCTCACTTCTGTATTATGCAACAGAAGAGATGAGTCTCCTAGAGTTAGACAAGGTTTACAAAGTGTGGTACGTGCAGAGGTATCAAAACACCTAGCTTTATGCAACAAGGGTGCTTAAGATATTGAGGACTTGCCACAGAAAAATGACATAAGAGAAATGCCAGTCATTACATTAGTAAAAAGAGGATATTAATAAAATAAATAAATTCATAAACATACATTAATAACACAGGCATCTTTGGGACGGCCATCTTCTGTAATATAGCAGCCAATAGGGAAACCAGGATTGCAGAACCTCTGGCCATCTTCAACATCATAACACCAGGTCACAGGCATGTTGTCCACAATCCTGCAAATGGCACAGTGACATGTCACAATCTTTCAAAATATGATGGAAACAAAACATTAATATTAATCTAACTTTGCTATGCTCATTATTGGAAGATTACCTACAAGAATAACACTCCTTTCAGATTTTAACTCATGGGATTGCACCAATTGCCAATTCGGTTTCCAAATGAGATATAAGCATGTAGCTCTTCAACTGAAACTTGAAAAAAGTTTTTTTGGAAAAAAAAAACCCAACCAAAAGAAATGAGAACAGTTAAACATTGGAATAATCTTTCCAGAAGCAGAAGAATCCTCTACACTGGACAACTCTAAGACTCAGCTTGACAGGGTTCTAGATCATCTCATTTAAACTATGTATCAGCTGAAAAGGTTGGACCAGATGATCCCTGAGGTCCCTTCCAATCCGGCACTCTATCAATATACTTCTTTAGAAGGTGGCTTGGAAATAGGAGGAATACTCTGTGACCAGAAAAACATTCTATTGACTGGACTAGTTTCTAAAGTCCCCTTGCAAACACAACACAAAACTCTCCCACTCCAAAGTCATAACAATTTAACATCTTATTATTTTGCCTTTTGAAATGGCCAGATTCATGCACTAAACAGGTAAAATGAACTTGATAATTTCAAGTATAAGACAAAACACAAAATAAATTTGCCTACACATACATACAGTTATCCAGCTTCCTCATTGCTCTTCCACTGCAAAATACATTTTTCATGGCACTCAATTTTTTTATTTTTCATTAAAGCTAAAGTGCAAGTTTAATTTTTTTTTTCTTCTTGCTATTTAAGTGAATTCCTGACCATTGACCTCAGTTGTAGTTCCCTGTGAGTATGGAATGTTTTAACTACTTGGTTTACATGAGCGAAAAATTGTAAGTCACCGCATTTCGGAAAGTATTCACTTTCAAACCTCTCTCCACTGTCTATCTGCTGCTTTTATATTATTGCCTCACAAAATTTATATTCAAATTACCTAGAAGTCCTGCGCCCAGTAGGTTTATAGTTGTTCAGTTTCAAAGAAAAATTTGTGAAGGAATCCCATACCCCCAGGAGCAGTTGCAGAAAATTATAAGACAGTAAGACACAAACAGTATCCAAAATGATACCAATAGTAACAATGTCAAAACCCAAAATATACTTTTAAACAGAGAAAGAAATGCAGGGACACATCAACACGTAAAAGGAACAAGTGAAAAAAACTCAAATTATTTCTTTATGTCATGACGAAGTGTTTTAAGCAGCTGAAAGATAAATCCCAAAATAAAGTTATTCAAATAAGACTTAAAATTCAGTAGCTGCTGAATTGCTCCATTGCACTATTAATTGCTCCAAGGTATGTTTTTAAAGGTCTAATAATAAACTTCACACAGAAGATGTGAGCCAGCTGTCACTTTTTCTGCAAGACCTCCCACTCAAAACAATACAAAGTTGTAAAACTTACCAAGCTACTAAATATCCTTTACAGTTAAATGTCTCATCATAGCCACTAGGCTATTAATGTTAAGAGATAACTGATAATACCTGATTAGGTACTTTTAAATACCTAATTAAACACAGGGATTATGACTTCACACAACAAAACCAAACCACTATTTAGTCTGCTCTGTAATGTAACAGTCTGTAAAGTAGCACTATTTTTTAAAGCACTTCAACAGATGGAGGTGAAGAGTGGTACGTGCTGCCTTTTTTGCAGAACATGAAGATTTGCAGCATCCCGACCACAAGTTACCAGCTAGAAATAAGCAGCAATGTTCTTGGCTCACATTGACACAGGGGAAGAGGTGAAAACAGGCCCTCCAAAAACACAGTTCCCAAGTTCTCAGGAGATTCCAAAGACTATCAGAGTCACAGGAAGCTGCAGCACCAATCAAATCCTACTCACTTCACCATACTACTACGGGGTACAACTCAGTTGCTAATTAGGAGCTATTCCAGATGCAGATTCATTACACTTGGACCATATTTGGAATTTTACCTCCCTAATTAATATGTGCTAGAGATAACTGTTGCTTTTGATAATATTCTAATTTCATAATCAAAACCAGGTAAAGAATTAGCCTATTGCAAATGAGTTTGGATGGGATAAAGCATCTTCAGCAACGGCATACTGAGCTGCCTTCAAGCAGCAGTGCTGGAACAAATTGATAGTTTAAGAAGCAAATATTTTTTCATTGTTAATCTTCAAATTTAAAATGACCCGAAGAGATTAGACATGTGGGGCAGATACGCCATACAACAGCGTTCTTATACGTCTCTCTAGAACATCTGGTGATGAACATTGTCAGCCAAGATATCAGTATAGCTGTGTCAAATTCAGTATGTCAATTCCCAATCTTATTAAATGGCTTTTAAAACCTTAAGAGTACTTTGCACCATCTGTGTTCTCTGGGAATTTTATGATAAATTGAAGCCAGATAATAAACCTCTATTAAATCCTCACTAAAGCTACCTTGCTGATCCCTGTACGACACACTCCTGAACCATACTCCTGGACCATGCATCTTTCATAGCAAAATCCAGCCACTTTCACTTTGTGAAGCTGTGGTTGAGGATGAGTATCACTACCATACAGACAGAAACAGGCATTCTTCATGCCACTGGTTCTAAAGTTTTCAGACAGTGACCTAGCAAAAAAATAAAAAGTGGTAGTGCTATGAAAAAAAACTAAGAATTTAAGTACCACTCTAAATTTAAAGGGAAGTTGTTACATTGAAAAACAGAACTACACCTTACTAAAATTGAATAGTCCTATCAAGTTAGCTGTGCAGGCTGAAAAACAGATATATACACAAAGTATATTTGTAAAACAGGCGGCAGGGAAAAAAAACAGTCTAAGGCACTTTTCCATGTGATTAGTTTTACACAGTTCTGTTCCAGTTTTCATCAGCTTAAGCTTTGGGCTTTCCTAAAAAAATACTTTCTTTCTAAGTGTGACAGGATCATAGCCTTGGGGAATCGTGTTTCATTTATACACCAAAACACACACAAATTTTAAAGCTGAAGTTTTATACCAGACCAACATGTATCAGTGAAATTCAAAGTGCTGTGAATATTATAAATATATGCAGTATTGAATAGGAATATAACCAATCCAGCATGTTTGAACTGCTACTTATGTTAGCATTAGGCATATAAATTTTGAATCCCTGCAAAAGTAGCTGTACTATTCAAGGTTTCTTTAGTATGTCCTTGTTCACCTTGAATAAACATATGGCTACTGCCTGTGAACCCTTCTGACCTAATCTCTCAACTTCCAACCATACTAATTTTCAAGAGGTTCCAAGAAAGATTTACATCAGTGAGCTACAGCGTACCCCTAAAAAGGGATATCCCATATCAGCTCCCCAGAACAGTCGAAAATGCAGTCATTGCTTTTCCAGCACAGGTGGCTGTTTCAAAACTGAAGAAATGTAATGTGACATTACAGAAAAACATTTCATAACATTTCACCTCTGTTTTTACTAGTATATCCAGAAAGTTTTATTTAAATGTAGCATAATTTATTTAAATGTAGACCAAAACATTTGTTTCGGTGAAGCAGGGAACACACATTTGGAACCATACGGGCAATGTGGGTCAGTTATGTTCACACATTACTTGCAAAGACGTGTCACAAGAACTCTGAAAACTTCATGCCCAAGTCCTTCCTTCTAACCTTACACCCAAAGGCTGCTCTTAGCACAACATATCGACATACAAAGCACTATACAAACACCAACCGCAAACAGCACAGCTGGGTATTTCCAGTGTCAAGATGGAGCCTGCTGATAAACATCTCCCAGCCACTGGATGTTTGTGCAGAGCATAGCTACACCCTAACTGAAAATCAGCATGAGATTCAGTATATATATCCATGCCCATTGGAAAAGGACCTTGATGTCCAAGCAGAAACAGAGCCCCAGCATGCTCGAAGACAACTCAGATGGTTACAGAGGAATGCAAAGAACAGGAAAGGACAAGTGTTTATGTGTTCCTCAAAATTATTTCATTAATTAAATTTTGTTGGCCACCCTTCACTTCCATATCCTACAAAAGAAACAAACTTTGCACAAAAGTCTTTCAGAGCCATTGAACCTATCTCCTGCACACAGGTCTGAAGAGGAATGCAAACGCTGTAGAGGAAAACAAAGACAACACAGCAATAGAATGAATGCCCCTGAATACCGTTCTCAACTTAAGGTAGAATTAACTTCTACATTTACAGATGCAAAGAAATAGCAGTATTTCACAGTAAGCACAAAGTCACCACAAAAATCCAAACAGAGCCTTCTGTTTGGAAATAGATTCATTTCCACTGTACCTGGGTGCTTATCTTTCAAATAAAGGAAATTTTTTTATGAAGGCAACAAACAATATAACATCTTTTATAAAAACAGAAGGGGAACAGATTCACTGCAAATACCTAGTGTTCATCTGTATTAACTTGCAAAGACAAATAATAAACTAAGTCAGATTATCACCAACATAGCAGACTAACCAAACTATGAATTTTGATACCAGCTTACCAATGATGTTGATAATTCAGTAGCATGCTTTTTTTCAGAAAGTCTAATTTCTGCTTATCTTCTGGCTTTGTGGTATCATAAGTTTTTGTACAAACAGGTTTACACGTCTCCTTCTTATTGAATGTGAACTAAGAAAAAAGAAAGACAGATGAGCAAAAAGATCGTAACAAAATTTGAATCTTTTCAGTATTTCACAAAGTTTCCTCTACACATTTCTAATTACCTATATTAGTATAATAAAAATACCTAACGAATTACCAGGTATGCTGACCTCCAGAGGAGGTTTTTATATTGGTGTGTGCCATAAAACCCTCCTGTGCTCTACACTAGGAGCTCCTTGTTACTGATTAAAATCTGTTTTCTGCAATGATTTACCAGACACGTCATTTGACCTCACAGCAGCAATGCTGTCCCAGCCAGATTCAATTGATAATTTCCTCTCTTACTACATGTAAGAAAGAAAGCGAGAGGTTCAGTCACTATAAAAGACAAGCTGAGTAATACCATTTATAATTCTTCCATTTCACAGTTGTGGTATTTTCAGGTCTGGTTCAAAGAAGTAAGAGTACTCAATTCCATCTAATAAGGGGACAGCTGAGGAGCAAGTATCAGGTTTCGGCAGCTCCCAAAGAGGGATGACAACCTCCACAGCATTTCAGACAACATCTTCATGATGCATAGTACACAGTTACAATCAGGTTAAAGTAACAGATTTCTGTTACGTGAAACTGCAAATATGGAAGCTCTTTGAGATAAAGCCCTTCTGAAGAGATCTTCAAGGTTCATTACATCTGAACATACATAGGACCCAACATCCCTTGCCAGAAAACAAACCCTGTAAGGAGACGGTTCTATCCTTTCTCCAAACAATACTTGGCCAAGGTTTTCAGAGGGACGCTTCTTTCCTTCTGCTTGACAAAAATCAAACCTGAATTAGAGAAAAGATACAAAAGTTAGTAAAGTATTCTCAGCTGCAAATATTAAACCTCAGCGCTTCCAAATCAACACCTTTGTCACAAATAAAGAAACTACACAGCTTTCCCTCTAGACAGTTTCTTCCAAGAATGAAAATCACAGTCTCACTTTTGAAAAAAAAAACACAAAACAAACTCAACAATCGAACCTTTTCATCAGCTATTTCAGAACTCAGTTTATATTAAACATGGTAGCATAAAAGCTTCCTTAAGTAATTAGAAGTTTCCTACTTGAACAAGGATTTTTGCAAAGAATTAAACCTTCACATAGAATTTCATGACAGCTCTGTGAGAAAAGCACATGGGCCAGATTCTCAAGCAGAGGGAATAATAAAAGCAAAAAAAGTACATATATGCACACAGAGACAGATATTTTACAAACACTACTAAACAAACAGGTTATTGCAGTTTCATTCAACAAAGCATTTAACAACACATCCTACAAGTTTTTTCAGTGTAATTTCAAGTATATTATATTTGTGTTCATTAAAGTGCAGGCACAACTAGTGCTTAACCTCTTCAATATTAACAGTCAAAATATTTTTTGAAGCAACAACTTTACATGGTTATACCAGGCTCTGATAAATCTTGTGCACTCCTATGAGGTGTGCCATGAAAATATTTAACACCTCATTAAGATAATTGCTGGGAAGTTCACACCTCATTACCACTTTAAGTCATTTGGCTATAGGCTACTAAAGACAGCAGTAACACTTTGATCTACAAAATGATAACTAATGTTGAAGAGTCAATATTACATATATATATATACACGTGCTTTTTAACCTTAAGTTACTTTAAAACAGTGATTCGAACTACATAAAGGCCTATGCCCTAATTCTAAAGTACAAGCAGGAAGAAGGAAGCAATATATGCATCCATCTGCTTGAAAATTCTGTATTTGCAAACGTATGTTAGCAAAATACATAGACATTCCTCACTGGCAAACTGCTGTAGATAATATGTAGATAATACTGTAAGAGAAATTATGTTAATCTTGTTGGAAGAAGTAACAACTTAAATAACAAACACTGTAATGTACTTACGCAGTGTATTCGTAGGGAAGGACAGACTCTACAGAGTCAAGCCTGTTCACAAACAGTTCGATTCCAGACTGAAAGAGAAAATCAGCAGTTATATTAAAGCACTTCTTCAGTTCTGATGGATATATAAAAATAGATTCATATGACTAAGGTAAAGGAAAGCTGAAAATGTAATATTTGTGTAATTATGCATCTTAAAATATAGGATCTTGTGTAATGAGCTATTATCTGCTGACAGCATATGTACAACACTATCGAACCATCGCAAAAACCGTGACCACATGACAGAACCACTTTAAGGCTAACATTCAAACGTCAGGATGGCATGAAATTATGCACAAGAATACTACAATTGCCACAGTTGTGAGTGTTTTAGTTTAATGTACCAAGTTGGAGCCATTATTAGTCATTACCACAACTTCTGGGTAATAAAAATCTTAACAGAACATGAATAAAAGTACAGAGAAGAACAGTACTTCTCCCTATAATTAAGCTGCCCCACAATTTTACCTACACATCAACTGAAAACTGCACTATGATGATTTAAACAATTTATTCAGATTTTTGAAAGAGAAGGCAAGGATATCCGCATATACCTTCTTAAAAAAGTTTAACAATAACTATAGCAAATCTTGAGTTAGAACTTGAAATTCAGTCTACTGTGGTTTCAGACTACTCCAGTCTACACACATTAAGTACAGATGGGATAACCAGCTGCTACAGAAAGAGAGAGGTCTCTCACACTTCCCACTTAGTCTCAAAATCCCTACCCTTATCTATTCTAGTCCCGCAGTCCCAACACATTTCAACTGTTTACCTTACATTGTCTTCAGCAGTTATCTGCTTGCATAGTAAACCAATTGAACTGGCTAAACCAGGAAAAGACCCCCCAGAAAATTTTAAAAAGCAGTTTTTAAGCATCGTAGCAAGTTGAACTGTCTTACTATGCAATCAGACAAGAGCTGCAGATAACAAAAGGAAGGTGAACGCTTTCAGAACAAGACCTCTCCCTTTCAACAGCAAGCCATCTACTTTCTCACCATGAATCCACAGAAGAGTTTTTTCGCCCTACGAAAACTCACTCAAGTTTAGCCAAGCCAAGAAATTCTGGAGGAGAAAAAAAAGAAAAAAGAAAAAGAAAAAGACAGAACTGTTCACATGTGTCTGTAGCTCAGATACTTCAGTCAGGTACTGCATTTTACTGATACACTGTAGATACCCATGTGCAAGTCAGGATGCAGTTCCATGAGAGGCAGGCAGCTGAGAGCTGTTAGGTTGACTCAATAAGTGAAAACATAACTCAGTGCTCTCCTCTTTCCTCTGCCCCAAGCCATATAGACCTGCTGCTTGCCTCTGGGGAACACAAGCTTGCCATGTTTCTGTCAACCACTTCAACTTACCAACACAGCAAAAAAACTAGTTTGGCAAAAAAGTTGGATAGTTCTCTGCTATGTTAATAAGCTCAAAAATAGATTTAACATATAACACAGCTGGGACAATGTAGATGTCAGAAACACATTGCCCAGAGGAATGCAGGAATGCAATTTCTTACTTCCAGCAGCAAGGAATTAAACTGCCTCAGCTGGTCACAGAACCACAGCCTTAGATTAGCTGTTTTTCATTGGAGATTTACCCAAATACTCCAATACTCCACAAGAAGTACATGCATCTTGATAAACAGTTTCACACACCACAGCAAGTCCCCTTTGGAGCCATTGGTATTCTTTTTAAACCAAGTAAGGATTCTTAATGCTAATGCTAAGCCTGCACAGACGACATTCTATTTCTGATGATAATTCTGGCCATAAACAGGAAAAGTAGTCAAATTGAGCTTGCCCAAGCAGATTATCAGACAGCTTGGAGGAAGGAGGAAAGTCACGAGTCTCATCATTCTTGTGCTGCTGGTACATGCCCCACTAAACAACTTCCCGTTCCACCTCACCAAGACGACCCAAAGATTATAACATACAAACAGAAGCATTTAAAGACCAGCTCTGTGGATCTAAGTCAGCAATGCAGAGTAAAATTCAATATTGTTACTGACATCATAATCAATAGTGACAATTTTAAGAACTCTGGGAGAACATGTTAAAAAATAAGGTTGTCCAGGGAAGCTTAGTTTTACCCTCTTATATAAATATTACAGTACAGCAGCTATCTGATGGCATATTTTTTCTCCTCACCAGACCCCAGACTACATTCAGTTGCTTATGACATGAAGAGAATTAGATGTGATTTAGACTTCTCCGTATACCCACATCTCCCTCAGTATGCAAACTGTCTGGCAAGAGGTAGAAAAACATAAGAGGAGGCTAATTTCAGAAAGAGATGTTTCCAATAATACACCTGTTGAGGTTATCCGAAAATGCTTAGCTAGCTACTTCATCTACACTACCTAAGCACCTCACTTCACATTCACAGAATTATAAATTCTCAGGATAAGGAGACAAATGTTTTGTACACATCATGTGAGAGGAAAAAAAATAAAGACATCTAAGAAAGATCACTCCACAAGCGTCTCAGGTTGGTTACAAAAGACAGACAACCTGGTTTACTTGACTTTAAAAAAACCCTTTTGTGCCACAATCGTAGCTTAAAATAGGAATAATTCAGACATCGCAATATTTTTCAGGGATGTTGTGAAAAAACTACGAACAGTGGGTTGAAAGTCTTAGCCTGTACTTGAAGAAAAAATTCCTTAAAAGGGTGGTGCAGCACTGTAACAGATCACCCACAGAAGTGACAGATGCTCCATGCCTGGATGTTCTCAAGACTTACTCAAAGGTAGAGCTCACCTGACCTAGTGTTGGCAACAGTCTTGCTTTAAGCATGAGGTTGGAACATGTGGCCTCCCAAGGTCACTTACAAACACCATTTATATGATCATATAAAACAATGTCCACAGAATATTTTGCTACCACAACAGAAGCAGCACAGAAACAAGAGTGAAAACATCCACAGTTATGTGTTAGGTTCAAGATTTGGCTAGTTTGAATGGAATGATACACTTAAGTAAGGGAAAAAACATTTACAGCAACTATGCCTTTATTATACGTTTCGCTCATTACTTGCTCTACTGATTTACAACAGCAAATGGTTAAAGTTAGTGGAAGGTAGTTCCCAGAAGCACACAGTCTAAATAAGACTGCTATTCTGAATAATCATGGACCAGTGTTTAATGTAATACAGAAGCTGAGACCAGGAAGTGTGAGACAGATGCTTTCAACAGCAATAAGACAAGGGATCATAAAAGCTATCAGTCTTGAACTTTCTCATTCAAGTCTCAAGGCAGGGCCTGGTGTAATTTCCATCACAGCAGCATCAGCAAACAACTTCTAAAGCTCACCCAAAGAAGCAAAGACTATTTTAAGGACAGATCCCCTACCACCCAATGTCCTTACCAATAAGTACTTCAGTTATGTGAACTTTCTTAGTGTTTATGTAGGCATCAAAATGAGTTCCAGCTTCACTTGAGACACTAGGACCACGAAGCCACTACGCTTCAGATTCTGGCAGCCAGGAAGACACAGCAAGGAAAGTTTGCCTTGATTTTATATTGGCTTGCAGCCATCAGCTGCTCACTCCTGCAAGGAGTCAACATCACACAAACCAACCACTCCCCCTCCCCCATCACTGTGATTCTGACGTTCTGCAGCTACCCAATAAATATTTAAAAGTGCCTGAGATAAGCAGTTGGGGGGGCACAAAAATGATCAAAGGCCCAGAACACATCCCCTGTGAAAAGAGGCTGAGAGAATTGGGTTTGTTCAGCTTGGAGAAGAGAAGACTCTGAGGAGAGCTTCTTGCGGCCTTTCAATACTTAAAGGGGGCTTATAAGAAAAGTGAGGAAAAACATTTTTGCAGGGCCTGTAGCAATAGGACAAGGGATAATGGTTTGAAACTAAAAGAAAAATTTACAATGAAGAAAATTTTTACTCTGAGGGTGGTGATGCAGTGGAACAAGTTGCCCAGAGTGCTGGTGAATGCTCCATCCCCTGAAGCATTCAAGGCCAGGTTAGACGGGGCTCTGAGCAACCTGATCAAGTGGAAGGTGTCTCTGTCCATGGCAGGAGAGTTGGACTAGATCACAGAATCATAGAACTGTTTGGGATTGAAGGGACATTAAAGATCATCCAGTTATGGGCAGGGACACCTCTCACCACACTAGGCTGCTCAAGGCCACATCCAACCTGCCCTTGAACACTTCCAGGGAGGGGGAATCCACAACGTCCCTGGGCAACCTGTGCCAGTGCCTCAGCAACCTCATCATTAAAAATTTCTTGTGAATTTCTAGTCTAAATCTTTCTCCTTACAATTCAAAGCCATTTCCCATCATTCTATCACTATCTGCCCTTGTAAAAAGTCCTTCCCAGCTTTACTCTAGGTCTCCTCGGAGCCTTTTCTTCTCCAGGCTAAACAACCGCAACTCTCTCAGCCTGTCCTGATAGGGGAGGTGCTCCAATCCTTTGATCATCTTCATAGCTCTCCTCTGGACCTTTAACGTCCCTTCCAAACAAAACCACTCCTGCCTATCCTACAAGGGACCGCTGCTGATGGCAGTGGGAACCGAAACACACTAAGAGCCCCGCCTAGCACAAACTGGCTACAAACCCTCTGGGATACACACATACGCACCCCCGCACCAGACTTCTGTCCCTGACTCTTCCCCCCCCAATCCCCCCTCCCACAAGACACCCACAGTCCTCCCAGTTCCCACAAACACACACGCACACCCCCTCTCCACACACACAGAATCCCCACACAGAGACTACTCCCCAACCCCTCCACACACTTATCCCAGCCCCACAGACCCCCTCAAACCCCCATACACAGACTGTCCCACACAGACCGCCCCCAGACCTTCCCACCTCACAGACTCCCCACATGCAGAGACTTCCCTTAGACAGCCCCCTTCCCCCCCCCAGATTACTCCCCCGACACCACCACACAGATCGTCCACACACAGACTCCCCCCGCAACACGAAAATACCCCCCCCGACACCCCCTCCTCCTCCCCATACAACCCTCCCCCAGATCCCCTCCAGCAGGAAGACAAACTCAGAGACCTCGCAGCAGCCCAGGCCCGGCGTCCCAGGCCTCCCACCCCCCGGGTCTCACCTTGCACTCGGGCTTCTCTTTCCCGGCCTCACAGAAGTTGACGGGCGCCAGGCCGGGCAGGTAGAAGGTGGCGGCGGGCGGGGAGGCGGCGGCCGCCAGGGCCGCGGCGATGAGGAGGCGCCTCAGGGCCATGGTAGGAAGGGAAAGTGGGCGCGAGCCGGCGGGATCCCCCGGGTGTCTCGCGCGCGGCAGCAACGGCGGCGGCGACTTCCTCCGTCCTCCCCCCCCCGCCCTGACGGGCGCGACTTCCGGCTTCGCTCCGGCGCGCGACACGTCACCCCCGCGCGGGCTGCCGGACGGAGCGGCGCGAGGCGGGGGCGGGGCAGAGGGGAGGTGGGACCGGCGCGCGCGCGCGCGACGTAGCCGGGCCCGGGCGCCTCCACAGCGATCGCTTCCGGGGGAAGCGCCCCTCCTCCCCCAGTGCTTGTTGACGGTTGTCATGGCAGCGCGGCACCCTCCGCTGGGGAAGAGAGGGTGGAGGAAAGACGGGGAGAGGTGGGAGACACCGCTCCGTCCCGGGAGCGACCCTGGGGGAGAGAGCGACCCCTGGCGGTGGGGAGCGACTCTTGGATGCGGGAGTGACCCTTGGGTAGGGGAGCGACCCCTGACGGAGGGAGCAGTCCCGGGGGTTTGGGAGGGACCCTTGAAGGGGGAGAACAACTTCTGGGAGGGTGGATCGGCCCCTGGAGGTCAGAGCCACCCCTGGGTGGTTGAGGCCACCCCTAATGGTGGGGGCGACCCCTGGGGGAGGGAGGAGCCACGCCTGGAGTTGGGAGCGACCCCTGGTGGTGGGGAGCGACCCTTGGAGGTCGGAGCGATCCTGAGCGGGGGGAGCGACTGCTGGATGATGGGAGTGACACTTGGAAGGAGAGAACAACCCCTGGGAGGTGTGAGCTATTCTTGAATGTCAGAGCCCCCTCTAATAGTGGAAGCGACCCCTGGGGCAGGGAGCGACCCCTGGGTGGAGGGAGAGACCCTCGGGGGAAGGAAGAGCCATCCCTGGATTTGGGAGCGACCCTTGGTGGGAGTGATACTGAAAGTGTGGGCGAATAAACTCTCTTAAGACTCGTTCTTGAGTTTTAGAAAACTAAGCGTCTTTATTTCAGTGCTGGATGCGTGAGGGAATGATTTCCATCAATCATGCGTAACGAGACAAGAGCTGGGGACAGGATAAATATCCTACTTACATGCATATGTATAAATTCTCCCAGAAATCTCGTGCATATTCTATTACTTTCCAAAGACTAAGTTTAAATTTATTTTGAACTTCACAACAGCCAAATCTCCGCTCATTAGAGCTTCGGAGCCAGCCTGTCTGGCCTTGCATTCTTAGATAAGGAAAGAAGTAGTATCTGGGAACAGCACTATTTAAAAAAACATACTCTCAGAAGAACAATCTGTGTCTGTCTAACTTTCAAAAATACCGTTACTTAGCGCTTTACTGAAGTTAGTTAGAAAACTAATTCTACAGAACACTAATTCTACTTAAATCAAAATATTTCACTTTTTGTAATAGTAACAACTTCTTGTATCAGGAGGAGCGACCCCTGGAAGAGGGTGCGACCCTGGGGGAGGGAGCGACCCTTGGGAGAACAACCCAGAATCACAGAACGACCTGAGTTGGAAGAGATCCACAAGGATCATTGAATGCAACTCCTGCCCCTGCACAGGACAACCCTTGGGAGGGTGGATCAACCCTTGCCTTGACTGGAGGGACCAACCCTTGATGGTGGGGAGCGACCCCTGGCAGTGGGAGAGATCCTTGATAGTGGGATCCACCCTCGGTGGGGGGGACTGACCCCTGGCGGTGGGAACCAGCCCTGAGTAGGGAGTGACCCTTTAGAAGAGGGAGTGAGCCCTGGAGTTGGGAGCAACCCCTGGTGGTGGGGAGTGACCCATGGGGAGGGAGCAACTTCTGGCCAGGCTGAGCGGACCCTATGGCTGTTCCACTGTCCTGGCTCTCTCTTAATTCATTTTGTCTCTTTATTTTTTTTCCCCCATTCCCAAGGTTTTCACTCTGAACAGAGAACAAGTAGGATCTGGAGCATTCTTAGGGTCTGGAGAACAAGTCTTATAAGGAGCAGCTGAGGGAACTGGGGCTGTTTAGCCTGGAAAAAAGGAGGCTGAGGGGAGACCCTATCGCTCTCTACAACTGCCTGAAAGGAGGTTGTAGCAAAGTGAGTGTTGGTCTCTTCTCCCAAGTAACAAGCAATAGGACGAGAGGAAACACCCTCAAGTTGCCCCAGAGGAGGTTTCATTTGGGAATTAGGAAAAATTTCTTTACTGAAAGAGTGATGAAACGTTGGAACAGGCTGCCCAGAGAAGTGGCAGAGTCACTGTACCTGGAGGTGTTCAAAAAACATGTAGATGGGGCACTTCGGGACATGGTTGAGTAGGCATGGTGGTGTTGGGCTGATGGTTGGACTGGATGATCTTAGATGTCCTTTCCAATCTTAATGATTCTATGATTCCATTCTATCACAGTTCTCACAGCTTTCAAACTGAACTGAGGCTGAGACCTCCCACCAGCTGAGTAGAGTCAGGGAGAGATGGGCAGGCAGGCAGGTAGGTATTGACTCTGTTGAACATTCATTCCAGCTCAACTTTCAGACCAACCCAGGTCCACGTTCCCTCTGTCACTGATGGCTGGTATCATATGGCACCATCTACCAAAAAATCTCCACTAAAATTCCCTATAGAAAGGGCAAGCAAATAAAGTCCATTGTTTTGATAATGTAGGAGAGGATGTTGCTCAGATTCCCATTTTACCTGTCTCTGCTTCCTAATATTTTCCATCAACCTCTGTGCAGCTTTAGAAACTCCGAACAACAGCTTGTAATGAAAAACTATGAATGTTGCAACATTTTCACTAATTTCCTTGATTCTCACAACATCTTTGATTTCCATTCTTCTATTTGTTACAGGGTTTGGAGGATATACCGGTTGCTCCCAGTCTTGAAGCAGCTATGGTGTTACTAGAGAAGTGAGTACCGGGACTGTCCGGAGGGATGTGTGCTCTGTGTCTTGTAACACAGTGTTCCAGTGTTTGAGAAAGCGATGAATGATATGCCTGGCTACAGCAGCCAGCCAGAGTGGAGCTCCAGGTAGGTTAATTCACACAGTGTCTGAGCATATACAAGGTTGAGCACCTAAACTCCTAGGCTGCATAATGTAGTCCTTAGGCAAAGTTATTTTAATATATTTTTATCTATTTTCTACATTACATAAACCATTCTTAGTTTTAGATAAATACATGCCAGTTTATATCATTACATACATAGATGTTTTTGAGCTCCCTGTGTATTTAAAATTTAAGTTGTTCATCTACCTTTCTCATTCCTAGGTCTAATTCCCACTTGTCTCATCCTCTGGATATCCTAAGAGCACAATTCTAAGATCAAGCCCTGTGACAAGCACAACTGGGGAAGAAATCCCTGTTCCCTGTTTTTATTTAAAATTACTCATGGTTAGGGTAATCAGGTTGTGAATGACCCAGGTTCAGTTCCTCTTCTGTCACAAGGGTGTTCAAACATATCTCCCATTTCCCAGGTTAATATTCCAAGCAAATTACTTTTGTGGGCCTAATTCTATTCCTTTTCATGAGAGTATTTAAAAGCCTTTGCCCATTCATGTCATATTCCTTGAGAACACTCCAAAACCTGCACGATGAGAAGGAGTTGTGGTGTGCATTGTGTCCTGTTTAAATCCCTCTTCTTATTCTGCCTTCATAACTACAAAACCTGCTGACTCAGAACAATTTTAAGGGGTGAACTGCCTGTTGGTTCGAAGGGCATTTCAGTGGATGTGATATGTATGCTATGATGCTCCTTCCTCTCTGCTCTACAAAGTTGATGTGGAAAAACAGTTTGTAGGCTGTGTTATTAATTCAACAGAGCAATACTTTTGGAGCAGCTATAACCATGGGTCCTTGAGATCCAATTTCAGCCTGGGCAAACCCATCTTCTCAAATTTAATGAGAGCTTCAGTGGGAATTTGCTTCATAATTTCTCATCTTAAATTCCTTCCCTACAGGTTTTATAGCCATAGGTTACAGTTCAGGGAGCATTGTTTTAGTATCAGAAGAACAAGTATCACAGGTTTCATCATGAGAATTTACAAGGTTATGCAAGACAGTGAAATAAAACACAGGAAAAAATACTGTTTCAGAAATTAAGGAACCAATAGAAGGTTCAGTAAAAGAACAGCCTGGTTTTTTTCATGAGAAATTCTTGTGATAAGGAAATATAAGAAGATAAAGTGGTCAGAAATTACTGGGAAAATAAGTGTTATGAAAACTTTTAGCACTTTTTTTGTTATGTCAAGCTGTTGAGAATAACTTTTGCTATTATTGTGGTAGTTTTCACCTTTTGCTGCTGTGCCTGGGCTGTGAGGGATGCCTTCTGCTTTGGGGGTTTCACAGCTCTCATCATTTAATTCTTTATTTCAGAAACACACTCTTAAAAATTCCTTGTAACCTATACCTCAGCAGTTAGTGCCTTCTCCCAGCATATTCCCTCCCTTTCCTGAGGGTGTTGAAACCCGTTTTTCTCACTGTAATGCCTTAGCAGCCAAGCTGTGGGGCTGTGAAATAAATATTCCTTTCTTTGGAGGGCACAAGCACACAGCTGAGATTCCCCTGCTATGGGATTTAGGGCTATAGGTTACAATTTTGTGGGTGTGTTTTTAGTACCAGAAGAGCAGAATAATCTTCAGATCATAGAATAGTTTGGGTTGGAAGGAACCTTAAAGATCATCCAGTTCCAACACCCCTGCTGTGGGCAGGGACACCTGCCACCAGACCAGGCTGGTCAAGGCCCCATCCAGCCTGGCCTTGAATACTACTAGGGAGGGGATATCCACAGCTTCCCTGGGCAACCTGTTGCAGTGCCTCATCCCCCTCGTTGTGAAGAATTTCTTCCTAACATCTAATCTAAATCTTTCCTTTTCCAGTTTAAAACTGTTTCTTCCCATTTAAAGCCATTAATAATACCCTACTGTATAACGTTTAACAAGCTAACTGGATGCAACTTTACTGCTAATAGTGATTTCAACATATATATTTATTTAAATGTTTAATATAAGTTATGAGTTTGTTACCTGGAACCCGAATCTCCCTTCTTGCAGATGAGTTCCTCTAACAACTAAAACAGAGATTGTAAAGGAGCACAGTGTTTTTCTCTTCTGCGACAATCTGCGCTAGTAACTTAACAGTAAATTCCATATTTTGGGGGAAATCCCCTGCTGTTAGGTAGTCCCTAGATTAGCAGTTTGGCCATTTTTCTAGAAAGCAAGAAGTATGGGTAAGGACTTTATCAGGTGGAGGTGAAAACTGAATTAAAGTCCCAGATGACTGTACCATCAATGATCACTGGTAACAATTCCTCTCCCTGCCAGCAGGTGTATCCAGTTTGTCTGAGAGCTTCTCACAAATGAAACAGGCTTGTGAAGATCAGTGCTGCTTTGGCCTAGGAAGATTTGAGTAATGCAGTCCTGCTAAGCATAAGATACTTCTGCAGCTGATTGGAGGCCAACCTTTAGGGAGACTTGAGCTGGTCAAATGGAGGGGACTGTGTGCCTCTTCAGTGAGAAGACAGCAGGGCAGGGTTACAGCTCTATGCCTCAAGTGGAAGTTGAGCACATCAAGTGCCCTAGTCCTTTGGAGTATCTAAAGCTTCCTTGACAATAGGATCATGTCATTGTCTACATTATCTGTGGGACTGAGGGGAGTGGAGGCATGGCATAAGTGCCTCCCAGTCTACGTGGATGGATGGCAGAGTTGTCTTCAAGGCACCAGGACAGAAATCCTGCTGGTTTTCCTCTCTCTTTCCCAAAGCATGATCTTCTGGTGGGTAGGAGCTGGCCTTCTGCACCTCAGGACCATTGCAGCAGCCATGTTGCAACCTGTGAATTCTTTGTGGGGCTTGGTGACGTACAAAATGTGCTTCTGCTTCTGGTCAAAGTAGAGCTACAGCATTCCAGGAAAAGTATATCCTCTTGAACAACAGCCAGTTCTCTACTTAAGTAAACAGTGCGGTGTTCAGAATCGTCATGCACCCTGTAGAAACTCACCTGTGTGTGCCATTGCTGTCTTTATTTCTTTTTTACGACTTGCGAGTCTGTTTGGTCTTCGGACTCCTTTTTTTTTTTTTAATCTTTATTCAGACATTAGATTTGGCATTTCCGGTGATTTTATGACCAGCTTCAAATTAATATTTAACACAAATCATTTCAGGCTTTTGGTGTACTGTAGAGGCGTATATCCTTTTCCACGCTGTTTCATATGGCACTAGAAATGTGCAATCAGTCTGATACCTGGCTCACCAATTTAAAAAGAGAAGGGACTGACTGATAGAATAGGCAAAGAAGAGCTCTGTCAGGTAAAAGCTGCAGCATTCTAAAAAGAAAATGCTAAGATGATTGTAGAGGCATCACTGTATATTTAAGGCTAAATTCAGTTCAGTGGACTCCTTTGCCTAGGCCATGGGGCAGAGCCTTTGGAGAAATGAGTGCACCAAGACGGATGTGGCGATGCCTTGCAACAAACACAAACCAGGCTTCTCAAGGAGAGAGAGGGGGGCACGTGGCACCAGCTAGTGCAGTCTGAGCACTAATGGCCTCGGGAGCAGCTGCATTTATGACTCTTTTCAGCAGTTGCTGTAGGTAAGGTTTCTGGGAGGTCCCTGGTGAATTTTAAACCAGCACAAACAAAATGTGGGAAGGTTGGTGCCTGCTTGGCCCATCTGCCATATTTGGAATGGGTCTGGTTCAGGCTGTTCCAATTAGTGTGTAATAATATAATTGTTGTTCACATTAGTACCAATATAGGGATTGGGAAGAAGCAAACCTTTATGCAGGAATATGTTTGTGGATAAAATAAAGGGGAATGCTTTCTTTTTTTATAGCTGTGTGGGCCCCAAATCAATTGAATGGGTTACCTGCTCAGCAGTCAGTATAGTCAGTAATTAATAGTTTCAGTGTAAGCTTAAATAACCAAGCTTATCCAAGTTCCCAAGCTTAAATATCACTCTTGGTGAAGTTGTTTTCTCTCAACTGGGAAAAGAAGAATCTGTATTTTTTTTCCTTCAGGAAAAGACTGTTCAGGATCTTTGACAAGAGTTAAACTAGATTTTTTGGGATGTGAAAAAGGAGGAAAAAAATTGTGTATTAATCTGTATCAAAATGATTCACACACACACACAATCTGGTTATTATCAGTTAATCTGTGATCACGTTTCTCAAGTTTTCTGTCCTCGCCCTGTAACCTTCTCTGGCATGATGTATTAATACGTGCAGTCAGACACAATATTGACAAAGATCTTTAGCCAAGTCCACTTCCTGGTGGTGAGTTTTACACCTTTCTAAAACAAATCACGCTTCTGAAATTCAGATTGTGGGAAGCCTTCTGGAACAATGTGGTAAAGGCTGAAGAGCTGATTTGGGATGTGGCTGCTGGAAGTCTAGGCAAAACCCAGGAAGGTACTGAGGCAGTTAATCCTTTTGAGACTCCTATTTTTTCCACTAATTTTAACTGGGAATTATGTGCCAAATTAGGAGCCGAGTGTTCAGGTACATTGAGTTTGCACTGGGCTTCTTAGGTCTTAATTTCAGTCTTTGACTTCTGTAAATGGTGCAATGGGTATTTTTTGACTTATAGAAAGAGTAATTGTTGCACTGATTTCCCCTCCACGCCAGTACTGCAGGAATTGCTCTACCAGCTGACAGGCACTGCCTGGTATTCAAGTTTCTAACGAGGACTGTAGAGTGCTCCATATGAAGCACTGTTTGGAAAGGGAGTTTCTCAATAATCCGTACAGTTCCTGGAATTTTATGCCCTGAAGTAGGAGACAGACTATCTGTTGTAACTTTTTATCCCACTTTATCAGTGTGATCTAACTGCCACCATGACTGTTCCCCTTGAAGGCTTAAGCTTTCTTAGATTTCAGAATATTTTTGTCTCAGGTATGACACAGTGTATCATCACTTGACAAATAAAAGATGAATTATGTAAAAAAAGTCTCCTTATTTGTTTCAGATCTTGAGCTTTTAAGTTTCAGACCCTACTCCCAGTGTTGAAGAAGGGGGTAAGATGGCAGTGCCATTCCCGTTCCGCTGCTCTGCATCACCAGGCTTCTCTCATGGCTACTCCTTACTGATCTGAGGGAATAAAGTCAGCCCTGCTGTCATCAGGCTCTGAGGAATATTCCTATCAAAATACAAAAATCCTGAGCTGGTGAAAAGGTGTCCTCTAATACATCAGATTTTCAGATAGCAGAGAAAGTGGGATTGGGGCGAAGTGATGCTGGAGTGATGGCATCCCTACTCCTTAGGAGCTAACCTTTGCTGAAATAGATTCATGGGAGCCACCAGCTAAAATGACGTATGGGTTGTCCTAAATCATAGAATCACAGAACAGTTTGGGTTGGAATGGACTTCAAAGCCCATCCAGCTCCAACCTCCCTGCCATGGGCAGGGACACCTTTCACCAGACCAGGCTGCTCAAGGCCCCATCCAGCCTGGCCTTGAACACTTCCACAGAGCGGGCATCTGCACCTTCCCTGGGCAACCTGTGTCAGTGTTTCACCACCCTCATTGTGAAGAATTTCTTCCTAATGTCTAATCTAAATCTTCCCCCTTCCAGTTTAAAGCCATTCCCCTTTGTCCTGTCACTACAAGTCCTTGCAAGAAGTCCCTCCCTAGTTTTCCTGTGGCCCTTTCACATACTGGAAGGCAGCTATGAGGTCCTCTCCAGAGCCTTCTCTTCTCCAGGCTGAACAACCCCAATTCTCTCAGTCTGTCCTCATAAACTACACCAAGCATGAGGCTTGTACGCTTATCAGATGCCACAGAAACAGCAATGAGTTGCCTTTGTCCCATCAGGCAGTTGCAGTGGTGACAGCTCCATGGGACTGTTCTTGTACTTGGTGAAGCAAGTGGGATTGTAGGGCATACTACCTGGGATGTCACCGGTGGGAAGGTGGCCTGAGAAAGGCCTCCAGTAGTCCTGCAGCTGGGCAATGCTTCTGCTGAGCACTCAACGTTTGGAGCACGTACCTGGGCTCAACCCCCACCAGCAAACAGTAATCTACACGTCCGACTCCTGCCCCTTGCACCAGAGTCAGAGCAAGCAGTGCCAGGCAGGAGACAGGTGAAGAGGTTGTGAAAGAAACAGCTATCAGTTGGTGACTTGTGCTGCGAGGCAGCAGGCGAGCAACCTTGCTCCATTTTATGGTAGTGCTTCCCCTGCAAGTGCCTGCTGTGAGTGAAATTGCCTGCACTGGTGCTGTCCTTTATCAATTTCACTCACAGCAGGGCCTGCAGGTGAAGCATTTCATTGTGGGAGTCTGACTCTGCTCTCTCCTTGAAGCCTGAAATGGAAAGTGGGGAAAGGAAAGAAGGTAATAAATGGCTGGACAAAAGCAAAAGCAGGACAGAGAGCAGCAAGAAGGTAATTCTTAAATGGTAATTAGTGCACCCAGCCCTCTGATTCTGGGGGAATTTGACACTGAAAAGAGCTTTACTTAGCTATCTTTATGCTTATAAGTAAAAGAACTTTGCAATTAGAAATGAAAACTTGTGAATAATATGTTCAAAATACTATGTAAGATGATGTGGTTAACATGAAAAGATAATTTTCTTGATCTTCAGCCTAACAAAAAATTATAGTGGCTGTTTCTGGAAGAAGTCTAGGCAAAAAAATATGTTTTCCTCTTTTTCTAACATCTGTGTTTCAGATGCAGATCACACTCCTCACTGAAAGCATATAAATATGCTTTCATTTGGTTGGTTGGTTGGTTGGTTTTGTTGTTGCCATTTTTTAAGACAACCTGCATATGACTTTCAGTGTTGCTGAGTGTTTAATGCCAGTTCTCTTGACTTCAGAGAGAAATTCAGCATCCAAGATGAGAACCGTGCAAAATCAGCAACAACATTTGAACATCTGACTGCCTGTTACTGGGGAAAAGAGCCCATTGATTCAGGGATGGGGATGCTGGTGCAGCTTTTAAGTTCACAGACCCATCTCCTTCCAGCAAGTCCTAGGATTTATGAGGAGGGGGCCACTGTACAGAGCTGAAGCATTTGACCTGGTTTCTGACTCAGGGGAATTACTTGCATGGAGACTAGGAGGCTGATTGCAGAGCTGCAGGCATCCTGCTTCAGCTGTTACAAGCTGACACCTTGAACCAGGTCCCTTTGTGCAGCAGGAGACACGGGAAAGTAACGCCTATACCACCCATACATCTCATAGCACCAGAAACTCTGTCCTAGAAATGGATTCACGAGGCAACCGCACCATGTAGCCCATCCCTGAAGTTTTGAGGATATAGAGCAGCTTTTTGTTTCAGTGATGTGAGGTGTACACAGCTGTACCTGGTGGCTTGCAGTTTGCTGCTGGTTAATGTGGGAGAACTGGTTGAGAGGCTGCTGCTGAAGGAAGGTGATCTGGGTGGAAAAGATCACAGATCAGCAGAGCTCTCAAATTTCAGGAGAGGAGGGAGTGAAAGCAATGAACTAATGAACTTAAACTAGAAGACTTCAGCCTGCTCAAAGAGTTGGTAAATGCAGTCTTGTGGAAAGGAATTTTAATGGGAAAGGGAGCCCGGGAGAACTGTCGGCTCCTAAAAGAGGCACCGAAGATGTGATGAAAAACTGCCCTGGTGCAGGAGGTTCGAAGTAAGAACAGAGGAGTGTGGGCACCTAGGAAGATGACAGTCAAAAAAGATGGTCTAAAAGGTGGCTTATAAGAAGACAGTACAAGGAAACCTTCTAACACTGTCCCGTATGATGCTCTCACGAGCAAGCTAGAGACACATGGGCTTCATTAAACTACAGTAAAGTGGGGCAAAAAGGAGGCAAGGGATGAGACAAATGTAAGACAGAAGAAAAATAAAGAGATGTGGAGAGGGAAGAAGACACTAAACGGGGTCATTTTTTTCTTTGACCATACAGGAAACATCCAGAATAAAAACCCGACACAGTATTACACATCTAGTGTTGTAGTTTTATGCAAATGCCTCTGTCTTCACAGCTGTGGTGTGTGACTGTAAATAGAGCCTGATTTGCCAGATCAGTAAATACAAACGTGCTCCATGCCAACAAAAATATTAAGAGCTTTTGCATGAAGGTTTTTGTTTCCTCAAATGAAGAAGAAAAGCAAGCAAACCCACTGCAGCTCCTCCCATAAAGAACTTCCCTTTTATACTCTAGAGGGTGGGGTCTCTTAAGTTCCACAAATTTGAATGATTAAAAAAAATTAAAAGATGTGCATTTTTGTAATGGGTAGATTACAAGAGGTAGTTTTGCCAGCTCACACCCACAAACTTGTTTAATAACGTTATTTGCTCCCTTTTGCAATTAAACTTCTTTCTTAGGTGTCCCTACTGCCCTTGCAAAGTGACTTGTTAGGAGTGCTTAGGTAATTCAGAGGAATGAAGTGTACCAGGAGGAGGGGTAGGGGTCCTGGTATTGGTTTTGTAAAACATCTCCACTGACATCTTTTTTAAGCATTACTTCAAATACTTTAAAAAATTTTGTCAATGTGTCTAAATCAATAACAGGATGGAGGTTTAGACTAAATTTAATTAAATTGGCAATCAATGGGATTAGAATGTTGAAAGCTGATGTAAAACATCAGCTAGGAGATTTATAATCTCTGTTTTTTCTGTATTGTGAGTTCATTGTAAACTAGAGGAATGTTGAAAATTTAGAATTACTTTCTGTTTTATATTTTCCACATCTCACCAATGGTAACAAGGTTATGTACATTACAGATAAACACAAAATTACCTCTTTAATTTACGAGTGCTAGGAGAAAGGTTGATCAGATGTGAGAAAATCCATGCATATTATTTACATAGAAAAGAGACAGAAATGCTTGGGAAATTCTGGTGAAAAGATGTTGGCTCTCTCGGTGACCTTTTCTCTTTGGAAATTACAGTATATTCCCTGGGAAGATCTTTTGCCATGCTGTACATGATAGCTGCGCAGACAGGCAGGAGCAGAAAATAGAGGCTGTTGTGAAAAGAGTCTCACCTGATGTGTAAGTTTGCTAATAAAGCAAATCTCAGGATACTTTTAATGAAAATAAACACTACTACATAGTAGCTACGTCTGGAAAGTTTATGTTGCACATCTCAGATAGAGATGTTTATTTGTCATTCTTGGATTTTGATGAGCAGGAATACAGTGTAGTGATGGATTTTTTTCAGATTATGCGATCTCCTAAATAGTACAGCTTTGTAATGTGCAGAACACTTGCAGTCCTAAATTAAAATAATAGAAAATTTAAGTGTGGAAAGAGTGATTGCAGCTCATAACATGGCGCTGCGGCTATATTCACATATATTCAAACTGGATGCACTGGCCAGTGTATTGTGTGTGGATGTTTGACAATGCTGTTTCAGCATGGATGAGTTTCCATACTGTTACTCTTTCACATAGCTGAGTGAGTGCGGAGTGGTAATCTGGGAGGCTGGCATTTCATATGGCAATGCAGTCTATGGATTCCTATGGACTACAGAACCTCTTAGTGCTGCATTTGTGTTTGGAACATGTTGTGTGCTCCAGTTTTGCAAGCCAAAAAAAAAAGAGCAGTCTATAATGACTTGGCCTGCGAAGAATGGTGAATGTGGAAGCAATTACAGGCAATCAACAGCTGAGTCTGCTCGTGCCTCAGCACCTCTGGTGCAGAAGGAAAGGCTTCATAATGGACATAATTACGTTTGCATGATCTGGCTGAATGGAAAATACATACAGTTGAATATGCAACCCATGCATTCATTGCTCTGAGTTGGGTGGCATGTTTGGATTGCAGCACAGAAATGTTGTTTGGATGGAATTCTGGAGATCACCCCACTCAAAACAGGACTATCACCGATGTTATACAATTAGGTCAGCCAAGCTGTGAAAAGCCTCCAAGGAAGAAGCTTCGACCACCTCTCTGGATCACCTAGTGGAGAAGGTTTTCCGAATGGCCAATCTGAACCTCCCCATAAGCCATGCGTGACTGTTGCCCCTTGTTATGACCTTTGGCATCACCAAGACGAGTTTGGCTCTGTCATCCTTGTACTTGATCTTCAGGCAACTGCAGACTGCTGTTCGATCACCCTTACAGCTCCTCTTCACTGAGAAAAACAATTCCAGCTCCCTCCGCTTATTTCACACTGCACCTGTGCTCCAGACTCTGGACCATGGTGGCAGGCCTTAGGTGGGCCTCTCCAGTTTTTCCACATGCCCCTTGAAGCAGGAGTTCCAAAAGAGGATGCTGTACTGCAGGTACAGACCTACGAATGCTGTGCAGAAGTCCAGTTCAATCTGCTGGCCAACCACCCTCCTCCCAACACTGCTGAGCATCCGATTTGCAGTTATTTGCAACAAGATCAAAATTGTACCCTAATCTCATATTCCTTTTGTCACCCACTGTAACCCCCAGGTCCTTTTCAGCAGAGCTGTTACTTCCTAGATTCGGGTTATTCTATCCCAGCTGCAGAACATTTTGCATCTACTTGTTGAACTTCGTGCGGTTTCTACTGGGCAGTCCTCAGGTTTTTGTCAGCCATTCCCTTAGTTTAGTATCATCGCAGATTTGTTTGAGGATAACACATTTATGGATTTGCTTTTCTGCCTTCTCATTCAGGTCTTTGATGAGAATAAGGAATGATACTAGCACCAGTATCAACCCTTGGGGCACTCTGCTTGTTACAAAATGGGCATCAAGACGATCACTGCCCTTTAAGCCCTGTGGTCCAAGCAAATTCCAAGTCACCTGACAGTGAAACAGGTGTTGGACCATCCAACAGACATTCGACCCAGACTTCCTCAGCCTCCAAATCTAAGTGTCCTGCAACATTCTGCTGCTTGCTCAAGGCTCCTTATCATTCATTCTTATCCATGACAGAGAAGTCATGGATATGCCCCATCTCTGCAGGTGTTCAGGACTGGGTTGGATGAGATATTCAGCAACTTGACCCAGTGGAAGGTGTGCCTGCTCATGGCAGGGGCTTGGAACTGGATGATCTTTCAGGTCTCTTCTATGATTTCAGCTTGCCTTCTGATACATGGGACAAAATGCAGAGAGAGGCTGGTTGCTGCTGTGGCAAAGGTACATGGTTCTTGGGCTTGCTCTTCTTGTAATTTTTCACATTTTTAACACTATGCTGGGGGCACAGTAACATATCTCCAGGAACCACAAGCTCTTTCAGTAGCTCACAGCCCCCAGCAGCCCCTCAGCGTGTATCTCTGTGACACCACGTGCCTTAATCTCACAGGATCTATGAAAATTTTCCTTCTTGACTTTCTTGATTTCCCACACCCACCTTTGTTGTTCATATGCCTCACATATGCATCTTCATTCATTTCTCTTCTATCCAGATGTTTTTGTCTGAATGGTGCCCACTTCTCCTGGCAAGCCAGCCCTGACCCTCCATTACTAACATGAAGTATTAGTGTTGGAGGTCCCAGGCAACAGTGACTCCTGTGGGTGGGTAAATACCTGTGGGAGGGCATGGCCATGGCCCACTGCCCTTTTTCCTTCTCTTTGCTCTCTCACCAAGCCAAATAACAAAGCATTTGCTCCTGAGAAGCAGATGGGAATGAATTGGCAAGGAGCCCGGATTCCTTATAACTTAATCTCTGCCTACTCAGCTGTAAGTAAAGGGAGTTTTATCTCAAAGAACATAATTCCTTTGGCTTTGCCACCAAATATTTGCTTGCTGGCATCTTTTTTCCTCATACTGTTATCCCAAGAGAAGAAACGGGAGAGATAGTCTGAGATAGTCTTTCTCCTGAGAAAGATTATCCAAGGGCAAGGGAGAATTCAATGAAATTCACTGAGGCCATTCACTGAAAGGCAGATTACTTCTGATGAGGTTGTCATGCCACTTAAAAGCTTTTATCTCTCTATAAAATGCTGTGCTGCCTCAAATATTTTAATAGAAGGAATTCAAGGCATAAGAAACTGTGGTCTTCCACTTTCTTCAAGGACATTGGGCTGAGACAGATGTGCTGAGGAATTCCCACAAAGACATTGCAAAGTCTCATGGTGGTAGGCTGCACCTCTGAGGAGTTTTGGAGTCTATGTAGAATTTTTACTGCATTGGAAAGCTTATTTTGTTAGGAACGGACAAAAAATTAAATCAAAAGTAAGCTGACAAGTGACATCATATTTCAATATGCAGGAGATCACAACCATATTCCTTTACCTAGAATAGGGCAACAAATCTTTAAACATCCATGATCATCTTTGTCAGACAAAGTGCAAATGTGGACTTAATTTTTCTCCATTGACAGTCTTTTTGAGTTCTTACAGAACTGGGAGAAGGGATAGTAACAAGTAACTCCTGCAGAATCTACAGCTGGGTTGCGGCCCAAAATCCATACAGAGACTTGAGGTGCCTTCCCTCTTCTCCATTTGCCCACTATTTTGGATATATTGCTCAGTGAAGGGGGAAGTGTTGTCTGGCAGTGAGTGATGGGTAGGTGTGGAGATACTGTTCTCTGGCATCAAGTCAAGCAAGGCTGAAGTCAGAGACACAAACTATGAACATGTCAGATACACCTGACATGTCCTGAATGCTCTCCAGACCCCAACTAAAGCAACAGTTTCCATTTATATCTCCCTAGTAAGACTAAATCTTCCTCTGCTGGAACCGGGGAGCTCCCAATGGATCCATCCTGGGTAAGGGGTTGGAACAACTCCTGCAAAAGGAGCTGGGATTTTACCCAGGTTGGCTGCACCAAAAGCCCGGTTTATCTAAATATTCAGACAGCTGCTATATCACCTGGTCAGGAGCCAGTGCAGGGATAGAGGAGTGGACTGCATAGGGCACAGCAGGCTGTCAGGAGAATGGGAGGGCCATTCTGTCTCCATTCGTGGGGCCGCATGGTTTTTCTGCACGAGTGGTAGCAACCTGTAATGTAAATTATCCATCTGCTGAGAGCAGAGGGCACCTGGTGTGGCACTGGCAAAGTGAAGGATCTGGTGCAGAAAAACAGTGCTGCGGGTAGGCAGGCAGCGAAGACCTGACCACGAGGGCACCAGTCATCTCCTGCTAGTTCTGTTTGGGGCTATATTTAGACTATTCTGTTAATGAGTAAAAGATATAAGAGAAAATAACTGCTACTTCTGTGTGCACAGTGGTGACACTTGATGGCACATCAGAGGCCAAGAAGCCATACCCAAGACTACCCTGAAAACACCTAGGGAGTGTGGGTACCCTGAGCTGTGCTGCTTTTCTTCTTCTGCATGGTTCTCCACGGCCTTGGCAGCCCTGGCAGAAAGAGGAGGTTGCACTGGTTGGTGAGCCATCTCCGAACATCAACCGCAGTGGTGCCCGCTCTGAGTGGAGCAGCCACACTTGTCCTCCCTGTGCCGCCAAACAAAAGGCTGCCAACTCACTCTGGACCTCAAACCAGGCCCCCGAGGGTGGATGCTGAACATTCCCCTGCTGCCTCTTGATAAGCTTTGGTGCTTTGCAATTCCCCTTTCCAATTACTGGCACCGCTCCCTGGGCTGCCCTGGGCTGGCTGAGCTTGGTGTGTGTTGCTGGCTGAACAGTGATGCGGGGGCTGTGGGGCTCAGGGAGGGAGGAGATGGGAGAAGCAGCAGGGCAGAGCATGGGCATGCATCAGGCAGTTATGGAGCATCATCTCACAGCTGCCTTTTGCAGAAGTCCTTGGAGATGCCTGCATGGCTGAGGATGCAGCCATCCATATAAGCCATGCAGAAATGGCCCATTTGTGACTTATATTTGGGAAAAATATTTTTGAGTGTTAGGACAGGGACTCCCTGGGCAAGGGATGTTGTGGTAAGTCCCTCACTGGAGGCCAGGCAAGAGAAATATCTTTCTGAATTGGCTTAGGTATAATTGACTTGTTTGGAGGGGTGGAAATAGGGAGGATGAGCCTTGCTACCCTTTTTTCTTTGGCTCTATTGCTGCATTGCTAAAAGAATCTTGGGGGGATTGTCCATATAAAATCTAAAGCTACAGCGATTAAATAACAGCACCACTATTCGAGGTCTTGTGGGTTTGATATTTTCCGTTGTCACAGGCACATTCCCATTTCTGTAACATCCACCTAAAATTATTTGAAGCGCTAGAAGTGACCTCTTGTCTCTGAATCAACAAGCAGCAATTCTGCAGTCATCAGCCAGCTGCCGAGTCACTTCATGGTGGCATCAGCATGAGCCAGGGTGCCCAGTGGGGTGTCTTGATATCCTGGCTGGTATAAGGCTGGCACCCTCCTCTCACCTCCTCATGACACAGGCAGAGCACCACTGAGTGCCAAGCATCCCTGTGCCATGCTTTATATCTGAGACTGCTTTGCAAATAGGACAAATTACAGCAGAGCTTTTGCAGTCAGAATTGCTCATGAGGGATGGATGAGCAACCTGAGGACTGTAGTGGGCAAAAGTGGGGAACTGGCATCTTGATTCCTCCCCTTCCCTGAACCCCGTCTTCTTGAGATCTAACCCAAGCTGGTACTGAGGTTTTGTTAGTGTGAGACTGGATTCCAGCTCAGATTGCCACTATGGGGACTGCACGCCACAATTAGCTCAGAAAAGAGGTCTCCAGAGGGACAATGGGGTTCTCACCACGAGAAAGAGCTCTCTATTAAACTGTCAGATTGAAAGCAAATCATATCTGAGTTGAGAACAAAGAGGCTGCAGGCTGGGTTATGAAGTTTTTTTACTGCTTAAAGAGCTCTGGTTTTGAAAATATTTTTTTTCCCTAAAAACATGAAAATGAATGTGAGCAAATCATGAAGATCCAGTCTTGACCTTGAAAGAAAAGGGGTAACAGGCATGGCCCAGTGACTATCCTGAAACCCCTGTGGCAGGCAATAATCTTGAAAAAGCCATTGCAAGCTATGTTTTCAATTTATAAATTAAATGTATTTAAAATTTATGAACTTTGACTGCATGAGTAACTACTTCATTAGACTTTAAGACTGCATGTTTCCTTGTTTTTTTTCATGGTAAAGTAAACCACATTTCTAATAAACATGGAAAGAGATTCCAAGCTAGAGTCACTACTTTTATGTAAAGGACCCTCCAGACTCATTAAAAAAGTTTACCACCTAAATAAAGCAAGCACATTGTAATTCTTGAACTCATAAAGCTGGTAATATATACAGAATATTAGCCTACTCTTACATGTACACGGCTTGGTATCAGTGAGCAACATACAGTAAGGGGTTTACTATAAGGAAATTAGCATATAGAACTGTGTTTTAGTAAGTCTTAGACTGAAACTCGAACTTGAGGAATAAAAGGATGCAAGCTGAGCACTGCTCTGATTTATTGAACAAACATGGATAGTTAAACTCAGATCCTGAGGAGAGGGTTCTCTGGTGCTTTGACACCGAAGTTTTAGCTGTAACTGAAACTGCCCCATTTCTCCTGGTTATCAACTGCTTACACCCCTTCGACAGCCAGCGGTAGGGACACAGGTGGAAACATGGTAGTGCCCTCTCCATGAATTGATCCGCAAAATGAGGCTATGGCTGAAAGAGCTGGCACTGTACACGTCCCCTTCCTAGCACTGATGTGTCCACAGCTGAAGTACATCATCCTGTTTTGGGATCCCTCCTTCAAAGAGGATGTGGAAAAGCTGGAGAGGTCAGAGCTGAGGGCTGCCATCATGGTCCAGGGCCTAGAGTGCGGGTAAGGTGTGAAAGAGGTGGAAGGAGCTGGGCTTATTTTGCCTGGTGAAGAGGAGCCCAAAGGGTGATTGAACAGTAGCCTTTGGCTGTCTGTAGAGCAGATACAAAGATAAGAGAGCCAAACTCGTCTTGATGGTGCCAGAGGACCTAACAAGGGGCAACAGCCACATATGGCAGATGGTTCATAAGGTCAGACTGGCCGTTAGGTAAACCTTCTCCACTAGGTGCTCCAGAGAGGTGATGGAGGCACTTTTCTGGGAGGCTTTTGGTGACTTGGTTAGACAAAGGCTAACTTAAATGGATGATGTTAGTGGTAGTCCTGCTTCTATGGGCAATCCTGTTTAGACATCAGGAAAAATTTATTCGCTGAAAGGGTTATCAAGCACTGGCACAGCTGCCCAGGGAGGTGGTTGAGTCACCATCCCTGGAGATGTTTAAAAGATGGGCAGAAAAGGTGCTCAGGGATATGGTTTAGAAAGGGACAGGTACGGTTTGACTCAAGGATCTCAAAGTTCTTTTCCAACCAAGTGATTCTATGATTCTATGATTGGACTAGGTGTCCTCCAGCAGTCCCATGTAACCAATATTTCTGTAATTCTGTGGTTCTTTTTCCCAGAACAAGGAAGTAGTATGTCCCAACCATCAGACAGTTCACCTGATCAGACAGAGAGAGGACAGCTTTGCCAGATCCTGGCTCCTGAGGGCTGGTCCCAGTCTGGGTCTAACTCATAAGTGTGCATTAGCCTATGCTTGGGTTCAGAAAGAAGTCTGCAACAAAACCTGTGAGCCTTCACTAGCCAGTGTCTTCAAGCCACCAGTGTCAGACTTCCCCATGGTTGTGCCTTGCAGTGGTCACAGCTCAAAGTACTTCTGCATCACAAAGTAGTGCTGGCAGTAACCCTCCACAACGTCATTGTGGACTAAGCTGTAAGTGACTCTAAGTGAGGCTGAGAGCTGCACTTCCATTTCAAACTTTCAACCTTTCCTAACAAATCCTTTGATTTTTCTCTCTGACTCTAGGAATAGCCAATGCAAACGGCCTTCTGAAGACACAAATCTTGGTTTGTGACACACTGAACTGAGTTGGAGGCCAATGATGGAGCTCTTCGACAAAGTAAATCTGTTCAGTGGGCAGAAGTTATCTTTACATTGTTTTTAATCACCAAACCTGTTCTGAGAAACAACTTGAAACTTCCTTAAGTTTGCCACCTATGGCTTCCTTTTCCAGCCCTTTCTTCCCTTCTCTGCTCCGTACCACTGTGCTCCATCTAACACTGCTTCCTCCGGGCACCTGTTGGACTCCGAGACCCTCTCACTGTCCACCTCATGGCTGATAGTCCTTAGGGCTAAAAAAGCTCACGGGCTGCCCAGCTTACACCACTCAAGTGAGGCACGCCGGTTTCTTGCCCATCTACCATGTAAAAAGGTAGGGAAGGACCCAACTCAACCAGAAGGTCTATCAAGCTGCTCCAATGGAGTGAAGTACAACAGTCTCAAAGGATCTCGGCAAAGCCAAGTGCCTTCTTGGCTTGACCACAGGGCGTTTTCACTAGGAGGAAACAAAAATAAAACTGTCATGGGTGTGACTGCTTACATACCACTGCATGGCATGATGCAGGTGAGGCTGAAGTCCATCTCCTCAGCTTGATGCCCTTTCTGGGCAAGCCTGAGGGAGTGTAAGAGTTTTTGGTCTTCGAAACTCAGCTTCCAGCAAGATGTCACCTTATTTTCAACTCTGGTGGTGACAGATCGCTTGTCAACTTTTACTTAGCGAATCTCTCAATTGGAGAATAATCTCCACCTTGGTCTTCATGTGAAGACTTGTATCACAGAATTACCCGAGTTGGAAAGGACCTAAAAGGATCATTGAGTCCAACTCCTATCCCTATATAGGACACTCCCAACATTCACACCATGTAACTGAGGGCATTGTCCAAATGCTTCTTCAGTGCTAGCAGACTCAGTGCTGTGTATATGTCATTTGCACTCTGTTCTTCTGCATCGGAATTAGTCACATGAGAATCACCAAATTACCTTTTTCCCATGAAAACTCTCCTTTACAGAAACACCTTCCCCACTATCCTCAGAAAACCATCCCCAGCCTTTCCATGGTTTCAAAGCTGACATAGCCAGTCCTCTCCCTACCTCTTAGCTCCTTTCACAGTATCACAGTATCACAGTATCACAGTATCATAAGGTTGGAAAGGACCTCCGAGATCATTGAGTCCAACCTATATCCCAACACTAACACCAACACTAACACCATCATCTAAACCATGGCACTCAGTGCCTCATCCAGTCTCCCCTTAAACACCTCCAGGGTCGGCGACTCCACCACCTCCCTGGGCAGCGCATTCCAATGGCCAATCACCCTTTCAGTGAAGAACTTTTTCCTAACATCAAGCCTAAACTTTCCCTGACGAAGCTTGAGTCCATGCCCTCTAGTTCTGTCACTGGTCAACCGAGAGAAGAGACCAACCCCTGCCTGTCTACAACCTCCTTTTAGGTAATTGTAGAGAGCAATGAGGACTCCCATGAGCCTCCTCTTCTTCAGACTAAACAGCCCCAACTCACTCAGTCGCTCCTCGTAGGGCTTGTGCTCCAGCCCCTTCACCATCTTCGTTGCCCTCCTTTTTGGCTGCAGCGCTGTTCAAAATAGCACCAGAAATCTCACTTCACAGTTTCTTGCATGCAGCAGAAACCACTCAAAAGAGCATTTTTTTCCTGAGGCAATTCTTGCATGTTTGCAAAAAGGACAGGATTGCTGAGCAAACAGTCCTGTTCCATCTCTGATTTTTTATTTTTTTTTTGATACTAAGACCATGTGGGTCACCGAGCTGGTCCCCACTGTTAAGAGAAATTTAGGGTTGGAAGTTCTATAAGCTGCTGCTGAGAGCTACCAAAAGTGAAGATAAAGTTCTTAGCTCTGTCCCCTGTACTGATCCTTCCAGGGCTGGTTTAAAACCTACTCATGCTGACCAAGTAAAAGAACATGTTAGACAAAAGATGAAAAATTAATTTAAGCACTTGTGTTTGTACAAGAATGGAATCGGTCATAGGCAAAGTGAGACGTACTGAAGTGGAATAAGAAGAAAGAAAAATTGAGGGGACTTAATAAGTGATGAATTCTGAGGACATGAAAACCCCATGGAAAATTTGAAAGGCATTGTACTTTATGTAATCGGGATAAGAATAATATATAAATCAGCTTGCAACTTTGTATCTTTTCTATCCACTGCGGTGGTAGCCCAGCTCTGAGATGTGAAACTAAAGCAAACCTAGTGTTATCCACAAACCTTGTTGGTGATTTTGGTTTTTTACACCCAGTCCCTGGAGCTTTTGTTTGTATATATTGCATACTCCTTTAAAAAAAAACCAAAACAAAACCAAAACACAACCCCCCCAATGAATTCACTAAGTGAAACAAGCAGGTAAGGTAGTGCTGCATATGGTGCTAGTAAAATTGTAATAGTGAAAGTTGGCAAGAGCCAAGCAGCCTTTGTATTAATTATCTGGAGCTTTAGGTAGAGCTTAATGTAATTACTTGCTCTACTTTGTAGCATTTTAAGAGAAAAGTGTGTGTTTTAAAAAGTTATATTTCCAAATAAAACAGTCAGGCCTGAAGCAGACAAAGTGCCTGATTCTGGTCTCTCTGAAGTCAATAGCAAAACTCCTGTTGACTTAAATCAGAGCAGGATTATGTTCCAAATCTGAGAAATATTGCCAAATGAAGTTATACCCTTTTTATTTTCACTGTCCAGGCTACCAAATTGTAACTTTCCCCTACTTTTTTCTCCACCTGAAATTCCAGAGGTTTAACTTTCCTCAGTTCCTCAGACCACTGGCTGGGTCTCAACAGTAGAGTTGAAATTTTACTCTCACGTGAAGACACGTGCTTTGCAGACTTCTCAGAGCAGGTGGGGGAATCCAGAGATGCTGACTCTCACCCACGCAAATACAGTGATTTCATTAATTCAAAATATCGTATTTCAAAATATCCACAGTCTACCAAAATGTCACAAATTTAATTTTCCTGGGTAGATTCAAAAACCCTAAATGCTGAAGCCCTTTTCATCACTGCAACTAGGAGAATTCAAAGTGTTTAGGGATTTCCTGGGAGGAGCTTTTGTTTCTTTCTGATGCTTTATTTTAGCAATCAATTAAGGCATTAACTAAGATTAACTTCCCTGTTAAAGGCAAGCCTGTGATATTTAAAAGTGCCTCTAATTAATTGAATTATGTCAATCTATATTGTTTGCTAACTCTTATCAAAAGTCAGGCAAGGCTGGAATAGATCTTACCAGCAGCCATTTCCTGACGTGCCTGATTACATTAGTAAAGCCTGACTATTTGATCACCAAATTAAAAAAGAATATGGACCCATAGTTTTTTATTTCTTGGATTTGGTATGTAATCTATAAAGACAGCACTTGTGGGAACCAATTTTTTTTCCTTGGAGGTCCAAAGTCATGCTACTATACATGTATTCTTTAATTAGCTTGTCATTTGTGTTTCTTGAAAGTACCTGCTTCCTGACTTCAAATGGCTCATCCAGATTTGCATTTAATGCCTGAATAACAAAAATTAAGATCTGGGCCATCTTCTCTGCTCTGCCTTGCCTTGATCTCATAACACCATTTGTCAACAGAGCAGTCAGAAGTGTTACACAGCTGAAATGCATTGAGATCCTTGTTTATTCCTTAAGAACTAGTCCCCACCTCCCTGTGTATGGAACAGTGCTTGAGGGAGCCTGCCATGGCCACCTGGTGCCAGATGGAGCCTTGTATCAGTTTGCAGTTCACATTCTCCTATGTTTCCTAGCAGCAATGCCTTTCCCAGCACCTTAGCTCGCTCTGTTACTTCTGTTCAAGTGTTTATGATTGCTAATCAGCACGTAACTTGCCTGCACTGGAGTTTGTCCCATACCTAGGGTGGGTTTTTCATTCAGGCTTCTCCCAACCTGCTTTCAATCACTGGGGTCACGTGTCTTCAGAGGGAGATTAAAAGCAGGTTTTACTAAATGGACATAAACTGCAGTAAAGCTGCAGCAGCTTTTGATAATTTCAGTCCAATGCACCACAGAGTTTATTATTGAGGTTTTCTTATTGATTCTCTGCAGCATCTATAGGAGATTCCTTACAAGGAGAAGGAAGGGCAGTGTTGCCACTTGAGGTGGCACCCACTCCAGCTGAGACTAGTAGGACCTTCACCTCCTTTGGCTTTATGTTCCACAACTGCCAAGAAGATCTCTGTCCCTTGGGAAAGGCGTCAATGTTGACTCTGGTTGCGAGGACGGGCTGTCCCACGCCACATGGGCTGTAATGCCAGATGACACCTTAAAATGCTGTAACACCCAAGGATGTCCTCCAGAAATCAGAACCTCACTGCTCTCAGGGTGTTTGCGGTTCTTCCTGTTGGCAGCTTTCTTCACTCATTCTTCCAGGCCCTATACCTGGTCTTGTATTACAAGGATTATCTTGGACAATAAATTAAAACACACCATGTATGTAGGGTTAAAGCCTGTGAAGTAACACAGAGAATAACACAGAGAATAACACAGAGGCCTTGATAGGGTTTGATAATGAGATGAGAACTGGCTAATCTTGAAGTAGTGGAAAGTCCGGAACAGTTTATCAGCAGGAATTAGGTAAAGAAGATAAATAAAAGAATTAGGTAAAGAAAACTGGAATTTATGCTACCAATTAAGAAACAGCTCAAGAGGTGTGCACAAGTTCTTAAACCCAATCACTGATGTTAAATTGGTGCATGGACAATGACTTCGCAAAAAGATTGTTATAAAGAGCAATTTGTGTTACAAATAAACGATTCTGATTCAGACTTCATTTTGAACCTGCATGGGGGTCCATGCCTTATCCGCCATACATGTACACTGATACCTTTTTGTTTACCAGTCTCACATGAGGATTTATGTCCAGGTCCTCCCCAAAAAGCAGTGTCACAAGAGCAGCAGCTTGGCAGAGGGTGGTGGCATGGAAAGCGAGAGTGGGTTTACTCAGTGTCAGTGGTGATTTCTACCAGCGTTTCTGCCAGCTAAATACAGTGGTAGCCACTAAAAAACAAATCCCGCTCTCGGTTTCACCACTGAAATCAAGGCTGTTCTGTCTGGTTTCTAACGGGAGCGATAGCTGCTGAATAATTTCACTGTATCAAATGCAGGCGTGCTATAGTCCAAGGTTTAAGATCATGAGAGTTAGCAAGATCATGAGAGTTAGCCTAAGGCTATTTCTCAGTTTTGCTTTGAGGTAAGCCAGCTATTCAAAGTGAAACCTGGCTAAAACTATGATGGTTACTTACTTTTAAATTTTACCTTACCCAGAAATGTTTGAGGCATGTAAATGAGAGCCCTCTGTGCCGAAAGAGGCTGAGGCCTGAGCTTCAGGCACGAGTGAAAGTATCCAACAACAGAGATGAGGGAAGTTCTGGGAGAAAGATAAATTGCTGTCTGATTGTAAGTATGTCCCTTGGGCAAGTTTAACAGCTCTCTTGCTTGTGCATCTTTAATTTGTACATAGTAAGGAGCTAAGATTTAAAAGCAAATATTTCAACGTAGCCCTACCATGGCCAAGACCTCATTTCTGCCTCACCCTTGCTTTCAGCTGGAGGTAAGGAAATGTAAAGGTGGGCCCCCCAGTTTGGGAAAGATGTCAGGATACTGGAATGTGTTCAGAGGAGGGCAACGAAGATGGTAAAGGGGCTGGAGCATAAGCCCTATGAGGAGCGACTGAGGGAGTTGGGGCTGTTTAGTCTAAAGAAGAGGAGGCTCAGGGGAGACCTCATTGCTCTCTACAGCTACCTGAAAGGAGGTTGTAGACAGGCAGGTGTTGGTCTCTTCTCTCAGGTGACCAGTGACAGAACTAGAGGGCATGGACTCAAGCTACGTCAGGGAAAGTTTAGGCTTGATGTGAGGAAGAAGTTCTTTACTGAAAGGGTGATTGGCCATTGGAATGCGTTGCCCAGGGAGGTGGTGGAGTCGCCGACCCTGGAGGTGTTTAAGGGGAGATTGGATGTGGCACTGAGTGCCATGGTTTAGATGATGGTTGGTGTTAGTGTTGGGTTATAGGTTGGACTTGATGATCTCAGAGGTCCTTTCCAACCTTGTCATACTGTGATACTGTGATACTGTGAAAGGTGTGTTTAAAGGAGGTGTCAGCTTGGAAGACATGTGGCGCTGAAGCTTTCCCAAAAAATCAGCTTCCAAGAGCTGTGGCAGGGAAAGGTTTGCACAGGACAATGTGGAAGGTGCCCTTCAAAAGCTGCCTTGAGTCTCAGAAGCTCCAGAAAAAAGAGCGGTTTCCATATGCTTTCAAATTCTCCCATCAAGTAAGAAGAATTAGATTTTATTAAAATATTTAAAACTGACTAATAGTAGTATAACAAGTATAGCAAAGCGACTCAAGAAGTCCTCTCTCTCAAAGAACAAATCTTTGGGTTTTCCTTTCCTCCTTTATATTAGCAAGCAATTCTAACTCCATCCACTTCACTGAACCTTTCCCGGAGCCTCTGCAAAGGCCAGTGTGTAAACACTCTTGCAAACCCGTGTTCCTGAGGGATTGCCTGGACTCCCCATCCTGGCAGAGACCCCGGTGCCGGGGTGTGAAGGTTGGTACCTCGTTGAGACGGTGACCTCTAGTGGTACCGGGGAGCAGGCTCTCCCCTCAGATCCGCTCCCCATTTCCAGGCGTGAACCCCAAAAGCTGCTGAAGGCAGCTGCTGTTCGCAGCAGAGTTAAGAGAACATGTATCTAGGCAAGGTGGACTCTGAGTCTCGACTTTCCACACCCAGGTGCGCAGACACGAGTTACCTGTAATTTGTTGTAGGTGTTTTATGCAAATGTTTTCCCCTATCTTTCTATGAAAAAAATCTAATTTTTTAGTAAGTGGCAATTAATGCAGTACTTAATCACTGCTAGTGCGTAATCCCAAGCCAGCATCTCTCATGTCCACAGGAAGGTAAGTCTGCTTCCAAGGGATGGTGAGGTGCTGGAGATTTCACCTCTACATATCCTATAGCATCTGAGGATTAGAATTTATTTTTACTCACTCTCTTTTTTCCTAATTCCTTGCTATAAATTCCTTGCTATAAATTCCTTGCTCTATAATTCCTTCTTTGGCATCCCTGGTTATGAAGTGGATGTAGGCTGTGGCCCAGCATCCCTGTCCCCCCTCTGTGCCCCACTATGCCCCCTCCCTGCTTCAAATGTGTTCATAAAGAGAAGGAAATCACCTCCTTCTCCTGCATTTCTAACCACTTCCTTCCAGCAACGTGCTGGCTCTTTCACTCACAACCAGGCCACTGGGCAAAACCAAGGGCCTTGGCCAACATGGGCTGGTGTACTCAGCATTATCAGTCCGTTTCCTGTCTGGGAATTATGGTATGTGGGTACAGCCCCAGTGTGCATCAGCCCCATGTGCCCCTGTCCCATCAACATCTTCCCCACAGTGCAAGGAGCCTTCCCCACCGTCCATGTCAGCTCCCCATCACCTCAGCAGCCCCTGAGGTCCTATGGCCAATGGCTGCTGCATGGAGAAGTACCTGAACCAGCTTTCACCAGGCTCGATTTGCACTGAGCAGGGTGGTGCCAATTTGTCTCAAAACCACAGGTGTTGTGAGGTGGCTTTCCCCCCCCCGGTCCCTTACAAAAATAACTTTTCTTCCCTTAAATGTCTTTTTTTTCCACTAAGTGCCCATCCCACCTTGCCTATGCAGGGCAAGCTCTGTCGCAGGCCTCGTACAAGGCTTTGCAATTGATATACACCAGCAGATCATCCGGAGATGAGAGCAACCACTTCCTCCCTCCAACACCTCTATGAATCTGCACCAACACCTGCTGACAGCTCTGCACAAGCTTCCCAGCTCAAGCCTAGAGAAATGCCCAGCATCAGAAACGCAAAAGTTGCTCGACACTTCTTTCCTGCTGCAGGAGGGAGGTTCAGATTAGACATCAGGATAAATTTCTTCACCTAAAGGGTTGTCAGGCACTGGCATAACTGCCCAGGGAGGTGGTTGAGTCACCATCCCTGGTGGTGTTGAAAAGACAGTAGATGAGGTGCTCAAGGATGTGGTTTAGTAGTGGACAGGTATGGTTTGACGCGATGATCTCAAAGGTCTTTTCTAACCAAGCGTTCTATGATTCTACGAAACACACACAGGAGTGACAGCAAGGTGACTCCCCCACCTTAGACACTGGAGCATCTTATAATGGGACCAGCATCACTGTGGTTTTGGTGAGCCCATGGTCTCTTCCTGCTCCTGCTGAAAGTCCTGGAGGTGTTAAAACACCACTCACACTGTGCCAGAACTTGTCCCCAGCAGGGCTGAGCACTGAGGCCCTGCAGACACCCTGTGCGCTCAGGAGGACGGAGGAAGTTCAATGCCACCGGTGAGGACAGAGTTGTGCCTTGGCATGCTCCCTTATGTGGCATTGCCCTGTGTCACCCAGCTCCTCTCCAGTAAGGAGCACATCACACCTGGCAGCACGGGCACACTTTAGCAAATGTTTCCTTGGAGGTAACGATCTTTAAGGAAACTTTTAGATTGGTCTAAAGATGTGGTTTGTTGCCTCTTCAGTTGGGTGGTTCATGGGGTGTCCTCTCCCTGAGAACCTGGTGTCCACATGCCCTGTGGAGAGCATAATCTCTCTGCTTTGGGATATTTCTTTCCACAAAAACCCACACTCCATGCATGAATTGGAATCTAATTAGCATTTCTCAGTGGACCTTACTGGAGGGCCTCAGTGTGGTACCTTTCTTTTACCTCAGACTGGTTTCTGATGAAAAGCTGGGTCATCCAAGTGGTAAATACCTTTTTCCTGCTGAGATTAGTACCTTTCACAAATGTTCTTCTTTCCCAAGAGCCCTGCGTGATGATGAACAAGCCCTTGGACCCGCCTAGCCATGGGGAGTCCACCGACAGGTATGTTCTACCTCAAAGAGTAGGATGAAGATGTTCACAACTCAAGAAGAAAACATGCTCCTGAGCATAAAACCACTTTGACCCGTGTCCTCGCCCTGGTCTGCACCCAATTGCAAACATTAATCCCATCATCAATGTGCATTGCACCAGAAAAAAAGTGTTTATGTTTTTTAACTTGCAGATCAACCACGCAAAACAAATATTGGGAACAACTGTCTGCAAAATAAAAACCATGCAAGCATTGAAATTAAGAACGGTTGGGGTGCAGGCACCTGACCCAGCAGCACAAAGCCAGCAAGGAAAATGCCCACTCATGTTGGTGGGTCCAGCTTGGGGTCTGGCTGCCAGGGATTTACCAGGTCACCTGTTGCGTACAGAGCCTGAAAGAAGAAGACAGCTCCGACTGGTAGGTACAGAAAACAAAGCCTCAAAATGAAACTCTTTTTGGAAAAAGCAGGATTGGATGTTAAGCATTAGGGAAAACCCTTCCAAAAAACAACGAACCCCCTCCATACACATAACATATGGTGAAGTGGTAGGAGTTGGGTGGCAGGAAGCAACAAATTTGAACTGTGGACCCTGGGCACCTTCAAAAGGATGGCGGGATCTGCTGCCCATGGGCATCTCACTGGCAGCAGTGGCTGGGGTGGCACAGCTGTGACAGGACGATTTGCTCCCTGTCATGAGAAAGAGCTGAAGGCAGAAACTGCTTTTTCAGAGCAAGAGGCATTCAGTCTGGCAGCCACAGCCAGCCTATTAATTTGTGAACCGAGTGTGGGTGGTGAGATGGTGAGTATCCTCATCTACATCTTCTGAGGCGTATCAAAGTCTAACTATTGAGATGACATTGTCTTCATTCCTAGTAAACACTGATTTTACCCTTCTTAGGCACTAGCATTTAAATCAGATTGGGACAATGGCTTTATTGTCCCAAACTACTTGAATGCATTTTTAAGTTAAAAAAAAACAAACTAATAAGGCCACAGGGAACAGGTCACCTCTTGTGAAATTTTGTGTTTAGTAATCAATGGTCAAGGCCAAGTGAAGTCATCAGATTACTGCGATGCTAGAGAGATGGGAAATTACTGGCCTTCCCTCAAATTTCCCTCAGCTCTTGAAAAAATACCCTTTATTTCTTGTCCTTTTAGAAATATTCTTTGTTATTCCCATTTTCTATCAGCCAAGCTTTGACTCATTCTGACACCGATGTTTTACAGCCAGAGCAGCCACATTGCCTCCTAAGCAGGGACATGGTTATAGGTAGCTGGTGATTAAAGACACGTTTAGCAAGAGAGGTAAATTCCTGCTCACCTGATGGTCATCAGTGGTAGAAGATGCAATACCCACGTGTGCTGTGTGAGAGGGTAACTAAAGAACCAGCAGCACGCTGTAATAGCTGTGTAAGGATGGGGACCTGTTCCTGCACTTCAAAACGACTTCAAAGTAATCAGGGTTGGAGACAGCTTTGAGGTCAAATTTTGATCAGGGGTGTGAAGAGCAAAACGCTTCTCTCAGACTGTATGCTTCAAGATTACCCATTGTAACAGCTCTGAACTGCATGGGTTGCTGCAGACAATTAGCACTGGTGGAGAGCCAAACAAAAAAAAAGAAAGAAAAAAAATCAGAAACTTGCTTCCACCACACACTAAGCTGTGTGGTATTTTGTCACAAGCAAAATACTCGCTGAATAACAAATTCATTATTTTAACAGCCTCTAAAAGTTTGATGGAATCGTAGAATGGTTTGGGTTGGAAGGGACCTTAAAGATCATCCGATTCCAACCTCTCCTTCCACTAAGTCAGGTTGCTCAAAGCTTTATCCAACCCAGCCTTGAACACCTCCAGGGACGGGGCATCCAAGATTCTCTGGGCAACCTGTGCCAGTACCTCACCACCCTCATATCTTCCTAATATCTTATCTAAATCTACCTATTTCCTGCATGGCTCACAGGCAATGTCATGCTTTAGGATCTCTGGCTCTGCGATGCTAAACCATACAGCTGCAGTTTGTGGAGATAGTTTCTCTACACCTCACTCACTTCTTCTGATTCTTATTTGTGAGATACAAATAATTCTTCTGTATCTCATAGAATCATAGAATTGCCTGGTTGGAAAAGACCTTTGAGCTCATTGAGTCCAACCATACCTGTCCACTACTAAACCACATCCCTGAGCACCTCATCTACCCACCTTTTCAACACCTCCAGGGATGGAGACTCAACCACCTCCCTGGGCAGCTGTACCAGTGTCTGACAACACCTTTGGTGTAGAAATTTCTCCTGACGTCTCCTCTGAACCTCCGTTGGCACAACTTGAGGCCATTTCCTCTCATCCCATTGCCTGTCACTTGAGAGAAGAGACCAACACCCATCTTGCTACAACCTCCTTTTAGGGAGTTGTAGACAGTGATGAGGTCTCTTCTCAGCCTGCTTTTCTCCAGGCTGAACAACTCCAGTTCCCTCAACCACTCCTCATAAGACTTGTGTTCCAAATTCTTCTCCAGTTTCTTTGCCCTAATGACAGAGGGAAAATCTGCAGATGCCAGAGTGGTGAGCAGTGGGTAGGTTTGGCGGCAGATGGAGGGGAATTATTCCTCCCTCTGTGAGTCACTGCATTGGAAATGCTGGTACTTCCTACTTGTGCAAAGCCTTCCCAGTAAGAAGGCCATGGTCAGCGTTCTCACTTGAGGTATTAAAAGTTGATTATTTTTCTCCCCATGTTGAAATCAGGCAGGGGCATCTCTTGGCCCTGTTATAAGCCGTGGCTCATGAATTTTTTGGGGTGGTTCAATGTGATGCTGAACATACTCTGTTTTTTATGTGTATGGAGGGGGTTTGTTGTTTCTTGGAAGTGTTTCCCCTAATGCTTAACATCCAATCCTGCTTTTTCAAAGAAGAGCTTCATTTTGAGGCTTTGTTTTCTGTTTCTACCATGTACACAGAAAACTTCCAGCAGATGCAAAATCTTGTACCATTTTTATTCTGGTTTTCATGGAGTGCTCAGAAGTTTCTCCACTCACAATTATACTCTCAGACCAAACAGTTCATGATTATAAATTTCTCAAAGCATTAATCATGAAATGTAGCTACAATAGAACCCAGAGACTCCAGTGTTTTCGATAAGCACTAACAGCTAAAATGTTGCAGTTTCCCTGAATATGTCAAAAATTAATGAAAATCCAGGAATCACAATTTCCACTATGCAGAAATAATTTGATAACTATATTTCTGGGCATGTAAGGAAGGAAAGCAACCGCAACTTGGAGTCAGAAGACAAGACTGGAAAAGCAAAGGCATGTAATAAATTCATTAAAACACTATTTAGCCAATAAAACTGGAAAACTATGGACTTTAAAGGTGGTTTGGTTTAGGATGTATCTTTCCAGTCTTACTTCTTTGCCGACTGCAAAATAAGTCCTTCAATGTAATCCAGACATTTAAAACATCACCAAGAATAAAGCTGATAAAAAGCTTGGGAGTTAAGTCAATCTGGTTTATGCAGCACAGTCACTTACGTAGACCCACAGACCTGCAACACAATCCTTGCAGAGAGACGGGACAGAAGTCATGGAGTGGATTTGGTGAAGCAACCACCACATGCTGCAAGTAGACTTTGGGGGAAGAGCTCCGCCAGGGAAGGAAGCTGCAGAGGAACACAGAGCTGAGCCCAGTGTAGGACCTGTATGGGGATTCAGTATAATTTTATTGGGGAAAGACACTGAGACCCTCACCAAAATTGCACCATGTGAGTGAACGATGCAAGAACGTCTCCCTTCTCTGCCCCCAGTGACTTCCAACATTTTCAAGGATATTGTAATCTAACAGCTATTTTTCTCTTGCAGCCTTGAACAAAGTCTTACTCACATGAACATGATCCTTCACGGGGAAACCACAAAGCAAAATGGGGGATTCACGTTGAGATGCCGCTCTCTACTTATTGCTCAGCCCCAGAAGTGCCTGATCTCTGTTCCCAGTTTCCCAGCCCCTGGTGAAGTCTTCTGGTGTGTGGAGATATGTATAGGCGCACATAGACATATGCAGGCATTTGTGTCCTGGGCTCTCAATTCTGGTTTTAATGACAAATTCCCTTTCATTTACAATACTCACAGATATTCTAAATGGATCCCATGGGATGCCCTGCTGCAGCCACTGAGAGAGCCCTCTGGATGCCACGAGCAGGGGCTTAGCCTGTCTGGCTTTGGAGTAGGAGTAGGCACCATTTGGGAGCAGTGTGGGAGTCTGGGCTCGCAGTGCTCACTGTGGTTACATGTCCCCAAAACTTCTGTTGTGCTACCTCTTACAGTCTGCTTGGCTTTGGGCAGACAGGTATGGTATGAGTTTAGGGCTCTTTTTGCCAAAACACTGATGTGGGATGAGCTCTGCTGGAAAATTCCACCTAAAAATCGTTTAATGATGTCTGAAAGTAAAATTCAGGACAGACATTTCCTTTCATATGTGAAAATATAATGCTGTGGTTTTGTAAAGACATGCTAGCTTCCCAAGGGAGCCAGCCGTTACAGAGGGGTGTACTTACAAGAATGTGGCCATCAGCTTTTTGCTCGCTACATGAAATTCCCACATTCTTTGGCTAAACTGCAGGTGCCCCCAAAATATCAGCTCAATAGAAACATTAGTGTTTTCCCCCAATTCCCTGAAGGTCTTATACATAAGCTGCTGTCCAACCTTGCAAGTGGGACTGGTGGGGTTCCTGGGAAGACCTGGTACCAGCAGGACCCAAGGAAAGCAAGATGCTGGTAGCTCCAGGAGGACAAACTGCAACTAGTCAAACACATATCCTGGCAGGAACCAATGTGCTCCCACATCTCTGCTTTTCCTTGCTGTCTAGGGAACAGTAGTGAAGCAACCAGCCCGTGGTGGTCTTTTTCTCACCAGACAGGTGACCAATGTCATGGTCTGCATTGGGACCGTGCCGGTGGCTGGCACTAGTGAGCATCGTGGCTTTCTGAGGTGCCACATCTTTCTTCTCCTGCCTGTCTTCCTAAGCAGCATGAAAAGAAGAGGAAAGTAATAAAAGCAACACTGAAAAGTTATGTTAAAGCTGCGTTCCTAGTCTTATAAATTAGGCAATGTCAACATTAAAACTGTGTGAAGTCAGCTTGGGTCCCATGCACAGAGACACCACGTGCAGCGGTGTGTGACAACCTTTCGCGGGGTGACCGCCGACTGCTTTCTCCCCAAGACCGTGCAGCACTCTGTGCCGCGTGGGCAATGCTGGCTGGGTGAATCACTGCTGTGGTGCAAACAGGGTGCTTCTTTGCTCTGCCCACACCAAGTCTAGATAGCAACAACCGCAAAAGCTCTGACCGCCTGGTAAGAGAGGCTTTCATTAAGGAAGGTGCTTGTTAAGGAAGGTTTTTATTCCACAAAGGGCTGAACCCATCGTCTTCCAAAAGCCATGGGATTCTGCAAGATCAGGGGACGGGGGCCAGGGGGGGAGATACGCAGAGGTGTTGAGCACTCAGGGCTGGTGCTACAGGCAGTTACAGCCACACTTCGAGCAAGCAACAATGAACTGCCTGAAAAAAAAATCAGATGCTAAAGTCTCCAGCTATTCATTGTTTGCTGTGACTTCTCTGAGGTTTCCTTTCCCACAATAAAGCAAAGAGCACCCCACTTACTTGCATGCAAGTGCTGAGTAGATAAATCAGCAGAGGATGCTGAGGCATTGAGGTAGGTTGAAAACTGGATGAATGGCCAGGCCCAGAGTGTGGTGATCAGCAGGTCTCCAAGCCTAGTTCGAGACCAGCAACTAGTGGTGTATCCCAGGAGTCAAGACTGGGCCCAGTCCTGTTCAGCATCTTCATTAACAATCTGGATTATGAGAAAGAGTGCACCCTCAGCAAGTTTGTGGATGACATCAAACTGGGAGGAGTGTCTGATACACCACAGGGTCACATTGCCACCCCAACAGGCTCAAGAAATTGGCAGGCAGGAACATCATCAGGTTCAAAAAGGGGAAGTGCACAGTCCTGTACTTGGAGAGGAACAACTTCAGGCACCAGTACACGCTGGGAGCCACACAGCTCGAAAGCAGCTTGGCAGGAGAGCACCTGGGTTTCTTGATGGACACCAAGTTGAACACGAGCCAGCAATGTGCCTGTGCAGGATAGAGGGCTAATGGTGACCTGGGCTGCATTAGTAGCGCTACCAGCAGATCAAGGGACGAGTTGTATCCAGTTCTGGGCTCCCTAGCAGAAGAGAGACATGGACATAGTGGAGAGAATCCAGCAAAAGGACCAGAGGCAATGGCACAACCTGAAACATGAGAGATTTCCTCTGAACATCAGGAAACACTTCTTCACTATGGGAGTGACCAAGCACTAGCACAGGTTTTTCAGGGAAGCTGTGAAGTCTCTATCCTTGGAGATATTCAAAAACATGGTCTTGGGCAACCACCTCGGGGTGGTCCAACCAATGGGGTTTGACCAGATGGTCTCCAGAGGTCCCTCCCAACCTAAATCATTCTGTCATCTTGTGAGGCATTGGTGCACTGTGTTAAGTACCCCACAGAAATGCTCAAGAAGATGCGCTTTTTTCCACTTGGCATAGGATCTACCTGACGTGTTAAACATGACCCAAACATGATCATAACATGGCCTGAACAATAAATGTAAAGAACAAATGGAAACTAAAACCCAAAAGACTAACGAGTCACAAAACAAGCAAAAGAAATTATTGTATAGGATCATGGAGATCCAGATTGAATTGAGATGCATTTTTGGCACGAACACTCGTTTCTGCATTTTGTGATGGTTGCTTTTGTTTCTGTCATAGCTGCACGTTACAAATGTGTGTGCACATATAGCGTATGTGGTCCTAGCAAAAGAAAAAACAGATAAAAATAGGACCTCAATTCTCCAAACCTGCCTCATGATTGTTTTTAAGCATTTAAACATTGTTTTTAACCACAGAAATCAGATACCAAGAAAACTTTCGTCTTATTCCTGCAAAATCAAAATGGAGTTTCTAAGTCACAGTGTGGCGTGGGAACAAGGGCCTTTCATGTTCGCTGGAGGAAGTTATTTCATAATGTGAATTTCACTGGTATTTCTGCCAAGGTGCCCGGATTTACATGACTAAGAGTTGCCCCTGTTTGCTTAGCTACCCTCTCCGGGTAGCCAGGCTCAGTGGAACCATAGGCACATGGAAACAGTGGCACATACATGGCCCACACATGAGGCTTTGTGCCCACATTTTGGGACTGAAGATGAGGAGACATGAAAGGAAGCCCTTCGCAGAGTGTCCCACCACTCTGGATGTTGGAGTGGGCTGTACTGCTCCTCTCACTCTGTCCTGACTTGGTGCTGTGACATCATTTTCAAAGCTCATGCTCGACATGCAGAATAAACCAGGTCATGTCATAGAGAAGTAGATTTTAAATGCTCCATTTTTCAGTGTTTCCCACTTAGATTTAGGGTTAGGTTGGAGTTCAGGCACGCTAAAAGGCCAGCAATTATTTTCTTGAGATTTCTGTCAGAAATTGTTAGGAATATCAGTACAGATTTTATTTTCTCTACAGTTTTCATCATCTTGAGTTAAAGCCTCTAAAACTTTGTCCTCCCCACATAGCTAGTGTTGTTGATGAATAGGTAGTTATTAAAATCAGATGTTCCCTTAATTTCTGCTCCTCTAGATGAGCAGTAGTGGTCTGAGATCCAGGGGCTGAGCTGTGGAAAATCCCTGCCTCTTGCATCAAAACTGAAAGCGTCTGAATTTGAGATTTTTGTGTTCAAACCCAAAGCTTCCTGAAAATGTTTTGCATTAGAAGAGAGAAAAATGTAACTGAAGTTGAAGGGGAAAGGAAAGACGGAGCGGTGATGATACAATGGAAAGAGGAGGCACAAACTTCCTGCTGTCTCTCCGTGAAGGGGCTGTTACCTCATTTGTTTTGCTGTCGTGCCTTCAGAAAGTCCAGCTCCAAATCATCTCTCAACCCTGGCAAGCCCCACCAGGTGTAAACAACAGCCTCAACACTCCTTGGCATGGCTCATCATCTGAAGACAAAGCTCTGGAGCAAGCCTGGTGCCAGCTCTTCCAGCAGGCATGAGGGTGAATGCCAGTCTCCGATGTCGCTTTACAAAATTTCTTGGGTGCTCATGGCTGATGGTCTGAAGGACCTGACCCCGGAGAAGCTACAGGTTGACTCTTCTGCTGGGCCAAGATGGAAAGCCCATGCAAAAGCCTCCAGGAGGGAGAGGAGGCTGCAGAGAGCCTTCATGGGAGGGGAGGGCGTGGTGTCCTCTGCGAGGACAATGTGAGATAGAGCTCCGTCAATGTGGAGGCTCACATCTACCCTGGGGTACCCAACAGCTAGCTCTGGGAAGGGTGGTACAGACCTCCAGGCAAATAATTTGAGACAGACACCTGGCAGGGACCCGTCGTGGTTAATGGAAGAGACTTTCCACACTGAGCATTTTCTCAGGATCCCCCTCAGGAGGTGCCCCCCATGCCCTGGCCAGGTTCCAAGCTGCAGGGACATCCCAGGGCAGCAGCTCTTAATTAGGATGGGTACTTGGACTGTGGAGCCCTTTCCTTGCTCCCTGCTTAGCCCGAGGAAAACAGCTTTGTGCAAACACAGACACATCAGAATAAAACCTGGACCCAGATTTGAAGTTGAATCTGTCATCCCAAATCCCACAACATGTTTCATCCAGCCACCGGGCTCAGTGAAGGGCAGTATCTCCTCAATGAGATGGTTGCAAACCGGACTCGACAGGGCTTCTCCACGCTCCATGCAGGATGTCCCTTTTCAGCTAACCCAGTGTTGCAGAGGCAGGGAGTGGGGTCCCACTATCTGGGAAGGGGAATCCCTCAGCCTCACACCCTACTTTGTAAGAGGTCGTTCCCTGTGGTACCATGGGGTGCAGCATTGCCAGGCTTGGTGGGGCTGCTGGCACCGTGCAAATGGGTGGAGCTGGGTTGCACTCCTGTAGCACAGCACCTGCTGCACGCAGGGCAGGATCGTGTTTTGCACAAAAGAAGAACCCACTTCCTTTCTTCTGCATTGCAAAAAGAAAAATAAAATCAGGCAGAGCGCATTGTTTTCCCCCCTCCTTATTCCCAAGTCCCTGGACATAGTTGTTGGCTGGGCCTTTGTGCTCCTCTGTGGTGCTGGGCAAGGCATCTCCCTCCTCTGCCTCCTTGGGACCCACTTTGTGTTTGCTCCCGGGGAAGGCCCTCACCCTCCACACAGGGGAAGAGCCCCCACAGACTCTCCTTAATCCAGACCCACCTTTGACACAGCGATGTCTTACCACTCCCATGGGCTTCTACAAGAAGCCCCCTGTCCCCAGGGTTCATGTTAGTGATGGGGCCGACGCTGATGGGTTATCTGCACGTAATTCCCCTTCTGGGATCTACAGCTCTGTTTTTAGTGCCTGTGTGAGCGCAGAGCCCAAGAGCAATTGTATGGTGGGGGGAGTTGACTGCACGAGAAAGTCCCGAGTGTCAATTTGCAATGCGAAATGCCCCATCAGTCATCGCCAACCACTCGTGATAGCGACCGGCTTGAGTGGAACCCAGCTGGAAGGCGATAGCATCTTGCCAGATTTCATGCCAGATTTATTTCTTCAATGGTGTTAATCTGTGGAGATAAAACTGTTGTGTGAGAGAGTGTAATGAGGGCAGGGGGGAGCCTTCCATGGGCAAAGCGTCAGCTCCTCCACCACCAGTGCCACAGTAACCCCTGACTTCAGGATCTCCAGGATTTATCCCAGCCTCAGCTGTATTTCACATAGACGAAAGGATAGTCCAGAATCTGTAGGGTTTTCTTTAGGGATAGCACTTCTGTGATGTTACATCCATTAGGTGATTTCATGGTCATAATAAATACTCTTGAGGTATTTACAAGACAGGTAAAATTAGTGCTCAGGGATGTGGCTTAGTAGTGGACAGGTATGATTGGTTTGATGACCTCAAAGGTCTTTTCCAAGCAAGCCGTTCTATGATTCTATGAAACGGTTCAAGAACATTTGAGCCCCATGCAAGCTTGGTCAGCTTAATTCTTGGCAGAGACGTGCATAGCAAATCCACATCTTACTAAGGAATATTTTTAATAATTCACTCACTAGTTATCCCCTTATTATCAGACTTTCCCCTTCATGCAATATAAACTCCCAAGCGACACAAGTATCTCCATTAACAGATGGTTGTTAGCAAATTTTCACTATTACTCCTGCTCGGTACCTTCAACTTGTAGTAATTCATGGCAGTATCACTCACTCTGTAATTTCTATACAAATGACTCACTGTACATGAGTACACAGATTACTACTAGGTTTAATGCCACTAGGTTGTAAAACATTAACAATATTATGCAATTAAAGAATTGGCTGAGCTTTTCTAGCTCGGAGAGAAATTTAAGTTTAGCTTAACTGTAATCTTAACCTTGACATTCAGTATTTATCAGTAGCACCCTAAACATCCCATGGTGGGAATTTCCTAGTTTTGGGGAGTGGAAAAAAAGAAAATAAGCATGATCTTCACCACCAACAACAAAAAAACACCCTAAAACCACACAAAAAAAAGCAGAAAATGCTCTTGGGATTTGAAAGCGCCAGTGATCTCCAGTAAATGGCCATCGTGGGGAAGGCCATCCCGCTGGTAGTCTGTGCTTCTGCAAACATTTTGGGAAGTGCCAGAGAGGAAAGTACTCTCTTCCCACTGCAAGACCTGTGGGTTCTGCACACCTCGTGCCCTGTTTCCAGCAGTAGTGTGCTATGATCAAGGTTGCCATGCTCACAGTGGTTCCTCAAGTCAATGTCAAGGCTGGCACTGCTGGTTTATCCACATGTGGAACCAACACGTGGGGCTGGGGGTTAAATCAGAGCCCTCCACTGCCTGGCATCCTGCAGGGACAGAGCCTGCCCCGAGAACTTCAGCTGAGACAAGGGGCTTTGCCCCACGTTCCTTACACAATGTATCATCCACATAATGAAAATATTTTAAAATTAAGAGCAAATTATCAGATTTGAGACAATCTTTAATCTCTGATCTCATGGAGTTGTGCCCGATAGTTTCTCCACTTGTGCATGAAAAGCAAATCTGGGCTTCACCACAGCTTGGGACAGCATGGCTTGCATTGGCCACAGCCACAACAAACTCTGTGGGAGATTAATCCCAACTTTATTGGAAAAGATGTTGCGGATTGTGCTGCCATGTCCAGGGGTGAACCCTCTGGGACAATGGGTGAACCCTCTGGGACAATATGTGAACCAGAGCTGAACCTGTTCTCATTCTTCAGCTGCATTTTTGCATCCTTGTAAAAGTGGTCAGAGTCAAACCCAAAGTCAGCTCTGATGCCAGGAGCGATTGCTGCATGGGTACAGTCATTTATCTTCTACAGCACAGCTGCTGCTGAGAACAACCCCCGCTGCAGCAAAGGGCCTCTCACACACCGAAAAAAAGAAAGAAACCACCCCGACAGAACACGCGTTTTTACTAACTCTAAGAAAGAAAAAAAAAAAAAAACCCAAACCATTCAGACCTCACGGTGCTTTTATAACGTGAGAGCATCCCCAGGGGCCCTCACATGGCCGAGGAGCCCAGGAAACGGGCAGGGAGTGCTCCGCGCCCACTGCCCCCACCCCAGCATCGGGAGAAGGAGGAGGAGGAAGAAGAGGAGGAGGAGGCACCGTCACTCCCAGGTTGGAGCCTCTAATTTCTTTTTCATGCTTGTCGCTGTGCGTGTGAGCATTTCAGCCTCTCAGGGGTCCCTGGCGTCGAGAGGCAGCGAGGAGCCCAGGACTCCCCATTGCATCCTATCGCATCTCATCTCATCCCACAGCTGCGTGCAGGTGAGCAGGGACGGCGCGGGATGGGATGGGCGGGGTGGGAGATGCTGCAGCCCGAGGAACTGATATCGAAAATGCAAGCAAAAAAACTCCCTAAGACTTGTTTTGGAGTTTCAGAAAGCCAAGAGACCTTTATTTCAGTGCTGGACGCATGAGGGAATGATTTACATCAATCAATCATGTGTAATGAGACAGGAGCTGGGGACAGAATGTATTTCTCACTTACATGCATGTGGATAGATTTTCCCAGAAATCTTATGCATATTTCATTACTTTCAAAGGACTAATTTTAATGTTATTATGAATTTCAGAACAGTTCGATTTGGAGCTTTGGAGCCAGCTCAGTCTGACCTTGCATTTTAGATAGGGAAAGGCTGCAAACAGAGGTGATTATAGAAGGAGACACATCTATTCAGCACATACCATACTTAACACAAGACATCTCTGAACAGTGTCTGGAAAAACACTATTTGAAAACATACGCTATCAAGAAAACACGCTGTTAAAGGGACATTCTGTCTGACATTCAAAAAATATGGTTACTTTGATGAAGCTTAACTCTACTTTAGCTTAAATTAAAATATTCCATTTTTTGTAACAGTAACTACTCCTTGCACCAAGATATTGCCACTCCAGGGGGTGGAGGGGACCCTGCTATCCCCAGTGTTGTGCAAGGAGGGGAACTGTGTCCGAAAGCTGACTGAGTGGCGGGAGCAGGGTGCAGTGGTTTGGTGCCAGGTTGCTCCCTGCTTTGGATGGGCATGGGGTGCAGGATTTTGGGAGAAGGCTGGGATTTTTCTTCTCTTTGAATTTCTTCAGGGTTGCAAAGATGCTCCTTGGTGCTCTGCTCCCCAGCCCCACTGCTCTGTTCACCTCTCCCCCCCAGCCCCACTGCTATACCCCCAGCCCTCTGCTCTTCCCAATGCTCCCCTAAGCCCCACTGCTCTGCCCACTGGTTTTCCCCCCAGTCCCACTGCTTTCTGGGCACCTTTTCAATGAAGCTCCCCATTCCCCCAGCAATGATGAATAAGCAACATATTGCTACCACCAGATTGGTCTGGGACATTGTTTGTCTGACAGATGATTCCTCTTCCCACCTCTCACCCCATCCTTTCTGGTATTGATTGGACTTGCAAAACAAAGAAAAAACAAACCAAAAGTAAGAGGAGCTGGTGATAAGATGACAATGAGTCACAAGCCTTTGTGGAGTTGCTTGCACTGAAATCACAAGAGATGTGTTTTTCCAAAAGACTCGAGTTATGTGTGGCTGCGGGAGGTGGCAGGGAGCAGAGGATGAGTCTTTTGTTTCATGATGAGGGCCAGCCTTACGGGTACTGCTACTGCTGCCAATAAGCTGCAAGTTTCATGTCTGTTCTTATTCCAAGGGAGAGGTGAGAGATATTGAGGCACCGCGGAAATGGCTGTTGTGGAGACTGTTTTCCCACCCATCAACCTCACCTCCAGCAACCAGAGCAGCTGCAACGTGCACAACCACCATTTCTCTGCCAAAGTCATCTTCTCCCTCTTCTATACTGCCTCGCTGGTGTTCGGCGCCTGTGGGAACATCCTGGCCCTCTGCATCACCTTCCAGCGCAGGAAGAAGAAACTCAACTCCACTGACCTCTACCTGGTGAACCTTGCCCTCTCTGATGCCCTCTTCACCCTGGCCCTACCAGGCAGGATTGCCTACTACGTCCTGGAGTTTGACTGGCCTTTCGGGGACTGGTTCTGCCGAGCCACAGCCTTCATTTTCTACATGAACACCTATGTGGGCATTTACTTCATGACCTGTGTGAGCGTGGACCGCTACATCGCCGTGGTGCGCACCAGGCACCCTGGCAGGATCCGGAAGATGAGCCGTGCCAGGGGTGTCTGTGTTCTCATCTGGTCCTTGGTGTTCTTGCAGACGGCGCCGCTGCTTCTGCGGCCCATGACACGGAGGATGGGGGACAAGCTGACGTGCATGGAATACTTCAACTTTGAGGAGATACCCAAGTTGCCCTACCTGCTCCTGGGGGCCTGTATGCTTGGCTTTTTCCTCCCTGTGGGCATTATCTTGGTGTGCTATGTGAGGATCAACCTCAAGCTCTGCCAGACAGCCAAGGAGAACCCACTGACAGTGAAGAATGGGCACCACCGCCGGGCCTTCACTATCATCCTGGTCGTGCTGCTGGCCGTCTTGCTCTGCTTCAGTCCCTACCACCTCAACATTGTCCAGTTCATGGTCAGGAAGATCCTCTACCAGCCATCATGCCGTGAGCAGCAGGCCTTCAAGATGTCCCTGCAAGTCACTGTGGCAGTCATGAACCTCAACTGCTGCATCGACCCCATCATCTACTTCTTTGCCTTCCGGGGCTACAAGCGGAGACTGCTCCGCATCTTCAGGAACAGTGGCTCCCTGGCCACCTCCTCCACTGCTAAGACCCCCTCCGAGAGCAACAGTAATAGTCAGCAGCCCGTTTCTGTCTCTGTCTAGCAGTACAACCCCCTCCCCTTTGCTCTGGCCTGCAGCTTATAAACCCTTCCCAATGGCAGGAGCGAGAGCTGGGCTGCAGAGCAGGACCAGCTCCTCTGACAGGCTTCGTTGCTTCCCTGCCTGGAGCTGGGGGCTCTTACAAAGCCAACTCTGCCTGGCTTTGTGCTCAGCACTGCTGGACCTGCCATCCTGGACCATGGAAGAGCCCATTTTCATCCCAGTTCCAGAGGAGGCAGCTCATGCAACTGCTCCTGCTGGCAAACACAATCAGGAGTTTCCCAGTGCTGCATCACACTGCCCTCCCATGCTGTCCCACATCCTCTGCAGGGCTGGTGGCTGCTGGTAACCACCACAGCTGTCCCTGTCTCTCTGACCCCTTCCACTGCTCTACCCCCAGAGTGCTGGGGCAGCATCCCTGCAGGCTTTGGGGTAGCCGGCATGGAGCACATGGACTCAGCGCATTTCAGGAAAAGGCTGGGATGTTACTTCCATGCAGAAAGCCTCGTAGAGCTCCTTCCCTGCACCAACAAACAGCAGCTCCGCTGGCCCCTACCCAGCATCCTGCCCTTGCACCTGAGCCCTAAGTGCAGGGTGTGTGGGAGCTGCTGGAAAAGGCCTTATTCAAGGGGTAGGGTGAGGACGTGCAGAGCTCAGGTGGCTGTCACGTCCCCAGGGTGCCCTTCCTCGCAGCTCACGTGCTGTGGTTGCCTGGGGAGCCACTGCCAGGAAGGGGACGCCAGGGCTAGCCTGACTCAGCTCGGCTGTGAGGTGAGAGACTCACCCCAGGAGTGCTCACCAGGAAAACATTCTTAACCCTCCTTAACCTGAAGGGAGTGGAGGAAAGGGGATGGGGTCTGAGGGTGGCCTTATGTGACCCTGACTGGTCTTTGCTTGAACTCAGCACCCTGATGAGTCCAAGAGCCTTGCTAAGGGCAGGTTATGTGACTGTCATCAGAGCGAGAGGAGGAGCCCCAACACGTCGAGTTCTCATTGACATCAAGTTCCCACTGATGTTTGAGCCCGAGCAAGAAGGAGAAAGTCAGCAGGAGCAAGGACCTCCTCGGCTCTTTTCTGAAGTTACTGGAGTACAATATAAACCCACACGTGGAATTTCTCAGTTCCTGGAGTGGCTGGTTTTCTCTTTGAGGTTGGAATGGACAGAGACATGCACAGAGGAGGAAAAAGCAGCTTTATTTTCCTGACAAGTAAACCTGAAGTTGTTTCATGAATGGACACTTTTGATTAACACAAATCATTCTTCCAGGTAATAACATTTCTTTATGCCTAGAAAGTTAATAATAGTCACATGCAGCGCTTTTTTTGTTTTAAATGTGCATGAATGAGCTTTTGGATGATGTTGGTTTTCCTTATGGGATGGGTAACTGTAGAACCCTGAAGGTTAGGAGAAATGCCTGAAACGATTCAGGTGGGAAACGGCCTCGAGTAGGTCCTTTCGGGAGGCTGTTTGAGCCCTCTTTAAAGCAGGTCTAACTTCAGTGTTGGCCTGAAGAGAGCCTGTGTCATAAAAAGTAGGTTACAATGGGCAAGGAAGAGCTGGTTGGCAAGGATACCAATGGTCTAAAGACCCTCAAGGAGCCTGGCTAGGATGGTGGTTGCTGTACAGGTATGCTGCTCTATTAACTTAAAATAATAGAATCAGAAAATGGGTTGGTTTGGGAGGGACCTTAAAGATCATCCAGTTCCAACTCCTCTGCCATGGGATACCTTCCACTAGACCAGGCTGCCCAAAGCCTCATCCAGCCTGGCCTTGAACACCTCCAGGGATGGGGCATCCACCACTTATCAATGAAGTGTTGGCTTGCAGGGGCCTTTCTCTCCATCACCTCATCCAACAGCCTATTCAAACCTATCCACCAGCTGGCACGATGTCAGGCAGGCCACATCTTCATATACCTGAGGTTTCGAAGCTCCATGCAAGGAGGCTCCCCCTGCTGAGGTGACAGTTCCCATGCTGTATCGCCCTCTGGATGAATACATTTTCCCTACTGTCCAGTCTGAACCTCCCCATCCACAGCTGGTGGCTGTTATCCCTAACATCCCCTTCTTGTGCTAAGAAGAGCTTGGCTCTGTCATCTTTCTAACTCCAACTCCTGTATGACTGTGGCAGGGGCTGCCAGAGAACAGTGACATGCAGCTCCTGGTCTCGGTGGGCCTCCACATAAACACTGTGAGCACAGGTCTGCAGAGGTGGCCAACTCTCCTCCTCAAAACCAAAGTGTGGAGATGCTTTGCCAGGCTGGAGCCTGCAGCTGAGGCAAAGGCAAATCTATGATGGAGCCTTCTCAGGAAAAGGTGGAGCATAAATAAAGCCTCATTTGCTCCTTATTGGGCTCTATTTTTCTCCAAAAATTGATTAACAAAGGTTACCCTACCTTTCAACCTCCTGCCACCAGTGAGAGCCTTTGGAGAAGGAAATGGGTGAACAGCTGTGTGTGGTGCTGCAAAACAGCAGCACACAGGAGGGATCCGGCCTCACTACTCTGGACTGATGCCAGCCTGGAACCCTTTGCTCTTGAAAATACCCCCTGGGTACAGGGGACACTGAAGGGATGGATGGAGATGGAAGGGACTTGGGCAGAATGGATCAGAAGGAGCCTGGGGAAAGGAAAACTGCCTAAGGAATCCCTTCAACATACCCCCAAACAGCTCACCCACCTTGGGATGTTCCCTGGCTGCTTGAAAACAGAGCATTTCAGTAAAATTGAAGAGGAACAATACAGAGCATTTTGTCTAGAGACACAAACCCATTTCTATGCTTCATTCACCTGCCGGCTCCTCACAGGATGTTTGTTTTAACCACCCACCATGCCAGCAGGGCAGCTCACGCCAGGAACCACGTGTTGCAGACACGCTGACAATCATCACTTCCCTTCTCCCCACCACCCTCCTGTGGTGCAGAATGCCTTCGGATCCCCTTCCAGCTTCTGTCGCAGGTGGAGGGATAGATCCCTGAGGTGGAGGGATGAATTCCTGAGATGGAGGGATGGATCCCTGAGGTGGGGGATGGATGCCTGCAGCAGAGAGGAGGCCAGGCAGGAGGTTCAGCAGAAGGAGAAGGGCAGTGCCAGTTCCTGCCAAAGGAGGGAGACAAAACCTTTACCCAGAGTTAAAAATACACCCATGAATCTAAGAAAAATAATAGATGCAACTGGTACTCCCCCACGTGTCTCCTGCCACGTAGGGAAGTGGTGCATTTTGTAAGGAGGATGGTGTGCAGTGTATGGCAAGCACACACCACCACATTGCGATCCCTGCTGGATTTCCATGTGGAGTGATTACTGCACCGTATGCAGTTAACCCTTGCTCCACCCCAGCTGGCAGCTATTCCCTACTAGCTTTTAAGAAGGGAAAAATCATTTTTTTATCTAAGGGGTGAGTACCCTTTCTGTGGTCACAGCCTACTTCCACGCCTGTCTGTAGCCCTACAGACGATCTATGTGTATGTGTGTGTGGTGCGAGCTGAGGTTTCCTTAGCTGTGATCTGTGTGGCTCCAAACCCCTTTTGAGCCAAAATCCTCATAACACAGCATATTCCAGGTTTCTCCTGAACTCCTGCATAGGGTCATTAGCTCATGCAATTGAATGGAGTACAGAAAGCAGATGGGATCTCTGCAAATGACCTGACTGTCTGACAAGTTGTGTCTTGATGGCAAATAAGCATACGGCCTGTTTCTCTTAGCCATGGTTCTCAGCTTCATGCCTTCATCTCGGAGCATAAATTTCCAGGATGGCACCGGGAGACAGCAGCTGCTGGCTGCACTTAAATACTCCCTGTGCTGTACAACACATATCTTCAGTCTGTGTTTTGAACCATCCTGAATTCAAACTGTCACACGTCACCACACCCATCCCGAATTCAAGCTATCGCACGTTGCGACACCCGTCTTTGTAAGCTAGTCATGTCGTGTAAAAACACATGTATATACCTAAAATAAAAGCTTCTCATTGCTAAGCAGCAAGCCTTGGCGTGATTTTTCAGGCCAGGTGATGTGGGCAACTGTTTTCTTCTCAGAGGTGCACGCGTGCCCCTCCCCCCTGCAAGCAAAGTAAACACTCAGAAGTGGTGAGGGACAAGCACAAGCTCTCGACCCACCTCTTATATGCAGGACACTTGTTTCCTCAGGAGGGTGGTGTGCTGTCATGGCACGGGGTTTTATAAATGACCTTTTGTGGGAAATGTAGTGGGAACTGCGGGAAGAGTTGTGGGACCTGTGAGAAGCTGTGTTGTAGAATCATAGAATGGTTTCGGTTGGAAGGGACCTTGAAGATCATCCAGTTCCAAAACCCCTGCTGTGAGCAGGGACAGCTTCCAACAGGTTGCTCAAAGCCCCATCCAACCCAACCTTGAACACTTCCAGGAATGGGGCATCCACAACTTCTCTAGGAAACCTGTTCCACTGCCTCACTACCCTCATAGTGAAGAATTTCTTCCTAATATCTAATCTGAATCTCCCCTCTTTCAGTTTAAAGCCATTACCCCTCGTCCTATCCCTACGCTCCCTTATAAAGAGCCCCTCCTCAGCTTTCCTGTAGCCCCCTTTAAGTACTGGAATGCCGATATAAGCTCTCCCTAGAGCCTTCTCTTCTCCCGGCTGAAAAACTTCAGCTCTCTCAGCCTGTCCTCATATGGGAGGTGCTTCACTCCTCTGATAATTTTGTGGCCCTCCTCTGGACTCACTCCAACAGATCCACATCCTTACTGTGTTGAGAATAGGAGCTGAAAAGGAGTTTTTGATACATGAGTGCAATTAATTTCTTGAGGCTCCATCCCTGGAAAAATTCAAGGTCAGATTGGATTGGGCTGTGAGCAACTTGATCGAGTTAAAGATGTCCCTGCTTCTTTAGGTGCATTGGACAAGATGACCTAAAGGTCCCTTCCAACTGAAAGCATTCAATGATTCTATGAATATCGTGAATTTATTTATCTTCAAATAGTTCAGTTCCCCTACATCGTGAGAGTTGTAGTTCTGAATATTTTCAAATTTGGATGCCTTGGAAACTGCATACGTACTCCAAATACACGCGGGTTTGAGAGGTAGGAGTCTTTGAATACAGACTTTTAATTTTCTTCAGCAAACTCTTAGTTCCAGTTAAATTCATCAAATCAATACATAAATATTCTCACTCTCTGTATATATACATACGCGTACACACGTATACGTGTGTGTATATCTATACAGATACATAAACAGGAGACAAAAATGCTGCCTTTTGCCCAGTACCTTGCAATATGCTTTGCTTGCTTGTTCTGTTTCAGACAAAAATAAGGAGACCTTTTCTCCATCACATCTTCACAAAGGCACTGACAAGCGCAAGACAGCACGGGTTGGTACACGAGCCAGCCGAGACAGTCCATTTGCTCACGCTAAGTAGCAGGCGACCTTTAACTCTTGTTCTGGGAGAGGAAACTGGGTTTGGTAGGTAGGGAGCCCAATCATGCTGTGTCTTAGCAATAAGTTAAGGCTTGAAAACCTGGTGGTGCATGAGGCAGATTTCCACAAATACGAACCTCACTGTGGGCGTATTCCAAAATATCACATGACCGTCTAGGAAACTCCCCACTAAATTACCCCAAAGCTGTCTAAAAAGGCAACATTCCCAGCCTAGCAGTGAAATTTTAACAACAGCGACTTCTTTTATTTCAAAACACCACATCTTGGCTTTACTAAAACCAGCATGGACTTCCTAGAGACTTAAAATTCTCTCTGCAGAGAAATATTTTGCATTCTCTCGCTGCCTACAAAGTATCGTTGGGTCATGCACAAAACAGAAATGGTAGGATGCGATATTCAAAACTGTACTGGACAAACACCGCGTAGGCTTGTGAGGAACGCACTCCTTGCATTCCCAGAAATGGTCCATGAAAGTTTCACCATCAAGCAGAAACCAACTGCTCTTCCAGCTCTCATGTGTGAATATTTCTTCTATGGCTCTTGCACAAAAAAGGAACTGGACTCAATGGCATCCGAGTCCCCTCCTTTTACCACTTCTTTGTTTGTTTTTTGTTTGTTTGTTTTTTGTTCTTTTTTAATTGGAAATCACAACCCTGGAAGCATTTTGAGCACAAAATGTTCTCACAGATGTCAACGGGAGTTTTAAACTGACATCACCAAGACCTGAATTTTACCCCTTATATATTTGACCAGATTTTGTGAAATGCCAGGCATAATGGGGTTTTTCAAACAACTGTGACATTTGGATACCCCCTGTGTAGTAAGATGTATGCTAATATTAAGAAATTATTTAGTCTTGGAGAATATCCACTTACGATGCCAGTCAACATATTTTAAAATCCCAAGGAATAAATGCTCTTTGTGCTCGTCCCTAGAGTGGGGCAATGTCTGAAAGGGCACAGGTCTTATTTACCTTGGGCCAGCAAGACCTTTATTTCCGACAGACAAAATTTGACTTCTGAAGAGATTCACTAGCCTTTACTGCTACTTTTAATAAAATACTGGTGAGGGAAGAATTGGTATATTTCAAAATTAAAACCTGTACTTGTCTCAAGTACATACATATGCAAGTACCTTACATATACAAATCATTATAGGGCTTTTTCCTTATATTTGTCCTTTCCTCTGTAAGAGAGCAGGTTTTCAGAGTTCTCTGGGTACCGAAACATCCTTAGCCTACACACTCACAGAGCCACTCAGCTTCACACAAACAAAATCTTTCATCTAAAAAGCAGACCCTGCCCTAAATAACATGGTCAGCAGAAACCCTGAAGGAGGTTGATCAAAGCCCAGGAAAACACAAGGTCATTCAAAAAACCCCCTTATTTCACCCACTAGAAAAGACAAAAAAACCCATACATGACATTGACTTTATTGAGTATTATGTCATGTATTGAAAACAGCATAAATTTGATGTCATTTCTGGATAAGGACTTGTACGCCCAAAGGACTTCTTCCAGTTTTATCTGTCAATTTAAAAATAGAAAAGGTATCTCCCTCTCCCTAAATCTTGTAATTTCCCAGTATATTTTCCAGGCCAAGCGAGACCGCGCAGGTCTGTACTTTGGTGTGTTCATTTGGATGTCCAAAACATCCTTCTCTCTCCTGTACTCTTTTGCGTCCTCCCCTTTGAACCTGTTGTTGCCTTTGTTATCCTTCTGATAACCTATATCTTATTCTAAATGTATGTATGTGTTAAATATGCCGATGTGTATATAAACAGACACACATGTATGCATAATGTACAAACAAAAGTACCTACAGCAACATACATTAAATGCTCGAGATACATGTGGAGATCAGTTTTATGGAGTCACAGTTTGGAATCTCGTATCAGCTTGGTTTGATAAGAGTTGTTCACCACTCTCCATCCCACCTCCTGAAACTCCTAGGGTGCTAATGCTGAGCACTTCTAAGAGTCAAGCCAAGCTGCTTTATTTTATCAATCTAAACTTCAAAACCAATATTGTATGACGTTGGCATTAGCGTCCTGTGTCAGCCTGAATCACCCTTAAGATTAATATTCCAGTAAGCTGCTTCAGACAGTGAGAATTCAGCAAATGCAGGGTCATCCACATCTTTGACAGTAGAAAACTAGAACTATATATAGAAAAGTTAGCTTTTTATAATTTTCTTTAAGACAGCATGTAGCCAGCTCAAAAAATGAAACCAGCACATGGGACACTGAGCATACATCCATCGTTACAGAAGGTTGCCTGAATTTAGACGTGGAAGTCATTCAAACCATTTCGGTTCTGACCTTATTGTATCATTTGATTCACCTTTATTGCTTCCAGTTAATATCTTCACAATCTGTATCTGAATAGCAATTCACTCATTTTGTAAAAATTTAAAGTTTACAGTGGTCACTTATCCTGGCCTGCAATATGCACGTGAATTTTATCGTATCCTATCTGTGTATTATGTGCTGAATGACAACTTTAAATTTAAATGGAATTCCAGAAATAAAATATTATAGGCATTAATAAAATTTTCTGAAGAACGACATAATTGCCTCATAACCCTTTACTGAGCTAAAAATTAAGTGATCTTCAAATCTCTTATTACTGTAATAAAAAACCAAGAACTGTAAAGTAACACATAAGCTAGAGAAATTAGACTGATAAATGAAGAAAATGCCATTTTTCTTGACAGGTAAAATCTAGTTGTTGTGGTTGTTGGAGCTTCTTTTGCTAGTCATTAAATCTAATAACATGTCTAACAAGGATTTACAAGAAAAAAACCCACCTACTTTATTTAAAAAATAAATGGAGGTGATAGCCAGTAATAAGAAGAAACTAAAGTTACTTCGAAAAGGATAAGCAGACTAGAAACCACCAAGCGATCTGAAGGCTTGGGTACAGCTCATGTCATTCATTAACATCACTTTGAGCCACCAGTCACACGGAGCCAGTTTCTCTTTTCTGACGCTCTTGCGGGGACGACCTTTGTGAGTCTGTCCAGCAGGTGGCTTTAATCCTCTCTCCGACGTGTACAAACCCATCCAGCGAAGTTCCTTCACACAGAAAACCATCAGTGCTGCAGTAGAAAATTAGTCGCTACATTTAAGTCATTATTTGAAGCCCTCAGAGCTTCTAGAGCATCTCCCCTGGAAAATCCCATTTCCATAAGTCGTGCAACCTGGAAAAGAAATAACACCGCTTTAAACCCAAAGTTTTATCCACACTTGTATGCACATCAGTGACGTTAGCAGTGTCAGAGATCACTTGCCCACTGATCAGGCTGTTCAAAAGCTCACCTTTCCAGCAAGTAAGCAAGCACGGCTATGCACCATCACGAAGACATATTTGAGACAGCGTGCTTGAAAACACTGCCGCAGAGATGGCTGCTTTCTGACACTTTATTTAAAACCAACTGTTGGCTGAAAATGCCACGCCTGTATTTTCTAGCCTGTCCTGTTTTTAAAGAAGAGTAAATCAGAAAGTATGACACCACACATGACAACTACAATCTGACCTTGGGGCTTGCTGTTCTCGACAAGAACAAGACCTCAAGAATCCAACACCAGCCAAAATATGGAACTTTACAGCAGATGCAAAAACATGTTCAGACACCTTTTAGTCAGCTTTCCTTGGAAAGACTTGCTTCTCCAGAAGGCATTAAAAAACCTCAAAACTATTCATAGGTGTTTTTTTAAATAAATCTGAAAGGCCTAAAGCAGTACAATACTTAAATGGCTTCAGTAAAATTATTGAAAGGATTCCGTGTATTCGCAAAACAACGTAAGTCAATGACTTTTGACAGAACAAATGACTTTTGACCTGGAAAAGAGCACATTAAGACACTGACTTTGGTAATGAATAACCACTTGACCATTCCACTTTCTAGTATCACGTACTCGACACCTAACATTTTTGCTCTGTGCTAACAGATACTCAAATTACACGTAAAAAGCAATGTAGGTATAACCAAATTCAATTTATGGTTAAATTGCAATCTGAAGTACATTTAAAATCTACAATCCTCAATTAGGTATGACTAAAAGTCACAATATAACTCACTTTTTACAGTTAATCTTCCAGAGAAGGAGGAGAAACAAAGTGTAGGGGTACAGGGAGATGCATGTAAAATTAACTGTGGCCACTGGCAGTACCTTGCTCCATGTCCCCAAGCATGACATCTCTTGTCTTCTAAACACCTCCATGGATGGTGACTCAACCACATCCCTGGGCAGCCTGTTCCAATGCTTGACAGCTCTTTCAGTGAAGAAATTCCTCCTAATATCCAACCTAAACCTCCCCTGACGCATCTTGAAGCCATCTCCCTCTTTTCTCCCCTTACAACCCAATGTCGGTTTCTCACCTTCTTGCAGAGAGAGAAATGAATTGTTACTTTCAACACCTCTGCAACAATAGTTTAACTGCAAATTGGATTTCATACCCTGCAACTTTCTAAAGTTTGCTCTGTCTGATTTTTTGTCTAAGATTCTGTTTTTTTCATGAGAAAAAGGGCAAGCAGTGGAATAAAAGCTAACCACAGAAATACATTTCAGAAGAAATGTTTTTACTGTAGTTGTCATGAATTCTAACCTAAAGAGGTGCTGGATCAAATTGCAATGTTCCCATTTACAGAAATATCCAGCAAGCATCACAGGGAATAGATTGCAACAACAGAAAGTTCTCTTCAACTGAGTATATTTTAACCACAGGAACTGAATCCAGCTCCAGAAAACAGGGTTGTGTACTAGTAACAGTAATTTAAGGTGTTAAAAAACCCACAAGAAATGCAGAGATTTTTGCACCAAATGCACTGCAAATGCTTGCAGATTTTAACCTGAAGAACAGAAGAAAGCGTTGCATTTCTGCTGTTCTAAGACAACCTGTGCAGTTGTTAGCATAGTCCTGAGAAACAGCCCAGCAGGTTTGCAGTCAAAACCACCAGTAGTTACAGTTTCAAACATTTTGAACATTATCTAACATTGAATCAAAACTAGAATTCAGATCACAGCAAAGATTTCTGTTTGGAATAATCTCATTTGAAGCTAACTAGAAATGACAGTGTGGTGCCAGCAAGTGTTGACTTATCTCCATTAGAAAGGACAATAGGAAAGAAAAATTCACCCCTGAAACCTACTCTTGTTCAAGGGTAGCAGAGATCTTAAGACTATAAAACAGCCAATGCAGCTAACTGCAGACAGGCTAGAACCTGGAGAAGTTGATGGCGTACAGTAAATCCTGAATACAGAAACAAGACTAATATTAAATTCTTAAATTTCTAGTAAATCCTCTCTTCTGAGATTAAAACTGTTAACAAAAGTCTAAAAGTCTAAATCCATACATTAAGTCTAAATCTATACTCAGCAGAAAAGACACAAAATTCTCTGCGGGATCAGTATGTGAAATCGGTCAACCCCATTGGAGGGAAACATCCAAGTTTTAGACCAAGTGCGTGTTGCAGCCCACAGCTAGAGTAACATTCTTATATCCGAAAATTACATGAGTAAATTGGAAACTTACGCTGGAGATGTCAGTGAAGGAAGACTTGCATGTCTACAGGACAAATAATGAAGTCTATTTGTCATTCTTCAGTCTTTGAAACACTTATCAGATTTGAAGAGCCTTCATTAGTGAAACACTCTTGTCTTTCAACACAAAAGACGAAGACACATTTGCTGTCTCTGTGTTGTGATCGTTATCTGATATTCTAATTTCTGCTGCTATAAAGATCGTTTAAGAAACTGTATCAACAGATGATAACAAATTAGTAGAATTAATTCCTCACCAGTGTTTTATGCCATTTTAAAATAGAAAAATGTTTACCTGCTCTTCAGAAACCTCAGTAGGTGGAGGTGTGTCTTGTTCAGACGGGCGATGGTCTTGATAATTCGCATTATGTCTATGCCGCAAAGGAGGAAACAGTCTATTCCAGTTAATCATTCCATCCTGCAAACAGACACTGCTGTTAGTTCTTGTAAAAAGAACTACAGATGTTTTTAAACAATAAGATCATCCATCCTGTATAATATGAAAGGCAAATGTTTGAGTAAAATACTTTGTTTTAAACAACAAACAGTGCTGTAGCCTCTTACAAAGTCAAAACTGGGACTGGGTACTGCTTTACTAGTTATTAGAAGTAATTAACGAAAAGTGCTAATAGAAGGAGGAAAGGATGTTTCACATCCATTGTAAAAGATCTCGTTTACTACAGTGCCAAATTTTGGAGGCTGAAGGCCCTGCTCTCTTTGTCAATAGGGATTTGCCTGGCAAAAGATGCAACAGAGAATCCTGCAAGTGCTTTGCTGCTGGAGTTAACCAGGGAAAAAGTACAAGAAATAAGTGGGGGGGAAAAAGCAAAAATGAATTCTCGGTGCATCAGCAAAACCACACCAGGAAACTCAGAACAAGCCCAGCCCTCAGGATACCTGTCATTACTTCTGTGACACCAGTGCGACCGCTACAGACACACACCTCATCTAAATTCCGCATATTAAATACCATTGCAAAATGTGGCCATATTCCAGCGCCAAAACATTCTGTAACTGCACAGTAATAATACAAATACACACCAGTAATATATGTATGCCGTTAAATCACAGAACTGGAATTTTGTTTCAACAGTCAACCTTCAAGCCTTGTAATAATAAGACATCTAGAATATAATGTACGAATATTAAAGTACAAGTTATATATTTGTCCAGAAATAATCCATCTTCATTTTATTAGCTTAAACTAACATTTTTAAGGGGTCTTTTACCACATCAATGCCACAGGCCCTGCAAGCAGTGAAGAAGAGCAAACCCTAGATCTCTCTTTTTTATACAATTTATTAAAACAACTTTTGCACTTTGTGTTGTCCTTTTCCTCCTTCTCCGCTCCCTCCGTTACTATGGAGAAGATCCCCCTCCCTTTTTTTTCTGTATATATAGGTCATGGACTTCCTTCCTCTAGTTGCTCTATTTTAGCTCTATACTGTTGTTTCTCAGAAGACCTTCCTCTAAAGACAGCTTTTTCTTTTCTCTTTCAGCGAGGGCTCTTCCTGCCTTTATGTACTCCTAGAACATTACATGCGCTCTGCTCAATCAGATCAGCAGCTAAACCCGCTTCTAGACAAAAAAACTTTTCCTACCCTTTCCTTTGTTTTCTTCCTTTCTCGCCAGAGGAGACCCAACCAGCCCAGACACCACAGGGGCAGTGCAATAGCACATAAAAGAAAGCAACTGGGGAGACAAGATTTGAAACACTTGCTTGTAAAGTGTTACGGTCCCCCATACGAGAGCGCATTTTTCCCTGCAAATTTGTGCAATAACTAGGAGTCATCACTGGTTTTCAAGACATAGATTCCACTCTTAGTGATTTTGAATTTAGAAAATGATTAGGTAGCTACTAGTTTGCACACTGCATAAAACATTTGCTTAAAAGTCAAGAGGTTTTAATCAAAGGATTCTGCCTCAGCCTTTCCGTACAATGTAGCGCAGTAAAAGGAGAACTGGTTTGAAGCCTAAACCCAGAGAGGGATCTCAGACCTTCTGCTGACACCACTGCACTACTCCATCCGTGGCCTTGGAAAATCACACCCTATACGTCCCCATCTATAATTTCCCCCAACTCAGAATTACATTACGTTTTAATGCATTAACTTTGAATTCCCCAAAATCTACTGAGTTCTACAGTCTGTCAAGAACACTGCATTAATGCTGTTTTACCTGGTTTTAATTCTTTTGAAAAGACCCGAGGGGGAGAAAATAATACATCGAAGTGTCATTCACATTAGATTGGTGAATTGGAAAACTGTAACCAGACTATGACACATTTTTTTCACAGAATAATGTGCATGAAATACAAAATCTAAAATAAATGAATTAATTTAGCAGTATTCCAGTGTACCTGAAGACTGAAATAAACATGTCCCATAGTGCCCTGAGCTTTATTACCAAGTCGCCCGTTCCAGTCTGGTTTTTGACATCTCTGGTTTTGGACATCTCTGTCCTGTGTGCTGTCATGTAACACTACAAAGGCACTTGTCTACCTCCTTACCATAAACTTACAATGCATTTTAAATTAATGAATGCGGAATTCCTTACTTGCAGTGAAAAACGCAGATTCCTTACCAAGTTAACTATTTAGTTTTGAAGGTTTACAGCAGATATCTTGATAAACTGCAGATACATACAGATGTACTCAGAAGAGTTCCATGTGAGGACTACTAACCCTTTTCCAGAATGACTAGGCAAATTAGATCAAAATAGCTGAGAAAAGATCGTTTTCCACTGCCCTCAGCATATTTCAATTACCTGTGAAAACTGTGACAAACATAACCCATTAGTTCTTAACTATATTAACAAGGTAAGAATATTCAACATACAGTACTGATGAGTACTAAAGGCTGAAACTCTAAATAGTATGTGAACACTGATGTTTATGATTAATCCCAACACTTTTCCTCCGTGTTATTACTTTATAAACTGCACTAAAACCAGGCACATTATATGTCTTGATCCTTAACTGTAAGAGAATTGTTTCCCTTCACAGACATTCTCTAATTATATGATGGACATGCACAAAGCTGATCCCACAGGCTAAAGGTAAGAAAAATTTTGGAAGTGTAGCTAATGTCTCAGATCCACAGATGATCAAGGCCATGGATTTCCAGTGTGGATGGTGATGGCATAAAGACTTTCAAACAACTTCAACTATCACTGCAGAAATACATGAAGAACTGTGAATTTAAATTTGACCCAAAGTAAGCAGCAAAAATGGTCTTAAATTGAGCAATCACAAATTTCAGTTAAAAAGTATGCAAAAAGAGATTTCCAGACCAATACTTGCCTCATAGATTATTTTGCAGATCTCCCCTTCATAATTTTATGATGACTTCTGTATTACAGTGGGGTTAGACTGTGCTAATACAATTACTCTGCAAGCAATCAGGAAAACGACACCCAAACTAATGAATTTATTTAAGTGATGCTTCTAAACCATCTGAGAGTCCCTACTGGGGAATCAGCAAAAAATATTTACACATTTTACAATATACTTGAACACTGGCACCAACCCCCAACAGCACAGATGAGCTCACACCTACCTCCTCAGCCTCCCCAGGAGCTTTGTCTCACTTAACAGAGCTCTCTGAAGCAGTCCAAAACAGAGGCAAAAAAGGAGCCAATAATTAAGCAGTAAGAATGATCAAGCATCATATGTAAGTTCTTTTCCTGCAGAGCCCCTCCAGTGACAACTGTCTGCCAGTCTAATCCATTATATAAAATCCAGCCAGTTGTCCTGTCATTCTGGTTTGTTATAAAAAGATGTAAGTTTAATACTAAATAGTTTGGGAGCTGGGATTTAATGTCACTCAAGACTAGGTGAGGAGGCGCATTAAACCTCTTATGTCCAGAGCCAGTTTTAACAACTGAAAGGCTCTGGCTATCCTGCACTGAAATTATCTCTGCTGATATTTTCCTTTGTCCTAAATCTTAGGTGTCAGGGAGCAGCAAGTGCAGGTGCTGCTCCAAGAGGAAAGGCAATCTGAGAACCAAATATGACAAGGCAGAAAGAAGAGGCAGGGACCTCACTGAAACGCAGCCGGCAATGTGCACTCGCAGTCCAGAAGGCCAACAGTGTCCTGGGCAGCATCAAAAGCAGCGTGGCCAGCAGGGCAAGGGAGGGGATTCTCTCCCTCTGCTCCGCTTTTGTGAGACCCCACCTGGAGTGTGGAATTCCCAACAGAGAAAGATATGGAACTGTTGGAGAGGGTCCAGGAGGGCCACAAAGATGATCAGAGGGCTGGAGCACCTCTGCTATGAGGAGTTGGGGTCGTTCAGCTTGGAGAAGAGAAGGCTCCAAGGAGACCTCACAGCGTCCCTTCTGTACATGAAGGGGGCTACAAGAAAGCTGGTGGAGGACTTTTTACAAGGGCAAGTAGTGATAGGATAAGGGGGAACAGCTTTAAATTGGAAGGGGGAAGATTCAGATTAGACATTAGGAAGAAATTCTTCACACTGAAGGTGGTGAGACACTGAGGCCCAGGTTGCCCAGGGAAGCTGTGGATGCTCCCTCCCTGGAAATGTTCAAGGTCAAGTTGGATGTGGCCTTGAGCAGCCTGGTTTGGTGAGAGGTGTCCCTGCCCATGGCACAGGGGTTGGAACTGGATGATCTTTAAGGAAAAGGACTTTTTTGCCCCCCCCGCCCCTCAATTTAATTCCTCCATTGCTTCATTTGTCCTGCAGGATGAGAGGCTCAAGGCGACCTGGCCAGCTTATGTCCTGAAAACAGCACCAAGCTCACTGTAGTCAAAAGGCTCCCATCAACTTGCATGCACTGGGATGCTAACTAAGAACTTCTAGTCTCCATTGCCAGCTGCCATACCTTTATGCCGTTAATCAGAAATTCTGGTTGGGAAGTCCTGACTGCCACTCTACTAGAGAGAGACAAGCACCGAAAAACTCAGTCTGCAGACTATCATTCTTTGTACACTATGTGGTGACTGGGCCCTTATGTCTGTCCATAATACTGTCTTTCCACATGTCATCAGGAAAAACACTTGACAAAAAGACTGCTTCATTAATTATTTGAATTGAAGGGTGACAGACACACGTAAGGAAGACCTGTAAGCCTTTCCCCCTCCCTTACTCCCAGGTTGTAACTTTCTAACTAAATAAAAATTCAGTTTCCTTTGGTTTAGCAGTGCAAAAACTGGGTGAATTGGTCAACTGTAAATTCTTTGTTACTGCCTGATAGGAGACAAACATACCAAGGAGTAGTGCATTAGGAGGATACTGGTGATGTTGGGAAGTCTGTTAGAGGAAAACAACAAACCAGTTACAAGTTTAGATGACCAAAGAATGAGATTTAAGAATGAATCAGATTAAGGGAATGGGAAAATGGCAGCTCTTTATTGCAGCAAAGGTTGTAAGGAAATGCCATATTGATGACATTCTTGGATAGCTGCCAGAGCTTTACGTACAGAAGCAGTGCCGTATGAGGTCACATCCTCGATGTCTTTTTTTGCTTTGGGTTGGGTTTTTTTATGGTGTCTGGAACAATACTGTTTACAAGGAAAAGAGTATCCTCCTTTCCTACAAAATAAGGAAGATACTCATGCCAGTCTAGAGCAAGCAAATGTCTCTGACTGTACAGCTTGCTAAAACCCCAGTTATGCTACTTCTTTTCACACAATCTCCTTTCTCTCTTTCTGAAAGGGCAGCTCTACCTGCTCCTCATATACATACCTGCACCATTGCACATTTTGTAAAAGCACTTATCTTGACAATTAAAAATGTCGTATTATGGACAAGAAACAAATTTCCAGTTAAGCAGCAGTCACACCTGCGCAACTTTAATTGGATTATTTTAAAAAGGAACAAAAGAAAATGTTTTATAAAAGTCCTCTTGAAAGTGATGCATGAGGTTAAGGTATTTTGATAATCTTATGTATATGGTTAATGCCAACTCGCCATCTGTTTGCATAAACAGGAAGCACCTCCTGATATCTGTCTTGTTCACCTTTTCTTAACATAACAACCGCAACGAAAGAAAAAAAAAGGAAATTGCTTTGCATTTAATCTTTTAAAGTAGCATTTTTTAAGGCTGCAACTCTGCATAGGAGTCTTTACTTGGTACGGACATAAATATTGTTTCACTTCTTTCAATAGAAAGCTTCGTTTTAAAAAATGTTTCGCACTGAAAGCAAGAAACACCTATTTGCTTTTCAGACATCATTTTTTCTACAAATTATTGACTCCAAACTGCACATCCTGAGGATAAAAAAAAAGAAAAAGCGTGGCCATGAATGACGCAACGATACCTGTTGCCCCCGTATTTGAACACTGTGTAAGAAAGATCAATGGAAGTGGTGAAATTTCCAATAGGTTTATTCAAATGTGTAGCCTGTCTCATTTTGTAAAGACAAAACTCTTCTGTGTTTTTTTGGTTGGGTATTTTTTTTCTTTTTTTTTCTTCACTTTAATAACTTCCTTTTTTGAAAGGGGGTAGGAATGTAACATTGTTACTGTTTGAGCATCATTCTTAATGATGTAAAGAATTTCTCACCAAGGAAAGTACTCCAACAATTTCTAATCATATTTCAGTTCCCTCTGGAAATCTATCCTACAGACTTTGGCCAAAAGGCTCTGTCTCCAACTCCTAGTTGCTGCATCCTGAACTTTGATGCCTGCATTGTCCCAGAGGAGGCTCATGTGTCACAGAAGTTCTGAAAACCACATGTGGTCTTTTCTGAAGCCTGATCAGCTATTTCCTTTGAAATCTATGAGGAACACCTTAATCTGGCCTCTGAAACTGTGTGAGAGACAATGGAAGGGATTTTAGCACAGGCCCAACACCTTCATAGTAGCAAAAACCAGAAATACCAACAGGCAGGCATATCTGCTCCATGGAGGCAAGGTGGGATTGGTTGCCTCTGCTACTGCATTCAAGGGAGATGCAAAGAGTTGTGAGCGCTTCCTTGCATATTCGTGTATGCCCTCGTACACCACTGCTTGTCATGCATGCCAGGAAGGGGTGCTGTTATTTGACTCAGAGACATGACTGCCTGGCAGTAAGGGAAGAGATGTGTAACTGCTCCCAAAACCTGGCAGTTAGCTCAGAACACTGGAAGAGTCAGACTACACTGCATTTAATCTCTTACAGTATGTGTAAATACCTATTCTGTACCAAGCTGTGCATCATGGCAGCATTCACTTTTCATACGGCCCTGATGCAGTAATTCAGCCAGAAAGTGAGTATAGGATCATAGAATGGTTTGGGTTAGAAGGGACCTTAAAGATCATCCAGTTCCAACCCCCAAGCCTTCCAGTACTGAAAGGGAGCTACAAGAAAGCTGGGGTGGGGCTCTTTTATCAGGGAGCACAATGACAGCACAAGGGGTAATGGTTTTAAGCAGAAAGAGGGCAGATTTAGATTAGACATTAGGAAGAAATTCTTCCCAATGAGGGTGGTGAGACACTGGCACAGGTTGCCCAGGGAAGTTGTGGATTCACCCTCCCTGGAAGTGTTCAAGGCCAGGTCAGATGGGGCCTTGAGCAGCCTGGTCTGGTGGGAGGTGTCCCTGCCCGTGGCAAGGGGGTTGGAACGGGATGGGCTTTAAGGACCCTTCCAACCTAAACCGTTCTGTGATTCCATGATCAGCATGACCACAGAGTGTGTACTCAAGGAAATAATGTTAGCTTCATTGTAGTCATTCTACACAAAACCGAGACAGTTCTAATCCTACATGGCTCTTTGGATATTGACTGGTGACAGTGGATTGTTACTAAAGCACGATGATTACATAGATAAATCTTCATTTATCTCCCGTGCACAAACCTTTTCAAAGAGGAATAACTAGAGGCTGAAACAAAAGAGAGAAATCAGAGTTCCAAAATTGTTTTGATTTAATAATCTGAGATAACAAAACCTGGGCACAAAGCAAACTCAAACCAAATTCTCCAACATACTAGCACAAACACACTCTTGAGCATATAAAGGACTAGTCTATGATGATGAAGGGAAAAAAATCAGGTTATCACCTCATTTTGGGATGTAGACACTGAAGCTCTGTCTCAGGTTGGAAACAGCAAGTGCTTCCACTTACTGACATCCCAAAGTCAGCACACGAAGTGTCATACTTGCAACACCGTTTGGTGAAACTTCCTTATCACCTGTGCTTCTTAAGACAGTGCATTAAGAAACAGTTGGCGAAACTGGTCTGCAGTTGTTACATGCTAATATCAGAGCTCCAATCAGAAAAGCTGTATACTAAAATGGACCACTTCCTATTCGAACTACATCCTTGTTGTTTACTACATGCTATGGAAGATGACAGTAGGAAGAAGAAACGGCCTTTCCATCAAGAGTCTCTTAGTGCAGACTGGAAGGACAACAAGAGCAGCCCTGGAACCCAGTAACTGAACAGTGCCCAAACAAGGAACCTTATTTGCACCACGTTTAAAGCTAGAAAGGAAGGGACAGGTACAGCTAAGAAGAAACTTGCCTTCTGTAAACAGGAATTGATCAGACAACACAGAATTAAATACTCTGGAAACGCTTGAGGAGCTTTTTCATAGGGAACTGCCTCAAGTTAAATTGTCAGAGGAAAATAATACAGAACAACCACAGAGAAGAACAAAATTATATGAAATATAATTTCATATTTGAAATAAAGCAGTATTTTGCTTTAGGAAGTTTTCCAATCACTGCATCAACTACTGTTTCTCCAGAAAAATTGATTACAAATATTAAACCAAATTCAAAGGCTATAGCTCAGTCAGACAGAAAGAGAATTTCATAATTCCAGTCCAAGAAAATAATGATAGTTCATGTGTGAGCAGGGTGCTACTAAGGAGCAGGAGTCCGAGATAGCCTTGTTACTGTGACAACCGGCTGTTAATGAGACACATTCAGCTCATTCTAGTAATAGTATTTGTGTTTGTCAGCTTGTGGACCTGCTGATTTCCATTAAAAAGACATAAAAATAAAGTGGTAGTCTGTAGAGAGAACGGTCATAAACTGTTCATTACCTAGATCAGCACCCTGGAAACTCAAAATTTTTAATTCATACCTAGAATCCATGAAAAAACTTATTCAGAAAAAAAAGAAAACAGAAATAGCTAAATAGCAGTGGGTTATCAGCTACTACAAATATATTACTGAAAGGAAACAGTAAAAACCCAAAGAGTTCACATAAGCTAACATCAGCAGTATACGCAGGTTTTATACTCAACAACCTCCATGAGTAAAGCTCCCCTTTTGAAACAAAAAAAGGTTTATTCTCAACACAAAGATAATAGTATTAAACAATTACAAAGAATAATCAAGATTTGAAAATGCCAGAAGAGTCCCAAAAACCAAAGGATGAGTTAAAAACTCACTGAGGTCTGAAGGAAAAGACACAGTTTTCTCTACAAAAATAAAAGCTGTCTGTGGTTTCAAAAAGGCTTGAGGTGTGTACATACATGGACAACAACATGCAGAGGAAAAGAAGGATGAAGGAATACTGAGTCTAAATTTAGTCACAATTATCATTGCCGCAGCATACATGCTTCACTCATGGACTGAAATAAACACATAAATCACTTTTTAGTTAACAGAATTCTTTAAAAATATGATGTTGACTCTTGCACACACACATCTCAGGAGTCTGAGCTCAAATAACTTTTTTAATCCTATTGGTACCCTACTTATAGTTGTCTTTGAAGTTTATAGCAATGATGCTCAAGGCTGTTCCTATTCAATTATGTCACAAAACCCCAAAGTAGCCTTAGGTAACACAGAGCAGTTGGAACAGAAACCTAATTAGAGAAAAAGACTTTGTGAATCATTTGGCGGAAAATCTCACCTGTTTATTCAGGTAGAGGATTCTGCTAAATTCCTTTCTGACATATGTGGAAAAATATAAAAAATCTGCTTCCATCCAAAGTCTTAGCTGTGAAAGCAAGAATTTTGTATAGGCCCAGCAATGTATACAGGTTGCAGAAGCTCTTCAGGGTTCAAACCATCTGTCTGAAGGACATGTTATTGGTCCTTGAACTTCTGAAGTTACTCAAGAAGACCTTGCCAAAGCGGCCGGTTGGAGAGCTAAAGAATAGGCTGAGGTCTGGTTCTTATTGTTCTTTAAGAAGGCAGAAATGGACTGTCTGGGAGTATGTTTACTGAGGGTTTTCTTCTAGCATTGTGAATGAAGATAACATTCCTGAGGAGGAATTCTTATGCCAGGAAAGACTTTGCTCCGCTAATCTATTTTTTCTCAAGGCCAGGAGTTTAGGGCTTAGATATAACCAGAAGGAAAATCAATAATCTAGCCTCACAGTCCTTAGCTGACAGAATGTGAAACTTGCCCATGTCTCAGGATATGAGACTCCCCGTAACAATACAGACACTCTGCGTGCCTACCCACAGAGCATCCCTCCAGTGTCCCAGGAGAAAGACATCCAATGAATGAACAATTAGAGGAAGTCACATTGTTATAGAAGAAGTCTGATCTTTGCAAGCAGAAGAACCTCACGTAGAGATGCTGTGTGATACGCATCAAAGGAGAGTCTGGTCTCACTGAAAAGTAAAGGCAGTTGGAACAGAATACAAAAAGACAGACGGGAAAGACAAAATAAGCTTAAAGTGGAGGATGGGGCAGAAAAGAGGTAATGAAGTGAAGGTTCTCATATATGGCTGTAGGCTTACCACAGAGTCTGGAGCAACTTGGTGAAGCTCTTTTCTGGGCCAAGGAACTTATGAGAAACAAAGCAGCAGGTAATACAGTGTCTTTGATATTCTGGGCACAAATGAAGTGATAAGTGCTCTGTAGATACACAAAGCATTTTTAAAAGATGAAGGGACTGAGGTTCATATACTGCCCCCTCTGAATGGACACAGGGATGAGCACTCAAAGGAGAAGTGGTATTTAGTTGCCAACAGAAGGCATCGACCACCTTTTATGCATCTTCCTACTGTCTTCCACATATCCATCTTTAGCGACAACGGTGTTGTCAATAGCACCTTGGCACAGACTCCTCCCTTATTTATTCACGATTTTTATCCACAAGCCTCCCTCCAAATTTCTCAATAGGAATTGAAAGTCAGGTTGACTCCCTGCTACCACATTGGTGCACAGATGTGGCAGTTGCTTCCCTTTTCCCAGTAGGGTTTTCATTTGGCAGAAAGATAAACTTTAGAAAATGCTGGGAAATGAAAGAGATCAAGAAATAGAAAGGTCTGGAGAGGAAGACCAAAATGTTCATTGATACTGCAGTATCAAAAGGATAAAACAGTGTCCAAAGACCTCAACTACATCCTCTCTGAATGGCAGAAATGCAAGAGGCATCTATCCCTAAAATCCTACGAGCATCATGATGAATCAGCAAATGATTACTGGTTGTGAGACATTATGGGAGCGAACCTCCCCTAAAGCAAAGAAGCATGTTGTACAGGAGCAAACACAAAGTACGGGAAACAACAGAGAAGAGGCTGGAAGGGGCCTTGAGCAGCCTGGTCTAGCGGGAGGCATCCCTGCTCACGGCGAGGGGATTGGAACTGGATGATCTTTAAGGTCCCTTCCAACTCAAACTGTTCCATGATTCTGTGATTCTAAAATGCGTGAGAAAAATAGCGTAGAGGGGAATGAAAATGTGGAATTGACATGAAGGGGAAAAAGAGATTAAGATTAATGGGGGAAAAAAGAAATAGTGGAAAAATTATTTAAATTAGAAGAGAGAATAGACAAAAGAGTGGGAAAGAAAAGAACTAGGAAACCAAACTTTTAAAAGAAGTAACAAAATAGCACGCTAGTATTTTTTGAGGGAAAGTATGCATATGGCATACATTTTATTGTACTACCTCAGAAGTGATGCTGGGTGGAGTAGTTCTCCATTTGTGACAAGGTCATCATTTCTCAGGATGGGAGGAAAAAAAAAGAACAGAAAGTTTTCAATATGCACACTACCATCTGTTTAAGGGCTGTATCCACAGCAACTAGAAACCAAGACATAAATCAGTCACCCCACAACCACACTCCCCTGAGAAACTAGCAACATAAGATGAATTTTTCAGTTTCTAACACCACAGACACAGCACCACTGAACATGTAAGGCCTAAAATGACGTATATCAAGTGATGAAGTTGGTGGCTTATGTTCAACTTCTACCACATAGTCAACCTACTCCTCAAAGTTACGGGTACTTGACAACCCAGCTCCCATATGCACAGAACTGTGCTTCAGGCTCTTCCAGACCAGAACACTTCAGCTAGAGAAAGATTGGGAAAGGTAAAGCTCAAAGAGTTGCCAGCAAAGAAATTCTGGGATGGCTATTGCTTTTTTTTTTTTTGTAGAAAGCATCCAAAGTGAATTCTGCTCTGGATAAAATAGCTCAGTGAACAACAGGAAAAACAAGATAAAAATATTTACGTTCCAGTATCTTGGATGTAGAGTAAAAACAAGTATGAGAAGTGTTTTTTCCCCTGTTTCTTTCCCTGTTTTTTTTTAACATATTTTTTAAAAAAGTTTTACTGTTTTTGTGTTTGCTTGCATAACATCTCAGGCTCGCATTCTTCACAATTTCTTGCAAAGACCTGAAGAGTTAGTTTACTACAGAAAGTGTCTATTTAAGAAAGGGGCCTCCTTATGGCCAGAACAATGTTTGCCACATTGCTCAGATAATGGAACAACATTAAAATCACCTATAATAATCTTGTGTTCTCCTTCTTTTTGCTACCGATATGCAGGGAAACAGCATGGTCTCTTTTCTAACATGAACTGAAGAGAAAAGGAGTAGGAGGAATGAGCAGAGCTCCTTCTCATGGGACAGCTAAACAAAACTGTTGCATTATGGCATACAGAAGAAAGTCAAAGTTCACTTCCCTCACCAAATAAAATGGAAAGCAGGACAGAAAATGTTAATGTATCCCATCTATGGCACATTACCTATAGACAGCACATTGGGACTCCAGAAATCTGCATAACATTCTCCTAATATATAATTCAAAGCCATATTTGATGACTGAGCTATAGTTTACAGCTTTTATTATTTTCAGTTTCACAAAAAAATACTCCCTAAGAAACTGATCTGCATTCTTTTATCAGCTTCATTCCCACAGATAAAACTACCATCTAAATTCCACCTGTAACGTGATCTGTTCAACTCCACGGTCTTCAAATTATACCTTTCCAAGCCTCTAAAGGTAAAAGAATTGCCCAAGTATAGCAATTCAGAACATGGTTTTCAATTTTTTCAATATTATTTTCAGATTGAAATTAGGCTGCTTTTAATTTTTTACCACTACATCTCAACATTTGTGAATGATGCTTTTTGTGATTCAGTTGATGGCCAGTAAATTCAGTGAGTCATTAAAAAAAAGGCTGGTCGAAAGCTTTCATGACAAATCTTTTCTGAAGAGCCTCTCTGAAACATTCATACATTGATCCCATCACCCCCAAGTGCTGGTTTCACAGATAAGCACTGTCAGTTAACTAAAGGCTGCGCTCAAGTTAAAGACCAAACATGAAGGCAACTTGAAAGTGTTTCAGAAACTCATAGAGGGAAGCATCTTACTGATGATCAAACAATGTTCATTTATTTTACTTAAACCCCTCCACCTTCTTAAAGAACTCTATTCGAAGTCAAAGATGAAAAGACATTTTTCCACTGCCATTGTTCATAGCCTAAGGAAAGGAGATGCGAAGAAAATGTTATCAACTCTTCTTTCATCATTTACTATTCTGAACTTATTTACCACTTCTTGCAATTAAAGATATATTATAAAGATTGTCCTTCATAGCTGGAAATGGCTTCTTCCTCTTGGCTGCGCTCCTCCCAGCAGCGTGAAGCCCAACAGACACTTTCAATTAATTTTCTATTACAAAAGCAATGTTCTAGAATTGAGTAATTTCTAGTTCAGTTCTTATGTTAAAATTGATTAACATTCCAATGCGAATAGAGAAAAGTAGATTAGGATCTTTCCACCTAAGGAACAACTTAATCAGATTGAAACATCAAGACATCAAGGAAAACGAAATTATGTTTTCAGGGACTAGAAACAAAAGATTCAAATGGTAGTTGGTGGCCAAAGCTTTATGCCACCACACCTCTAATTCTGGAAACATATTAACGATAACATAGTTTGCCCTACACTAGCTCAAACACAATGAGAACTTGTGTATCAGTACACAGCTGTGTTTCAGGAAAAGGAAACTCATTAAAGACCTTAAATTCCTAGGCTGCCATTAAATTATGAGGAAAATATGTTCACACAGAGCAATGCAAGGCCTATGTCGTCCTGTAGGTTTGATAGACTAGTAACACATACACCTAAGATAAAAGAAAAGGTGAACTGAGACACCATCTGCCTTGTTTTACAGCCCTACAATGCAAAGTGTGTGAATATCTGCGTTTGCTGGTTTGACTAAAACAGTGGAAAAAAAAGGCTCTGCTATTCCATTCAATGAGGAAATAAAATGAATATTAAATGCTGCCAACAGAAAATCCCTGTAGCTGATCTCTGTAAGAAATGTAGTTAATTTCTGCACTATCTAAAAAGAAACAAACCTAATTCAAACTACATCTGCATACAAAGGAGTTATGCAAGACAATTTTCAATCTCTCTAAAAAAGTATGTTGACAACACAAATATTCAGAAGAGTCAGAAACATTTTTACTTCCTAACTTTCAACAGTGGTTCTCACTGGTAAGACCACCACGAAGCAATCACTTTACCTTTCAGCCTCATTTTTTGGTGTAAGATATCCTTACATCATTGTCTGACATTCTGCTTACATCTTCTGAAGTAGTTAAACTATATATAGTTAAACTTATATATAAACTTATATATATATATGTATATAAGTAGTTAAATTAAAGCTATATAAGCACCTTTGCGACTACCAGCAGTATGACAGCGAATGAAAGATTGACTGTGAAGAATAAAGAAACACATATTTTTAAGAAACACAAACTAAAAATGTATTTTTCCCATAACAACATAATCCTTACAAAAAATATATCAATACCTGCTGCTGCTGCCTTTGCTGCCTCATTTGGGCAACCTGAGACATCATGATCTGACGATCCAGTAACTCCATTCTCTGCTGCCTCTGGATGTCAACTGTTGCTCCCATTCCCACTTGAACTTCGTTCGTTGGTTCCGCAGATGAGAAGACTGGTTCAAGAGTCCAAGAAAATATCTTTGCTACCCAGCTGGGTACACAAAGAATTCGATGAACTTTTAACATACTGCTATTGTAGCAAATCCCAGAAACCTAAAACCAAAAATGAAATGTTAAAAAAACCCTTAAACACGCCAAATTTACTTTGCATTTAGCTGCTCTGTTTCTTAAAGCACTTTTATTGTACTTACCCAGAGTTCTCAGTCACGAATCAGGGAAAGAATAGGGGATTTCTTCACCTCCAACTTCCCCACAACTACAGACTATTAGTTTTTAAAATCTGTGTACTGCATTGCCTGTGACTCAGAAAGCTGATGGGTTTCTTTTTCCTTGTTTCAGAACTTGAGTCCAAACAAAGCAAACACTTCTCAAGCAGGTCAAAAATAAAATGAAATTTTCATTTCAGGTAAAGGTACTCATCAGGGCATGCTGTATGCTGGCCTGAGAGGATTGAGGCTGCCCTTGAGGATGCTGAAGCACTGAAAACACTCCTTTAAAAAACCAGCTCCCTTAAGGCTTCTGCCAAGTCTTTCCTTCTAGAAAAAAACAAATGCAAACCAGCTGATTTGACTATGCACATATAAGACTATGCACAGACTTATTGAAAAGGGATTCCACCTGCCTTCTAGGAGGCAAAAAAAAAGGTTCAAACACTGGTTGATTAAAAACTGTGATACTGAAAACCCTCATTTTTATCATGCCCTTCTCCAACCTATAAGAAAAATACCCATTCCCTGCATTCACACTCGTGCCTGCCTTCGGAGTTTGATTTCATTTCAGATTCAGGGGGAGCAACAGAAATCCATGTGCCCCAAAAATGATCTACAGCCATCACTCAACCATCAATTTGAATCTCACTGCAAAGCTTTAGCGCTTGACACCCAAAGCCGTTCAGCAGAAAGGTCAAAGTTCTTGTGCAAACTCCGAGTCTGCATTCTGCTTGATGCCACGTTTCAGTATTTATGATCATTTATTGTCTGTTACGCCACAAAAATTGTGCTATGACAACAGAGTGAAATGAAAAGGAAGAGATTTGAACCCCAAAATCTCCGTCAACGTGCCCAAACAATCCAAGTTTGCTGGAAGCAATGTAGCAACTCCACATCTGGCCTGTTTATTTGGAGATATTTATTTTATTTCACTGTCATTTGTATAAACATACCAAATGCATTGCTGCATATACAAAGGGAGACGGTATAGAAAAATGCAACATTATTTGGGAGGGGGTTATTTTTCAGATTATTTTCAAGGTTATTGTTAACTACCCAGTCAGATAAGGAGACTTTTAACAAAAATACATTCTGCCTTGGGAAACACTGATTTTCTCTTCATTCTACTTTCATTTTATGATTGCTCTCAGGGTTGGATGAAACACCAAACACAGGCTACCATTCTAAAATGAGAAAGAGCAGCTTTAAACTACCCTTAGCCTCTTCAATCTCTGCGCAATGAGGAAAGAGGTAAATGGGGTGAGTTAAGAGGAAAGCCATAATTTCTGGCATCAGAGTGAAACCTGCCTTTAACAAAAAATTTCTGTATTCACAGAGGAGTTGTGACCGGACTTCAGGAATGACAGGGCACTGGAACAGAAGCTTCTTCATGACCTCAGAAATTTTCTCCTCAGCTCTAGTGAAACTTTTCCAGATGACTGTAAGTCCATGACCAAAACTGAGACAGAACAATAATCGCCAAAGAATGAGAGGAGGTAAATTCATATCACTTCTGCAATTCATTTACTTTCAGTATGTAGCAATTGAGGTATCTACCTGGAAAGAAGGTCCCTCAAAAGCTAACCACCTGGTCCCGAGAGTTACATAGAGAGGCTCATCACGCAAGAACACTCAGATTGCAGGGCTACCGGAAAGGTCACTTTTTTTTGAGCAAAACCCACTGAACCAGGTTGCAAATATTATGTATATATTTAATATGATGATTTATTAGACACAAAATGCAAAAGCAGCACCAGAACCTAAAAATTATCTTCCTTCCTTGCACCTCATATCACTAAACTATGGAGCCAGGCACCCTTCTTGGTCCCAGGGGTTCTGCATTCCACGTTGCACAGGTGTAAGCAGACAGCAAAAGTGCTGCTGCCCAAAATACGTTGTCCAGCGTCACAGCAGCTTTCTCTCACTTCTTCCAAATGTTCCTCCCAGTTACCGATCTCCGCCCACTCTATCACCTACAGCCCTTTGTTAAGGTCTAATGTTTTCAGAGCACCCTGAATGGGTTCAAAAAGTCACAAGAACAAAACAAAGCAAGTGGTGATAGGAAAATCTACATCTCCCTGAACACGTGACAAATTTTGCCACGTGTCTGAAAACATTAACTACAAACAGAATCGTTCTCTTATCAACTCGAGATAGAAAATACAGCAAAGAGATAGCAGCTACATGCCTTTACTGTCAGTACTTTGGGACCTGTTTGTCTCAGAAGGGAACGTGGGCTGCAAGCACCAAGTAGTAGCTGCATCAGTAAAAGCACTCTCATATTCTTCTAAGTAGAGACAGCCAGTCAGAGAACCACGGAATCACTTAGGTGACCTTTCAGATGATCGATTGCAACCGTTAATCTAACACTGCCAAGTCCACCTCTGAACTGTGCCCCTAAGTGCCACATCTACTCATCTGTTAAATACCTTCAGGGAGGTGTGACTCAACCACTTCCTTGGGTAGCCTGTGCCAGTATTTGATAACTCTCAGTGAAGAAATTTTTTCTTAATATCCAATCTTAAGCCTCCCCGGTGCAATTTGAAGCCAGTTCCTCTTATCCTGTTTATGAAAAGACACCCATACCCACCTCATTACAACCTCCTTTCAGGTAGTTACAGACAGCAAGTCATTCCAGAGCATTTAATCAGAAGAAAAGGCTTTATATGGCTAAAAGTCTATGGTCACTACAAAAATGGAGAAGGGAACTCAGCACTGCGTGTAAGCATCACACACATGGTTCCTACCTCCCTTCTGAGCTTTACTGAGCTCACCAGAGTAGCATGCCTGATTTATAGCCAATGCATCAGTTGCACTAGGTTGTCTTTTCTCTCTTTGCTGCTTCTTAACAGCAGGCTCACGTCTGGGCCCCTCCTTGCCCTGCCTTAGACAGAAACCCATTGCATAATCCAAATGCGTGTTCTTCTCTGCTCACAGAGCAGGAAGTTGAGAGGTCTGACAATAGGAAATTCATAGTAAGAGCTAAAATAAAAAGCACTGGTAGAGGAAGAAGCCAAACCTGTACAAAGTAGCAGAAGTATATTTACTACATATAGTTGCCAAGAAACTTATTGTGAACCAGTAACTGTTCAGAGTAGTTGTGTGAGACAGCAGTTCTTCTCAAGTACAGGCAGATGGAAGGACAGCACCAGGTGTGCCCTGGCAATCCACCTTGTTACCTCCACACCTTTTAGGATTCAGTACCACTCCCCTTCAGTACCACACCTTTTAGGATTCAGTACTACTCCAATTATAAATCTACTAGATGGAAGTACAAAAAACTTCAAGCACTTTGCTCGGTTTTAAGAAATATTCAAGAAGTTTCATCTAGTGAGGAAGAGGGATCAATTTGCATATTTCCAACAAAACCAGAATGGAGACATTTGCAGTCAAAATAGGTCTCGTGATTCAGTCTGGTTTAGTGTCATACACACATCTTAATGTCAACTACTTCCAAGGAACTTCCTCTTTAGCTGGTTCATATGCAGAACTCCATATGTATCATTTAAAAAAAACAAGCTTCGACAAAGCATAAAGTAACTTTTTACTCTATTTTTGTTACAGTCATCTACTGAATTCCAAGTCCTTAAGAAAGTAAATAAACTTTATTTATACAATGAAGATAAGATGATCTCATTATATCCCAACTTCACAGAATCATAGAATTGCTTGGTTAGAAAAGACCTTTGAGATCATTGAGTCCAACTGTTCCCGTCCACTACTAAACCACGTCCCTGAGCACCCCATCTACCTGCCTTTCAAACACCTCCCAGAATGGTGACTCAACCACCTCCCTGGGCAGCTGGGACAGTGCCTGACCACCCTTTTGGTGAAGAAATTTTTCCTAATGTCTAATCTGAACCTCCCTTGGTACAACTTGAGACCATTCCTTCTCATCCTATCATCTGTCACTTGGGAGAAGTGACCAAACACCCACCTTGCCACAGTCTCCTTTCAGGTAGTTGTAGACAGTGATGAGGTCTCCCCTCGGCCTCCTTTTCCCCAGACTAAACATCCCCAGTTCCCTTAGCCTCTCCTCGTAGGACTTGTTCTCCAGCCCCTTCACCAGTCTCATCGCCCTCCTCTGGACGCGCTCCAACACCTCAATGTCCTTCTTGTAGTGAGGGGCCCAGAACTGAACACAGCACTCAAGGTGTGTCCTCACCAGTGCCGAGTACGGGGCACAATCACTGCCCTGGTCCTGCTGGCCACACTGCTCCTGATACAGGCCAAGATGCCATCGACACTGTACATCAGGTTAAAGGGACAGCTCCCCTAAACAGACGAGCATCCAGAGTAGTTTAGGCTCTAAAAAGCCACCATGGAAAGATGTTGCAGTTATATTCAAATTGCTAGAACACAGAATGTTTCGCTGGCAACAGAAAATGCATCTTACTTGTTGTGATGATTTGTTAGTCAAATCATCAAAATCTACAACCTCACCCACCAGACTGTAGGAGGCACAATGCTAAGCAGAAGAAATGGAGTAAGCTGGAAACTGGAACGCTGCAGAAAAAAGTGTGCATACGTTTTTTCAGTTTCTTAACATCATAGCTTACTACTGGTCCTTCACATGAAGTTTCCTAACCTCTTCCCGCCCTTGTAGAAAGCCCAACTTCCCCTCCCCTTCCCTCATGTCCCTCCAAAGCTGTACATTTTTCAGAAAAAGGAAGTAGCTGCAGTTTCTCTTTTATATTACGCAAACCAAGCATGGAAGCTCTCCAATATTTCACACGACAAAAACACATATATTCCACTAGTAACAGAGACATTTAAAATCATTGTACTTGGTTAACCGTTAAAAAAAAGGAAACCAAATGGAAAAAATAGTTGGCAGATCAGTGTAGAAAATTATGTCAAAACTTATTTTGCCTAATGTTGAGAACTTGACAGCAAATACTCTATTTTGTTCTGAATAACTTAAATATATTCATCATATGTATTCCAGAATTTGCTATTTTCAAATATCCACAAATTGAAAGTAAATAGCAGTATTCTTAAGGTGAAGTGTCATTTTTCTGCCTGTTTTATCTGTTTTATGCTTCATATATTTTGAATTCTATACAACTAGAATTAAAACACAGTGCTAAAATTTGTGCCAAGATTCTGCATTTACCTTGATTAAAGAAACACCATGAGAGATCGTGTGAAAACCAACCAACAAAAAAACTCACTACGCTTGTTATTTTCAACTTCTAGTTACAACCTGCAATATAACTGTAACACATCAGATTACTTTGTTTGGGTTTTCTTTGAGGAAACAGAATTTTGCAATAGTCAAATTGATAGAAAAAGAAGATTATAATAACAATAAATCAATTCTCTCCTGTTTCCCTCTCAGTTGCCTGGCCTTAACACATTTTCCAGATACTGTGATTTTTTTTCTTTGGATTCCACCAATGCTACCTTCAGACACAATATCTATCAGATCTCAATCATTCTTTGTGTATGTCCAAGCATGACTGTACTGCTATTTCATCACAACACTTCTATTCTTGTACTTGTGTCCTAAGGACAGGTTCCCTTGGGTCTCTGGTAGATTTCTGCAGGTAATCAGCATCTTATTGTTAACCAAACCTCTTTACATAAAAGATCATGATTGGATTTATCTGCACTGACGCAGACACATGTCATCTTAAAGTCGACCTATCAGATGGTTGTTTAAAGTTGGTTTCATAGCCAACTGAGAGAAACGAGCGCTGTAAAGATGTGACTCATCCTATGGTAGATGTCTCCGAAGTACACACACCGCTGAATTACTCTGAGATTCCCTCTCCAAACAACGGAAACATTGCAGCCATGATGGTGTACATGTATAGGCTAGAAAAGTTTGATAGAAGAAATCTTTTTCTTGCTGAGCCAGCTGGCACAGTTGACCAAGCAGGCCACATTTTAGACACACAAACTCTTCCTCAGATCTGAGAAAGAAACTGAAAATCGAAAAATGACATACAAACTGAGAATTGAACTCCATGTTTTCTACAGGATCTTAGAAGCCATGGATATAAAAGAGAAAGTATCTTATGACACATTACTACCTTCTCCCCTCCTTTCCTACTACTTTCTCCTTCTGGAATTGGAAATATTTGCATCTCCCTCCTCCCCAAACAATTGCAACCTCACTTCCACACCAACATTGTTGTATATGCCAGATGAATCAACTAATTTTCTGCTCAGATCATAGAATTCACAGAATTATCTGGGTTGTAAGAGACCTCCAAGATCATCAAGTCCAACTCTTAATCCAACACTATCATGATTACTAGATAATGGCACTAAGTGCCACATCCAGTCTTATTTTAAAAACCTCCAGGGATGGTGAATTCACGACCTCTCTGGGCAGGCCATTCCAATGCCTGATTACTCGTTCTGTGAAGAACTTTTTTCTGATATCCAGCCTAAACCTTCCCTGGCAGAGTCTAAGCTCGTGCCCTCTTGTTCTGTTGCTGGTTGCCTGGGAGAAGAGTCCGACCCCCACCTGTCTACAGACTCCTTTCAGATAGTTGTAGAGAGCGATGAGGTCACCCCTGAGCCTCCTCTTCTCCAGGCTGAACAACCCCAGCTCCCTCAGCCTCTCTTCATAGGACTTGTGCTCAAGTCCCTTCACCAGTTTTGTTGCTCTTCTCTGGACCCTCTCTAGCACAATATCTTTCTTGAACTGAGGGGCCCAGATGCTTTAACTGATGCAGGAATAAGTGTTGTCAGCTTACATGTAGCCATCTAGACACGAGCAAGGTCTCTAGCCTCCTACCACAGAGGAGACAAAGTCAGAACAGTCAGCAGAACGTAGAGACACTCGTCTCAAACAAAGCCACCAACAGTCACTCAACTGAATATTGACCACTGCCCACATGCAGATACCTCACGTTGGTTTCAGGTGGGACTCAGCATACCTGTTAGCTGGCACATGAGTATCTGTAGCTGTCCAAAACTTGGGAGACAGACAAACAGATAATGCTTCCTTTTCATCTATGTTATTCCATTGCTTTTCCATTTCTTACTTCAGGCTATGCACTTCACAACCTATGTGCTAAGCTCACCCAGACAGGTTGTAGAGTCTTCATCCTTGAAGATATTTAAAAGGCATCTGGACCTGGCCCCAGGTAACAGGCTCTAGGTGGCCCTGCTTGAACAAGGGGCTGGACAAGATGTCAACCTCAGGGACTTTGTGATTCTGTGAACTGTCTTACTACTTGGTCTTTGGTAGACAGTAGTATCAGTAATGGGGAATCATATCAATTACACATGAAATACATGTTTTCATCTAGGAAAATATTATACATGCAGGATTTTTAATAAGTGAATAGTCTTACTGGTATTAGCAATACTACTGATGCCTATATTGTAAACCCAACGTCAAATACTCAGAAAGCACAACTCAAGTTCCAAAAAGTCACTAGCTAGATTGTCTAAAATCTTAAGTGGGCTTTCGTGGGTTTTGTTCTTGTTTTGGTTTTTTTTAAAGTTTCTTTTATGATTTCTAAGCCTTTGGGATATTCTTTTGGATTTTGAAGCGGTAGTTTGCACAAAGATTAAAAGCTTTTTTCACTACTAGGAAAGCTGACATTCCCCAATGACTTCTGACTTCTTGAGTTAGGACTTCAAGGAACACTGACAAAAAAAAAGAAGAAAAAAGAACAAATAAAAAGTGTTGGTAATACTTTCTGCGCTTTACAGATTTTCTTGAAACAGAGCTGGGGTTACTCATATAATCGAAGGAGTGGTGCTTTAATTTGAATACCAAGTCTTGAAATTGTATGGATCAATATTTTTATTCACCTTTTTTATAAGATAAAATTTTTTGCTGCAGTTTTTGGAACGTAATCCACAGTAATGTGCAATATGATCTGGCTATACAATAAAGACCTGTACAGCACTTTGTTACGTGGGTAGGTGTGTGTGTAGGACCTTTACTGACAGGCTGAACAGGAGCATGCAAGTGTCCTAGTGTGGTGCTTGAGCCCTGAACTGGAAAGCCCAGCCCATGAAGTAGGCACAAGAAGCACAGCTCCATACAGAGCAGCCCAGTGTATCTCCAAAGCAACACCCATGGGGTATTTAATGGGTGTTCTTGATGGTGTGGTCAACAGCACTTGGGTATTCAGCTGAAAATTATGTTCTGGCTCACTGCATCCAGTGCATACACTCAGCCATAGCTGAACAGCCAGTGGCAGTTCCAACGCCAACCAGGCATGCTGATTACAAACACAAAGGCTCAAATACCAGTTGCAATTAAAGACAAGACACCTGCATGAAACCTCTAAATAATCTATACTCTCAGATTTAGTCAAATTTGCTTAGCTATTTCTTCTCAAAAATTATGTTTTTGGCTACTGAAAATCATAAAAATATATTGCCCTGTGATCATCCAATGTTTCCACAAAACTAAAGACTCAAAAAAAAATCAATGAGAAGGCTACAATATACTTATGAAACTATTCAAAGTTTAAATGGTACCTCCCCTGTCTCAATTTTTCAAGTCAGAAATGCACTGTTAAGTAGTCTGCTTTCAGGCATTTGGGTGAAAACAATGATGCTCAAGATGAAAAACAGCAATGAGAGTTTTTTATTATTGCGAGTGCCCTATATTTTACTTTACACAGTAAAAATATTCAAAGAGTGACTCATCTTTTAATTATTTATTAATATTGTTTTATCTATACTAGAAGTATTCATACTTCTAGTAAGTTCTGTCTTCACTGTAGCTTTCTGTAATTCCAAACTTAAAAGAATGAATTAAAAATGTGACTTCAGCTCTCGATGATAAATTGACTTTTATCTACCCCATCTCCAATTCCAATATAACAGCATAAAAAACAATTAATGCATAACTTTCATATATTTTTTAAATTATCAAAAGTCAGTCCTGACTGACTCTCTTCTGTGTCATCAAAGAACCACCACAAGACATGTAATGAGATGTAAGTAGACTTACCTGAATCACCATTTATAACCACACAATTACAAAGAATTCAATTCATACTTTGACACTGGCCAAAGATCTACAAAAGACTAAATGCACATGACTGGAGGATGTCCAGACTAACTGAAGAACGAAGAAGGATGCATGATATGACGTAAATGTAGAGGTAACTACATACTACATTATCAGGCTCTGATCAAAGATTCTTTTCAAGAAGGTCTCCTCATATTTAATACCAATTTTAAGTACATAGAAAGGATATTTTAAGCTTGAATAGTGCACTGTGGGGAACATACAAATATATCTGTATTCCCTTCAAAACATTTTTAAAACAACAAAAAAAAATCAGTAAGAGTTGTTTCAAATCACTTAAGAAAGATGTGGAAGAGGAAGGGCAACAACAATAAAATCAATGATTCTCAGTTCAATGATCAGATATTAACTACACAATGTTATTCTTAAGACAAGAACTAAAAAAAACCAGTCTCATTTAAATATTTTTCTCCCCAGCCCAATCACATCTTATCCTACAAATGCTGACTCTAAAGGGCAGGAATTCACTACAGAAAACCACCTCTGCCGAATGAATAACAACCAGAAAGAATAAATAAAGTTTTCCAAACAGAAATAAAACCAATCCAAAGAACACTCAGGTGCATTTAACAACATTTATCTGTAGTCTATGTAAAACCAAGATAGCACCTTCAAAATTATGAATAAGAACTAAAGCACTCAAAAAAGCAGAACTGAAATTAAAACTAAGCACTCAACGCTGTCTGAACTTTCTACCTTAGCCTTAAGTCTTTAAATGACATGCTCTAAACTACAGATTCTCTACAGTTTTCCAATATCTAAAGTATAAAAAGCACAACTTTTCATACAACGTAAGAAAAGTAAATCACTGTGCCACACAGAAACAATGCAGAAAGCTGTTGCATTTGGCTTAGTAAAAAGGGGTTTAGAAACCTCAGCATTTGTAAGGTTAAGACAATTTCAGTTTCCTAAGGTTTGAACTGAACACTGCACAAATTCAAGGCAGCCCACAGACGACTGGAGTATTCAAAATTGTGAACTTTATGCAATGCAGATCACCTTGCAGACAAATAAATGACACTAGATAAGAAGAAAAAGGCCACAACACCAAAATCACAGAAAGGGGCTGAAGGATACCTTTCCGCTATGCAATACAGCCCTAGCCACATGGTTAACAGATACCCTAGCGTGTGATCTGTATGATGACAATGTTATATTAATGAGTGGAGAAAACTATATGTCCCAGAAGGCACATCTCAGCTGCTGGTACCAACCTGAGCTTACTCATTGAAGCAGGTACGTTGTAGCTGTGTTTGAGTGAGCCTACATAGCCTTCATATGCCCCTCAAATTTCAATCCTGCCAGAGTGTAGTGATGAGAAATGTAAAATGAGAACCCAGAGATTTTAAATGGGGATATGGGGAAGGGAGAGAAGATGGGCTGATATGCATGAGTCCAATAAAGCACTAAAGTGGCTATCATTTTCTAAGGTGTTTTGACTGTTTTAAAATAAAAAGTAGTAGGGAAACTGTTTCTGGCCTTCACTAAACTGTGTGATTCACATTACGTGGAAGCACTTCTGTCAACAACTATTGAAAGAATTTCTGCTTAAAGTCAAATTAAATACGTTGTGTTACTTTCATGAAACATCTACACCTCTAATATGAAGCTTTAATTTTATGCCACCAACCCCCTCCTATCATAAGAAACAAATCTGGACTGCATGTACCACGTACGGTATATTCCTGGTAAAACAAACCACAAGGAACCAAATTAGTCTCATAAATTATAAGAAAAATAACATTACATATTACTGATTATATCAGTTTTGTGAATTTGTTTATAGCCTACTTATTACATTCTCCCTTTTCTGTAAACAGGCACCATGTATTTAAACAGGGTGCTGTGCACAACATAACAGCAACCAAAATTATCATACTGACATACCAAAAGAACAATAACTGAGAGGTACTCCAGTTTCAACTGGAGAGGAAAGAACCTGCCATTAAGAATGTATTTCTACATTACTTCAAAATTAGAGATCTAGGAAGATATATATCACAGCAAAACTTCTGTATTCCAGTAACAAAACAGGCGCTGTAATCTCCGTAGCTGAGAACAATCCAGTGTCAAAATAAAAATTGTCTAAAATTCCCTGCCTCTGGGCACATTACAGAAATGTCTACCTGCATATGTAGACTCATAAACCCATGCAAACACATTCCTGTGAAAACAGCATCACTCAAAATCACTGAAAAGTAGAACTCAAGGTGGTACAACTCCCAGTTGCTCTAAACCCTGACTGGAATGGACAGGGAAGTCCAACAGCATTAGCAAGGATGAACACAGAATCAATCTCCAGAGCCATATTTTGTACCTGGAAAGTCAGATCCTGTTTAGTTTAACAGTGTTTGTTACATGTTAAAATGTAAACTGTGAGAATTTAAATAAACCTAATCCAGGAACACAATGAAGAGAAGGCAGAAACTGACAATTCGGAAATCGTGCCAGCATCATCCATATAAACACTCCACATAACCAGAAGTGCAACACAAGCCAAATTGCAGAACAGCATCATATACAGTCATATGAGTGACTAAGTGACCTCTTAGAGCTAAAAATACAGAGAGAGAAGTGTCTAACAAGCAGTGAACTAGTGACTAAATACCACACCTAGCTGAGCTGGTCTTCATGCATTTACTCAGCCTTTTTTTGCAGAAATACATGAATAACTGATTCAAGAAAGATATAGTGTGTTAGAAAATGTCAAGAGCAGTTAGAATTACAAACACACACAGGTTGTCAGAATGACGTAACATTGATTCGACAACCTACACATTCCTGCAATTGTACATATGCATATGTTATCACATGTCTAAACTTGTAGTGCTAAAAGGTGCCCTTAAGGTGTTTCAGATTCTTTTTCAGATTACTTAATATATTGTGAGTATACTCCTTTATCAAGTTGTTTCAAAAGACGCCAAATTATAATTTCTAACAAAGGAGAAAAAGAGACTCCTTATTGACAGAAGTGTGACAGACATGCTGTGTAAAAAATGGCTGAAATTCATAACATGAACTTCTTTCCGAATTGTAGCACTAATTAGAAAACACTAGAGTGCAGCTCTCTGCTTGCTGCAGAAAAAAATTGAGACTGAAACACAGCATCATCAATGATGACTTAATTCATGATGATTGAAGCAATACGAAAACTTCATGTGTTTTTTTTAAGCCTTCCTGTGACAGCAGAGAAAGCTCAGTTTATTCCTATGGACTTAGATCTATGTAAAAGACATTCTCAGTCTGCAATCAAAAAATGGTTATTTATGAGAAAGAATCCTAAGAAAGTTGCATTATACAGCTGAATAAAATTGTACATAAAAAGGGAATTAAAATAAGAACAGTATAATAAAATTGAGCTGTTCTTTTTAAGTCTTTTATACATATATATAAAAAAATAAGTGCATGTGTTTATATATATACACACACTCACACTTACTTAAAACCAAGTACACACACAGTTCCCGCCACCAGGAAAGAGGGAGTTAAAATGCCTTTCCTCTCCTTTCCTTCCCTCTCTAATGAACACCTGTTCAAAAGGAAGGGCTATTAAAAGAGCCAGAAGAGTAACAGGAAGGGCAGACCATTTGGAGGAAGTCACAGATCCTCAAGCAGCCACTTAGGCTTGAGCCGATCTCCAGGAGAGAGAAATTTTGGTTTGTTAGTTGCACTGTTTTCACTGATATTTACAGTCAGATCAAACTGCTGAGCAGACTTCACTATTTACTGCTCCATCCCTCCTGGTAGTTATCCTGTGAGTTCACAGAATATTTTGGAACAGTTAATGCAAACGGTAAGAGACCAAAGTACTGAGTTATAGCAGAAACACGTGAAGTGTCCATAGGCACTCCATTCAAATTAGTAGGTTCTAATAGCAATGGCACAACTTAAGTTCTTCTTAAGATTGCATCAACTCAATAACAAGCTTCTTTGGAAGAGGTGGCACTTTCACTGTTTTGAAAAGCAGCCAGTATTTTGGGCCAAGAAATCAGAGTCGGAGCTCCTAATTTCTAAGCTTGTAAAACTGTTAAAGAAACTTATCAGTATGTAACAGTCTGGAAGAGTTAGTACAATCTGTTTCAGCACTAAGCACTTTAGTACTAAGAACAGTCGGAAAGGAAGAAGATAGACCACATTGGCTTTATCTGACTTATGTGAAGAAAGTGATTTTGCACCTTACTGCCATTATCATAGTGAGAAACGGCTACGTTACAGATGCCCTAGGATATCAGCAAAACATGAAAAATCCTCACAGCAAAGTTATTAAAATCTATTTTATGGAATAAAACCTTGAGGCTTGCTAAAAACTAGGGGGAAAAAAAACAGGGTAAATATTTCTGCTATTTCCACTGATTTTTATCGTTGTGGGTCTAAAGCAATATCCATGGCAGTAAAATTAATTTTTAAGGGTGGTAGAGAGCAGTGGCAGCCTGCAAATACTAACTAGGACTTCTGCTGTCTGTCCATTTATCACCAGACAGACAGTGCTTTATACCTTTGGAAGTGAAAGATGAAAACTTGCCATTACAAATAAAAACATAACTCAGTAATTTCTGTTCTTACTGAGTCCAAATATACTGCACTGACTGTATACATAACAGAGTGCTTTAGGCAACACAAGATTTTTAAAACAATAAGACTTACCAATCCACTTAAGGCTAAAATCCAGATGTAGGAACCAGAGGTTAAGAGCTGGAAGACAAAAGCAGTGATTTAAAAGTTTAACTTTACATAGCTGTTGCTATCTGAGCTACTACATTGCAATATTATATAGGCTAAGTACTTATCACGACAATGGGAGAAATCAGACATTTATTTCTGTGAAAATTCAGTTAAACATTTAAAAAAAGAGGTATTCCAGAAGTAGCAAAAGTGGAAAAAACATAGGGATCCAACAATTGTTCTCCTTCTACAGAACAATACATTTTATTTTCATATAGCATACTAAGTATAACAGGATGTCAGTTATAGGCTGCACAGAAAAACAAGTCTGAAAGATAGACTGAAGCAAAGGAAATGACTCAGCAGCAACAGGAGAAGAGTTCCAAGCTGGGCAAGCAGTGCAAGTGAAGCTCTCAGACATGCAGTTATGGATAAACCAAGTACGAGCATCAAAATTAAAGACGTAATGTTCTCACCCAGTCACATATTTGTCAACATGAAATCACAGAAACATGTTAGAGTGAATTTTAAAGAAAATCTTGATAAGCCAACAGGGCAGCTCATCATTTCTAGTAAAGTAGGTGATTAATAACCTGGAGAAGGTTATTACCAACTGGAAAAACGGGCTGTAAATTAGATTGATACCGGTTACTAAAGTAGTTCTGCATGATGCTGAATGAATCATGAGAACATTTTCCCTCTAGACTCCTGACTACTGAAAGAATGACTTGAGATAAGGGCAGAGTTTACAAATGAGGAGAAGGCAAGTAATTCTCCCTCAGCCCTGCGTGGCAGCAGCAACTGTTCTGTACAAGGCAGGGAAAGATGCAGTGAAGATACAGTGATTGGTAATAGCAGTGGTCTGTAGAGGAGGTGGTGTGTGTATGAAAGCAAAAGGCAAACGACACAATGGAAAAGGGCTCAGACAATATCATGGCTTTCCCAAGGAAGAGAGTAAGAGCAGTATTGACCGGTTCTGAAGAGATGAAACAAAATTTCTGTAAGAAAATAAGGAACTGAAGCACAAATTGAAGGAATCCAAAGGCTGAACAGCAAAATGGATGAATGAAATCTTTATGTGGAGCACGAGTCAATATTATGAAACTGACCATTCATTCTAAAATACTCTCTACCACGCTTCCCGTAACTACGGTGCTTTTTCTTCCAGTGCTAAAGCTAATTTTGAGTCTCTGGAACACATAAAATTTAGCACAATTTTTCATAAGTTTGCACATCTCCTGTTTCATAGTTCAAGTCCACTCATTTTTAATCTGCTGGGGTTTTTTGGTTTTTTTTTTTTTTTGAACAAGTACTGCCTTCCTGTATCATGTATCTATATTTTTCCATTCGTATTTAACATCGTACTACATGATATTGCTGTGCTCTATGTTACACTATTTAAATTATCTGTCACATGTAAAAAAAAAATATTTATTTATATAAAACTGTAATTCAGCCAAAACCTTAATTATTCACAAACAGTCTTACTATAGGAAAATACTGGATAGCTTGCTTTGAGCTCTAACAGACAAGGGGAAAATAAGCAAAACCAAGAATACAAACAAATTTAAAATTTGGTAAATAAAGATGAAAGATACATATGCCTTGGCATCAAGGTTCTGTTTTCACCTAGCTCATTTCATTGAAGAACAAAAAAAGAAGTAGAGAATTTATCTATTATATTTTCCTATGTAAGACAATCAAGATAGAAGAGAACGGAAGAACAGACCACTTGCCCACCACTTCAGCATACAGAAATGCATACCAGCAATACGTTTTTCGATATTTTAGTTGATAGGACAATCACTAGTTAAACATATGTGGAATCATACATATGAAAGCATCAAAATTCATAGATGAATATACAGAAGTAGTAACTACTACATTAGTAATTCATTAAAAGATGAACAAGCAAGTACATACCATACCTGTAAACCCAGAATATAGACTAACGTCTTGTTTGTGATAGAAAAGTGGCCTAATACTTGTGCCACCTGCACTCTTGGAATGGAGGAATAAAATGGTACAAACAGAGCAAACACAGGACCCAAGCTGCAAAAAAAAAGATAGAGATGGTTAATAAGAATGATAGTAGAAACAGCAGTATAAACAATCAAAAGTAATTAATCCCAGGTAGACAATAATCAAAATGTGATACCATTTTGCAAGCAAAGGTCCTTTTGGGGAAGCAATGATTAGGTAATGTGGTGTTCAGGATAATAGTTTCAGTAGCAAATAATGAACCTTTGGCAAATATCCTTGAGAAGAAGAAACAGGTGACAAAAAGTGTCTTTATTTCCAAATGTTTAGGATCAGAGACGGCAGAGAAGCCAACATATTTAGTCTAATCAGCAAATTGTTTCTATAAAATACAACACACAAGAACAATGGCAGTAGTCTCCCGCATCAGAATAAGTGGAGAAATGGTAAGGATTACGTATATCCCAAAAGATCACGGAAAGAAGTTCACTTATAAAGTCAAGCTTCATATTCACCTAGGTTTAAGGCCAGAGGATTGCAATATCTAAGATGGGAATACTGACAATCTGATTTAACTTCCTTTGCCAGTGACTTCTATGGCCCTATAAACAACTAACTTCCTTTAGGGTCCTCAACTTAATCACAGCACAAGATATTTATTAAGTTTCTAGACCCTCATTGGAAGCAGTTTTGTAGAATTTAAAACTCCAGCACCTTTTACAATGACCAGATATCTAGATCAAACTTTTGAACATAACCAGTGCACTTCATATGCCCGGACACAAAATCTGTGTTTCTTACAATAAAACATCCAGAAAACTAAATCATAAATCAAAAACAGCAGGAGAGACAACAGCAGAACCAGTACCAAAGGCATGGATATGGGAGATCCTAGAAGAAAAAAACTTCCTAGGATGGAGAAGGCAGGGGAAAAGGTCACTTCAGGTAGACGTGTCCTTTCCCACTGGTGGAAATGCAGCGGTAGTGATCTCCAGGCAGTGAATTGTAGGCAGCAGGCAGGAAGAAGCTATCAGCAAAGCGCACATCACCTCCAGCTGAATCGTCGCCCATGGTTCTGGGCTGCCTAGCGTCTGGCAGGCGTAGGATGCTGACAGGGTAATTTTTCACTGCTCACCAGCTTATCAACACTTCCAAGAGTTGCAGTTTCCACATGTCTTTACATGAAAGGGATCTTATTCTGTTCAGAAGAAATTCTGCAAACAGCACAAACCAGGACCCAAGCAACTTGATAAGTTCACTCAAAAACACATTTCCCTTCCAGAGCAGCTACTGATAGGAGGAATACTATGTGAAGTGATAGTCTGAATATTAAAACTTACATTTCCTGAATAACTGCCAAATGTAACACCCACAGCTATGAAAAAAACCCCTTCAAATATTATTTGTACTCATTTGATGCATTGTGGCTTAAGAGCATTTTGTTATCATTATGTTTGCTATATTTGAAACTCAGCTTGCTGAAAAGCTTCCTCTCCGAGGACTTAAATACAGTTTAATTACAAAAATACTTTTAGTACCAACCATTTAAGAAACAGTCAGATGCATTTGAACATATAGAAATGCTAACTCAGCTAACAGCTACTGAAAAATGTTCAATTTTGCAGATAATTTTTCTTACATGAAAAACCCTACCTGTATAAAAATGCATAACACATTCTTAAATTAAATTTATTGGAGTTGTGGGCACCATAGAATCATTAAGGTCGGAAAAGTCCCCTAAGATTATCCAGTCTAACCACCAGCCCAGCACCACCATGCCTGCTAAACCATGTCCAGAAGTGCCATGCCTACACATTCTTTTGAACGCCTCCAGGGATGGAGACTCCATCACTTCCCTGGGAAGCCTGTTCCAATAACTCACCACTCCTTCAAGAATGAAGTTTTTCCTAATATCCAATCTAAACATCCCCTGGCACAACCTGAGGCCATTTCCTCTTGTCCTATTACTTGTTACTTGGAAGAGACCAACATCTACCTCACTACAACCTCCTTTCAAGCAGTTGTAGAGAGAAATAAGGTCTCTCCCTCAGCCTCTTCTTCTCCAGACTGAACGATCCCAGTTCCCTCAGTCCCTCCTCATAAGACTTGTGCTCCAGGCCCTATTGGAGACAACAAGAACAGCTATAAGAGTGTGAAATACAAAAATAATTCTTCATCAGAAGCACTTCCACTGTAGACAAGATTCAGTTTAATAACTCAGCTTTTTCAAGGGAAGAGAAAAGAAAAAGATCTGTTCCCTTCCTAGAGAAGTAATTTTAAATTATTTCTCTCTGCTTTTACTAAATGACCTAAGGGAGCACCAACATTGTGGCATGCTTTTCAGGTTTTACTCCTCCTGGGATAAACAGTGACTCAGACAGAGCCTTTATATGAAAGAGGGTGCTCAGTCATAAGATGGGAAAGTACAAAAAGGAATTTCCCATGACTGCAAGTGCATTTTAAAAGGAAATTAGTGACCAGTGAAATGTTCCTTAAATGTTCAAATTCACCACTAATGCCAACAGAGACCATAGAAAGCACCATCCCAGTCCAGGGTAGTAATCTATGTGTCTGACACTGCTCAGTACCTGACATCCTAGAGGGGGAACTAGACAAAACCTGGTGATGAACCCTTTCTCCTAAAATAGTAAGTTTGTAGGCACCACAAATGTACACCTCCAAAGACATCAGGTTTTGGTTTTTAGACAGAGATCACATCTCGTGTACATAGATAGGTATTACACAATCAACCATTCAAGAATCTATAAAATTCTGTACTTTTACTTTGAAAATTTCAACTAATCTTTTCTGTTGCCTTCACAATTTTCTAAACATTATTCATGCCTTGTTTTAGAACACCTAACTGGAGATGCCTCTCATCCACAGAAGATCTTTCAGAGAAGTTAGGTATGAAACAGTACTAGAACACATAGTAAGAGACAACAAAAAGATGGCTAAGGAAAATGTGGACCCACTGCCTGGTTGAAAAAAGGGACCTAGTAACAATGGACATAGTTAAGCTGAGGTACCCAATGCCTTTTTTGCCAGTTGTGGCAAAAATCGTTGTGGTTCCTTACATCAAGAAAGACATTGATACACTGGAGCAAATCCAGCTTGGGCTAATGATAATTTAGTACCGTACCAGGTTGCGTGGAGCTAGAATCTACATCTTCAGAGATACAGCCTGGACACACAACCTTAAATAACCTGTTCTTGTTGGACATGCTTTGAGCCCAGAGTTGAATTAGATGACAGCCAGAGGTTTTGACTGACCTAAGATACTCTGTTATTTTGGAAATAATCAAAGCCTTGTTCCTGAAGCTCATAATCACTGGAGGGGTTTCTGCTCCTGTATTTCACTAGACAGGTACAAACATCCACCCATGTAAATAAAAGGATTGGTTCTTAACCCTTTTAATTATGTTAATTACTTGTTTGGTAACATATAGTTAGATTCAACATTTACAAGTGAAAAACATACTCTTATTGAAGGACTACTTCAATTCTCTCCTTCCTTTTTTGTCTCTTTTCCTCTTACTTTTGCTTTTCCATTCATCTCTTTTAATCCCCTTTCCTCTACTTCCTCTTCTTTTCCAGACACCTTTGTCCTGGACCTTTGTTCATCATACTATGAGAACATGAGGAACATCCTTTCAGGTGCCATGATTAACTTCTACTACAAACTCAAGATGTCTCTATGCACAGAAGGGACACAGACACAAATACGTGCTGACTTTAATCTGAGTTTATGCCCACTTCATGTTTAGGAAGTTAATTTCAGTCATGTTGGTTAGAAAACAAAATTTTCAAATAAAACAGAAAACTCTAAAACCTGGAAGGCTAAATTCTAGCATTTGAACACTCTATATGAACACCATGTCCATCTCAAAGGTCTACTGTAATAGCAGGCTCTACAACAATTATATCCTCATTTTGAAGAGCAGGTTAAATTTCAACAGTTGCAGTGAAGAAGAAATATAGCAGAGCAGATAGAAACATTCTACATCATATGAAGTGATGAGGCATGTTTCGCACACAGTAAAAAAAAAAACTTGAAGAAATAATCTTGAAAAAAATAAACCAGAGATGTAGAAACGACTGGCAAAGTAGAAAGAATCAGTTATTTAAAGTTTAAAGGGGTGAATATTAAATGCAGACTAAAATACAATATTCTAACATTAATAAATATATGCAAAGAACACAGAAAAAAATGGTTCTAAAATGTATGAACTAATGGATAGAAAGCTAATGCTACTTCTGCAAAAATGTCTGCTGGTGTCAATGGAAGTTCTGTGGGATTAAATTTGCAGAAATAACCTGTTAATTTATTCAGAATGACTCACCACATTTACTGACCGCGGTGCTGTATTTTTCTCCATTTAAGTTCTTCATAAAAACATTAAACTGACAAATTCACAATGACATATTTTTGAGGGACTAAAAATATCCGTTATAAAAGCAATTGCAGATAATACAGAGCACATGAACAGTGTGCTTGTAATTCAAGATGCTGAGTTACTTCAGCCTCTGTGCTCCCACAGGATGTCCAGACTCTGCCATATTACACTTAAGGTGCCAGCCTTTATTCTGAAAATGTTAAACATTTCTCAATAACATTCCTTAAAACCAGGTAACTTCCTGGAATATGACCACCTTGATAGTTAGGATCCTCTGCCTGATGGAGCCCAGGACTCAAAGGAACCATCCACTGCATTCAGCCCTTATGCATGAGTAGGACACCCCAGTGCCTGAAGTCTCTGAATACCAGCAAAAGCATTAGGATACATTACCTAACAGTCATGTATCTGATTGCCAATATTTCACAGGAATGCAGGAAGAAAGAGGAAAAAGAAACCCAAGACAAAACTTATCATAGAATCATAGAATAGTTTAGGTTGGAAGGAATTTTAAAGCTCATCCAGTTCCAACCTCCCTGCCACGCAGGGGCACCTCCCACCAGATCAGGTTGCTCAAAGCCCCTTCCAACCTGGTCTTGAACTCCTCCAGGGAGGGGACATCCATGACTTCCCTGGGCAACCTGTTTCAGTGCCTCACCACCCTCACAAAACATGGAAGTTGTGCATATTGAGAGGAAAAGAAAGGTCCCTTCTGTCCACGGATATCTCAGCAGAATCACTGCAACTTTGGGTTCATTAATATGTGAGATCAACCAACCAAACATTTTATAATGCCCTCATGAAGACAGAAGTCAGATACCTACCTCTTCTACAAAAGCTTCAGTTTTAAACTATCCAACAATTTACTCCATGAACTGCTCAGCTCCATTGTACACCAGTTTCAAGTTCCTTTCCCATCCCATTGGTGAGCTAATCCAGACCATTCCTCTTTTACTGCCTAGAGCCTTTCTTCCAATTTCAGTTTTAATTTCTCCATCATTAATAAGATGCTGGCATATGTAATCACTATTCTTTAGCTTTTTCTAAAAAGATCAGTTAATCATATCTCCCCTAAACTTTTGTTGTGCAAAGCTGACTTACAGTATCTGACCACTTCTCTTCTACCAGCCTGCTGCAATACACAACAAAATTTCTTCAGTTAGGCATTCACAACACACTGCCCTAAGTCGAGCAATTACTGCAGACCATCAAGGAATTATTCATCCTATAACACTATGAAGATATTTTTATATTAAATCACGGCGTTTGTCCTTTACTTACTATGTGATTAGCATGCTGTCACTCATGCGAATCTGGAGATCCAGATGAAAATGAGGGAGTGGTATAGGAAATGCTGGCTGAATTCTGTACCACAACTGAGTATAGTATCACAGGGCCAACTACTTATCTTTAACTGATAAGTTATTAAAGTCAACTAGGTGTTACAGTTACCTTTGCTTACCTACTGACAGTTGCTGCTCAGCATCAGATGTCTGCAGCAAGTGACTGGTGGTGACAGCTTACATGGTAGCTTTGCTTTCAATAATTGATGATATTAACCAAACCAGAGCAAGAGTTCAGCAAGAGAGAGAAGCTTACACCTTTCTAAAAGGGAGGGGCTCCCAGTGAATCCCATATTCAGCTAAATCTGGCACAGACTTTGGAGTTAGGCAGAAGACATACAGAGGCACAAGGAAATGTTGAAGGGATTTAGATGAATATTTTTAATATTTAGACAATATTTTGTCGAGAAGGTACAGTTCAACAGCTGCATTGAAATTTTTAGTGTATCAAGCTCATCGAAGCTTGGGTGCTTAATTTCTTCTTCTTCATCTAGATTAACCTAACACATTGTATTTGGACTCTGCAGAGTTACCATGACTCACTGGTGAGTCATCATTTACTGTTCCTCTAACTCAAGTCACTTGAGCAATCAGCTTGTCCACAAAAGAAGATAGGATTCTGCTACAGGTTAGTTGTAGACACCTGACCTGTCTTCCACAAAACAAAAGGAGTTTTGAAAGGAAAGGCAGTTTTGCAGTTAAGAAACAGGCTGGCTGGATTCATTTTCTGGTTGATCCATAAACACCCTGTGCAATTCAGAAGTAATTTCTTACCTCGGGTAATAGCTCTCTAGACATGACAGTGGAAAGCTAAATTCAGTACCATTGACAAATTGCTCAAATAGAGTAGAGACTAAGTAAGCTGACAGAAAAATAAATCATCCCAGATATCATAACATACTGGTCAAAATATTAACAGCACTGCTTTGATGTCACCATCTCCAAAAGTAACAAATTAGTACATTAATTTACATGATACTCTCCTTGTATGCCAAATGCTAAACAGTACGCTTTTGCACACAAATGGTAAAACCAAACATATATCATATGTTTTGATACATGACATTTCTTGGTATAAATGTTCAGATTCTGGGACACTCTTAACAGATATTGGAGGAACAGCAGCTGTGTAAAATCAGCAAATAAAGACCTAGAAGGAGTGAGTGAAAGAATGTAACCGGCATCATTCAGTTCAAGCAACTAACGTCGCATTATGCGAAACTGGATTGGTAGCTGATACATCCGTGTGACTCAAAGTGTACAATCTAATAATGTATCTTAATCAAAGGAAGGCAATATTTTATCAGACTGGTGCAGGAAACACATATTTGCATTATTTCATAACCTTAAGATTATTTTGAAATAAACATTTTCTTCAATATGTAACAACTGTGATATTAATATTAGCCCTTGAGCAAAGACTACTACATAACTGCATATCTCAAAATTTCCCATTTCTACTACATATTTTTGCTGCTGGACAGGGAATCACGTTGCAGCATTACTTTGTGTACATATGAAGCAAGTTCCGTGTGCAATTTCACTTTAGCAGTTTTTAATTCTCATTACTTCATATAAGGAGACTCAATTCCGTGATGAAGCTGAATAATTAAAAATAATTCAAAAACTAGAAAGGAAAAAAGATCCAGAATAAGACCAATAAGTTCTCTCAAAGACTTCCTGAATCCGGTGTTAGAAGATAAATGCCCCCTAAAAACTGAGCAGCTGGAAGCCCCAGATGGAGCCCTTCAGCTCCCTGGTATCTAAGGGGAACCAAGTCATGCCTACCCTGCAAGTGAAGCACCAGAAAAAGCAGTGTATAGTGCCAGCTAAGAGCTCCAAGTAGGCATAAAAGTAGCTCACAAAGCTGTACTTCGTTCTGCTATAGCAAAAACCTTTCCCATAAGACAAGGAACATGTAGTAACGTCTAACTTTGACACTAGATCTGTATTTACTTTAGGCTTTCTGATGAGATGGACATGTTAGTTGAGATCGTATCTCTGCACACTTCCAACACTGCCACATCTACAAACGCCTGCGCCATGAACACAGCCCTAATGTTTCCAAAGAGGCATTCCACCCCCTGCATGGGCTGGATGCGCCGAAAATAGCATTATCATGTCTACTTCCTGGTTCTTCAAAATCAGGCCACGAAATGAGGCCACTTTAAAGATAAATAGTCCTTTGCAGTTGTGAACGATCAGTATGATTTTCTGGGGAAAATCCCAGGTAACTCTCAACCACAGCCTCTAGCAGCAAACTACAGGATTTTCCATCCACCTCTGATCTCCAAACCCCTCTTAACAGACACACTGTTTAACTCTTTACCTTTACCCAGAAACAAGGTTATTTCAGGTAACAAGAAGTTACCTCACAATTTGACATCCCATTCCTTTCCTGTTCCCTAGCCACCCGTTCTTATCGATACCATTTTAGTGGAATTAGATTTATGTTTTGAAAGGTTTTTTATATTTGATGTATTTACCTTACATTTGTGGGTATTATTATTCTTGTTGTTGTTATTATTATTTCCTTGCTCAAAATGCAATGAATAGCTTACAAAAGTCACAGATCCTCATTAATCTCTAAAACCACCAGGGTTCTTCAACTCCCTCATATATTTGCAAAGGGCATTTCTGTAAAGCCTCATCATTATGATACTAAACCAGTGCTGGGAATGTACCGGGGCTGCCGAGACGTCTGTTTTTACACAGAATCTCAGTATGCCTCAGTTCTGAGGCTTTCTTGTGCCATGTCAGATCTGATCAGTAAGAAGCCGTTTTAACGCATGTACTGATCATACAGTTCTTTGCTACAAACTAAATTTAAGTTATTTTAAAAAGGAAGTGGCATATAAATAAAGTTTTTCACTTTGGATTTTCACTAGGGATTTTAGCTGGTCAGCAATTATGCGAGTAAAACCCCTGGGTAAAGTCCCTTCTGCGAAAGTCAGGAAGCATAATTTCAGGCGGGAGGGTTGTTTCTAATTACTCTCTTTGAACAGACTAATTGTAAAAGGATTAAAAGTAGGTGCTTTCACATCCCATAAAATAGCAGGCAGCAAATCAAGGCCAGCACACAAACAAGGTTGGGGTTTTTTTTTAAGCATTTGAAAAAACCTACTCCTCCCACAAAAGAGACTCACGTAATCACTCTTGAAAACAATGTGCAAGAGTAAACTTTCGCAGTTGAGCCATCCTGCTAATGCCCTTAACTGCTCAGAGGATCCAAGAAGCTACAGACATGTAAGTACAGAAAATAATTCATTTTAATTCATTTTAATTAACTTTTAATGTTTTTTTTTCTCACTGAACAGCAAACAATTCCAGAAATATTATTTCGGTTTTGTATTACACTGAATATTTTCATGTGGCAGGACGGATAAACGTTCTTTGGGTGGGAGAGACAAGGCTTGTGGGAGAAATTCTGTGATATTTTATGTTCACATATTAATATGCTGCCTGTTAATTTTTATTTAAAGGATTTGTTGAACCACAGCATCAAGTTATTTCCAGTCCTTTCTTATAATACAGCCTTTCAACAATCACAATGGAACATCTAATACTGCATTAGCTTTGACAATTTTTTAGCAATAGTAGTTTAAATCATACTAATGCAGAAATTACTGCTGCACAAGTAGTAAGGGAAGCACTGCAGTTCTTAAGTCATTCACTGAACCTCGTAAAATAGTTTTAACAGTAGGCAAGAGCCTTAAAAAAATTTGTCCTGTAGTCTTGAATGCACAGCTTGCTCTATCACATGCGATCCTTGTCTATGAAACAGCCTTTATTATCAGCTCAAGAACTGCTCAGTCACTCTTGTCACATCCATATCTTCCAATGGAATATTTTAAGAATTCAAAATTTTATGAGCCATTTCCTCTTTCACCTTCTGATATGCATTTCTTTCAAAGTTTAGAAAAGGAATTCTTTTTGTGAATCACAATCAGCGAACATCTTTCTCCTCATTACTGATCACAAAGCTAAAGAAATATTGCAAGTGATAAGATTTTTATGCATCTACTCAATTAAAAAAGGATCCATTTCTCCTACTGTACTGGCAAAACAAGATAGACTACTCAACAGACAGTAACTCAACTATCCTTTACCTTAAAAAGTAGAGGAAGCATGCACACATTTGAGCACAAAATACACATGGTCTGTCTTACATTTTCCTGGCTCCTCCTGAAGTGACAAGAGAACTGAAAACTTACCTGGCAATTTGTCTGTAAGAGTTCAAATCTCATCCCTTTTTGTTTGCAAGACTGAAGAGTATGTATACAAGTAGTGAATAATAAATTAAAGCTAGAGTTCTGAAGTTGTAATCCCTAAAATTAAGACTGTACCTGTACAGGATTCATATCACCTAAGGGAAAAATCATCATATAAAAGACATGCATGGTTTCTAGCACTAAAATACAAATCGTTATTTGACCCCTTTTTCTTCTACTTGCAGGAATGTAATTGTGAGTGGCTCGGGTTTTTATTTTGTATATTTGCTATATTTTAGGCTCTCTCCTTTTTATATTTACATACTCGGGCAAGTACACTGAAGGGAAGTTAATCATCTCAGCATCAGCACAGCTCTTCACATTAACCAGATTTTTTGGCAGAGATGATTTATGTTAGATAGTTCTCACACTTTTCAGAGAACAGATCACATTTGGAAAGAGAGATGCAACAGATAAGATGAAGACATGTACACTTCAAAAGACTTCCACTTTTTCTTTGCAGCATTTCAACTCAACTTCATTTCCATTTCACTCACTGCAGCTTCTGTTATCTTTGAGCACCAAATATAACTGTCACACAACTTTGCAAAATCCATAGTAATGGATAAAAGCAGCACCATAATGATCCTACAGAGTGTGCACCTGCAAATTCTGTTAAGCACTTAAAGAGTACTAGAATTCGTCATAGCTATCATTAAGACAATTTCATTCATGAAATGCATACTGGGGATTCTCTGACACGTGGTTTATAAACCTGATTTTAGTACCCCAGCAAGGAAGTCTATACCAAGGAAGAATAAAAGCTTAAGCCTGGAAACTCTCTCACCAACACTAGCTGTGGGTTGCAACCTGAGGATTCAGTTTTCAGGTCATTAGGCCTACTCCTTGTCATTTAGGACACAAAACCCAACTACTTTTGAAAAATAGGTAAATTAAACACAATATACTAGAAGCGCATGAATGTTAAAACATTAGAAAGGAACAGGAAGCTTTAGGACACGCCTGCCTCTTGCCTCAGCTTTTAATGAACCACATGTAGTTCCAAAGCTGCCAGTACATACACCTAGGTATATGTACCTTAGGGATAAGTTCTTTCTGTATTACCAAAGTGTTCTACTATGCCACTTACCACACACACTTTTAACAAGATCACTTGTATGGTAAATTAGAAATTCAAAGAGTAAATATGACTGGTCAACAGAAAACAATTTTAGAGATTAAGGAAAAAAATAAATCTACATAACCACAGCACTGCCTACTTCCCATCTTCTACTGCTTTTAAACTCTGTAAGACTTACACAGCTTACACCTATAGAGGACTGTAAGCACAGTAAATCCTCAATTCAGGCATTGTAGGAAAAGAGAAGTCTCCTTCCCAACCATTCCTTTAAAATAATTTATACTCTTCACGCTTACATAGGCAACATCATTCCCCAACACTGTTCGTTGAAGAAATATTGTCCATCTCAAAGTGACTAAACCATACTATGTATAGAGTCAGGAGAGATCTTTCTAATAATCTGCCATGCCTTTTCAGGAATTTAATTAGTATCCCTCTTAAATTAGCTACTGGACAGATGGACGAGGGATTCATCTGCGAAGAATGAAAATCATGAAGAGAGACAAACAAATCACACATTAGATTACAATACACAGTTAAAGACTTCTGCGTGCTCCTTATTCTGCTGAAAAGACAGGTGGTGCTCCTTCAGGAAAAGCAGGAGATGAGAACAAGAAGAAAACTCACTTAGCATGCGGAGAGTATTTTCATAAAATCATAGAATGACCTGAGTTGGAAGGGACTCAAAAGGATCAAGTCCTATCCCTGCACAGGACAATCCCAAAATTTACACCATGTGTCTGTGTTTTGTATCACTGCTTGCACATAAACCAAACCCATGTAATCTAAGGTTGCAACCTTCAACTGCTGGCTCATAGCTTAAGTCTCTGCTTGGTAATAGTTCAAGGTATGAAACATTACAATGTTGTGTATAAAGCTTATCATACACGAACATCTCTATGAACCAGGGCTTTGGATTACATAGTGCATCCAGACTGGAGCCACCATTCTGTTTGTCAAAACACCTTCTGCAGTGGGGACTCTACTAAGCTGGGCTCTCATGCACTGCAGTATAAATGTACAACAAATGAATTATGTCAGTCAAATGTTTTCACAGAAGCTCAATCTCCTAAACCAACTTAGTTTTCTTCTTTGATGAGATTACAAAATTGGCTTAGAAAGGCACCTGTACAGACTTTAGACAAGCTAGGATTTGTAAGCAGCTTAACGTGGTACTGTGATTTTTTTTTCTCCAAGTCAACACTATTGCTATTGAACATGAAGAAAGCACACAGAGTAGACTGAAAACTGTCCAGCCAACAAATCTCATGAAGTAACTGGCTAAAGAAAAGCTTTTTTTCCCATTGGTGGCTGAATGCAAATATGATGCTGTCTTGAAAATGTCAAGTGTGAGAACAATAAAGAACAACCTGCACTGGTTGCAAGCCTGGGCATAATGTTAAAATTAATTTTAAACTCTCCCAGGTGTAAGGTCCTAACAAGCAGAAGCACAGAGCAACGGCCCCTAGACTGGAGATACTCTAGGACAACAGTGAATCACAGAATCATGATAGATCTAGATAGAATCATAGAGTGGTTTGGATTGGAAGGGACCTTAAAGATCATCCAGTTCCAGCACCCTTGCCATGGGCAGGGACACCTCCCACCAGACCACGCTGATCAAGGCCCCATCCAGCCTGGCCTTGAACAATTCCAGGGATGGCGTTTCCCTGGGCAACCTGTGCCAGTGTCTCATCACCCTCATTGTGAAGAATTTCTGCCTAATGTGTAATCTAAATCCTCCACCTTCCAATTTAAAGCTATTCCCTCTTGTCCTATCACTACTTGCCCTTGTAAAAAGTCCGTCCCCAGCTTTCTTGCAGCCCCCCTTTCAGGTATAGAAAGGATGCTATAAAGCTTTCTCTTCTCCAGGCTGAACAAGCCCAACTCTCTCAGGCTGTCCTCATAGCAGAGGTGCTCCAGCCCTCTGATCATCTTCACAGGCCTCCTCTGGAACCATTTTAAGAGTTCCATATCCTTCTTACGTTGGGGATCCTAGAACTGGACACAGTGCTCCCGGTGGGGTCTCATGAGAGTGGAGCAGAGGAGGAGAATCACCTCGAATTAACATCACAAGCTGCCAGTGCAATTCTACACGGTTCCACCTCAGATAGCTAATAAACTAAGCAGAGAAAGCAGGGATGAGTGATGAGTATGCTTCCAGGCACACTGATACAAAAAGGCATCTGGAACCCCATCTCCTGCGTGGGACTAAGCTTGGGTTAGAACAGACGTCACAGGATAATCTTGCCTTGTGGTGAGACATGCGAAAGTTCACCTTGAATTGCCAAACCCATGAGATTGTACAAAAGGGGAAGGCTCAAAAACAGCAACTGCAAATTAATTTTAGAGAAATTTAAATGAGAGGCACCCACATTTTTAACAGGGAGGTTGACTGACCAAAAAACTACAATACAAACAGCTAATTTGCTTTTTCTTCTGCTCCCCAAATTAAGAACAAACAGCATTTTGGAAAATATGCTTTAAATGAAAAGTTAGTGGAATCCATGCACAAACAACTAAAATAATAAAATAACCTTGTTTATACAGCAGGTCCCATTAAATGAGTAAGTGGTCTGTGTCACTGAGTATCGTGCATCTGTTGTCTCAGAAAACGTAAAAACCTAAAAAACCTTCTTTACAATACTGATATAAAGGCAAGGAATTTAAATACCTTATGCCTTAAAATTCTGCATGTACCTCTATGCCAAAATATTGTGGCAATATTTTCTACAGTTATTAACTTGGCAAGGTAAATTAGCATTACCTTTTTTCAAGTATATACTTCAAAATAGAATCATTCATAACCTCAGAAAGCAACTGAGGAGGGATATTTAATCCAACAACCTAGAAGAGCAAACATTTTTGTATTAATTCCAGAGGGTAGCTTCAAACATCTGGATTCAGAACAGTAAATGACCATGTTCTCATAAGGTATGCAGGCACACAACTCACTAAAATCAGTAAGAAACAAGTCCAGTTGGTCTAAGGTTTGCAGCAGTAAGGAGGTAACATTCTCCATTTTTGCTCCAAGAATGCAAAACACATAAAAAGTACACAAAATGGGCCTGCTGTTATTTTTTGGAGATACATTCTGTGGAGGATGTCATGTGCTCTGTATGTATAACACATTGATCACTAAGGGTTGCTGCCAAGAAATAAAGAGCAACCTGACACAAGGAATAGGATTTAAAAAAAAAAAAAAAGTCTTGTCTTATTTAATAGTCCAGACATCTTTTAGGAAGAAAGTGCATTTTTTTTTAAATGCAGTCATGTTCAAGATTGACAAGAAGAGCTGAACAACCTGCTGAGCTGAAGGGAGTTCACACAACATCAGTAACAGCTCAGATGTACAAAGAAGTTACCACAGCTCAGGTGATGTCCCCTGAACTGTGAGATGGTAGCAATTTTATCATCTATTTGGGCTCCAAACTAGATAGAGTATCTTGAAAGATTGATTTTTTAAAAAAATTAAATACATTCAGGTAATATAGCACCTGAACACCATGGTGACGGCTCAAAAATACCCATACGTACCTGCACAGAGAGAAAATACTAATACTTGTGCAGAGTATTATACAATGTGCTCCCTACATTAAAAGTCAAAATATTTGGGGCATAATAGAGGATCAAGAAGAACACTTTCCTCACTCAAAGCTAACAACCACAGCAGGCAGAAGAGTCTGCTGACATCCTCTGCCAAGGAGCACAGCTTAGCTGATGTGCGTGCTGCCCTTGAAGGCCCATGAGCTGTGGTACTCCAGCCTTCTTCTCATCTGTTTGTGGCCAGTTTGTCCTGCCATGGAACTGCTCCTCATGTCTATCCATGCTAGGACCATGGATAGACACAAACTCTCACTCAGCTAGGGCTCCTTCTCAACATAGCCCTGGTCTTATGCTAGGGTGAACATCCTATTTTGAGCAACAACAAGTTCTGGATTAATTTATTACATGGAAGATCTGACTTCACAGCAGAAAATTAAGTGACATGCATTTTATGAAATCGATATAACCTTGATATAAAAAAACCACCAACAAACATTCCAATGAAATGACGACATTTTTCCTAAACCATAGTTAAGTGTTTGTGTGGTAGCTATGTAACATTTTACAAACATTTATACAAAGACAAATGAATGGATGTGACAATTAGTCACATTATTTAAGAACCAAAACTATTACAACTCTACAGTGAAAATAAAACCATGCAATTAATATGCTATAGCTGGCTACTGCAATAGAACTCTTTATCATTAGCCATAAGATTATTCCACCTTACACATGTTTAAGAAATTATTCAACCCAGATTTCAAAGAAGACATGAGTAGAAGAGATGTCATGCTGGGAGTATGAACAAGTTATCAGAAGTGTTTAAGTAAGAGAAATGAAACAAAATACCTCACTGACTCTTATCCAAGTGCCTACACAAACCCACACCATTTTCTGCAAAAAGCAGCCTGTTACACTTACATAAAACAGGAGCTCTCCTACACACTTCTACAAGCTAAAAGATGTAACGGGAGGAAAGTATATTAGGACTATCCTCAGGGTAATTACTGTTTTAATCAGTCATCAACCACAGTAACACTAAGCTGAAAGAGAGCAGATTTAGATTTGATACTAGGGAGAAATTTCTTACTCTGAGGCTGGTGAGGCAGTGGCACAGGTTGCCCAGAGAAGTCATGGATGCCCCATCCCTGGACGTGTTCAAGGCCAGGCTGGATGAGATTTTGAGCAACCTGATCCAGTGAAAGGTGTCCCTGCCCATGGCACGGGGTTTGGAAATGGATGATCTTTAAGGTCCTTTCCAATCTAAACAATACTGTGAACAATGCAGAACTAACTAATTTAAAGTTACAGATGTTCTTAAATCTGCACTACAGCTGGATTTGCTGCTTACAATTTTAATTCCCTCATTCAAATCACAAAACTCTCACTTCAGATTCGACTTCCAACCCTGAATGCAGTATTCCCAGTTCTTGACACATGGTACATGCTTCATGGGTATCTTGAATCATAACACTGTACATGTGTCAGTCAGAAATCACTCACCAGTCTTTCCTACTCACCGTGCAACACAGGCAAATATATACTCAATATACTATCTGGATGCTAAATTTCTTCCACAAACATAAGTCATGCAACTCATTTATGTATTTTACTAAACATCATCCACTATCAGCAGGTTTACTGTTTAGAGAGAGCCCCATGCACCTTGCTAAGCCAGCCAGAAGTCTGATCAGACTATAATACAGCATGTTTCGTAGCTACTTTATTTGTGAACAACCTGAAACATGGAGGACAAGCTCCTCAAAACATGAAAGAAGTCACTAACCTTTTCATGCTTTCACAAGTTAAGAAATGATAATGAATACTTTCTAAATCGTCTAGCTTAAAACCCTCAAAACTGAGACGTATTTTCAAGAAAGATTTTTAAGGTACAACAGGTTACAGTTGTTTGTAAATACTGTGTGTTGAAAGCCAGATCCTCAGTGATAACCTAGACATTTTAATTAAAGGTACCAGGCAGACTTAAAACTCAGCTTTTACCTCCAGCAAATACTCTGCTTTGACGTAGGAACAATCTTGTTTTGACTGCTGCTTTGATCCACACAAATACCTCTAAGAGGCACCATTTTGCAGAACAGCCACTCAAGGAGTAACCTCAGATGCCACATCCTTTCTGACAATTATGCTTACCCTATGCAACTGTCAGGTAACAACACACCTAAGAAATACACTGCTCTGGAAGCAATATCAATAGGATGAGGTCCTTTCAATTTCTGAAATTCCGCTGGATCATTTTTCATACTTTCAAGTCCCCCAGTGTTGCTCCTACTGGGCAGCTTTTCTATGCTACTTCTGACTGCACAGGTTAAACAATTTTTAACAACTACTAAATGGACAAAGTGTGAAATATTTCAGCTGGGCGATCACCCTTTGGCAGCACTACTAAAGAGTGACTAAAACAGCAGTCCTAAAAACTAATGTAGGAAACAATATTTGAATTAGATACAAAAAGCTCATTCTTAAAATTAGTATTAAACAAAATTAATTATTATAATGCCAGTATGATAAGAATATTGAAAAAAATCAGTTTCTCTAAACAAGCTAAAGCATCACAAAGTGAACTGTTAGAACAAAAACTCCCTAAAAATTAACTGAAACACAATTAAAAGATGCTGTCTGCTTGTCTGACCCTTGGGGACTTAGTAAGATCCTTTATCATGTAGCTTCTTCAGACTTCATTTTCCTCTCAGATTGCTTTAAGCAGTCTCCCACCTCCTATCCATCTATAAACTTCACTTTCCAAGTACACAACATCCCTGGTTTATTGTTTTGTCCCCTATCTGTTTATTTTTCGGGAGAAAAGGGATTGGGATCAAACCGGACAAGCCAAAAAAAAAGCACTATGTTTTTCTTTGTTTGTTTTCGGATGGAGGCTTGAAAAGTATTTCACCACAACGAAGTTTCATTTCAGTTTTTTACAATCTTGCTTTTAGCAACAGAGGTTGTAATGCAGAAGTTTATTGCCATTTATTAAAAAATGTTCCCTTTTGTTGGGTTTTTTTCACATTAGGTCTACTGAGTTTCCTGCAACAACCGTGGTCACAGAACTGGACACTTTCACAGCTTCTCAGAACTCCACTTGTGACCTATACGAGCACAAAGACACAGCACGGATATTGCTGTCTGTCTTCTACAGCTCCATCTTAATTCTTGGGGTGCTTGGAAATGCTGTTGCCCTCACTGTCATTTTTAAAAACAGAAAGAAGATCAACTCCACCACCCTCTATTCGACAAACCTCGTCTTCTCTGATCTCCTGTTCTGTATCGCCCTGCCTACAAGGATTGCCTATTACGCCCAGGGATTTCACTGGCCGTTTGGAGAGGCTTTATGTCGAGTAACTGCTCTCTTGTTCTATATCAACACTTATGCAGGTGTCAATTTCATGACATGTTTGAGCATTGACAGGTTTTTTGCTGTTGTCCACCCCTTCCGATACAAGATCAGAAGGATTAAATACGCCAAGGGCATTTGTATCTTTATTTGGTTTCTTGTATTCAGTCAAACTTTCCCATTACTTATACAACCCATGTCACAAGAAGAAAAGGAAAGGACTACGTGTATGGAATATCCAAACTTTGAGAAAATAGCACATCTACCGCTTATACTTCTTGCTGCCTGTTTAGTAGGGTACCTTATTCCCCTAGGGATTATACTGTTTTGTTACTCTCAAATTAGCTGCAAACTTTTTCAAACAGCCAAGGAAAACCCACTGACTGAAAAATCAGGGATAAACAAAAAAGCCATCAATACAATCATATTTGTAATTGTAGTGTTCATTATCTGCTTCACCCCTTACCATGTTGCAATCATACAACACATGATTAAGAAGCTCCAGAATGAACCTTCATGCATTGAAAATAAGATCTTCCAGAAGTCACTCCATTATACTGTGTTTCTGATGAATTTGAACTGCTGCCTAGATCCTTTCATCTATTTCTTTGCATGCAAAGGATACAAGAGAACTGTAATGAAAATACTGAGGCGACAAGTGAGCGTATCAATTTCAAGTGCAGCCAGGTCACATCATGAAGAAAGCTCGCGTGACGTGGGAGAAACACAAATGACGGTACTTGCAAAATCTTCCAATGGAAAGGTACCTGAGAAACAAAGTCTGTAGCACATCTCAGGGAAGTAAGCTTAAAAATCCAGGGTCCACAGTGAAAAACTTGTAGTGGTCCCTGTACAGAAGCTTAAGTAATATTCTGTTTCTCAGGATGGAAAGAAATCAAGGAGTGATGTTGGACTGAAGCACTGTCATAGGATCGCAGGAAAAATCAGCATTATGGTTTCCGACCTGTATCATTATGACCGATCTCATAATTTTTTCCAGGAAACATGCACCACTGTGAATGTTCAAATTCCACACCACACATACATATGCCTGGATATTATTAACTCAAGCAAAGACTCGATTCACAGTTTAACTGGGTGTCTGAGAAAGGATTAAGCAAAAATAGGTTACAATTCAGATTGACTACAAACAGAACATCTAAAAACTGCAAGACCTCTAGCTGAGCACCAATTACAGCAATGGTTTTGTTAATGAAGTCACACAAGCAAAGGAAATAACTGAATCATGGAATGGTTTGGGTTGAAAGGGACCTTAAAAGATCATCCAGTTCCGTCCCTCCTGCCATGGGCAGGTTCACCTTCCACTAGGTCAGGCTGCTCAAAGCCTCATCCAGCCTGGCCTTGAACACTTCAAGGGAGGGGGCAACCACAATTTCTCTGGACAACCCGTGCCAGTGCCCCACCACCCTCACAGGAAATAATTTTTTCCTAATATCTAATCTAAATCTCCCCTCTTTCAAATAAAACTTTGAGATAAAATGCACAATTTCTGTGCACGTTTAACTATCACAAGTGCTTAGTTTACAGCCTTTTGGAGGTGAACCTGCATTTTATAGTATTTGGAGCACAAACGTCTTATTGGACAACTCATATAGATAACATTGTAAAATGTCACAGATGAAAAGTTAATGAACTGTGTTATTCCCCAAGATTGAATATCTCCCGTATGTTAAATAACTTATCTTTGCAAGGTGAATTATCTCTTTACTCCTTTTCCTAAAAGGGAACTTCCCTTTCTAGTGTGTATTGTGGAAAGTTTCTACTCCAGTTGTATATAAATTATTTATAAACACAAAAAATAAGTTGAAGCAAGAGACTGTAACACAACAACTGCATCATTTCAGTTAAAAGAGCAGTGATAGAGGGTTCTTCAGAACTTCTGCTGAAGTCCAACATGGACACAAGACAGATGTTTTAAAAACAGGAATAAACACTGACAGTTGAAGCCACCAGAAAGTAAGTTAATTTTTTAATTCTGATGGTGTGAAATAGCCATCTCTTTTTAAGAGCTGTTTACCTAAGAGATCAATAAATGAGAACTGCAGGACTGGCTGGGAAAGAATAAGCCGTCCCATCATGCCTTCGTACAGCATATTTGATGTCCCATCACGCCTCGTACAGCATATTTGATGTCCCATCACGCCTTCGTACAGCATATCTGGTATCCCTTTGGGCACATTGACACTGGGGCAGCAAACAGATCAAATGACTTAAACACATCCTGCTGGAATCGCCTCAATACCAGTTGAGTATCCAGGATGCAAGCCCTGGGTTCCTGCTGTTGTGCCCTTCCGTGATGTGTCAGTTTCCTTCCCTACTTTATTTCTGGCCCCAAGTCTTTTCTTTTGTCTTCTATCTTATTAATATGTCTTCACCTGCCAACATAACTTGGTAATTGCACCATGACATTGTGATGGGAGACAAAAATTAAACAGTGCCTGATAATTACTGGTAAAAGCTATGCCAGATGTCAGAATAAATGTTATTTATTGCAGCTGTATCTCTCTGGCATTGAGGTTGAGGTGGAAGTCAAAAAAACATAGTTACATTTGTCATCTTTGCAATTCCTTCCTTCCTCATGTAGTGACCTCTGCCTATTTGCAAAAATGGAAGAATCATATCTGAACAACAGCACAGAAACATTAAATTAACAATGACTTTCTTATGGGAAAGAAAATGCAAAAGACCCTATATTTCATACCACTTAGATTGCCGAATTGTCAAAATTGAGTTTCTAATTACAAAAGACCCTACGCAACTACAGGACAAAGGAATAAGTAATTTTTAACAGGAGACGTTGTATTTAATTCTGTTTGCTATAACAGTTCTGTTCGTGTCAACTTTTTTGATAAACTATTTTAAAATATTATTTAAGAATTTGTTCCTATTGGACGAAGCAGATGATAACCAGATAAAACCACAGACAAACCTCTCATGAATACCTAGAAGCTGTAAAAATAAAATATATGCATTATTAACATCACACCAGTACAAGCTCCTTTTATTCTACTAATGTCTGGGGTTTTTTAATTTTTGGTATGCATTTCATCTACCTGTGATTATAAAACCTTAAAGGCAAGAAGTATTCTTCATATTTGCCTGTAAAATGTAGCTCAAATATGTATTACAGCATCACATAATTCAGATATCTATTCTCTTCCAAGTGAAAACAAAGTGAAGATCTGTATGGAAAAATTTTCTCTGTCCCCATTTTCTTACATTAGCAATTCTGTTATTTTCAAATTTAGACTTTGTTTCTAAATCACATCAACATTCTCAAACAATTAACTTGACATCAAAACACTGCTTTTGCTCTAATAAGCCTCACAGCTTCAGTCCTGGTTAGATACAGGTTTGAGAGAAGCTATTTTTTTCACCCTATTTCAACATTTTCAAATGCTAAAGGAACCTTTAAAAGCTAAGATAAGCTCAGCTTCCTGACAAGAGTCCTAAAGCCACAGATGCACAGACAGTGACAAGTTATAGCTGGGCCAACTGATACCGCTGTTTCCCCTCACTACTTGTCAGCACGCACTCACAGTTCATGCACTCTTGTATCAATAAGAGCCTCCTTCCAAGTGCTCATTTGAAACAAGAAGGGTTGGAGGTTTCATTCAGCCTGGGACACAGAGAGAATCTGTCCTGTTTCCTCTATCAGCTTTGCTGTGGGGCTGGTAGCCACCAGCAGAGAGATGGTAACAAGCTGCCTCGTGAGAGCAAGCGAGATCAGCAATACTGAAAACTTACAGCTGTTCTCAAACAACTGGTTTTCTTTAAGACGCCCTTATCCGCTTATTCTGCTGGTACTCTTCCCCCAGTACCATATGTTGGAGTATTTTTATGATAGCAGCTACATGTAGTGGTCCCTGTACTTCTGCATGATGCACAGACATTAATAAAGGCAGTAAAGTCATACCTGGTATCTCTTTTCCTCTCCAACACTGAATATGTAACAGATGTCTCTGTCTTAAAAATATGAGCATGCCATGCAATGCTGTGGCACTTTGGGACATGGTTTAGTAGGCATGGCGGTGTTGGGCAGACAGTTGCACCTGACGGTCTTAGAGGTCTTTTCCAACATTAATGATTCTGTAATTATAACATGTGGCTGAAGCAGTAAGAGTTTTGCAAAAGAAAATGAGCTTTTGTTTTGGCAAAAGGTTTTGATATATTCTAGGAAATGCCCTCTTTTATGTGAAAGGCTGAGAAACGGTCATACAGCTCTGGAGCACTACAAATAAAGCGGCTGAAAAGTAGCAGGAGGTTCATATGGCTTGGTCATCATGAGGATCTGACTGAAGTTCTTGGGCAAAACTGGGTCTCTATGCGGACAGTCAACTCCAGTCAGGATCTTAAAATCCGTGTTCCTGACAAAATGGTAAAATGTGCAGGGCTAGGGCAATTGCTAAGAAGACTCCAAACAGACATCTTCACTGCAGACATCTCTCTCAAGTCTTACCTGGTAGGGAATGTGACAGAGCCCATAGAAATATAAATGATGATGCAGGTCAAACAGTACATTTTAGCAGACTCTGTCCACATCCAGAAAAGAATGTTGTATAGACAATTGCTATTGAACCAAGAAAAGGTGTATTGTGAAAAATCCAAAACCAGACATATTTTTTTCAGCAAAAGCACATTTAGTGCCTTCACCTTTTCTACTACTACTGCGAGTGTTAATACAGGTTCCCTCAGTCACCTTGGGCTTGAAGATACTGAAGTCTACCTCAAAATGTGGATATAAAGCACACAATCTCCTGTGGTTTACAGCCCCAGCAGAAGAGGACAGGTATTTCCCAATGCATCACTGCCTGACTTGTTTGACTGTGGCTCTGAAAGCGATGCAGATGAGAAACCTGTCAGCAACATGGTCATCTCCTAGCAAAAGACTGTAACAACCAAGTGGCAAACGCAACCACAGGTAACACAATTCCTGAAGGGGGTTAATAACTCCTCATTAGTATAAAGGGAAAAAAAGGAGGGGATTGGGTTTTTTCAACAAATACCGTTGTGTTAAAGACCAACAATGTTCTGAAACTCGAAGGCTTTCAGGTAAGCAAGGAATGAACAGACTCCAAGAAAATAATGATATAGCCTGCAACATAAGAAAAATAAATAAGGTGTAGCTGAAGAGAAGGAGAAGCTTTGCCTTATATGACAAGTTTTTGAGGAACTGAAAAGCAGTGACATACTCTGTCTCTTCTATCTCCACGTCTGTGGTACAGAGCAGGGGAAGAACTCAAGACAAACTAAGGTTTTTATATCAGCAATATCCCACTGTGCTGACTCAATACAGACAAGGTCAACAGATATCAAGAATCACTAGAAAAATATCTGAATTAAATATTTCCTAATGCAGTCTTGGCTAAGCAGAAGCCTGCAGACTAAGGCTCTGGTACAAAATGAACTCAGCCAACCTGCAACCCTTTTTGGAAGGAAAACAGGGAGAACTGTTGTTTGTGTAGTAAATGCTCAGACATATTTCCTCAATTTTTTTCCCCTCAGAATACTCTCTTGGCTTCCTGCAATGTTTAATTTCAGATTTCCTGAGGCAGATGTCTCATCTTTGCACATGACAGTACTCAATCAATTTTTCTTCCATCAGTCTGTCTGATCCCTTTTTGAACTCAAATAAAATGTTTGCATCTGCAGCCTCTTGCAGCAAGAAGTTCCACAGCCTGATTGCCCATGGTCTCTAGAGCCGTTTTCTTTTGCTTATGACACCTGTTAGTTTCATTTGAAGTCCCCTTGCTTCTCACACTAGAAATGAGTGAACATAGTGACACCCCATTTACCCTACCCATGTTATTTGTGGTTTTACAGACCTGTATCAAATCCCTTTCCCTCAAGTTATCTAAGTCTCCTCTCCTGTAAACGTAGAATCATAGAATCATAGAACGGTTTGGGTTGGAAGGGACCTTAAAGATTATCCAGTTCCAATTCCCCTGCCATGGGGAGAGATACCTCCCACCACACCAGGCTGCTCAAGGCCCCATCCAACCTGGCCTTGAACACTTCCAGGGAGAGACATCCACAGCTTCCCTGGGCAACCTGTGCCAATGTCTCACCACCCTCAGCATGAAGAATTTCTTCCTAATGTCTAATCTAAATCTTTCTATGAGGTCTCCTCAGAGCCTTCTCTTCTCCAGGCTGAACAGCCAGATCAAAGCCGTTCACTACTTCATCCAAATTACAGAGGAAGGAAAAAAGGCAAGTACAAGAAAGAATGGAAATCTACCTTTGAGTCAGCTGGCAGGACAGAGGAGGATAACTCCATACACAGGGAGAGCAACAGCACACTGATCTACTTTTCCTAACACAGTAGCATACAGGTAAGTCTCTAAACAGGGATTTTGCCCCGTGACTGCCAAATTTGGATAATCTTGCTCTGATGCATTAAAGAAAGAAGAATAGGACCTCAACAGGCTGAGAAAATGGGCTCACAGGAACCTCATGAAGCTCAGCAAAGTCAAATGCAAAGTCCTACATCTGAGATGGAATAACCCCACACAACAGTGCAGGCTGGTCACTGCCTAGGTAGAAAGCAGTTTGGCAAAAAACGTCTAGGTTGCTGGTGGACAACAAGTTCAAGAGGAATCAATAGTGTGACCTCGTGGTCAAACGTGTACTGGAGTGTGTTAGAAAGAACACTGAGGGAAACAATCTTTCCCCTCCATTCAGTATTTGTGAGATCATACCTGAAGTCCTGTACCCAGTTTTGTGCCTCCCAGTACAAGAAAGATATTGACATACTGGAACAAGTCAAGCAGAAGGCCACCAAAAATGACAAAGGAAGTGCAGCACATGCTACTGGAAGAGAGAGTGAGAGAGCTGAGATGACTCAGCCTAGAGATGGATGACTGAGAGGAGATGTCATCACTATCTTCAACAGAGTTCAGAAAAGATGGCAATCCACAGCAATGGGCACAAATTGCAGAAGGGAACAATTAAACATTAGGAAGCATTTTTTCACCATAAGGTTAGTCAGGCATTGGAAAAGGTTGCACAGAAAAGCCTGTGAAATCTCTGTCCTCAGAAAGATTCAAAACCTGACTGGACACAGCCCTGATTAAACTGGCACTACCAGGGGTAGGCAAGATGATCTCCAGAGAATCCTGTCAACTCGCATCCTTCTATGATTAACAAATCTGGTCAAAACTTTGATCAAATCAGGTAAGAAAGGAGCATGAAACTCACTCTGATCTTCCAGTAAAACTAGAAAATAGTATAGCTTTAAAATCTTCTACTGTTATTTCCCATTTAAGCCGTTATCAAAATGCTGTCATTAGCATCCTTCTAAAACAAAGAAAGGTCAAGACATGGCCTGGATTTCCTTCCAAAAAACTGCATTCATTTTTCCTCAGTGCAAAAATATGAGTTTCTCTTCTTCCTCTTTTCTTTTCCTCAGTCATAACAGATGTTGGCAAAGTGCTAAACTAAAAAAGCAAGTTTTGCACCTGTTCTGAAGACAGGAACATTTGTGGTTATCCTATCCCCTCCAGAAAAGTATGCATTGTCTTATACCATGCACAAGCAGAGCTATGTTCCTCCCTCTAATAAGCTAGACTTAGCAGTTTCATCCTTCCTGTGGCACGTAACTTTCGAGGGAAGTTGTGGTTAGTTAGCAGAAGGCACTCTGAGGCAGCCTACTTTAAATATAGAGATGCTGAAAACTGATTATTTGCAACTTATTAGCCTACAAAGCAGGCAAACAGTGTTTTATCAGCAGCTGTGGATACTAAGGAGGTAAGAACTAAGTGAAACCTTAATATCACAACTTCAAAGTATGTAAAGTTACAGCAATTTGTCTAGAGGTAACGATGACGATCATTGTCCCCATGTCAACAGAAAGAGATGAAGCACCTCTGCCAGCTGCATCCGAGAGAGGCATTATTTCTGGCAAAAAGAGACAACTGAAGGCTCCTGACAAGTTCCAAGAAGTATGGCCAGCAGGTCAAGGGAGGGGATTCTCCTCCTCTGTTCCGCTCTTATGAGACCCCACCGGGAGTACTGTGCTCAGTTCTGGAACCCCCAACTTAAGGATATGGAACTGTGGAATGGGTCCAGAGGAGGACCACAAACATGATCAGAGGGCTGGAGCACCTCTGCTAGGAGGACAGGCTGAGAGAGTTGGGTTTGTTCAGCCTGGATAAGAGAAGGTTCCATGGAGACCTCACAACAACCTTCCAGTAACTGAAGGCAGCCTACAAGAAAGCTGGGGAGGGACTGTTTACAAGGGCAAGGAGTGATAGGATGAGGGGGAACGGCTTTCAATCGGAAGCGGTGAGATTTAGATTAGACGTTAGGAAGAAATTCTTCACGCTGAGGGTGGTGAGGCACTGGAACAGGTTGCCCAAGGAAGCTGTGGATGCCTCCTCCCTGGAAGTGTTCAAGGCCAGGCTGGATGGGGCCTTGAGCAGCCTGGTCTACAGGAAGGTGTCCCTGCCCATGGCAGGGGGATGGGCTTTAATGTCCCTTCCAACCCAAACCATTCTATGAAGTTATCAGACTATAAAGGCAACTCTGGAACAATTTTTTTTTTTTTGTCCTTTAAAAAATAACTATGAAGTATTCACAATGGCAGCTACTCCAAGTAACCCAAACACCCATCAGAATCTCACGCTTTCACTCATATAGGTGCAAATCAACTATTTTAAATGTGTCAGGGATACCTACTAGGATATAATGTTATTGATACTAATAGAGGGCTAGAGGGCAAAGCTTCATATTCAGACCCCTAATGCTTAACAACGTCTCATGATCTCTCCTGGGGCTTTGCTCTTGACAAAAAGACAACACAATTGATCAAATAAATAAATAAATATTAAAACCCAAACTGAATTTGCTGGTTTAAGAGATTACTGCCAGAACAGATTAACTTCATTAAATGCAGGATCCTTCATCTTTAACTCCTCTTAACCCACAAGCTGAAGCAGAAGCTCTAAAACTAGCATACTTGGATATCACAACTGGCAAGCAGAACTACTGACCACAAACACTAGACATGACTGTAAAAAAAACAGCTTAAAACTCTGGGTGCAGCCAGGCTATCTCTTCACCCCTCCTGACTTTTCTGCTGCACTGTTCCAGCCATTAAACTACCTCCAACATCCTGTGCCCTTGGCCATACCCAAGAGCACAGAAGAGTCATCCACAGCTAGGCCAAGCTTATGGCTGAGAGCCACTACCTGAGGACCACCACAGACGGAGAGCCTAGGGTAAATGGAAATGCCTCCTGTTGTCTGAACTGATTTTACTGACAAGTCTTATGAGGAGCAGTTGAGGGAACTGGGGTTGTTAAGTCTGGAGAAAAGAAGAGGCTCAGGGGAGACCTTATCACTCTCTACAACTACCTGAACGGAGGTTGTGGTGAGACAGGTGTTGGACGCTTCTCCCAAGTAACAAGCGATAGGACAAGAGGAAATAGTCTCAAGTTGTGCCAGGGGAGGTTTAGTCTGGATATCAGGAAAAATTTATTCATTGAAAGGGCTGTCAAGCATTGGAATAGGTTGTCCAGGGAAGTGGTGGAGTCACCATCCCTGGAGGTATTTAAAAGATGTGTAGATGTGGTGCTTAGGCATGGTTTAGTGGTGGACTTGGCAGTGTTAGGTTTATGGTTGGACCTTTCCAACCTAAACAATTCTGTGATTCTATACTACCTCCAGAAAAGGTCTGCAGAAGCTGAATCTGGAAAAACTAATTCCCTTGGCTATGATGCTGCCTTCCTAATAGTGTGGTTGCTAGTGCTGTGCAGGGCCTTACAGTATAGCTCAGCATCTCTATTCACGCAGCCAGCCACTACTGCCATGATATATCCCTCTGAAGTGCTTCTTGTGCTGCAAATTGCAAATTCATGCTGAAATCAAATGATTAAAGATCAGAATGGTAATTAAAAATCTCCATAGGAAAGATTTTTAGAACAGATCTCAACAAACAGTATCATAACATATTTTAACCACAGATGAAGTCTCACTGTCATGGCCTAGAAAAGGTCTTGACAATGTTTAGGAAACAAAAAAAAAAAAAAGGAAAAGAAAACAGAAAAAATAGTATTTGCCTCTTTGCCTTTAACTTTTCATCAGCCCTTCTAAGAGTGAGCAACCTTTATTAGTCAATTTACGTTCTCCGTTAAAATAGATCATGATGGGAGCGTGAATTCTGAAATTACTTCTCAGAAACCTGAGAATGCTCTTTCTAATGCTCTTTCACAAGGTGCCACTTTCTGGTCACAAACAAAAACAGGAAGCAAGCACGCCTCACTGGCCACAGATACACTGGTGGGAGAAGGTTCTGCTACTCTCTTTTCACCGTTTTATCCAACTTTTTTAGCATCTAAAATAATGGCCTAAGCAAATACCAACTATGATTTATGCTCTATCTAACCCGACAAGATAATCCAGCTGCTCACAACAAGGACTCTTCCACACACAGGATGATGACAGCAGTGGCCAAGAGGGAGGGGAAGAACGCCAGGGTTATCAACAAGATATACCAAGAACTGCAGAGCACCTCAGAACTATAAAGGGAATTTTACTTTAGTTAAGTGATCTTTGCTTAGAACAGCAGTACTTTTTTGATCCATAAGAAATTAGAAAATCAGCAGTAATTTGAATAAAAATGTTTGCAATTGTAGAGGTAACCTTACCAACAATGATTTGTTTATTTACTGTAGCACCCAGCAGCAGACGACTATTCTGTGAAGAGTTAGCGATCCACATAACCACTAATCCAGGTGTGTACCTCTGTATCACAGACATTGTGTGAGCACTACTTAATTTAGGTGTATCTAATCAATAGTATAATTCATAGAATCATAGAATGGTTTGGGTTGGAAGGGACCTTAAAGATTAGACAGTTCCAACCCCTCTGCCATGGCCAGGAACACCTCCCACCAGACCAGGCAGCTCAAGGCCCTATCCAGCCTGGCCGTGAACACTTCCAGGGAGGAGGCATCCACAGCTTCCCTGGGCAACCTGTGCCAGTGTCTCACCACCCTCATTGTGAAGAATTGCTTCCTAATGTCTAATCTAAATCTTCCCCCTTCCAATTTAAAGCCATTCCGCCTCATTGCTTTAAATAATTAATCAATGTATGTCCAGTCAATACACAATTATTCAATGTATAGTCAGAGTACATTTAATCTGAACTATACAGGTAGTGTATTGTTTCATTTATGTGAATTATTAAGGAGATAAGAATGAGAGTATACTGTCCATGGGAGTTTTAATAGCTATGTCCTCACTATCAGCTTGATTCTGTCACTGACTGATGAATCTGTACTGTGAGCAACACCCTTGAGGAACACTATGAATCTCAGAGCTGGCGAACCTCACCATTGATGGCATCTGCACCATATGCTGTCCCTGACCAGAGGTCCAGCCACTGCTATAACATCTCAGGTTCCCAGCATCAGAAGAGACGTAAGATTTCATAACTTCCTACTGGCTTTTCTATGCTATTAACGAATACTTATCTGCCTTGCAAGTGTTTGTGCCTTATTGGAATCCAGAAAAAAATGTCCTTTTCTTGGTGTAAAACACTTAATATTTTATTTATCAATTTCTCAACCGCCAACACCAGTAGGATAAAAGAGGAGTCCTAATTCTTTTTCTCCAAAAAGTATTACTTCACATAAAAAAGTTCAAAGGGACTAAGTTAAAAAAAATTAATGATTTTTTGTTATAAGCAGAATGAAAATGGACAAACTAATGATAAGGCTTTTTAGACAATAACAAAGAAAAAAATGCAAGCAAATTACTAGTCATGGACAACACAACAGTGAGTTATCCTAAAATCTGTGAGAGAATCAGTTTCCCTCTGAGAAAAAACATAATCAAGCAGAGGCTGTAAGAAAACAAGGAGTAAAAATATGAATTTGAAAAAACTCCCACTTTTTACAGTGTTTAGGATAGCAGCAAACACTCAAATATGTAACAAGCAATTAATGCTACATGAATTTAAGAAAATGGCTAAACATTCGTAGTGATTTCTGTGCTTCATACATAAAAGCTTAAATACTTGTGTCAAGAAAACCACAAATACCTCAGAAGCTAAAGAAACGTGTATTTGTTCAAAACAAACTAGTGAAAAAAATACACCCCTTAACTTTAAAACTTAAGATTTTACTATTTGAGTACTTGATCAATGCTTCCCAAAAAACACTTGATGGTCTTTGATAACAACACCAAGCAAATGTGGGCAACATCACAGTCTGCTCTCCCCAGTGGGCTTCAGTTTTAATTTTTGGCTATTTTGAACAGGCAGGAAGCAAAGATTACCAACAGAGTGGTTAAAAGTCTGTTGAAAAGAACAAGTTTTCCGCTCTTAATATTTATCTCCCGCCTAGAGAAACTGGCTGTATGAAGAGACAATTTCTGATCAAAATCTTGAACTATTTCATTTTAAAAAATAATATTATGACAGACAAAAATAGTTTCTGTTGTTATTTTTTAAAGTTTTGAAGAAATATAAAAGATAATAATTCACCTTCCCTCTTCTTTTAATTTAACTTCTAAAAGTTCACAATGTTGGTACAAAGTAACTCTCAGTAGCACCACCAACTCAACCCAAGCTTCATTACCATTTCTGTTTCCCTACACATAATAAGAATAATGGGAATTGCCACATCAAAGTACGTTTCTCTCTAATCTGCTACCCTGATTCTGGTAGACAAATACTAAATCATCCAGCATCTCATAATAATATGCCTATTGTGCAGTTTCTTCATAACAATTACTGCTTCTTCTAATAGTCCTTGTTTAAAATTATCCAGTACAGAAATCCAATTACAGCTCATTTATCTTTAAAAAGGGTCAGGACAGCTGGCAACGTTTAGCCAAGCTGGCAAAGACAGGTGTAATGTTTACCTCCATAAGCTACTCACAGAATACTGACTGCAGAGATTAATCCTGTTGCAGGGCAGACCAGCTTCAATAAAAACACATTTCCAACCTATATAATTATACTTAGTTCACAGATCTCTAATAATATGCTTGGTATTTTCCACTTAATAAAAGTAATTAAAAAAGGTCAGTGTGAAAATGGGGACAGCCTGCAACTACAAATGCCACTTAGTACTTTCTGAATTTGAAAGGGGTAGCTCACCTCAGGGGAACCCTTTGAAATCGGCTTTCCACCTCACTTGCAGATACATTCGACCCCTGGTAACACTTTTGGTCAAATTACCTCCCACTTCTCTCTTCCTCTTAAATAATGTTACCCAACTGTGTATTTCATGTGCTTATCTGAGAGGTGTGACAGCAGAGAGACTTCACACTCCAGCTGCAATGCAGAGGTATCTATGTTGTGAAAACATAGCATTGCCCTGTTTCAAAAGCTCCCTCAAAATCCTTAGCAAACCCTTATACTAGTTAAGAAACAGGTGATTATCCATTTGTTATTACAGTCTGATACCTTAGATATCACACCTTTATACAAAGCAGAGCTTTCTGACTTTCTTACATTTATTAAAATCAGGGCTTGGTGTGATAAGCTGTGGAGAACTTTAGTTCAGAGGTGATGGTCTTCTGCCCCACCTGGTGTGATAAACTGTGGAGAACTCAGTTCTGAGGTGATGGTCCTTTGCCCTGCCTGCCCCCTCCTCTCGCAGAGGTTACTGACTCCATAGCAATGCATGCCCTAACCTCAAGCACTCGAACCTGGCTGAAGTTACCAACTGTGAATCTTGTGGTACAGAGTAACGGAAGGAGAGAGCCCCTGTTCTGCCTTCCAGCTACATATTCCCACCTTCTTCCTCCCTCTAGTGCTGGTATTCATCCACCTAGAAATGATCAGGTTTAGAAACTTAAGCTAGTGGGAAACGATCCCTGCAAAAATACGTATGCATGTTTTATTTTTAAACACTATTTTATCTCCTTGAAACCAGGAAGTCAGATGACAAGCGTTGCAAGTGGTAGATAGGAAAGCACAGCCTGGGGACAAGCACTTGCTCCCCAAACAGCAGCCTACACTTCAATCAGCTCAGCCCTGCTATAAAACTGTACCTTCAGCAGGTGAAACAAAGCCACACATTTGTTCTTGCTGCCTCCTTCACAAGGCTCTGGCAAAGAAGTAAAGAACACAGCTGGGGAAGCCACGTTCATGTTCTGAACCAGCACAGCTCTTTCCATGAGCTGAACGCAAGTCAGAGCCCTCAGTTCAAACTACAGGTGCCCCAAGCTCCCTTACAGTGATCAAGCATCACTCCACATTCGTTAAGAGCAGTTTTGTCTACCATTATCCTGTTTCTTCTGCCCAACATATTAAGATTGTCATAGTTCCCTCAGGAGTCCAAACACACTAGGTTTCCTTCTCTCATCCCGTCCCCTTATTCTTTAATCTTTTTTCACAATCACTACTACATTGAGCAGAAATCACCTCAATTGAGTTTACTGGTGCACGTTTGACACAAGACTTTTGGGTCAAATTTGGGGATTCATAGTCTGGATATGCATAACTTAAGACCTTAAGGGCAAAGACTTTTAGCTTAAGAACACCAACGATGTAGACTCCTGACTGTCCACTCCCCTTGTTGGTTGCACATAATCTGGATGGAGTGAAGCACACCCTGTCTTTCCCATTTGCCCATCTCACACTTCCAACACAAAGAAGGGGTTTGGAAATAGGTGAGAAGATGGCATATCTCCATGCCAGCCCCAGTTACAAGCAAGTAGTTCTTCTTTTCCTTTGAATGAGTATTCATATGAACATTGACTAGGATTGTTGCAAACATCTCTTAACCACAGCCCAGAGAATCTACGTGAAGGGCAGGGACAGGTGATTTTATAGTGGGGGTCTGTCACCACAGGCCACTGTCACAGCAAGACTGAGCAGCTGAGGCCCTCTACAGACAGACAGAAGCAGCCTTGAGTTCATAAGCCCTAGTCCTTATGGGGGGCCTCAATCACCCCGTTATCTGTTGAAGGGACAATACAGCAGGGCATAAGCAATCCAGGAGGTTCCTGGAATGCACTGATGATAACTTCTTTTTCCAAGCGATAGATGAGCCAACAAGGAGAGGTGCTGTGCTGGACATTCTTCATACCAGCAAGGAAGGGCTGGTGGAGACCATGAAGCTCAAGGGAAGCCTTGGTTGCAGTGACTACGACTCCAGTGGAGTCAGTGCAGTGATGCCACTTTTGGTGGAGTTCCAAAATATTTAGGGCAGCAAGGAGGGTGCACAGCAAGCTTATTATCCTGGAGTTCAGGAGAGCAGGCTTTGTCCTCTTCAGGGACCTGCTTGGTAGAGTACCATGGGATAAAGCCCTGGAGGTGAGAGGGGCCCAAGAAGGCTGGTTAATATTCAAGAATCACCTCCTCTTGGCTCAGGAGCAATGCATCCCAACAAAGAGGAAGCCCGACAAAAACACCAGGAGGCCTGCATGGATGAAGAAGGAGGTCCTGGACCCACTCAAATACAAAAAGGAAGCCTACAGAGGGTGGAAGCAAGGGCAGTCAACCCCAGAGGAATGCAGAGAAATTGTGTGAGCAGTCAAGGACAAAGTTAGGAAAACTAAAACCCAGACAGAATTAAATCTGGTCAAGGATGTGAAAGATAAGAAGAAAAGCTTCTATAGGTACATCAGTGATAAAAGAAGACTAAGGAAAATGTGGGCCCTCTCTGCAAGGAAATGGGAGAGCTGGTTACCCAGGGTATGGAGAAGGTTGAGGTAGTCAACAACTTTTTTGCCTCAGTATTCAATGGCAAGGGCGCAAGCTACACCGCCCAAGTCACAGAAGACAAAAGCAGCGATTGGGAGAATGAAGAATCACCCACTGTAGGTGAAGATTAGGTTCAAGACCATCGAAGGAACCTGAAGGTGCAGACGTCCATGGGACCTGACGAGATGCATCTGTGGGTCGTGAGGGAATTGGTGAATGATACTGCTAAGCCACTATCCATCCTGTTTGAGAAGTCATGGCAGTCCGATGAAGTTCCCACTGACTGGAAAAGGGGAAACATAAGTCCCACTTTTAAAAAAGGAAATAAGGAAGACCTGCGCCTGGCATGATCATGGAGCAGTTCCCCCTGGAAATTCTGCTGAAGCACGTGGAAAATAAGGAGGTGACCAGTGACAGCCAACATGGCCTCACTAAGGACAAATCATGCCTGACAAATTTGGTGGCCTTCTAAAACGGGGTTACAGCACTGGTGGATAACTGACATCATCTACCTGGACTTGTGCAAAACATTCAACACTATCCTGCACAACATCCTTGCCTCTAAGTTGGAGAGATGTGGACGTGATGGATGGACCGCTCGGTGGACAAGGAATTGGCTGGACAGTCGCACTCAAAGAGTTGCAGTCAATGGCTCAACGTCCAAGTGGGGACCAGTGACAAGTGGCATTCTTCAGGGGCCAGTATCGGGACCGCTACTGTTTAACATCTTTGTCACAGACACGGACAGTGGGACTGAGGGTACCCTCTCAGCAAGTTTTCCGATGACGCCAAGCTGTTTGGCAAGATCGACACGCTGGAGGGAAGGGATGCCATCCAGAAGGACCTTGACAGACTTGAGACGTGGGCCTGTGTGAAGCTGATGTTCAACAAGGTCCTGCACCTGGGTCGGGGCAATTCCAAGCACAAATACAGGCTGAGCAGAGAATGGATTGAGAGCAGCTCTGAGAAGGACTTGGCAGTGCTGGTGGATGAGAAATCTGTGTAACAGTCTAGTAACTGGCTGTCCCTCAGAATTTTTCTAGAGTAAATATTATTTATTATTTTTACCACATTGTAATTAGTACATTTTAATGGACATCATAATGTGTCTTCAAAGGCTGAGGACTAGTAAAGAGAGGTTTTAATCTTATCACACATTTTGGCTTACCTCACAATTCTTGAAAATTAAAATGTTTCCCACACTTTTGATTTTCTTTTGTTAATCATAGAATCACTTGGCTGGAATAGTCCTTGGAATCATCAAGTCCAACTGTATCTGTCTACTACTCAACCACCTCCCTGGGTAGCTGCTCCAGTGCCTGACAACCCTTTCAGTGAAACAATTTTTCCTCATTTCTAATCTGAACATTTCCTGATGCATTTCCTCTTGTCCTACTGCCTGTCACTTGGGAGAAAAGGCCAGCACCCACCTCCTCCTTTCAGTTAGTTGTAAGACACCATTCACACCTTCCTTTGATCCATGGCTGCAGCTCATCTTTTCTTTTTCCAAAGACAGCTCTGTAAACATTCTAAGGGCCAAGATGCTGGCAGGAAACTGCTTAGCTTGTTCATGACAAAACAGAAACAAAATAGAAAAGCTGTAGCAGACAAGAGATTTATTTGCAAAAAACACTTCCTCATTAAGACCACCATTATAACCCTTTTTCACAACTACAGACCATGGTGTCCAAAGCTAAGTGATGACTAAACAAAAGGAGAGTATTCAGTAAGCATAAAATAAAGGCAAAGAGGAAATTTCGAAGGAAAGTCATACCAAAAAGTCTTGTTATTTATACAGAAAGTGTGTAAAGTCCTTTAATTCTCAAAAATAAAAATTCTAGTTGCTTTGATGAAGCAACTGTGTCAGTTTTAGTAACTATACGGATTGTCTTCTGTTTCACACCTATCTGTTTTTTAAAGTCTCAATCACACAACTGTACCTTCTTAGAAAACCCTGAACTTACCGAATCAACTTTTGTCTATTACTTCAATAAATCAACAGGAGTTTCTTTAAATCATCAATAACTGCAAGACTTCAATTTCCCTCCTCCTTTGTCCTAGGAGAGCAATCACACACTCTTTCTTCTGCAAAAAGTCATGACAGATACAGTATCTCCTCACATTAGCAACATTTCCAATTGCTTTGAATAATTATTCATCCATTTTTCTTCCTTTTTCCCCCATCCCAATCAAATAATTAGCTTCCCTACAAATAGAAGGAGAGGGAAGAGAGACAGGTAAACCATCAATGGAATGGAGGCAGTTCATTCTGTGATGTAGGGTAAGATTTTATCCTTTGTATAGGATACCAGAGCCTTAAAACAAAAATGTTACAGCAACCCATGCTCATAGTGGAGCTTCTGCAGAGAGGAGAAAGCTGATGTTTCTAACATGTAATAAGATTGTTTTACTTCAGATCAAGTAATGTGGTGCACCACCCCAGTAACCCAATTTGCAAACAATAGTTGAAATTATCATTTGTACAGAATTGTTTGGCACAGCCATCTACAATTAGATACAGGATTTCCTTTTTAATTCCAAAGGGACTTCCACATCCCTGTCTTCCTTTACTACGGTTAAACATGAGGAATAAACAAGGTGTCACTACTTCCTGAAAGAGGAAAAGAAGGGGAGGAAAAACCCCACAAGTTGTCAGTAAAGACAGAAAGAAATGATTTTCTTAGAATTGATCATCCCACATAGACTGAAAATAACCTTCAAGGGTCAACTATTAAGCTAAAATGGGAGCCCCCTATTCCACACAGGAAAAAAAGAACTGTTTATTTTCATGAAATAATTTAATCATAAAACTTTTAGAACACTCACTCATTCATAAAGATAAAGTGTTGCGGTAAGAAAGTGGTTGCTATTGTGTGATTTTTTAATAGAGTTATATCAGACAAATAAAACACAACAAAATCAAGAGGTGGGTGGCTTTAAAAACAGGGTTGCTTAATTTTTAATTTTAGATTTTATCTTGGTGTTATATAATAAAGCCAGAAAAAGAATGGCAAATAGCAAACATTGTTTCCAGTCCTTCTTCTCCTTCCCCCACTAGAGGTCTTGTAATTCTTCATGCTTTCAGGGTAAATTTGGACTATACGTGGTAACGAAATGTTCTCCACAACTCATTCGCAGAACGGTATCTTATTGCTCAAAAAGAAAAGTGGTTTTCACCCTTCAGAACCAGCTGTGTAGGAAAACTGATTAAATTGTGCAGCTGTGTAAAGGAATGACCCAATTACACCCATTTTCTGCTGTTCCAAAGATCTATTGCTATGCAAGCTAAAGATCCGTAGATGGCAGCATTGACGCAGTTATGAATCTTCATCACAGCAGAGGTCAAACAAAACACTTCACAAAACTGTTTCTTATGGGAGGCTAAGCCTGGTTTTCAGATGTCACAGATCTTAGAACTGGACAGTATAAGCATTGGGCCAGGAATTGCCTGGCATTAAGCAGAGGCAGATCCAGCATCATTACTAAAAGATACTATGCCAAGCACCCACACAATAACCATGGCAGTTCAGGTTCCATCATCCTGGAAATGAACTCTATCATCTAGACAGTAATGAACAGTATTGTTAAAGGGTGTTCCAGTATTTAAAAGGTGGCTACAAAGAATATGGAAAATCCCTTTTTACAAGGAATCACATGGAAAACACAAGGGGGCAATGGGTACAAGTTACTCCTGGGGAAATTCCAATTGGACACAAGAGGAAACTTCTTCACTATGAGAACAATCACCCATTGGAATAATCACCTCAGGGAAGTGATGGATTCCCTAATATTGGACATTTTTAAGATTCAGCTGGACAAGGTGCTGGGCCATCTTGACCAGACTATGCTTTTGCCAAGAAAGGTTGGACCAGATAATCCTTGAGGTCCCTTCCAACCTGGTATGATTCTATAAGCACTGTAAGCCATGGGCTAATGGTGTAGTTCTTATGGTTACCTCCACGTGCTGTTATATCAGAAAGCAAAATGAATTCAGAGATGTCCCACATCCCTCCACCTTTATTGCCTTTCCTTCCTCCATAGCACCTTATTCAAAACAAGCTATGCACTCCCTCCCATTTCTGTAGCTCGGGCAAGTGCTATGAATCTGGTGTCCCACATCACCACACACCACAGAGCTCAGCTATAAGCAAATGAAAGCAATGTCCCAGATGTTCTAGGAAAGAAATAAAAACGTGCTGACAGCCAGTATGATCTGGAGGCAAAGGATAAAAGTGCTGGAGAATGTTGGGTACACAAGTCTCAGCTCAGCTTCACCGGTTCAGCCTCTCTTAAAGCCATCTTTACCAAAACAGTGTTTACACAAGCAAACTTGCTGCTTAAATTATTGAAATTCAAATCTATGTCCTGCCTTATTCTGCTAGGCTTCTTGTCAACATAAAGTTTAGAAGTTCCAACTCTTTTCCTTTCAAGTGTGTGTGTGAAAATGAAATGTATTTATGTTATTTAATAGTTTGTCAGAAACTACAGAGTCCTGTGACAGGACCCAGCACTGTACCCAGTTGGGTTATGATGAAAAAGGTGCTAAGGGCCTTTATTTCTTGCCTTTACAAGTCTAAAGGATAAATGCCTTCCAGAGAGCAGAAAAGAATGACACGCTGATAATCAGCCTCCGTGGATCAGGTGGCTAGCATGCCTCCCTTGGAATTTTTCCCATAGCAGAGAGAGCACAAAGGGATATGACAGAATGCCATGTCTGTATGTCAGGTGCAAAGGGTTACGGTCATCTGCTTGCAGCCAGCCCTGCTTTCTCCCTTTGCCAGCTCATAGCATCAGCAGGCCTTGTCCCACACTCAATTTCTCCTCCTCTTCACCCACAAGGACAGAGCTGAACCTACATACCAAGCAACCCTGCCCTGCAGAGATCCTAACTAAACAGATTCTCCTGGTTAACTAATCTTAACTCAACTCCTCTATGGCAGGAATTGAGCTGCTTTGATCCAGTCAGGATTATGCCAGTGCCTTTACCAGCCTGAATGCTCCCTCTCATGTTAGCTCAGCTCCCCCACAGTACACCAAGCTTCACAACTTCAACATACTACTGTGTTTGTTAATCTGTGCCAGAGCGAGGTGGCACAGGCAGAACAAGACTAGGAGATGGTCACTTCAGCACAGCGAGCCATCTGCCACAGCAGGGCACCATGAACAGGAATGTGACACACAGCCAGGTGCCCTTGAATTTAACGGAGAGCTCTTATTCCAATTCAAGGAAACACTCAAGGTCAGGTTGGATGGGGCACTGAGCAATCTGATTGTGTTAAAGATGTCCCTGCTCCTGCAGGGAGGTTGAACTAGAATAACCTGTCAAGGTCCCTTCCAACTCAAAGCATTCTATGATTCCATCAAATACTTTCTCAGCTCCCTCTCACTTCAGGTTACTTTCAATTAAACACTTCCCTGCCATGCTAAAGCTTATGTAGCAATTTTTACTTATTTCATTTCTGATGACATACACTCAGACTAGTAACTGAGCAGAGGTTGTCCAAGTTCCTGAACTCTGGAGGACTCAAAACTATTTTCCCTACTTTTGCACTAGACTTCATCAAAAGAATCCGAGTATAAGTAGCACCCAAGAAAGACATTTCTCTTGAAACATTACATCTATTCCCGGGAGGCACATCAAGCTTCAGAACAGTACTCCCACGCACCTGAGGCTTTTAAGAGCAGTTTAATAGTAAAACTATCACACATCACACACTTGGTAAGGAAAAAGTATTTTAAAAAAGCTCTCCTAGACACTTCCAAACTGGAACAACTAACTCATTGCATAGCTCATGACACTGTACTTTTAAAAAGTAAAAGAAAAATATTTTGAAAAGAAAAAAGCTAAGTATTCATTCAGGTTTTAAGCAATTATGAAGTATTTGTCACAAGAAATCTACTTTGTGGTAAAAAAAAGCTGCCTCCCAACACAACAGAACACAGAGGGAAAGCAGAACACAGACTTTAAATCTCAAAAAAACTGCCAAAGGCAATGTGGGTTCATCAACAGGCATGGAGCTGTGTTGGTGTTTGCCATGAGCTAATATTAACCTGCATACATCCTGAGGTTGCTGCTGCTGCATAACAAACAACTGTCTCTAGTTCACTGCCCCACTCTCAGACAACTTAGAGATGCAATTTTCATTTCAATAAATTTTTGAAGTATTGCTTCTTTCAAAGGCTGATGTTGCTCAATGGATGGAATGCGGGGCAGATACACCATATATTTTTAGGGTACTTAGTGACACTGGGTATGTCCCAGCCGTACAAAAGAAAGGAGGGGAAAAAAAGGCAAAAGCACCGGGAGAAACATGGAATATCAATTTCATCACTGATTTTTTTAAAAAAGAAAAAAACAGGAACTCCTTCCTCAAATCACACCAAATTCCAGCAAAAACACAGAAAGGAAAGCAAAATATGACAGTGATTAGGACACGGCAGACACAGCTAATGAGGCCGCAGTCCTCATAAGCTGCTCTGTTACCCATTCTTTCAGCTCTGCTGCACGCAGCGCTTATAGTGTCTCACAGGTTGAGGAGTGGGAGAGGAGGGGCAGCTACACCGTGACGTGACGCAGCCTCTAAGTAACACGCATATGGCAAAACGGGAAACAATTGCAGTACATTTATGCATTCAGTGTCATGACAACTTTTAACCAGTCGTCTATTCTTAAACCTTCACTCTGGTACCACACAATATGTGAATAAAAAATGAAGCATGATTTCATCAGTTTAGAACAATAACCTCAAACTGTATGTGAACTCACCCACAGCAGCAAGCCGCTAACCTAGCACACTGACACATGGGAGAGTTGCTTCCTGCACCCCTGGTGCACTGGACTGTGCAAGAAGCTTCAGTTCTCTCTTTTTAGTAGGTCCAAATGATGTAAAGTCCAGAAGAACACAAGCTCAAGCCTACTCCTTACCAATCCAAAGTGGAGGGTGTACCTTCTGTTCCTCTGCGTGCAGAACATCGCTGCACCAGCTGGACAAAGCTTACATTACACAGTTGGAGGACAGACAAAACATATTTTTCTGTACCTTGACTGAACCACTGAAAGATAAAGACCCAGCAGTGCATTGCTCCTACAAAAGCAACAGCATGAAGACAATCCCCTCGGTGCTGCACTTGCACATTGCTGCAAGTGATGAAGCTCATTTCTCCCATAGCTTACTGCCACTTAATGAAGGCACCATAAGACACCACACATGTACTCAGCCTTATCGTCAGACATGAAGCACATTGGCTTAGCCTTGAACTACTCAAAAATGGCTTTAACACAACGCAACACAACTAAAACGATCCTTCTCACTCCCCAAAACTCAGAACAGCAAGAAAAGACCTGGAAGGAACTTAGCATTTATTTCAGTAAAAGCTGGAGCGGTGGTAGTACTCACCCATCTGAGGGAAAGCAAGGCAAGACACTCATCTCTAGCTGATAAAACGGTACAGAAGGAGAAGAAAACAAAAGAAAGAGTCAGGTGCTTCCTACAACAGAAACCAAAGCGCCAGGGGAATGGGGCACAGCAGAGCAGCGCACTGCCTCCTGCAAACCACAATCGGTGCAACTTTTCACTGGGGTTCACATCCAAATGTTTATCACCCTGCAGCTGCAGCCAGCCTGAGCACCTTGATGAGAACAAGCACGTGCTTGCCAGCAGCGCAAACATCTCTGCAGTCCTCCACTGCCAGACAGAGATGCCCCTCGACGCTCGGAGGGAGGTCTTCCAGCCTGCCAGCTGCCTCTTCTCCATCAGGCAGACCGTGATAAGCCTGAGTGAAAGCAGAACACAGACTGACATGTATATGCTACAGCAAACCAGCTGGATGGCCAACATACCACTAAACCCAACTGCGTAGATTCAAGCTTCCCCCACAAGGCACAGTCTCCCCTGCAGGGTAAAGATGTCAGACACTCTCTTCAGACAAAAAGAGACACAGCTATAAACCCTCACCCTTCCTACCCTCCCCCAAGAAGACAGCAAGTTCTCTAAGAGGCAGCTCACTGCACACAGCTCTTCCGATCCCAGCCTCAACATCCACTGGGTTTCCACCCAAATCCAGAATTACATTTGTACTCCCTCTTTAGCTAAGTGGGCCACCACCTATCCATTTGCCGGTTTTAGCACATTCATAGCACAGCTCAGATTAGAAAGCACCTTTGGACTTCTGTACATTATTTTTCTCAAAATACTCTTCCCAGGAGAACTCAAAAACCTAGTTGTTCTCTTACAGGAGCCAAACACACTTTTAAAAATACATATGTCACAGAATTTCAATGAGCTTCCACTAAACTTGGAAACATTACAAGTGAGTCATCCTGCTGGAGCATGCTCCAGAGCTGATTTGCTAATGATAAAGCCACTGAAAAGTTATCAACATTGGTAAGACCTTTTAAAATACTGTTTAACCCTAAAATATTAAGCACTTTTTAATAGATTTCTATTTCTGTGAGAGGGTCTGGGCAGGATTTGCAGCTCATTGCATTTAAAAGGTCTTTGGAATGATCATAAAAATTAAGTTTCATATTAGTTCAGCTAAACAGGAAAGACCAAAAATTAAGTTTGGTATTAATTCACCTAAACAGGAAAGATCAAATATTTAAGGATATTATTAATCTACACACTGAAAACCATTCACAAGTCCCTCCCTGTGATTACTTCATCCATCACACTGACCTCCGCAAATGCCTACGCACTACCAGAAACCCATTCAGCTGAGATAAACTACATGACCCCAGCAGAGAGGGTATTTTTCACAAAAGTCATCTTTAACACTCAGTGAGGAACACCTACCTACGCTATTTTTACAGTCAGTGAAGAAAGATGTCCCCAGAAACAAACCTGAATCTGGCTACATGTGAACTGCAGGACTCTGTTGCTTCTGGCACCACGCGCGCATCCTTATTCTTGAATGCATACGAGGAGGAGACTGAAACACTACTGTTCCCTTCCTCAATACAAGTCTCTTCTTGCTTTATTTGCGGGGGGGAAACGGAGGCCACAAGAGGAAACGAACTTTTCGCAGCATGCTTCAATGTCCCAAGGACAGATGGTCAGAGACCTGGAGCTAGCAAGTGCTCTACAGAGAATTTTGAATGACCTGAATGGCTCTTTGAAAGGTTGGATTTTTTTTGAGTTGACAAAGAGAAAACATAGGGAAATTAGTCTTCTCTACCTATTAGACTTTGTGAATACTTTCACCCTACCAAAGATGTTTGTTGTAGTGACACAGTTCAGAGATTTCATTCCATTTAAATAAAGGTCAAAATCTCTCATCATACAGCACTTTGCTGCAAAGCTCTTAAATAGGCATGGTATTATTTTAGTCAGCAAAAAACATGCAGAAACAATGCTGTTGTGTTGCTAAAATACGGTAAGTATGGCATAAACTAAGTCATGTATTCAAGTGAATCAAACTTCTCATTTCATATGTAGTTCTTGTCACTTTCAGACTGACTACTATCCAAGGCAATATAAATAAAATGGGGAATTCCACAAAAACACAGACTACACCCTACAGAAAATACATTTACATTGTGCTTATTAGAAACTTACGCTTAATCAAAATGCATATTCTTGGAGATACCTTTGCATGTAAACATCAACCAAAAACATGCTTTCCTTATAACAACAATATATTTTAAAATGTATTTTAAAAATTTATATATAGTATAATAGCTCAGTTTGACCACATTGGAAATATTATAAAAGCTTGCCTGTTCAAAGGCACCAGAAATATCAGTTCACAGACACCACACATACGTGAAATATTAGCAAGATACTTTTAAGTATGACCAATAAAAGCTCACTGCGTCATTGTTTCCTGCCTGCGAAGAGGAGCAATTTTAGCTAAGTGAAACTGAGCAGAGAAGAGGAAGTCTAAACCTTCCACAGATTTAGGGCCATGAAAGGAGCATCTCTGAAGAAACCTTGTAGTGCACAAAAGGTGAGTAAAGATCTATTATGCTATGCCAAGAAAGTATCTTGGATGTTCATGGAAGTTGCTAAGACAGACTTCTTTCTGCAGAAGCTGGGAGTTTATTTTAGAACTAAAGAAAAGAAATCTAACTCTTTAATGCACTGTCAACTATCAGTAGCATTCTATAAATAACATTGAAAGCAAAGCGATTGCATTTGCAAAAGCATAGTACCATAAATACTATTATTTAAGGCTGCAACAATGAATTTAAAAATACGCAATAACTAAAAGCAGCGGTAAGTGTGTTATCACTAAAGGAAAATTGTTTGTTTTCATTAAACTAAAACCAGGAGAAGAACCTGTTGCTTGATCTCGCTGTGCTTCACTGCAAGCCATGTCCTCCTCAGGGAAATGTAAGCAAATGCAGTAGAAAGCCAAAGGAAAAACTTGAATTGGGAAGAGCAATACACACACAATCCTTTAAATGGAGTCAATGTTGCCTAACTCATAGTAAGAATCTGGAGGAAAAGATTTAATTCTGGTTTTGTTCTGAAAGTCTCTGTTCCTGTATGCAGCACTGAAATGGGCCTCACGATTCACATGAGGCATTCAGGATCTCAGCTATCATTAGAAAATTAAAACAGATTAATAGCACATACGGACCACCATCAGAATAAATATTTAGAATTAACACAGACTGACATTCAGATACCAGGGACTCCAGGGACTCTTCAGCAAGCACTCTAATCAATACCAATTAAGTGTTCCCACTGTGAAAAATGGCAACTAAGACAAAACCACCCTTCCAGAGGCACCCAAAGATCTGCTTGAGTTGACCTGGGAGTTATCAACCTGAACTCCATACAGACAAGTACTGATGAAAAAGCACAACATGTGCATTGTGTATAAATGCAGGTAGTTAACTACAAACTTTTAAAAAATCTCATTATTTCTTACCTGCATAAATGTTAAATTTCATATTCTTAAAAATTAAAGTTAGGAGAAATATCTAATTGTACTATTGACATGCATTTAAACCCTGAAAGTTTGGAAATGGTATCTTCAACAATTAAACAAAAGAAACCCATTCTGTTACACTAGGTCCATTTTTTGATGTATCTAAGAACTGGCACAAACCTGAAATAACCAGCAAACAAGGTCTACACCTAGAAGTATTCCTGATAGAAGCTCACACCAGATTCAGCTTCTCCTCTTCCCATCAAAATCAGCCTGCTGGTTATTTCCGTAACAGAAATCATTACAGTCACTGCAAGTCCAAAGGAGAGAAGAACAAAACCAAAACCAAAATCCATGCTGTTTATTAACATTCATATATAAAAACTGAATTATTCTACCTCTCCTACTACTCAATTCACCTACTAAATCAGTCAGGATCTTGAGATATGCACTTGTGCCATATACAACCACTAGCAATAGAGAGAAAAAAAAACAGAACAAAAGAGACAAAAAGCATTTAAAATGTGCAGGGATGGGGGTGTGTGTATGTTAAGCAATATTTAGGCAATTTTATGCAACACAAATGGAAGTGAGATGCTATGGCAGATCATATTTCAACTGTGCTACAAACATTGTGCTATAAAAGTTTTCTTTCAAGGTTATGCCATCTATCTTTCCATAAGGCAACTATCACTTCATTTTTTTTATTTTTAGTGTTCTTTACTTGATGAGGCATTTTAGAGGCATTCATACAGATACCCTGCAAACCTCTTTTTTGTCAGTATTAGATACATAGCTTGTTCCATATGACACAAATTCTGTGGCGTGTTCTAATTATCTCATCTGATTGGAAAACATCTTTTTGTTTTGTACAGCTGAAAGAAAAATGTTTGAGAATAAAGCTTAAGGCCAGATATGTATGTGTAATTTTTTTATATATCTTTAAAATGCAGAACTGTAAGAAAACCAAAAGTTCAAACTTTGCTCAGGGATATGATTTAATAGTGGACAGGTATGGTTGGACTTGATGATCTCAAAGGGCTTTTCCAACCAAGTGATTCTGTGATTCTATGAAACATCATTATTTCAAGGCAGAAATAAACCTGAAGATTTAAGAGGTCATACTTAAGCTGGTTGCACCATGGATACTCTTCTCAAAAGCAGCTTATATTTGCCAGTGTTGAACGAGGATGCTTGATTAATAAACACTGGCTCAATACCATATTTATTCCACAGGATAAAGTACCTGGTAACCTTACAGTGGAAGCACAGACCAGTTAGGCAGTAACAATAAGCTTTTTTGAATGCATTCTCCACTTCTGGAGACAAAACACACAGGAATTATGTACCCTTCTGCTCTTGAGAATAGATTTGGTGCCTAACTGATACCGTAGAAGTTACCTGGCTGTCTGTCACACATAGGAAATTCAGACAAACAACCTTCTCCTCCTCCTCTTCACAAAGCTGCCACAAGGCTGGGTAAAAGGCCAAACAAGAGGAACCCTCCCACGCAAGGTCATGAAACTGTGACCACAGCGAGAGCCAGGAAAGCAGGGGGGTGCGGGATAACCAAAGCGCCCCTGCAAACACCAGGTAAGCTCTGCCATCCTCCAATGGCTCCCCAGGAAACCAGGGGATAATTTCTTTAAGCTCTCCTCACCTGAGGCTGCATAATGACATTTCAGATGTCCAACTCCCGTGACCAGGAAGATGAAAGAAGCAACACAACTGTGTCCTGGAGAGGCTGTCTACCAGCCAACAACTTTTTCCCTAATGAACCCTGTTCACATGGGGCCTGATCAGAGACTGCGCTGCTTCCCATCTTTTCATTTTTTTAAGTAGAAAGTCTATCTATTAATTTCATTCATATATCAGGTGGTTGGTTCCGATATCCTGGGATTAAACACTGTATTAGAAGCCACCTAGCTACTAAGACAGCTTCTTAGTGTCTTTTATGAGCAACAGCATGCACTTATTCTTTTGGGAGCTACGTAGTTCCAACACAGATTAAATGCAAACTCAATACTTGGCATATCTAAATGTCACTATACGCCACGTTCACTTATTTCTTTTCATAACTAGTTTTAGTCATTAATTTTTCAACAAGGACAAATTGAAGAAAGATTTTCTTTAATCAACAGCTCTCTTACCTCAATTACAGCTGTTTCAATCTAATTACCAGCCACTGAAGCACACTTAAAGCAGCTGGTCAATATGGACTTTTTGATTCCTTATGTAAGAAATCTCTCAAGCAATTAGAAATATTTAATTAAAATTAGCTTATAAATACTATTTCTCACATGTCTGACAGTACATATACTTCCTTCAGAGAACAACAATGTATTTGTAGTCAGAAAAAGCAACAAAGCTAGCACATTTTCACAGCTAAACAATACAATCTCATCCCTAACACCATCCTGCAACAATGCTCATTTGATTTTAAATAGAGTTTTTATTTGACTGAGAATAACTTCACGTATTTTATCTATTTTCAAGGTATTTATGGAGTGCAACAACTATTCCTAAATTCAATTAAAATATGACCCCCGGAAATGACCACCCTGAAGAATACAGGATTGCATCACTGGTCTTCTACAGTTTTGTATTCACAGTGGGACTGTTGGTGAATGCCACTGCACTATGGGTTTTCAGCTGCACTACCAAGAAGAGAACAACTATAACTGTGTATATGATGAATGTGGCATTAGTGGACATAATTTTTATATTTTCCTTGCCTTTTCGAATAATTTACCATGGGAAAGAAATATGGCCTTTTGGAGATACATTCTGTCGGATTACCGGTGCTTTCACCATATTTTATCCAGCCATTGCTCTGTGGTTGCTGGCTTTTATAAGCGTAGACAGATTTATGGCTATTGTCCAGCCTAAACACGTCAAAGAGCTAAAAAGCACAAAAAAAGCTGTGCTGGCTTGCATTGGAATCTGGGTAATGACCCTCGTCACAACATCCCCAATGCTGTTTTTACAATCTGATCCAGACAAACATTCGAATTTCACTACCTGCATGAAAATTCTTGATATCATCCATTTAAAGGAAGTAAATACATTGAACTTTTCTCGCTTGATTTTTTTCTTTTTTATTCCCTTGTTTATCATGATGGGCTGTTACCTAGTCATTATCTACAATTTTATCCGTGGCAAGACTTCCAAACTGAAGCCTAAGGCCAAGGAGAGATCCATAAGAATTATAGTTACTCTGATTGCTCAAGTCCTCATTTGCTTTGTACCTTTCCACATTTGCTTCGCCTTCCTGATGTTGCAAGATGAAGACACAACTTACAACCCCTGGGCAGCCTTTACCACCTTTCTCATGAATCTCAGTACATGCTTGGATGTTATACTGTACTATATTGTTTCTAAACAATTTCAAGCAAGAGTTATCAGTGTAATCCTTTATCGCAATTACCTTCGGAGCATGCGCAGGAAAAGTTTTAGAACTGGAAGTGTAAGATCACTCAGTAATATGAACAGTGAAATGATATAAAATGAGACAAAAAATGTCAGAGAACTTTTATAGTGGAAACAAGTGATTCTTTTTCCAAATTCTAGCATGTTGACTGCACTGAAGAATGTTCTATAGCTAAAAGTAATGACTATATTTGTTGCAGAATAATAATCGCACCTCTTTATATTTGCTTTTGTAAATATGAGATGAACTAAAACCTAGTACCAGCGTTAAACTTCCCAATGCTTTCAATATCTCAAAACATTGTGAACGTTGTCAGACATGAAAAAGAGACTGAGTATAATAAAGCAGACAACACTGAAAAATTATGATGCAATGTACAGATTATTTTTATACACTTGCACAACCAATGCTCCTGAAACTACTGTATATCCCATACTTCTAAAATTAGCTTCATTCTCTCAAGATCGATGTTAGCATGACCTGAAGAGAAAGTATATGCAGGTAACATTTCATTCAACTAAAAACTTCTTTGATGTGGATTTCTTTGCAACTGACAACGTTCTGCAGTCATAGGTAAAAATACCATCAAAAGGTGTAACAGTCACCCTGTTCATTAGTTCCCTGTAGGAATGATGCGCACATTGTTACACCTACACTTGCACAAAGTATCTTTTTATATGTACATATGAGTGAAAAATCACATGTGAATACTGAATTTGTCCATGTCCCAACAACAAACTTCAAGGTAGCAAATACGATGAGCAACTGCGCCACTACCCAAGATTTCAACTTCTTTTTAATACTCACACACTAAAAAAAATGTATCTTTATAATGTCAAGCTCATGTTTTTTCTTCCTTATTAAATCAGTCTTTAGCTGTTTTCAAGATACACACTAAAAAAAAGTAGAAATAAAAAAAGCCTAATACGGTGTTTAATATCAAAAACCTTACTCTAAGAGCTTTTATTATTACCTCAGGGTATGCAGCACACAGAAACTCAGTCTGTATGAGGCTGATGTCAACTGTCAGAAGCGTAACCACAAAGGCTCTGAAAGCTCTATGGTTCTACTGTAACACGTACATCTCTTATTAAGTGCCTAAATCTCAAATATAGGTTACGTGAAACCGAGCCACTAAATAACTTAAAGACACAAGCACTAAATGGAATAGCCTGCTCTAGTACTCAATTTTTGAAACACAAACACACAAAATGCCAGTAGGAAATGCATACAACTCTGTTTGCATCTAAAAGTGAACATAAAGATATGAATTACAGTTGTTCCATCTTTGCGATTAAAGAAAGAAAGCAGCACCAACTTGATTTCAGTTTTCAGATTTCCAAATGTGGAAACGATTTGTGCACTGAATGTATCAATCATGCTAAAAGTGAAAATGAGACTAACAGAATGGAAAATAATCACTATATGGATAAATTATAAATTACTTAAACGGAAAATGGATGTTTGAAAACATAACAGTTGTGCCAAGAACCTTTACGTTATAGTTCAAAAGAGGATTAAATGTAATTTGAAGGATTATGTAAAAAAAACTTTTAAAAGATTTTTTTAATTAAAATCTGTACAAAATAATCCCTTGAAAGTATTTCTAAAATAACCAGTCCATTAGGAGCTACTTACAAACCAGAAGGCAAGCTGTTGATGGTGATGCCAAATACATACTGAGCGATTTCTACAAGCAGAAGATCAAACAAAGCTGAGAGCATCCAAGCACCCAGTAAAAAGGACTGGAAAGAAAAAGTTAATTTGAATTAATTCGACAGTTTAAAAAGAAGGTTTTAACGTATCTCTAAACAAAAGAAAAAACAAGAAAACTACAATATTTGTTCAATTAAGACAAATCAAATCTTTAGCAAAACATAATTCCAGACCTACATGACTAGATACTGAAGAATGAAGAGCTACATTTGTTACCAAAATTAAATTCTATGGGTCTGATAACTTTCAACTGATACTTTAATTAGAATAACCCACCGACTGCAAGATATTATCAATATAAATTTAGATTTATGGAAATCAAATTCTCTTAAAAACTCTTTAACATATATTTCTCCACAAAATGTTAGTAATGAAACTATTTATCCAAGATTACAAGATTCTAAACAGAAAACCATTTCTGTTAAAAAATGTAACTGGAACTTACTGAAAATTTTCTGCTGCCATATCTTCTTTCAAATATTCTAAAGTTGTAAATGAGCAGGCTGCTGCAGAAAGTGTCTTTCAAATCAAGACATATTGTTCTCCCACATACAAGTCTCCAAATCTAGAGGGCAAAAGATCGTCACGTTAAGCCTCTGCTCCTCCCAGGAAATTCTTTATAGAACTTGTGTTCAGAGTGAATATAACATTTAAGTCAAATAACAGAAATGTGGTGCATTTAAGGAGGAAAATAAAGACAGTAGAATGTTACGGAGAGTTGAAGAAGTCTGTTTCACAATAAAATATCTTCAAGGAAGACGTCTACCTGTTAAAATAAATCAACAGTTGAAATGAGGTCAAATACATTTTATGTCCCTAGTTCACATTTACAAATAAAAATCGAAATCACAACCTTAATAAACTGCAGAACTACAGAGGAAAAGTATTTTTGAAGTGACCTCCAGATACCCAGGAGTTCAGCGTACTGCTCCAAGCAGGTCTGATCAGATCAGCTTGCTCGGGGCCAAGCCAAGTCAGGTCATAGATACCTGCAAGCACGGAGCATCCAAAACCTCTCTGGGAAACCTGTGCCTGTGTTGGGCCACCTCCATGGTTAAAAAAACTAAATCAAATCCTTACATCCAGACAGAATTTTCCATGTTGCGTCTACTAATTCTTGCACTACCTCAGTGTACCTCCAAGTAGAGTCCGCATCCAGCTTTATAGGTTCTGATAAGGTACATGTATACAGCAATAAGGTATCTCCTCTTTGCCTTCTTTCCCTGAGGCTGGACATACTCATTTCTGTCAGCCTCTTCTTGAATGTCACATGCTCCCATCCTCCGACTGTCTTGGCAGACCTGTTCCATTGTGTTCCTGTTCTTCTTGTACTGAGGATCCTGGAATTGGGCACCTGTGAGACCACCTCAAGAGCACTGTTTTGACTAGAGGAGTAGGGTCACTTCCCTCCACCTACTGTCCAGACTCTCACTAATACATTAAGTCCAGGAGAAGGCTGGCCTTGGCTGCAAGAGGATTCTGTTGCCCACCAAGATCCACAACTCTTTCTCTGCAGAGCTACTTTCCAAGCACTCATCCTCCCAGTCTTCCCTGATGCAGCCTGGGGATATTCCATCCCAGAAGACTGACTTACCAATTCATGAAGTTCCCATCAGCCCATTTCTTGGGCTGCCAAGGTTTCTCTGAATAGCAGCCCTGCCTACCAACATATTGGCTAGAAGGCTTAGGGGTCCTGGAGGTCTGAAGGCAAAAAATACTAGTATAAACTAGGAAATACATCTGCCTGAATACCTCAGCCTTTTGCATATTCCTTGTCACCTAGGTCCCTTGCCACAACAAGGACTGGGCCCACATACTCCTTAAGCCTTTGTTTTTCTGCAGATGTACTTACAGAAACCTTCCTCATTGCCCCTCAGCTCCCTTGCTAGTTTCCAGCACAGCTTTGACTCTACCAGCTTCCTTTCCTAAGCGACATCCTGCTAGGCATTCTCCCCTCCGTGGAAGTCCAAGTGCCAAAACACTACCTGAGCCTTACATTTCTCAAGGTCTTTAAGCCTCAACCAATAATTCAGACTAACTTCCCACCAAACACACCAAAGGACTGAACAAGAAGAAAAAAGTGGGACCTCACTGTTCTATACGTCAACACGCTCAGTGTTGAAGCTTGAGCCTGAAGTTTGAGCACCACCTCTCCTGAAGCCCAGACTGGCAGGGCTCTGACCTTGCAGCTGAGCATTTCATGACAGACATTAACCAAACAGCCCTCGCGCAGGACTATGTAAGGCTTCTAAGTCTAATTGCTCCTTATTTTAACCAGCCTGAAAAATACACAGGTCTAATGTCATCCAGATCTTCATTTTACACAGGGTTCCTTCACTGCTCTCGAGGGTCCCCTTTAGGTAGATAAAGAACTTTTAGTTTTGGACAGTACATATTTTGCCTTCTAAATCAAATTCACTCTTCTTCAGCTGCACACTTTGTTTCCTATGCTCTCTACCAGCTTTAACAAATGTTAATTTGCAATATCCAAAGTATCTGTTCAGCTCTTGGAAAAATTCTATTCCATTAAAGTCATGCCCACAGGTGAATTTATTCTAAAAAATTTTCTTTTAAGTGTTCTCATTTGAATATCAGCATCAGACAAGAGTTAAACGATCTGCTACCCCTGCTCTCAAGAGGCACATAATTTTATAGCGTGTAGTTTACTCCAGAGGCTATGAATAAATGAAAGAAAAATTTCAGGAAAGAAAAAAAAAACAGGCCCACAGATTCCCCAAAGCATCACAATAGAACTGTCACAGCTCCTACAGACACTTGCAAATGTTTATGCTTAAGACAAAGTAAAGATGGTTTCTCTGAATAAGATAAAGCAACTACCGTTTTTCAGCAGATCAAAAAAAAAAAAGAAAAAAAGGAGACATAATGCAAAACAAAACAATAAGCAAACCCCAAACCCACAAAAACAAACCCACAAAATTTCCATTTAAAACTTGATTCATTTCTCAAACTTTCTCCACCCCCTTCCCAAACACTTGGTTGTAACACTTTCAAAAGGCAGGCATTAATTCATGTATTCTTGCTGCACAGCGTTAGCAAGACATTTGGAAAATATGAACAGTGCTCTCGCAGAGCTGAAGTCTACATCACTACAATAAAGCTCTTGTTCTTGACAAGAAAGGTCACAGAGCGTGCAACAAGCAGGCCACAATCGGCATCCTCAAAGACATTAAGTTGACTACTTACTTTTTTTTTGATCTAACTGTAAAACATGTGGGGTAAGTTAATTACAGAACTATTTGCTGACCCTTCACTGTCGAGCAGTAATTGCCATTGCCAAAAAAAGCAAGAAACCTAGATTTCCACAAACTTATCTAATCGATTCTCAGTGCATTATTTCAGCAATCACAACTGATACTGGAGGATTCTTAATTAAGCTGAGAACAAAACCTTACAAGATGTAATACCTAAAAGATAAAAATATCTCAGTTTGAACTGGGAATAAGCAAGAAGAAAATTAATCAATTCAGCAGATTATTGAGGAGCATGGCAAGCTCCCTCATAACCTGGAATCTTCAAATTAGAGGCAGCAGTTCAATTCAACAGGCAAATTTCAGTTTCCCACAACTATAACAGAAGTCACAGAGTGAAAGTTACGGCCTCTGTTGTTAAAATGAATCATATATAATCAGAGTAACTGATCACAATCGCCCTCTTCAGCCTCAAAAACCTAAACTCAATAAGATACTGACATTAAAATAAAATACTTCTTATTATTAACAGGTTAAATCACACTACATTCACAGCAAGCTTTCAAATGCCAGTGGCTGGAAGGAAAAACGATACAAACCCAATCAATTCCCAGATAAAAGAAAGAAGTGAAAAGCTGTGTTTATCGTTTCAGATCAGTTTTTCTCACTTTTTCCAAAAAGTGGCACACTCAGGTGACATAAGAAAAGGCAAGAACAAAAGGCAAGAACCAGAGGAGAAACAGACTGGAAAAAAAATCACATAGAAGACTGTAGTTTGCAGTCTCTTTCTACACAAAATAAAGTGACTCTTACCTGAAATTCCTCTTTTATAGCTTGCAGGTTATATGCAAAGAACTTCTGATAATGTTGGAAGAGCAGAGTCAACAGAATCGAGATGGCACTTGGGACCAGTAACAGACTCTTTGACAAAGGTGCTTTATCTTAAAGACAAAAAAAACAAAACAAAAAGCCATTTTAGAGAAAACTCACAGTTAAAGAGTGACATATTTAAACAGGTGATTGGAAAACATAATAGCAGTGCCACCACCACGACTTTTTATCTCAACAACTTCCCAAGTTCTCAACAACTTGCAAACAGATAGGAAAAATGCACCAAGCAGAGGAAGTCTTTAGAGATATTAATGACAGTTAAATATTAATTAGACATTTTGCTTCAAGCATTTTCTCATGAAACTAATTGTTTGGCTATAATTAAACCTAACCTCACTGCACCTCTAGAGGTCATATCCTGCGATGCAGCCCTCCTAAGGCTCGATCATGTTTCAGGAAATAAAACAATCACCCTTCGTCACTAGCAGAACATACATGCATGAAAAAAGAATATGAAAGTCGTGGTGGCAGCAACAGCTACAAGTTTCAAAATTATTTCTTGTTCTCTGCCTGTTCCTCACTCACAGGCAAAGAGAGATAGCGGATAAATGGGTCAAACCAGGCAGCCAGACCCAGTTACCACTTCCGAAGGGCTTTTGGGAAAACAACTTTACCCCCTCAGACTGCTATTCTGGGCCCAAGACTCAAGTGTCAACTTGGGAAAGGATCTCATTGCCAGCTGACGAGTAGTGGCTGCAGAATCTCAAATTATCTCCAGACTCTTTTTGTGGGGTTCCCTACTAAGCTTACACCACAGCTGCAAATGAAACATGCTGTGTAACAGCTTTTTTCCCACTATCATCTGCAGACTTCCCAAACCCAGCTGCTCTGAGGCAGACACGCTACTTTCATACAGACAATTAACTGCTCAGGGCTACTATAATGGCACGAAATATGCAAAATCATTTTTCCATGCTGATATGCAAGATCTGCAAGTCTTTTAAACCATAACTGATGCACATTTGAATGCACACTTCCCAAATGCACGGAATCTATATTTCGGGTGGGGTTTTTTCCCAGCATTAAGTTATCAAGCAGATACTCATCTATTATACTTCAAGATTGTTCACAAACCAACAGCGACGTTTCAGAAGAGTCATAGTTTTCAAGAACTCTTGTCTACTATTTTTCCTTCAGATGCAAGTTTGCTGCACATCAAATCGCAGCATGAACACCTCCTCCTGAATGCCTGGAAACCTTGGTTGTCCTTTATTGTAATGGCTGATGAAACCCACTTGCAGATGTTCAAACCAGAAAAAGACTGGAACAATCTTATAAGATCTGAGGAGTAAATGCTGGTCTTTATTATAACCATGCGCTGAGTCCTGAACTGTAGCTGAGAATAAACAAGAACATGCCATGGAGGAAGGACGACAAGACATACGGACACATGTAATGCTGCTTGAGGAATCTGGACGCCAGGACACTGCATGCTGACTGGTAGGATGGAATGTAACCATATGAAGATTTTTGAGAGTTGGTCCAATTCAGTGTAAGTATTTTTCTACTATTTCATCCTCTGAAAAAAATCCCATGCGATAACAGAGGACTCTGCAAAAGCAGGGAAATTACTGGTTCCTGAAAGTGCTACATGACTGAGCGAAGTACTCTGGGTCAGGAGAGCAGCTCTTGCCCCTGCTCCAGGCACAGAGCACAGACACGGGAAGCAAATCCTGTGTTCAGACTGTCTTTGCACAGCGTACTCTGGTGGTTTAATCATTTCGATGCCTGCAGGCAAGCACAGTAACAAGAGTAGCACTGCAGAACAGTTCTTCATCAAATGTTTATCAACTTAATGCAGGAGGTGAATAACATTAGCATACACACTAAGAAAGTAGATAAAGAAACCAATTGTGATCATGTTTTAAATCTATTTTTAAAGGCATGGGTAAGTTTGTAATTGAACCAGCTACTGCATTTACTGTTTAGAAAACTGTGGGTTTAGCCTAAGTCACAAACAGTAAAAGAAGGAGGAGCTATGAATAAAAATAATAAAAAATAAAACCTTTGTTTCTAAAAGGAACATTTGAAAAGAAAAAAACTAAACAGCTTGAAGTTAACAAAAACACTTGCCCCATTGAGCAGTCTCTTTTTCCTCCCAACCACAAAGCATATGACCATACCACTATTAATATACAGTCAGATATTTCAGGTATGGCTACACCACAACACCACATATAATCACAGAATCGCTTGATTGGAAAAGAACTTTGAGATCATCAAGTCCAACCACACCTCATCCACCCATCTTTTAAACACCTCTAGGGGTGGTGACACAACCACCTCCCTGGGCAGCCATCCCACTGTCTAATAACACTTTCAGCAAAGAAATTTTTCCTGATGTCCAATCTGAACCTCGCCTGGCTCAACTTTAAACCATTTCCTCTTATCCTATCATCTGTCACTTGGAAGAAGAGACCAGCACTCACCTCACTACAACCTTGTTTCAGATAGCTGTAGACAGTGATGAGGTCTCCCTTCAGTCTCCTTTTCTCTAGGCTAAACAACCCTAACAACCAGGCTAAACAACCACATAGAGGTCCCCGTGCTAGTTTGATGTGAGCTGGCTCTGCAGCAGTAGCAGCAGAAGAGCCACTTTTCTGCAGCATTCAGTGCATGGCTAACTGAAATTCCATATAGTACTGTATTGCATAATAGTTACACAAAGTCAAGGATATTCAGTACATATTTGATTTTTCCTTCAGTCGTACCACAAAGCATCAACTTACAGATCTCTATTGTTCTCCTGATGCCTGCAACAACATAGTTCAGTCTTGCAGGTTGTGCAAGCCAAGGAGCCCTTGTGGCCTGGGGGATTTTTAACAAATTGCTAGCACTGCACTACAAGGTTCACAAAGAGGTAAAAGCGTAAGTTGCATGAACATAAATATTTGAATGCAAGTTCAAAGGACTCTGCTCCCTACTACTACAGGAAGTATTATAGCTTGCGTGCAGTAGGCAAAACAGCCAAATATTTTCCAGATGTATCAAGTGAGTAGGCTTTAAAATATGGACTCAGATTTTACCTTAAGAAGACCAGCTCTGATAGGCCTTCCTACAATAACAGAATCACAGGATGGTTTGGATTGGAAGCGACCTTAAAGCCCATTCAGTTCCAACACCTCCCACCACACCAGGCTGCTCAAGGCCGTGTCCAACCTGGCCTTGAACACTTCCAGGGAGGGGGAATCCGCAACCTCCCTGGGCAACCTGTGCCAGTGTCTCACCACCCTCATTGTGAAGAATTTCTTCCTATCGTCTAATCTAAATCTTTCCCCTTCCAATTTAAAGCCATTCCCCCTCATCCTATCACTACTTGCCCTTATAAACAGTTCCTCCCAAGTTTCTTGTAGGCCCCCTTGAGGTACCAAAAGGCCACTATAAGGTCTCCCCAGAACACTCATATGCAGTATTGCACATTGCATGGAGAACACTGGGAGGGGATATTATGTCTGCAGAAAAGTTTGGTCTTGGTCTTAACAGGTTTAAGTTATTAGAAAGGCCGTGGGGTCTTAAAATGGAAAGCCTTCTGCGTATCGTACTTTGCTCCTGGGATGCAGCATGTCAGAGAACAAACAAGAAATACAGCTAAGCAGCAATACAGCAAATCCACAACCAACCCAGCACTGTTCTTCATGCACTCACGCTAGCCTTTGCAGAGCCTCTGAAATGTTTCAGCAGGATTGCTCACAGGAGTGGTGTCGCTGGCAAACTGCAACACAAGAAACCAGCCTGGGTCCAGCACCACGGCCGACCTCTCAAGCCCCTCCTGAAAGCCAGGCAGTGCTGCGCGCTTCCTGAACACACTGCAGGTTGGTTTACAGATCAACTCAGACGGGTTAGCATTTTGCTATCTCATTTGAATATGTCCATGCTATGCTTCTTAGCATCCAGAACTAATTTTTTGGTCCCCAGCACTTTCAATATTTCAGATAACAGAAACAGTTTCCCTCAACAAGGGCAAACTGTCTTTGTCCTGTTAAATGGTGTTCTTCCTTGCTTCCTGAGTTCCATATCTCATAGTCATAACACGAAACAGGTATGTTTATTTTTTTTTATATCATCCAAAATCATGTATTCCACACACTGAGCAGGTGCATTATCAGCTTCCAACAGCATCAGCATCTGCTACACCTGATACTGCCTGTCTGGAATTCAGCATATTGCTGCTAGCAAAGGACCAACTTGTCTGAACCAGTTCACATGCACCCAGCGTTGGACTGTTGGGAGACGTTTGCTTTTATATATCTGCTTCTTACAACACTACTTTTCAAGAACCTCTCTGCCCATGCATGTGATTTTAAAGAGTACTGAACAGAAGCAGGAAGGAGGATTTATACCAGGAACCTCTTAAACTAGGATACAAAATATTAAAGCAACACTTTATGTAAGAACTCCTCTTAACTGCCCTGCTCAAAGTCATGAGGCATTTCCTTAAAAGGCACATGGACAAGGCCAAGGACACCACACAGGCCCAGCAAGTCAAGCATTATGAGAAAGTTTAACTTCAATGGAAGGGGTCAAAATTACAAAGAAAATCTGAAGCTGAGTTTGTGGTAAAGAACTCAGAGTTTCAGATAGTCCTTAGATGAAGACAGTATCATTCACCTCACTGAACTCAATGAACCTAAGGCATGAAACGAACATTTTTGTGTAGCCACATATCATGCAGCGTCTGCCAGCACTCATAGCACAGAGATGATCCATAAAGTTAGCTCGATGTGAGTAATACAGAAATAGTTCCTACCTGCCAATAACTTTGAAAAATATTGTTTCTTCAGCACGGCATGGGTATACTGGCAGAATTAAAATTTGGCCATCAACCTAGCAAAGATCCATAGAGCCAAAGGCTCTATCTATGGCTGGATCTAAATGAAGTTTTTTATAGGACTGTTTTATCAACTGACTTTAAATAATGGAACAACAATCCTACCCTGAATGAAAACAGTTACAAACAGGACAGCTACAGTAAAAGTAATTTCTGCTCTACACTGCACTGGTGTGGCCCCACCTCGAGTTCTGTGTGGACTTGGGAGCCACAGTGTAAAAAGGATACAGAGCTACTGGAGAGCGTCCAGATGAGGGCCATGAAGTTGGTGAAGGGTATAGATGTGAAGCTGTATGAGGAGCGGATTAAAGGCACATGGTCTGCTCAGCCTTGAGAAAAAGAGACTGAGGGAGACTTCATCGTAATCTACAGCTTCCTCACAAGGGGAGGAAGAGGAGCAGGTGTTGATCTCTTCTCTCTGGTGGCCAATGATAGGACCCAAGGGAATGTTAGGAAGATGTGCCAGGGGAGGTTTAGGTTGGATATTACGGAAAGGTTCTTCACTCAAAAGATGGTGGAGCACTAGAATAGCTCGCCAGGGAAGCAGTCGGTGCTGAGCCTAACAATATTCCAGAAGCATTTGGACAATGCCCTCAGACACATGGTGTGAACGTTGGGGTTGTCCTATGCAGGGACAGGAGCTGGACTCGATGATCCTTGCAGGGTTCCTGCAGGTAACTCAGCAGTCTGCACCAACAGATACACAGCTGAACTCCTTTTAATGATGAAATTAAAATACTCAAGTTTTTAATTTACTCACTAGCACTCAATATTTTGTTCACGTGTGCAGTCAAAGATTTTCCCAAATGAATGTTATAAACAAACTGTGCTAAAAGAAAACCACGGTGTCTTTCTCCCCTGTTTCCCAGTACATCACTACACTGCTAAGTGGCATCGGTCTACTAAAGTTCAGTCACCTCTTCTGCCACATTATGTCATTTTAAATGTTTGGAATAATTAACAATAACTTAATTTTAACAAGCAAAAAGGCTTTTTATTTGAATTATAAGCTGTTTTCTCTCGAGCAAATACAGCTACCATGTCTGGGATATAATGAAATACAGAAGGGATCATAGGGTGAGTCAAAGCTCCATGAATTTTTACAGCAAGAGGAATAACATGAAAAATGCCCAAAACTTAGTATTCTAATTAAATTATTCTACATGATGAGGGTCAAAGACCAGGTTAAAATGCATATTTAGCAAACAGCTTGAAAATATCCTAATCATTCGGTCTCCCTGTAGTTTAAAAGAAGAATTTTGTTTTCATCAAAATATTCACAAATGAGAAAGCCAGTCTGGAAACTCTGAGAGGACAGGATGTAAGAAGGGGAAAAGGGATAACTGGAGTATCAGTCAAAAACAGATAAGCTTTGGAGGATGTTGATTATGAATTTGATCTCTGAACCGCACCAAATAAAACATAAGGATTCTTGAGTTATTTCTCTCATTTAGACCTCGAACGACAACACAGACTATTAAATTAATGTTCATATTGTTTCCGCAACCTGCTGAAATTATATTATGTAGTCTATTGTTATTTATCTTGGTTTATTATAAAAGTAGCAGAAGAAATAATAATTCAAACAACACAGACAATAAAATCGTTGTTCAAGATTCTATCACCTTTCATTAGGTTAATATTACCAGATGGAGCAAAAAGTTTATAGAATCATATAATCGCCTGGTTGGAAAAGACCTTTGAGATCACCGAGTCCAACTGTACCTGTCTACTACTAAACCATCTCCCTGAGCACCTCACCTACCCATATTTTAAACACCTCCAGGAATGGAGACTCAAGCACTTCCCTGGACAGCTGTGCCAGTGCCTGGCAACGCCTTCAGTGAAGAAATTTTTGCTGATGTCTAGATAATAAAAAGATGTCCAATAACCAGCTGCTGCCACTAAGAGCCATGGTTACTCTCTCACCTCTTTCAGGAAAGTATTAAGTGCAATTTCATGAATTAACTAACCAGAATAATTTACAAGAACCAAAACACTCCAAATGAGTTCATTACACAGGTTCTGATAACAAGTTTCAAATCAAAAAGAAGTTTTTTAGCAACGTGGGGAGTCCAAACCCAGGTTTATTTCTAGAAAACTAGGCACAAGGGTGTTCCTGGCACAAAAGAACACATAAGACAAGTAAAAAGCCCAGTAAAAAATCACATCACCAAAATCTAGTAGAGCTTTGGGATCGCTTTTTGTTTGTTTGCTTTGTCAGTACTAAAGAGAGGAATTCTGCAGAAAGGAGTGAAAATAAGGCAAAGGCAAAAAGAATACAGTAACCTCCTTCAACATTTTACCACCGCATTGATATCTGAAGACGCTAAAAGCCTTAATCTACAAGAAATATAACCAACAACTGGGTCACTTTTTAAAATAAACTAAGATATAGGCCTACAGGAAAGCTGGGGAGGGGCTCTTCATCAGGGAGCATAGTGATAGGATGAAGGGTAATGGTTTTAAGCTGAAAGAGGGGAGATTTAGGTTAGATATTAGGAAGAATATTTTTCCCGTGAGGGTGAGGCACTGGCATAGGTTGCCCGGAGAAGTCAGAAGACCCCTCCCTGGAGGTTTTCAAGGCCAGGTTGGATGGGGCTTTGAGCAACCTGACCTAATGGGATGTGCCCCTGCCCACGGCAGGAGGGGCAGAACTGGATGATCTTTAAGGTCCCTTCCAACCCAAACCAGTCCATGGGTCCATGGTTCTGGGACGCATATCCAAACCTTCCTCATATCTAACCTAAATCTCACCTCTTTCAACCTAAACTCACTACCCCTCGTCTATCGCTGCACTCCCTGATAAAAAGCCCCTCCCCAACTTTCCTGCAGGCTTCCATTAAGTACTGGAAGACTGCTATAAGGTCTCCCTGGAGCCTTTTCTTCTCTAGGCTGAACAATTCTAAATGTAATCACCCTTCTTAAGTGGCAGACTTATTCCTCCCTACTGGGAAGGTGCTTTCACACTCAGATTTGGGTGCTGTCCTGCGCACAGCATGCAGTTGGTCATCAAAGTTCTGACTGCAGTGTTAAAGTCCACACGGCAGCCCTTGTAGTTTACGTACACAGCAGATTCTTTGTCCTGTGAACAATCTCAGAAGCCACCCTCAAACACCTGGGAAGTCCATTCAGGAGAGCACTGGGCTGTGGAACTATGTAAACATAAAGTTAAACAGAGCTGGGAATTTATCCTTAGATTTCCCTTGTCCACAGACAGTTTAAAACGACTTTCTTTTCACATTAGAAATAAAGCGTCATTCCTCTTCTACAAGGGCAAGTCATGCCCCTCAAGTAGTGCAACCCCACCCAAAATAAAAATTCCATCAGTGCATTTGGGAAGCATGGTGCATTCACACGTGTATCATATTATGGTTTAATAGACTCAAAGATCTTTGAGGATAGGCTGAGAGAGTTTGTTAAGCCTGGAGAAGACTCTAGAGAAACCTCATAGCAGCCTTCCAGGACCTGAAAGGGCAACAGGAAAGCTGGGGAGGGACTTTTTACAAGGGCAAGCAGTGATAGGATAAGGAGAAATGCCTTTAAATTGGAAGGGGAAAGATATAGATTAAACATTAGAAATTCTTCATGATGAGGGTACTGAGGCACTGGCACAGGTTGCCCAGGGAAGCTGTGGATGCCCCATCTTTGGAGGTGTTCAAGGCCAGGTAGGATGGGGCCTTGAGAGCCTGGTCTGGTGGGAAGTGTCCTTGCTCATGGCAGGGGGGGTGGTAACTGGATGGGCTTTAATGTCCCTTCCAACCAAAACCATTCCATGATTCCATGACTCTGGGATGCACATCCAGGCACGTAGATCCCTACCAATGCATGGAAGATCCATGCAGCCGGCCCCGAAGCAGCCGTGAGGGAGCGAAACCGCTCCGTCTCGGGGTAGCATGGACGGGAACCGGACCCCCCGGGCTGCCAGGACTCCAAGGTGGATCCGAAGGGAGCGGCGTCACCGCTTCTCTCGGGCAGCGCCACATCCACGTGTCCCCCAACCCCTTCCCCATCCGGTCCCTCGCGGCGGCGGCCCCGTCCGGTAGCGGAAGGGAGTCTGGAGCCCCACTGTCCGCCGCCCCCGTACTCACAGAGCCCGCTGGAGCCGGTGCTGGTGAACATGACGGCGGCGCCGCCCGGCTCAGCCCGGGGCGGGCACTTCGGAGCCCCCGGAGCTCAACTGAGACCCCGCGGCGGGCGCGGGGCGGGTACGGCGGCCGCGAGGGGACAAACCCCACCGCTACGCGAGCGCCCGGCGCCACCTGCCGGCACCGTCATGGGGGCACCTCCCATAGGGACAGGCTGGGGGGCTGGGGGTGTTCAACCTCGGGGATGCCTCATAGCGGCCTTACAGTACCTGAAGGGACTACAGGAAAGCTGGGGAGGGACTTCTTAAAAGGGCAAGTAGTGATAGGATGAGGGGGAATGGCTTTAAATTGGAAGGGGGGAGATTTAGATTAGACATTAGGAAGCATGTCAGCTATGAGGACAGGCTGAGAGAGTTGGGGTTGTTCAGCCTGGAGAAGAGAAGGCTTCAAGGAGACCTTATAGCAGACTCCCAGTGCTGAAAGGGGGCCTGCAGCAAAACTGGAGAGGGTCTCTTTATCATGGAGTGCAGTGATAGGATGATGGGTAATGGTTTTAAGCTGAAAGAGGGGAGATTTAGATTACACATTAGGAAGAAATTCTTCACAATGAGGATGTTGAGACACTGGCACAGGTTGTCCAGGGAAGTCGTGGATGTCCCTTCCCTGGAAGTGTTCAAGGCCAGGTTGGATGTGGCCTTGAGCACTTGAACTGGATGATCTTTAAGGACCCTTTCAAACCAAACCATTCTCTGATTCTATGAATCACAGGCGAAGTAGAGAATGGGATTGAGAGCAGCCCTGAAGAGAAGGACTTGAGGGTGCAGGTGGATACAAAAATGGACACGAGCCGGCAGTGTGTCCACAGCCCAGAAGGCCAAACGTGTCCTGGGCTGCAACAAATGAAATGCAACCAGTAGGTTGAGGGAGATGGTTCTCCCCCTCTGCTCTGCTCTTGTGAGACCCCACGTGGAGTACTGCCTCCAGATCGGGAGTCTTCAGCACAGGAAGGACATGGATCTGTTGGAGTGAATCCAGAGGAGGCCAAAGACAACCAGAGGGTTGCAGCACCTCCTATATGAGGACAGGCTGAGAGACTTGGGGCTGTTCAGCCTGGAGAAGTGAAGGGTCTGGGGACACCTTAAAGCAGCCTTCTAGTACTTAAAGGAGGCATACAGGAAAGGTGGGGAGGGGCTTTTTATCAGGGAGTGCAGAGACAGGATGAGGGGTAGAAAGAGAGCAGATTTAGAACCGATATTATGAAGAATTTTTTTCCTGTGAGGGTGATGAGGCCCTGGAACAGGTTACCCAGAGTAGTCATGGATGACCCTTCCTTGGAGGTGTTCAGGGCCAAGCTGGGTGAGGCTTTGAGCAACCTGACCTAGTGGAAGGTGTCCCTGCTTGTGGCAGTGGGTTAAAACTGGATGGGTTTTAAGGTCCCTTCCAGCCCAAACCATTCTATGATTCTATGATGCAGAGATATAACATATATTAGTCTGCGTATATTGTAAATAATAACTTCTGTCTTTATAAATATTATTTACATTTGAAATTTTTAGGTGCCAAGGGGAAACCCGACTCCTCATATTTTGGGAAACCAAGATGCTCGAGGCTCACCCTTGCTTTGGGAGTCCACAAGATCAAGTGCCTCATTAGGAGCTGTGGGTAATCCCTCGTTACAGCTAATGGAGATATAGTCAATATGTTCAATGGAGTCTGGGGAGATTTTCAGATGATTAAATGAAGGTGTTTGCTTTAGGATGAAATTAATTGCTCCCTGGGCTCCATTGACTGTATCAAACAGATCACTACTAGCTGTAATTGTCACTTAGACACCTAGCTTTGTACCAACACAGTAGCCCCACCTTCACTACTGTGTGCAGTTTTGGGTGCCACAGTGTGAAAAGGATATAAAGCTACTGCAGAATGTCCAGAGGAGAGCCATGAAGTTGATGAAGGGTTTAGAGGGGAAACCTTATGAGGAGTGGCTAAAGGCACATTGTCTGTTCAGCCTCGAGAAAAGGGGACTGAGAGAGATCTCATCGCAGTCTACAAGTTCCTCACAAGGGAAGAAGGAGCAGGTGCTGATCTCTCTGGTGACCAATGATAGGACCTGAGGAAGTGGCAGGAAGATGTGCCAAGGGAGGTTTAGGTTGGATATTAGGGAAAGGTTCTTCACCCAGAGGGTGGTGGAGCATTGAAACAGCTCCCCAGGGAAGCAGTAGTGGTACCAAGCCTGACAATATTCAAGAAGGACTTGGACAATGCAGACGCATGATGTGAATGTTTGGGTTGTCCTGTGCAGGGACAGAGGTTGGACTCGATGATCCTTGGGGGTTCCTTCCAGCTCAGGACATTCTATGATTCTATGATGCTACGAATATAAGGTGAGCCAAATTCCCAAGTCCATTCATACATGGTTTGATAAGTCTGAAATTATTTGGTCACCAAATTTCAATGACATTTTCAAGTCCATGTAGAAATCAGAGTTTGCTGAGGTAAGTCATGCTAGTTATTTAAAAGGTGATGAAGATTTGCTCTGCTCTGCATCACAGGTGTGAATGGCAGGAAGAACCAGGACAAGATTTCTGCGCTTTGTGTTTGTGCACTTGAGGGAACTGAGGGTCTCAAAGTTAGGTTTAGGCTACTGCAGAACAAGACTGAGAACAAATATCACTCTGGAACTGGAAAACGTGGCTTGTCAGCTAAATAATGATTTTCAAACTGGCAACCAATAGTAAAAAAATTTTAGGTAGGTAAAAATTTTACAGATTTGATAAACTTTTCTTACATAACCCCAAATATGCCTTTTAATAATTATATTCAAAGGCAGCTATTAAATAGCACTCGGAAATGTGAAGATCCTGTAAGCAAATTGTAATATTGTAAAGGGGACATAAAAGCACCCCATGCTTGGATCCACAAAGACTTAAGCAAAATTCAGCATATCAGTATGTAATTTTAAAACATCCAACTCCCAGCATTTATTTCAGATTTCTGTCACTTGCTTGTGCTCTCTCTGCAGGGCCTGCAGTAAGGCAGGTAGGAATGGGATTCAGAGGCAGCTCATAGAGCAGGAGATTGTCTAAACCAGCCAGAAGGAATAAGCAAAACAATGGTGCATCAAAAATCCTGACTCTCTCCTAGGCTGAAGTTCTTTCCTCAATAAAGAATCTAAATTGAATTCACAGCATGAAACCCATCACATAGGTTGTGTCTTTGGCTACAGACAACTGGCTTATCCTTTGCTGTTAAAGCACAGCTGGAAGAAGTGATTTGCTACCGAAATTCTCCTTCTTTGTTTCAAGTGCAAATGGCTCTGGCTGCTGTATTTACATATGCAAACTCTGTCTTGCCAACAAGCTGCTGAATGCGCATAATCGTGCATAAGTCACTGGCAACCCTCATTTCTAAGGAAAAGGAAGGTTAAAAATTGGGTGCAAAGTCTTGTGAAGCTTGTAATAGTTCCAGTGTGAAAGCTCATTGGAAAAACCTTGGCTGCCTCCTGAAGCTTTAGGGATCTAATGAGGTACTCATGTATTAATTAATTGCCATTTTGGACTTTTTTTTGACTAACTTCCACTTAAAGTAATTAAGCCTTTTTGTGGATCTGGCTTTCGTATAGGTGAGGATAAAACCTGCAAGCTTTTTCAGCATTGCCTGTGTAATAGGCTTAGGATTGCTGTTTTCATGCTGAAGATAAAGCTTGTTTTTATTTCTTTTCACAGTCACACAGAACAGAGTGGCAGAAACATCGCTAATTTAGAGGCTTACAGTCCTGACAGCTAAGTACTAATGTTCTTCTGCTTTATAAGCTCAGTTTGAAGAGTTGCCTAGACTGATGTCGTACAAGGTAATCATATTAGAGGGATTCTTCTTTGCAATGTTGAGTGCTGGAATTGGATTGAAGTCAGAATTGTTGAACATACCAGACTGAGGCATGTATTTTGCTGAATAAGGATGCATTTGGGCAAATATTTAAGAGCTGTTTTCAAAGCAGCTCTGTGGACTTCTATCACCGAGAGATATAGCAAAACGAAATGAGTAGCAAGTTGGCAAGCTTCTCCCAACAACGTACCAAAATACTTACAGATTTGTCAGAACTGCTGGGATGCAGGGAGCTGGCTCTGAATTTATTGCCTGCTATCTTATTTAAATCTACAGATATGTCACAGAGCCTACGAAACAATTATATTCCTTGTTTCAAAAAAAGATGTAATATGTCAGTTTTTCTGAGATGAGATCAGATGAGAGACAGTATGTGTTTCTGAGAAAGCTACTTACTCCATGCTGATAATTGTAGTTTCACAGACTGATTGAATGGTAGAAGAAATGTAGTTTTTACCCTCAGATACAGTGCCAAGCAGAGGGGTTTTTATCACAACACCATCAGTGCTAACTGGTAGCTTGTCATAACCATTTGCATAATTCTTTGCATTATTGAAATATACAATGTTGTCCACTTTGGAGTTAAATGGAATCATCAGTCCTCATGCTTGCCTTGGAACATATCCCAGAATAGGAAAGCTACCACTTATCTACTAATCTACTCAGAACAAGCTTAGAAGGCTTTGACACTGCTCAAATGTCAGCTTAAATATCTCCATTTATTTATTACATCTACTTAGTGAGGTCAGTTTGCTAGGTTCAAAATAAAGTTATTTAAATTTCCTGCTCAAAGGAAAATCCCAGCAGACTGGAATTTGTATTTCTAACTGTTTTCTAACACGATTACATTGCTTTCTTCTCTGAACTTGTGATGTTTTTGAACCAACTCCTAATTACTAATTAATCTCTAACGGTCAGATGCTCCACTGCCAAATAGAATGAAGGATAGTGGCAAAGTAGAACAGGGTGGGAACATAACATCTCACTCAGGAATTTTCTGTCTTGACTCAGTGCAGGTTAATGATTCTGCCGGTTAGTGGCAGGTGATTTATGCACCTGCAGCTCTTACAATTACCTGAAATATTAGCAGGTACCTGAAAAGAGGTTTTGTTAATGATTTCAGTAACTTCTCCCTACAATTTCCAACCCTTGTCTTCAGTTGCAGAAGACTGTAAAGAAGAACGCTGTGTGCCATGCATACCCTACAGAGATTTCTGTGGCAGCACAGCTTGCCAACAGCAGCTTGCATGGGAACAGGAGGAAGGGCACAAGGCAGATTTACTGGGCTGAAATCAGACTGATTGGTCCTGTGCCTTTCCAAAATGAGAGGATTTCTCTCACTCCCTCAGAAATTAATAAAGTTTTGTACTACAGCAGACCTGCTGTCCTCTAAAACTGTAGTGGGTTTGTTTTATTACGTGGCTTTTGCGGCTTTTCTATAGCTGAAAGATACAGAGCATTTTCTAGATCTTTCCATGTAGAGCTGGTAGGCTTAGAATTAATATGAAAAGCAACAGAGTGGCTAAAGGAGGAGCTTTTTGTGTTTCTTGAGTGCTAATGAAGTGTGGATAGGAAGGCAATGTAATGGAAAAAAATTTTTTGCAATTGATTTTGCATCACACATAAAAACTGTAGAGTGCTCAAAAGTTTTCCACTTTTCTCACCATTTCAATGAGATTTTTTGAACACTTTAAACACCATGTTGAACCTGAGCTCCACATCAATGTCTAGCAATACGACTATGTGGGTAACTATTGCGTCAATAACTCAAACATCATTCAAACAGCACTATCTTGGTTTTCAGCTAGAACCCCACAATGGGAGGCAATCACAGTACAGAGTGTTTAAAGCACTGGCTCATCTGCAGCTGAGCCAGATAACCAGATGGTAGCCAACAGCAGCCACAAGCTCTGGCTCTTTGCATTGCTCACCTCCATCCCTAGCAGGGCCTTCTCATGCCTGCTCCATTGCCAGGTTCCTCTCAGCCGTAGACACCTTCCAACAACCGGCTCTATTTTGTCCCAGGAAGCCACGAGAAATGTGCTGCAGCTGCCACTTCTGGATTCATTCGGTGTCCCTCAAATGGGGGTTGGAGGAGAACAATGGTACAGTACATCTTGCAGTGATGCATGGAAGAAGCACAAGACAGAAGGTGCTTGCCTGGACCTGTGGAGGTAATCTTGCTTTTTTTTTCTTTGCATTGTGTCTTTTTGGACTGAACATAAACACTGACAGTTTCATGCTGAAAGTCTTAACCATCGTTTCCTTTTTAACAGCCAGCCACATGACCCTAAGCACTGACACCACATGCACCCAGATGTTGGCATCTCTGTGTTCAGGGGTAGCACCAAGTGCTTGATCAACAGCTTTGTCTCTAAATACTTGTAAAACACTCCCTTAAAGTCGTTGTCCTTAAATCCTCTGTAACAGGAGCCAGGCTATTTATTTCAATGAAGGATCCTGTGAAAAACAAGAAAATGCAGTTAGCATAAACAGTAATTAAATGCTAATGTAAACATGTTAGGAAAACAAGTTTAAGATAGGTGAATTGATTCTGATATTTCTTGATTGCTGATTTTGTCTCAGTTTTTATGTTTAATGACCTATGTTTGTGTTCAATTTGTCTTAGGTGAGACCTCATTCTTGTGAGAGTTAGAAGTAGGTTGAGCAGCTGTCACTGGATTTTAGATCGCTCATCTGAATGGCATTTATTTACTACAACATAAATTGTGAAACATCAGTAAGCAGCAATAAAGTAATGAAATTGCACAGAAGACCCAATTAAGGAGTCCATTAGGAGGGTAAATTATTATGTATAACATTGCATAATGCAACATACTTTGCTTATCTGTACTCTTTTTTGCATACTGGAGATCAAGCACTAACTGTCTATTTCAGACTGAATTTATGTCACAGAGTACCTTTGTGATCTGGAGTATAAGCTAAATCACCCACCACTGATAGCAAAAAACTTCAGCCTTCAAGACGCAGAAAATGAGTTGCATTGTTCCATACAGCTATAGCTGTGCTGATATTGCCTATTCTGAAAATCAGATTTTAGCAGATTTTTTCTCCCCGATACCCATCCATATTTCTGAGATATCCTCCTCCTCTTGCTTCACATCAGCATTGTAATCCTATCTGTGTATCTCCACACAGTGCAAAGGTTATTAAACACCCATATTTACACTTGGAGGCAAATCTGTGTTTAAGGGAATACGTGGCCGCCCACATCATGATGTTATCGAGTCGGTAGCATAACACTGCTAAGAGATTAAAAAAATTATAAAGCTTCAAGCAGTTCTTCTCCCCAAGTGTCATTATCTTATTTGTATTTGGTTTATTTAAATTCAAGCATGAAGGAACAGTCTCATCTTCTTTTCCCCGAACTCTAATTATCAGAGGATGTTTGTGTTTGCATAATTTTTATCATAGTACAATTATCCCCCAGAAGAACTTGCAAAAAGTTCAAGGATTTTCTCCCTGGAAAAGTAGTTGTATGATATTTTCAGTAGAAGTCTGTAGGCTTCCAGGAAATAAACATTCTGGAGGTTCTTTTTACCTCTAAAAATATTACTAATGGCAAAGTTAGGTGCCAAAAGTCTGTGTCATATGGAAGTGTAAACTTTTGCCCAATGATGGCTTTTAAATTACCATCAGAAAACTGGACTGTTCTTCATTATCTGTTAGAGGAACTATTGTAAAAAAAATCATTCTATCAATAAGATTTAAATACAGTGGAGCTATTAAAAACACAAAAAATATGGCTTACTACAATTATTCTTGACCCTATGCTGTACTTTTTCCCAGTGTGGGCCATTATCTGTTTGCTGCTACAAGCATCGTTATGCTAGGAAGATTTCTGAACCTGAGGGTTAGGTCTAGTCAAATGAAATGTAAAACTAATTAAATGTGGATGCCCCATCCCTGGAGGTCTTCAAGGCTAAGCTGGATGAGGCTTTGAGCAACCTGATCTAGTGGAAGGTGTCCCTGCCCATGGGGTTGGAACTGGATGATCTTGAAGGCCCCTTCCAACGCAAACCTTTCTGTGATTCTAAATGTGAAAGCCAGAATTCTTACTGTTCCTTTAGCTCCCTTTTCTGCAGTAAGAAGTATTTCTTGTTTTTTCTTGTTGAATGCATTTTAATACACTTCAGTATTTTTTAAAGTACCTAGAGTGCTTTATAAATTGATGTTGCGAGCACTAAAAAAATCTCTGTTCATGGGGCCTGTTGTAGCAGAAATCAGCGCCAGTGGCAAAGAAATCTTTCCCAGCACAAAGGTGATGTTCTGGACCTGCATTCATCTGCCATTCTGGGATTTTCCTCTCCTCACCCAGGAGGTGAGATAGTACCATTTTCCAGTTAGCCAGCACAACAGCAAGGGCAATTTTCTGCTGAGCTCCTAGGACACACTTGACTGGGGTATTAAATCAGAGACATGAGCACCAATATTTCATGCCACTGTAATTTTCAAAATAAACTCTAGAATGCCTGGATGATGAAGATTCCAGAGGATCTTTCCATGCTGCTTTCAACCTGGACAGGCCAGCCTGGGCTATGTGCCTCCATGCTCTCTATCAGTTTCGTGGCTCCTGTCCAGGAATTGCAGCTGCACCCAGGGTAAATGAGACAGCAAGAAGGAATTTATCGGGAGATGAGGAACTGAAAGGCCTTATTTAAAGTGATGTGTAAAACAAAACCTTTTCTATTGCTCCACACACAAACTCCTCGGGGGGCACAGGCTGTGCCGGGTGGCTGGAGTCCAGCGACATCTTACCTGCTTGTATACTCATCTGATATAGTTGCACTAAAGGCCGCTTTAAGGTCATATTATACATGTCAATCATGTCAATAAATAACAATCGAATACTAAATCAGCTTATACTAAAAGTCAAGTTTATTGTTTTGTCCCTACTGTGAGCTAACAAGTTTTTCAATTAGGAGAAAAATAAACAAAGTCAATAAGCTCTTTTGTACATACAAGATGCACGTTTACTGCGACATTTTATTTTGTCCACGAATATATATACAAGTAAGTATATATTTACAATAGTCATGGTACACAGGTAACAAAAAAGGTATTAATAAAAATATTGGTTTAATTCATGGATACTGGACAGGACACTACTCTTGATTAATTTTATATGTGAATGTATATCATGAAGAAAGTATTTTCAGCCATTTCGCTGTGGCCTTTATTCTATATTTCAGTGTGGTTAGTCCTTCCACAACAACATGTTTGGGGTCTCAATAACAAATTATTTGAACATATTATCCATCAGCATTATAGAATCATAGAATGTCGACTTGGAAGGGACCCAGAAGGATCACTGAGTCCAAATCCTGTCACCTGCACAGGACAACCCCCACATTTGCACCGTGTGTCTGAGGGTTTTGTCCACTCTCCAGTAGCTTTATATCCTTTCTACAGTAGAGCAGGACAATCACCTCCCTCGCCCGTCTGGCAATGTCGTGCTACATGCACCCCAGGACAGGGTTGGTCCTCCTTGCTGCCAGGGCACACTGTTGGCTCACGTGCAACTTACCGTTGACCAGGACCTCCAGGTCCCCTTCCACAGGGCTTCTCTCCAGCCTCTCGCTCCCCAGTTTGTCTGTATATCCAGGGTTGCCATGTCGCAGGTCAAAATCCGGCACTTGTCCTTGTTAAACTATGAGTGAGAACTGATTTTATGTACAGGAGAAGCAGCTTGCAAGCTGAATTCAACATCAATGATCTTACTGGCAACACGTACCTTTGGGGGCAAAAGCTAAGCGTTTGTGTCCTGGGCTGCATTTCAGTGTTATACAAAACCCAGAAATTTTTCTTACTTGTAGGTAAACTATAGATAGACACGTTGTCCAGGAAAAGCACCAAACTGGGTGCATTTGATGCAACACTTGAGATGTGTCTGTAGTACGTCACACTGTAAAACAGGAAAGAAAAAAATCACAACAAAAAAAGAGCATGTCAGCCCCAGATGATTTACGGCCTGATTCAAAGGGCCCTGAATTCACCAGCGAGAGTCCTGTTGTGTTTTCAGCGGGGTTTGCCTCAGATGGGTGCATTTACGACAGTAAGCAGTGAGCTGGGGCAGATGGAAAATGCCTGTCACAGCTGGAATGATTCAGGGAAAAGACAGGCTCTGCCGCTCCCCCGCATTGGTTTACAAGCGGAGTGGGAGGATGCGTAGCTGAGATTGAGGATGACGATGGCGTGAAAGAAGTTATTAAGGCGAGAACAAAAAAAGAGGGGAAGGGAGTGGTTCGAGGGGAAGGCTGGGTGGAATGTGTGGAATTAGCACGGGGTGGAGCAAGAGACAGGGAAAACAAACAGAGGCATGCTTGGGGTTATGCAACTTGGTAGGTCTTAAATCTGCTGCTGACAGAGGAGGAATCCATAAAAAGCTCTGAGGAGGAGGTGTGGCAAGGAGGATTGACAAGAGAGGTAGCACCGATGGGATGGAGCCCAGGTGGTCTGTGCACGGTGGAACGATGACTTTAAAAGAAAATAAGAGAAAGAAAAAATGAAAAAGAAAATGAGATAAAGTAGACCAGTAAAAGAAGAGTTGCTGAACGATCTTGAAGAATTCTGGTTGCCTTTAACGTTGTATCCATAGAGTCTCTTTTTCTTTTAAGTTCATGCAGCAAAAGGGTTTTCTGAGCTGTACTGTCTAGCTAGGATGTCCCATATCCTGAGTATCTTTGTGTTCCACATAAGGTACAGCAGAGGTGCAAAACTTTTCTTTCCTCTGTAAAATCCAAACGTTACAGGACCTTCTGAGTGTGTGTGTAGGCAATACATAGCAAAACCCTCCAAATAATGTGTAGGTAAGTGAATTTTCCTGGGGAGTGCTTGTCAAAAACATTCTGTGTACATGCATGTACTCAGCCCCAATGCACACAACCATAATCTGTGAGCTAAACTGAGAAGGTGCTGGAAGGGCAGCTAAAGAGGTTGGGGTACTGCTCCAGAAAAGCCCCCCACAGCTGAAAAAAAGTAATTTTGTCTAATATTGGTGCTTCTGTAATAGGAAGTGATTAATGGAAACCTGAACTGATCATCAAGTGGCTATTTCATAGTAATGAAAAGTAAGAACACATGCAAAAAAGCCTCATCAGCAGTTTCAGCCCAACAGAATGAACCTTTGCCTGATAGGAGCAAAAAATGGGAAGAGATCTACTTGTGCTCTGTTGGAACAAATCCTAATATATTTTAAAACTCAATTATAGAGACTTTGAACTGAAATCTGATGACTCACCAGTGTTTTGGTGGTTATTGTAAGCACTCTTAAGGACATTTCAAAGTTATTTGCAAGCAAAAGGCTAATACTTTCTAAATCCAGGGAGTATGCAACCTGGCTTCTCTCATCTCTGGAAGAAGTTCAAGGAAAAAAATCAATAAGTGGATCACTTCATTCAAAAAGGCATTGTGTAACCACCTACGATAAGAATTTAGGGTGAGGCATGAGAAACACTCTATGGAGACGTAAAATTATAAAGGGTGTGTGTCTTTCATCACGTGTTATATTTCTTAATTTTGTCTTGCTGATATGGTAACAACCAAGATGATCTTCTCAGACATAGCCATAATTAACAAGGCATTGGCCTGGATTCAAGATGAGTGTTTTAGAACTTTAAGAACAGAACTGAGATCCAGATGGGTAGTAGATTATTCACTGCTGAATTAAGATCTTCAATGATTTAATTAGAGTGTGCAAAAAAAATCAGGTTGTCTTTCACTGTGAATACAGGTAAAGGTGGAGGTGCAATACTCTTCCTTTTTCTGGGCTATCACATCCAGCAGGAAAGCCACTGTTCACGAGGAACCAGCAGAGAGTATTGTCAAAATCCAGATACTAATATTGCCTTGGCGAGACCACAGCAATTATTATCCCTCTGTCAACACCCTGTCTGACTTTCCCACAGATCCAAGGAATGGAGGAGATTTGAATATATTAACAATTAACAATTTTGACAAGCAAAAATTGTAAGGAACTCTAAATTTAGGCCTGTCTGTTTGGGAAAAATTATTAAACAACAGCTGTTCTTGTCTCCTGCAAAGATTTATTGACCAATAACCCTACTCACTTAAATCACAGTGTGTACAAATGGGTGTTTGATCTTTTGTTCACAGTATGATAAAAATACAGGGTAGTCTGCCTGCTAAATCCTTTCTATGCCTAGAGATATTTGCTGACAGATGTACTGCTTTCACAACTAAACTGTCTCCTGACCTAGCACGGATTATTTTGTCTCTTCCTTGCTGTGAGAGTTTTCATAATTTGATGGATGCACGTTCCTGCTGTCCAAGCATGAGTGACCTGGCTGCTGTTACGGTGCTCTCACAGTTTCTTTGCAGAGATACCTTTCAATCAGCCGTGCTGCTTTATGGTGAGAGAATAGCTTAATTAAATTACGTGGCCTCAAAAGACTGTAAATGGAGGTGTGGCCTCATACACTGTGTGACAAAAGCGCCAGGGGCCATACGCCTCATCCACCCTCTTTCTATGTCCAGTGACCTTTCCTTAAGGTTTGTCTCTACGCAGAAATTCTTGTGTAATAGGTATGAGACACAATTAGAGCTTAATAACTATTTAATATATGCCCTCTGCATGGACTTTTCTATTTTGCAAGAAAAGCCATCTTGAGGCTTAGCATAACCCAACATAGAATAACTTTTGCACACAAAATACTAGCAAGAGACTTGACACTATTACTTGGTACACAGCATCTTTCTGGCACTCATTGTTTCAGGCTTTTCTTTCACGTAAACACACTTGGTGGAGTTTTTCATAACTTGTTCTCACCAGCCAGCAATATTTATTTCTCTGATGCTTGTCATCAATCCTAACTAGAACATGTGCTGGAGCAGTCTCAAACAAGTGATTTATAATCTCACTAGAACACTCATAAACAGGGAAGGACTTATACAGGAATTCAGATACAATAAACTCCAGAGCGACTGAATCAAGATTGTGTTATCCATTTTAGGAAGGATTTTTAGGCTTTATATTAACCAAGAATTTGGTATTCACCCACTTAAAAAAGATCTAGAATGCTCACTATTTTAAAGGCCTCTTTCTTAGAAGAGAAAGAGTTCACAAACCCCAGGCAGTGAGGTTTTTATATCTCACAGGTCAGGCACCAGGAGAAAATGCCCTTTATGAAGGGGGAATGGAAGACTAACAAGGAGGTATGCTGGCAGTTATGCTACCTGACACACCAGCTCCTAGATAGTGCTCCAGGAACTATGGAGAGAAGGAAAGCTGAGGGGTGTGAAGACACGGAAATTTGAGGCATGTGAAGACATGATGCTGGCCAGTGCCATCTTGCAGCCACAGGCAATGAAAAGAAACTGAGGAGCATCCAGTCATCTGCACTCTGATCCCAAGAACACCCTGGGAACAAGACAATGATGGTAAAAAAGGCTGCTCTCCGGTGCAGATTTACAAGTGGGAATCAAATGTCTCTGTAGCTGGCGCTTTGTCCAGGTGCTTCAGGGGGTTAAAGTGCTCGCTCACCTACTCCACCATTACCTTCATCAATACCACCTCCATGAGAAGAGTGGCCTGACATGAGAGAGAGACACTATGGCACTTTACTGCTTAGCTATTTCATCTCTTTGACACCCAGCCCCAAACACCCCCAAGCTGTGAATGCAGTGCTCAGAAAGGGCTATTTCTGCATACCAGGTCAACAGTTCGGATGGCTATATGGATATTTCTCCTTGTCTGTAAATCCCATGACTAGTTTATGTGCTGACTCTACCTATTTCCTTTTCTATTTGGACTTTTTCTTGTGTAGACTAGTACTTGAAAATTATGCAGAGGTAAAGGTTTGATCCTCTTTTCATATTCATGTGAATTCAGATTCAAATTTTATATATGTATATATACACATACACACACTTATATTTTTCTCATCATAGCTGACAGCCCTGGAGCATGGAATTATTTGTCTGGAGTACATGTACAAACAGGCTGGTAGCTGTGTTTGTTTCAGTACCTGCTTTTGCCATTCTGTCTCAGCACTGAAGAGGCTGCAAGATGAAAATATAACCCAGAGATACTACAGCATTCTGTAATTTTATGATGAGACTTAGTATATTTTGTGGTCTTCTTTTAACCCCAGAGACTGAAATCCAGATATTTCCTGAGAATCTCTGCTTTGGTTTTTCCAAAGGAAAAGCTTTGAGGTCTTGACATTGCCAAGAAAGACTTGAAAAACGTGATGCAATTTTGCCACAGAGATTCAGAAGAAAATCACCAAAAATTGTAAAAGACACTCTATTATCTTGGGAGTGTGATTCATGCAGCTGGAAATGCAGTTTGTAGTGTTGTGGAGGGTCACGTCTGCCCTACTCCACCTATCACAGAATGATAGAATCATCTGGTTGGAAAAGACCTCTGAGATCATTGAGTCAAGCCGTACCTGTTCACTTAACTAAACCGTGTCCCTGAGAAACTCATCTACTCACCTTTTAAATATCTCCAGGGATGGTGACTCCACTACCTCCCTGAGCAGTTAAGTCAGTGCCTAACTGCTCTTTCAGTGAAGAAATTTTTCCTAATGTCTACTCTGCACCTCCCCTGGCACAATGTGCAGCTATTTCCTTTCATCCTATAACTTTTCACTTGGGAGACCAACACTACAACCTCCTCTCAGGTAGGGTGATGGGGTCTCCCCTCATCAATCAGTTGTACCGAAAAAGCAATTATAAAGCATTACTACTCTTAGTTTGTAATAGGCTCTGTTCCCTGATTCAGACCAGTTATACAAAGGAGGGAGCAATGGTTCTCTTGAACTTCTTGGGCATGCCTACTGGTGGTCTTAAAACACAGCTAGCCAACATGGTTCTTCCATGAGGAGATCAGAAGGGGTCAGAGGCAGCAGGTCAGAAAATGATTTTAAGAAATGGATTGTGCCTGTGTAAGTTCAAAATAGTTGAAAGCATACAGAAACTCTGTGTTCATACTTCATGTTCCCATCTCTAGGCATTCTGGGGACTGTCATCTAGCCATTGTCTTGGTATCCACAATTGACGTCCCTATTGCTATTTGCCCCTTCTTCAATAGAGACAGAGGCAAAAACTTTTCAGAAACAACAAAGCAATTTGAGTTGGATAAAATGTCAAAAGGATGAGGTATTTTTAAACAAACCCACCAGCACTAGGTGATAAAATACTGCGTGATTGGAATGGAGAGCAGAAGTGTTCAGTGACATGGACAATGAAATAATACAACAAATCTAACAAAATTGGCCAACGGTTCCTTCAATATGTAAACAAGATTGCTTTCAACACAGCCATTCTCTCTCACACTGTCAAAATGAATTTAAGAGTGTAAAGTCTCATAAGTTTTGTGGTTATAGGAAAATTTGATGCAGATCCTTAGGTAAAGTCAATCTAGCTACATCCATTCATTCCTTTCAACAAAAATCAGTTTGTTGTAGCTGAGCATCTGACTTCATCCTCCTCCGTGACTGAGCACAGATACAGCTTCCTCTTGCCCCTTTATATAGGAGCATCTCACTTAGAAAATGTGTTTCTTTTAACTGTGTCAAAGTTCATTTTGTTTAAGCATGCAGTTCTCTTGCCTGAACATAGTATAAGCAGCTATAATTTTTTCTATGACTAATTTACCTGCATAGTTGTGGGTGATGAAACAGTTTTGCCATATTTGGATGGCAGAGAGGTAAGCACCTTTAAATATTTGTGATTGGGCTTTGGGTGGTTGTTTTTTAGCTCACCTTGTTAAAAGCTTAGTTAACATCTTTCTTGGAGCTGACTTCATGAACACACAAATCAAAAACTTCTCTGAGTTGTTTTGTAAAGCACAGCTAATTAATGCAGTGAAGTACAACTGAGTTAAGTAGGAGAATCACAACTCATAAATAAAGATAAGAAAATTATAAGAGGTGTTACTGATATGTATGTAATTACCTGCTTGGGAGGCAACCTGATCTGGAAGAACTAGAAGAGATTTAGGAGGCAGGAAATCCTGTGTCATAATCCTCATTCCATCCATGACTCTTGTTGCCCTGCCTCTCCTTCCCCGAATGGTAGTCACTCAATGAGAGTCATGTAAGGATTTGTTAATAGAATACACAAAGCACCTGAAAAACTTCAAATGTGATTTAAGTACTTATGAATGAATATTACATTGCACAGATATTCTCCCAAATTAAAAACTTCTTGTACCATTCCTGTTCAGGAGTGGCAAAGGTGAGGAAGGAGTGATTCATAACTTCTCAGGGATTGCTCCTTGGAAGCTAAGCAAATCATTTTTATTACTTCAAAGTAATACATTACAAAGCAGGTTGCTAGAAAGGAAGGATCACAATAAAGTTCAGGATTCTGAATAGAGTGTGGCCAAAGGGATGCCATGTAGCACAGAAGCAAGATTTTATGTCTCCTTCAGCACTGAACAAGAAAACAACCTGATCTAGTGGAAGGTATCCTGGCCTACGGCAGGGGGGTTGGAACTGGATGATCTTTAAGGTCCCTTCCAAACCATTCTGTGATTCTCAGTGTTAATCCTAAAAAAATATTAAAAAAGAAAAAAAAAAGAAAAATCTTGGTTATTGATAAGCAATAACTAATAAATCTGATGTTATAACCCCATGTTAATCTAGAATTTTACTCAAAAGCAATATTTATAAAACAATATCACGTCCTGTTTCATAACATCTCACTCTCACAAAAGACAAAGGAAAAAAAGCCAGAAGACGGGATAATCCGAGAGGAAGCAAATTGGAGGTTGAGTCAACACTGACTGTGGAGTCAGAGGGCAGATGTAAAATCCTGAAATACGCACATCTGCTTCAGAAAGCTTTGCTGATCCAGGTCCAGGTGCTTTTAGACAGACAGGGGAGATTCCAGTCATCTCCATGATGTTTCTCAATATTCAGGCTCTGCTGTGTGTGAGGTGTCTTACAAACACAGCTGGAATATCTCTATTTTCCCATGTTACAGGACAACTGCCAATTTGTCATACCAGCTTGTTCATATTGTCTCAGTTTGTAATGCATAAGCTGTACATTCGAAGTTATTTACCCACCTGGAGCCTGAACAAATCACCTGTCTAACCTGTTCGGGGTTAAGATGGGTCTGGTGAGAGGATTCCTGTGTGAGTTCCTTCCAGGCTATTGCCACTGATGCATATGCTGTTAGTGCACAGGAAAAGGAGTAAACCCTTTTAACTTCTTCCTAGGTCAGTCTGTAAATCCTTTCTCTTTCCAGCATATTTAATTCAAGGAAGATTCTTTCCTCCACTAAATTAATTTAATTAATTTAGGCCAAGTCACCTTGCATACACGCTAGACAGACCATGGCACTATGGCTTCTCTTGCCTCTGTACCATCCATTCACAAAGAACTTCTGTATTTCCTGTTGGGTTGGATAACTGCACCCTTACAAGACTGAGAAACTGAAATGGTTGATCCCTTTCATACTTTTCTGTTCTGATCGCTGAGCAAGAAAACACTATATAGAGGAAAAGAAACTAGGACAATGACTGAGCGGGACAGTGGAGCTGCACGTTGGTGCACTGGTGCTAAAAATGTCTGGAAATTCAGAGGATAAGTGGGGGTGTATTTGACCTTCATCTAGGAGGAGAAATCAGAGAGGTGTCAGTAAAAAGTCAGGTTAAGGAAAGGTATTTTGCCTAGTTACAAAATTAATTTTGCCTGGGCACTTGGAAGATAATGACTACAGCAATAGCCCAACTACAGCAGAAGGGAAAGCAGCCAGGTCACAGTTTTGTTTCTGGCAAGGAGCTGAAGCACTCAATACCTTTGATTGTGTTTCATGAAACCAGGCAGATGAATTATGAAAGAATATTACAGAACAGGAAAATGTAAAAGTGAATTGAAGCATATAAGAAAGCTGCTTTCATCAGAAGATACATAAAGAGGGTGAAAGGCTGGAGAAGGTTGACTGATCAAGGGCTGAGAGTTTTGAGCAGTTGACTTGAAGGAGTCAAGACTATTTGGATCTAAGAACATAAGATTCAGAGTTGGAAAGCTGACTTAGGTTAAATGTTAACCAAACAACCAGATTTTGTGAAACAGAGGAAGTTACCTAGCCCAGCTGGAATGAACAAGAGGAACAATAGCCTTACACAGATGCCAACATGGAGATTTCAGAGCTCTCCAACTGCAAAGCCCAGAAGCAGAAAGACAAGCACGGATCAAGTATCAAATCCTTTGGAAAAAAAAAATTAAGGAGCTATATACATAGCAACAAACAACACGGACCAACACAATGTCTGGCATCAGGATGGTGGTGTAAGATCTGCATAGGATTACATCACTCTGGAAGAGCTTGCCAGTAGTAGCAGGTTTCACACAGCAGGCCCAGAGGGATGACAGCAGCCCAGCCAGTTCAGAGGAATGCTTTGTACAAGCATTGACTGGAAGGCACACCAGGGGAACGAATAAGCAAGCAAAGCAGGGAAAGAAAGAATGAAGCATTGTTCGGAGAACAAATGGGATATTTGCGCTCAGGTGTGCAAGCCAGTGTGATGCCAAAGGCCACTGGTGTTTGGGAAAATCTACAGCAGTAAAAGGCAGGCAAGGGAAAAAATCTGTTCTCATTCTGGCCAGCTGACACCAGTAACAGGGATGCACTGCCTTAAGGAGAATGGTCTGGCAGAGATTGAGGCAGGGCTTTGGGATGGCTGCAGGGAATCTGAAGTCCCTCTCTGTGCAGCAAGGACTGCAACCACTGAAAGGCTTTAGGCAGGAGACTTCTGGTGTGTCTTGATTTTTGCTGTTCACTCTATCTGTAGGTGAACTGGGAGCTGAGCTAGTTGAAGGGAAATGTTCAGAGGCACCTTAGTAAGACTCTGGTCATAAATTCCTGGAGAGAACAGTTTAACACTGCCTGCTGCAAGTGGCTTTGCAGGCTACTGCAAAGCTGAGGGTGGGTGAGGGGCTGAATCCAAAAATGGTAAAACTGCAGGATTACCTCTAGTGAGAGGAGAATGCAGAAACACCTGCCATGAGAAAGGTGCTTTTGTCAAGAATTGTGAGGGTACAGAAACAGTGGCGGGCCCAAGCTCTCGGTGTGAGACTAATCAGCCAGGGCTAGAATTACTGTGAGCTTCACAGCACCTCTGGCATTGCTCTATGAAAGAAGTGGCTTTTTCCATATTTTCACAGCAGCTGGCCACTCTTGGGGACCATCAGTAAGCAGCTTCTGCACTTAAATGCTACATCCAGCTGACCTTACATGTGGGCATTGAGTGTCTGATGCATGCAGGTGCTGCAGTTAGATGCACTGTAGCCACTCAGAACGAGTCGCCATCCCACGGCACTCAGTTGGCCAGACTTGATCTTCACATATGCTGTGTAGACAATCCACATATGCCACAAGGCAGAGCAGAGGCCTTCACCACACTGCCTCAAGCCTCCAAAATCTTTATGACATTCTTGAGTGCAAAGCTCAGCTCACACCATATTGATATTGATCTGGATGAGGGGATTGAGTCCATCATCAGCAAGTTTGCAGATGATACCAAGCTGGGAAGAAGGGTTGAGCTGTTAGAGGGTAGGATGGCCCTGCAGAGGACCTGGACAGATTGGAGAGATGGGCTGATTCTAATGGGATGATGTTTACTAAGTCCAAATGTCGGGTACTTCATTTTGGACACAACAATCCCATGCAGAGCTACAGACTGGGGATAGAGTGGCTGGGGAGTAGTCAGGCAGAAAAGGACCTGGGAGTGCTGGTTGACAGGAAGCTCAACATGAGCCAGCAGTGTGCCCAGGTGGCCAAGAAGGCCAATGGCATTCTGGCCTGCATCAGGAATAATGTAGTCAGCAGGACCAAGAAGTTATTGTCCCCCTGTACTCGGCACTAGTCAGGCCTCATCTGGAATATTGTGTACAGTTCTGGGCCCCCCAGTTTGGGAAAGATGTTAGGATACTGGAATGTGTTCAGAGGAGGGCAACGAAGATGGTGAAGGGGCTGGAGCATAAGCCCTACGAGGAGCGACTGAGTGAGTTGGGGCTGTTTAGTCTAAAGAAGAGGAGGCTCAGGGGAGACCTCATTGCTCTCTACAACTACCTAAAAGGAGGTTGTAGTTGGGCAGGGGTTGGTCTCTTCTCTCAGGTGACCAGTGACAGAACTAGAGGGCATGGACTCAAGCTTCGTCAGGGAAAGTTTAGGCTTGATGTGAGGAAGAAGTTCTTTACTGAAAGGGTGATCGGCCATAGGAATGCGTTGCCCAGGGAGGTGGTGGAGTCGCCGACCCTGGAGGTGTTTAAGGGGAGATTGGATGTGGCACTGAGTGCCATGGTTTAGATGATGGTTGGTGTTAGTGTTGGGTTATAGGTTGGACTTGATGATCTCAGAGGTCCTTTCCAACCTTGTGATACTGTGATACTGCGTGATAATAATAAGAGGTTTGCATCCAGCTGTAGAACTTTCATTGTCTAGTGAAAGCCAAGGCTTGACCTTCAGAAAGCAGTCCCTAGAATCAAGTGGGGCTATGAAAACATAACAGAAGCCACTCAGCCAAGATCACGTCTCCTTTCACTAGTTTGGGACATTTCTTTCTGGGCCTGAAGTGTGTTACTAGAAGAGTCAGCTCTTAAGTTCCATGCAGCCTGCCTTTCTGGTAACTGTTAGATTGCCTTAGAGCACAGAGAAGATCCAGACAATCATGACAGGTTTGAGTATGCAATAGTTCAGCCAAACCTGCTTATCCCCATTTCCAGCTACCTTGCAGCTGCATGAAAATCGCTCCCTTCCACATCTTGACTTACTTTCCTAATCCTTGCCTCACCCCAGAAAAGTAAGACTTCAAATACATGCTCTATGGGGCTTCAGTTGAAAAAGAAGAAAAATCATAGAATCATAGAATGGTTTGGCTTGGAAGGGACCTTAAAGTCATCCAGTTCCAGCCTCCCTGCCATGGACAGGGACACCTTCCACTAGGTCAGGTTGCTCAAAGCCTCATCCAACCTGGCCTTGGACACCACCAGGGATGGGGCATCAATGACTTCTCTGGGCGACCTGTGCCAGTGCCTCACCTCCCTCACCGTCAAAATTTTCTTCCTTATATCTAATCTAAATCTTCCCTCTTTCAGCTTAAAACCATTACCCCTCATCCTGTCATTGCACTCTCCGATAAAGAGCCCCTCCCCAGCTTTCCTGTAGGCCTCCTTTAAGTACTGGAAAGTCTCCTGGAAGCCTTCTCTTCTCCAGGTTGAACAACCCCAACTCTCTCAGCCTGTTCTCATACAAGAGGTGCTCCAGCCCTCTGATCATCTTCATGGCCCTCCTCTGTTCTCGCTTCAACAGATCCTTGTCCCACCCGTGCTGAGAACTCCAGAACTGAATGCAGTACTCCGGTTAAACCATCCAAGGATATGTCACTATATTATTCCCAGAAAGAGAGAAGGGGAAGAATTAAGCTGATGCCAAACTGAGGAAGACCGAGCAGCGTGCCCATCCAAGCTTTGCCATCAGCAGGCATTTGCAGAGCAAGTAGGAGGACTTTTGACACCGGCTTACCAGACATTACTACTGAGCAAAGTCTCTCATGTCAGAAGCCAGTGATGCTTTGGGAATATCTTGCAGTCATTATACAGGCTGTCTGTCACACGGCGACAAGCTATTAAGTAATTGTGTGTTACCACCAGGAACAGAACATTTCTGTTAATGTTTCTTCTTAATGGAGAAAAAGTACTGGTAACATTTTGAGTGACACCCATGCAAAGTTAGTAATTCCCATTTCTGTCCTAGCACTGCAGATTCCTGCAGCTACGGGATCTTTTATTGTAGGGGAAGGCAAAGGCTGATTTAGTCTGCTCTACGCTCTCATATTGTTCAGGGTGGGAGTGCAAGCCCCTGCTGACACTGCTGGTTGGTTCACATGCACCACAGGCCATGGGGAGAGTTTTTTAGTGACCCAGAGTTATCCTAAGAAAAACAAAATATTTTTTTTTCTTGACCACACCTGGATGTGGATGGTGTCAGTCCCAGGTTTCTGTCTTAGTGTTCATAGAATCATTAAGGTTAGAAAAGAGCTCTAAGATCATTCAATCCAACCATCAGCCCAACACCACCGTGCCTGCTAAATCGTATCCCAAGGTGCCATGTCCACATATTTTTTTAACACCTCCAGGGATGTTGACTCCACCACTTCCCTGGGCAGCGTGTGCCAATGCTTCACCACTATTTTGGTAAAGAGGATTTTTTTCTAATATCCAATCTAAACCTTCTCTGGCACAATCTGAGGCCATTTTCTCTTGTCCTGTCAGTTGTTACTTGGGAGAAGAGACGAGCAACTACCTCACTACAACCTCCTTTCAGGTAGTTGTACAGAGCAATGAGGTCTCCCCTCAGTCTCCTCTTTTTCAGGCTAAACAATCCCAGTTCCCTCGCCAGTCCTCATAAGACTTGTTCTCCAGGCCTTTGTCTCCAGTCTTGTTGCCTGAAACAAAACTAATTGTCCCCTGAAGCCCTGTCTAAAGACATGCTGTCACAAATATGATAGCAAACGTTTTAAAACCCAGTTATTTTCATTTCTGTGACATGCCCTTGGACTGTCAGATCAACCGATGACAGAGTCAAGGACCTGACACCAGGTTGGAGAGGGGCTTTCCAGTTTTTTTTTTTCTTTCCTATTTTAGTCATCTAATTGTGTCTGAGCAAAGCAGATGTGATTATCTCAGCTGTCACTGGGACGGAAGTGGCATTGTAAATAGATAGGATCCAGACCACATAGCACTTTAGAGATCCAATTGCAACACGCCGATATATGAATAGTGACAAATAGGACACCACTGCAGCCTTTCAGGCATCGATGCAAAGGTTTCACAGGGACTGTCACCATTGTCAGCTATTTCATTCATACCTCTGAGTACCATCTTACGTAAAGTGTGCTGCAAAAGTTCCTGCTCAAAGCTGCATGTTCAGCTTTCATGAAAAAAAGGAAGCAGTAGGCAGAAATAAAGTAGTTGATCTGCCACAGTTGTGGCAACTCTAAGAGCGACTGAATCAATGAGAAGTGAAAAGTATATTATGGGTGATGTAGCCTTTTGAAAGGAAGGATGTTATTGAGAAGGGCAAAGTTCAAAAATCATAACTAAAGCTGGATTTAAAGGTATAAGCAAAGACTCAGTCAGCCTGAGAGAAATCTTCACACAATTAAGCATATACCTAACTGGACTTCTTATACAACTTAGCTTATGCTTAACAGCTTTCCAGTAAAAGTAGCATTTGGTCCTATCACAGCAGAGGCTCTCTGAAATTTTGTGTCAGCACCCATTTTAGGTAAATCAACCTGATTTTAGAAAATACTTCTTGTTACAAAATCATAGGTCTTTTGATATCTAGAACAATTAAATAAAATGTATGGGTTTTCCTATTGTTGTGTATTGATATGTGATTGATACCCACAGCATATCATCTGTAGGTGAAATACCGCCCAAGTTGTTAATTTTATATTTGCAAACATACTATCATTAAGTCAAGTCTGATTTTGCTAGCAATTCTAATACCCTAGCTTTACATCTTTTTAGGATTATTATTTTCCAACAAATATTTTTATTTCAAGGGGGCTTTTCAGTGAGCAAGATACTTCTTGGTGTGAGTATGGCTGGCAACACATTTATGGTAGACTTTAACAGTAAACAAATCACTGAATTTGCTAGATTTTTCTGAAAACTCTAAATTCTGCTAAGTCTTTGATATCTTTATTAGAACCAGAACTAGTTATGAATGGGATAAGTAATTCTTTGATGCTTCCACTGAAAGCATATCCTTACCAAACTGTATTATATGAACTCCCAAGTTTCATTTTACTTGTCAAATAATTGCAGTACATATAGTATACTTCAGAGCCTAATGTTACTAAGCTGTGCAAAATCTGTTAACAACCCACAGAATTCTATTAATGCAAATACTACCATGGGTAATTTCCATTTTCTCTTCTTCTTTTTGCTCATGTGTTTTGCTCATGTGAATTTCTGAGTATAAAACAGAAGAAGGTTTTTTCTGTTCTACATCTCCAGGTGAGGGTGGTGGAGCACTGGAACAGCTCCCCAGGGAAGCAGTCATGGTGCCAAGCCTGACAATATTCAAGAAGCATTTGGATTGCTCAGACAGTGTAAATTTTGGGGTTGTCCTATGCAGGGGCAGGAGTTGGACTTGATGATCCTTGTGGGTCCCTTCTGACTCAGGACATTCTGTGTTTCTGTGATTCTGTAAAAATTACAGTCAAATACATTTTGAAGTGCCAAAGGAAATTACTACTCAGGAAAAGTTCAGATCACAATCCTGTGTTTTTCTTGGAAGGGTCATAGGTTACCTGCACTGCGCTGACCTCATTGATGTGACTGTGCCAACTGAGGAGCTATCCTGTAATTTTACAATTAATTTTGATTGTATGCTGCAATCATATGCCATCAGTATCCTTGTTAAAGTTCCAGTTTTAAACTTTCATCCTCCCTCAGGCTGCAGCTTGAGAGAGAATCTCATGCAGAACAGCTGCGGGGAGGAAAGTTAGGTGTCTAAAAGATGGATATCCATATCTATACCAGTTGCATTACACTTCCTTTAGTGCTGATGGTCTAAAAGAGACACCTCCAGAGAGCAATTCATCTCACTTCAAGGTAAATGGCTGAAGTAGATCGAATAAACTACCCTCTGGAGATATTTGTTGCTGTCCTTTATCTATATAGTGGGGTTTAGGCAAGTATTTAGTTGGTGAGATGTACCCCAACTTCAATGATTATGTTGCTTTGAAATGGAACTGAGCCATTTAGGGCTTCCCCACACGGAAGTGGCATGCAAAGCCTTTGGTGGTATCTCACGGTCACTGGAAATGTGCAGCTTCCACAACACTGAAGCAGTACCTCTCCAGGACTCAGTGTAAACCCAAACAAGGTGACAACCTTTCTTGCTTACACCTCCCGGCTATTGCTGTAGGCAAAATGGTCTCTTACTGTGCTTCCATCTCAGGGTATTCTGATGGGCATGACGGGGCCATTTTGCCAACTCTTCGCCACCCAGAAAATAGTCTTATGATAATAAAAATCACAGATAAAAGGGGCTTTGTGGCTTTATATGAAGACAGCTCACATAGACCATGGCAGAAACCAGTATCTGAGGTTCAGATTTTGTAGTATCCAGCCATTATAGCAGGCTCTTCCTTGACATTCCTCACCAATATACTGTGTCTAGCACAGCCGAGTGCCTCTTCCATGGGGTGCTGCAGACCTCATCATTTTCCACACTAGAGCTCACACTGCTGTTGCCACACCTGGAGCTGATGAGAGGTGTAGCTTGAGGGAAGCTCAGCCTATGGAAAGGCTGCAGGGGCTGGAGGTCTGACTGGAAACATGTTGAGACAGCAGCTGGTAGCTACGGAGAGCTGGTGGGAAGGGTGTTGTCACAGGGCAGCCCTAGAGTATTTAGGGAGCAGACCACTAGGTTTCATTAGCTCCTCTGGCTGCTGGAACAAAATAACTTTTCAAGTAGAAAGGCACAGTTTCAGTTTTCTAGGACACACGCTTGCTCTGCTCTTTAAATCGAGTTATTTTCCTCTTTTCAGTCTAAACAAATATAGGCTTTTGGGAAAGGGAATAGTTAATTTTTGAAGGAGAAGGTGACATGGGACAATAATTTTTCACAGCTCTGATTTCAAACACATTTATATGTTCTTTTCTACTGTTTGATCAGTTTGGTTTTCTGAGCTCATAGTTCCTGGTACTGTAACCATTTATCTTGGTTCACTGCAGCTTTATAATATCCAGTGCAATATACTTGAAAAAAACAGACTGAATCCAGATTTCAAGTTCATTTTAAGAGCAAGTGAAATGTTTGGCTTGCAAAGCTTGCCTTTCAATAGGCTGAATGTGTTTCCGTGCTAACAGCTTCCAGGAAACTCTTAGGTTACAATTACAAGAAGTTAAAACTGCAGCAGCAGGATTGTTAGCTGGAAGTCAGAATTTCCTTTACAGCATTCCTCTTATGCTTAGTCCTAATAGGCTAGTATAAATACTTTGTTTCTTTTCTTTTTCTACTGTTCTCATATTTTCGTGACTTTTTTTCTTTCTCATCCTAACTTCCAATTGTTTGGGGTTTGGTCTGGTTCTTTTACCTTATACTGGATTATCTACTTAGAGTAGTGTTTTCTAACAACGTCTCCAGGTTATGGGACTCTCTTTTAAATTTATTAGGGATATGTCCAATTCTTAAAACAGGTTAAAGATACTTTTTGTATTCCTTTACAGGCTTCCTAATTGTATGGTCAGTAATCCAAAGCAGAATGTAAGCAAGAAAGTCTGTGATAAGAACAATAAAACCAGGTTTTTTGCTCTAAGGAACAAAACTGAGGCTGACTTCACAAGGTAAAGGAAGAGGAAGAAAGAAGGTAATGAGTGGATTCAGTCGGAAGAAAAACACAGGAATTTTTATTAAAATAATAATTCAGATAGTGAGAAACCACGAGTGAAGATAACTAAAGCATACTAGAAAAAGCTGAAGAAAGAAATGGAAACATGATTCAGTAAGGCTCAGCAAACGATGAATCCAGGGATGATACTACAAGGCAGATGGTATTCCAAACAGATCTGTGCTCCACAGACTCAGATGACCCCTTTTCTATAAATTAAGATGCAAGCAGATGACCTTGAGAAAGTGAGAAAGTGAGAAAGGAGGGCTGGAATGCAGGCTGAGCGATCTACAGGGACAAAGGACAGTTTGTTTGATCCTATCTGTCTGTTACTTGAACACAGATCTGAACAAAAGATCTATTTTTCACCACTCAACATTATTATGAAATTCTTTGCAAAATAAATGCAAAGCTTGTCAAAAGCAGCAGCATTTCTATTTAGTCAGATTTTACTCCTTGTTATCATGGGATTGAGCACCCATGCTGAGAAATGGGGACAAAATTTGCGTCAGAAGGAATGACACACACAGCTTGCTTATTCTATATGTAAAATACAAAAATAACAGATCTGTTTATATGGCTGTTTATAAAGCAAATGTGAGGTTTACAGACAATCTGTCACTGCTGTGTTCACTGCAATGTGCTAGTAAATCTGTAGCCCTGCATCTCCTCACAGCTGCTTTTATATTTGGAGTATAAGCCATGTTAGAGTCTAAAGGACTGGTCAGTTTAGAGGACAGCTGTGCTGTGTTTAGGAAAGAACCTAAGGACAGCATGGCTCCAAAATAAAACTCTATTTGGCTACTCAATCTTCTAACATATGAGACATTTCTACAGGCAAAAGGCTTTCAGCAGAGGAGATGGAATCTTCCAGGGATGTCCTGCAATTACTTCCCCACTCTACACCACAGACTTTGAAGGTTTCTTTCTGTGAATTTTTCTTGTCTAATGAGAAAAAAATGTCAGTATGTGGATGGACGAATGGATGGAATATGTATTATTGGAAAAAAGTCAAAACATTCCAGCAAACACTTTTTTTTTCCATGAGAAAAAAACCACATTAGTCTCATTGCTTAATAAGCTTCTGGAAGGCTCTCAGATATTATGGTTGCTACAGATAATACTGCACTGAACAGGGTATCTGTAGCTTGCAAATAGACAACCTGATCATTTTGTTGACAGCCTTTTTTGTTCACACATGCAATTAAAATTAAATATAAGGACTGTTTGGTAGTTTTTGGAAGACAGAAGAGTAAAAACTAAGTGATGTAAATCCTCTGTAGCAAGCAAGACCAGTTCTGAAGGTAAATTTCTTTCTTTTTGTGTACTCCTTTTTTTGAAACAACACAAATACATATGAAAAAGCACATCAGGAAAACCCAGGAAATCAAGCCTAAAGTAACCTTTTTTTTCCTTTGTCCCTGCAAAGGAAGGCTGACAAATGCTCATGAGCTTCCATTCATCATGTTTCACAGGAAAACAGGAGACACCAGTCATCTTTAGCCAGTCTGTACTGATTCATGCACAGGGATCCTCCTCCAAAGACTGTTGTGCTTAACAGCTAAGCAAATTCCCACTACCCTTCTATGAAATCTGAGTTTTATCCTAAGTCACATTGGTCATTGGTCACATTTGAAAAGTTTTAAATAATCATTTATGATTATTTTGATTAGGAGATGCTGCTTTTATGTAGTATTCCATATTCCAAAGTCAGTCACATAGTCCAGGATTTATTACGAAGTATTTATCTCTTCGAAAGATGTCTGACTTTTGCCCTTTCCTTCTGTATTAGTCTTGATAATTTCAGCATCCTGGTTTATGATTTTCTTATTTACACCACATCCACAAATTCACTCTTGCAGCTGTTCCTCATGTGATTATTTCTAGTAGTTTCATTGTGGTTATCCATATGAATAAGGCTTATTGTTGTGGTACACCATCGCAGGCTACAAGTACGCAAAAATTATAAACGGACAGGAAACTCAAACCCTTTAAACAATTTATTTCATTTTTGAATACATATCCTTTTGGGGGGTTTGCTTGGGTTTTTTGTTTTGTTTTGGTTTGTTCTAGGATTGCCCTGCAGCTATTTAAAAATAGCTTTAAAAAAGTTTAAAAACTGCTTCCACTGATTTACTTTAACCAAGTTAACCACAGGATAGCGAGCAGTTCCAAAATCTACCAAAATGTTAACCAGTGGAAAATAGGAATTACGCAGTTATTTTTATTAGCTGCATATTGTATGAAAATGTAAATATCAGACAATAAAATATTGCATAAATTATTTTATTTTATGACAGTATATGACATTTATTTGAGACAGTGTAAATGCTATGATTATTATAAACGACAGCCAGATGAACTGGCAAGGAAGAAAGCATAGCAACCAAAGTGTAGTATTTGGAGTGTATATTTATACTGGAGAAACAAACTCATAATTACACTACTGTAATAGATATTGGGCAAGCGTGGACTACACAAAAAAAAAATCTGTTTTCCTTTTCTTGTGAACAGCATATAGTGAAAACTGTTCCCTCGTGCCAGCAAGGATCTCTGCTGCATCAGTTACTCTGCCATGGAGAAAAGAACTATGAGCTTTTGGACTCACAGACAGTGTAAACAATCACCACTTGATCATTTTGCTGAATATAGCTCACATCTTATTACTTATTTCTCAGCTCATGTCTTGGAACTGTATCTAAACTGACCTGAAAACAAGGAACATTTATCCATGTTCTCCGTGTATGTAAAAGTTACCTACTCAGAATGAAAGAAATGTGAGCTACGTCAAATTAAGGGAATGAGCAGACAAGTTAATAATGGAGGATTTGTAGTCACAAATACTACTTTGAACTACAGTGTCAGCCGGAGACACTGTTAGTATATTTATGTGTTAGAAGGCTATCAGTCGACTTCTCCATGCTGCTCTTAGTTTAAAGTGGGTGGGGAGTCACAAATATTAACACTGCAAGGAACAAGGAGCATAGTATCATAATAATAAATATTGTACCTTGACACTGAAGAACTGAAATACCAAAATCATTCCGCACTTTTAATGGAAACGTCTTTGACTACATCAAGAAAGACGCTGATTACAGAGAAGAAAGGAATTAGCATATGGTCTGGCTTAGCTGGAAATCTCCATCACTACTGAGCAGAAAAATCCTCTTCTAAAGGCTACAACAACCCTTATGCTGATAATAAAAGAAAGATGTGTCCCTATGGTATGCATTTAAGCTAGTGTTGTCAGTCATGACATGACATGAGCCCTCTCTTAAAAGTGCAGAGCAACCTTAGACAGCAGTTGAATGAAAGCTGTGAAAGTAAATAAACGTTTTAAATTGTAGAAGTTAAACTCTAAATAATTTAAAAATCTGAGTTACTCTGTACAAAACCTTATGCAACCATTTTTACGTTATTAAATGTAGCCTTTATTACCTCACTTTAACACCAACTATGTTCTGCATCCATTTCCTATTGGGTCTAAAACCACACATTTGTTGTACTCCGTTGAAAACAGAAGAAAATTATGTGGAGTTCTGCTCACATTACAGGAGTAAGTCCCCAAAAGATGTTACTAATAGACATGGGTAAGTTCTTACAACTAACACTGAAGAAGGAACAGTATCCCTGAAGCCTAAATTAAACTGATTAATTGACTGATAAACTGAAAGAAGTGTCATAACTCTCTTATGAGTCAGTGGAAAAAGCAGGAAGTGAATTATAATGTATCCTCCTGAACTTACATAGGAATTTATTTACCTAGGACTATAGTTACCCTAGTTGGAGTATAGCCAGGGCATGAGAGGGAGCACCAGCCCTGCTTTTAGGAAAAAAGCGACTATATTTATGCAGCGCATCAAGGCAGAGAAAGATTCAGTTGCTTGTATTTATTAATCATGCAATACCTCCGCTGAATACAAGAAATATAAATGGAAAAGCAAGCTTTTAGAATTGTACCTGAATGGGCTGAAAGATCACAGAGCATTTACTTGGTCCCTCCTCAAGTTTCTATTGGCAGGGTTACAGCAATTAAGCCCAAACCGCAGAGCTATACTGAAAGTGATTACATCATTCTGGGAAGCAGGTAATGCATGTAGTTCTGTGAACAGTAACATGCTGGATGTTACTGAGGAACGTCCACTAAATCTTCCTGCCCTTCACCACATGGTATACCCAGATTTCCAGGAAAGGAATAGAATAGAATATTTTTTGCATTTTGAGCAAGAGTCACACATACAGCTACATGCTCTTTCTTGCTAATATAATCAAATGAAACAACATCTAAGTAATTTATGGTGTATCTTCTCAGTGGAAATACATATTTCCTCTGCCTTACATAAATAGTCAGTTTTAGATATTTGAATTTAAGATGAATAAAAGACTTTCTAGACCTGGGGACACTGTCTGATAGAAAATGATGTTACCTTAAGAAAGCATATTTTGGGTTTCATGGGGTGTATCAGTGTTGTATAAACAAAGTAATTTCTAAATGCTTTGTACATTTCTGTATATAAAATTTGGCACACTGTTATATTCTACTGGAAAAAAAAAAAGAACTAAGAGCTACTATTCAGAAATATCTTGTGTGCACTGCTCACATAATATTTGGTAGGACAGATTAGCTGTGTTTGGAAAAAAAAGTCAGATTTATCCAGATGCAGAATAAACTTCCCCTTATTCCTTTCACGCATTGGGAGAATTTTTAAAGGGAGCTTAAATAAATCTTCTCCAGCACAATGTTGAATGGGTTAGTATGTGTGAAGATGCCAAGAAGGCTGTCCATCAGTGATATGGTTTTACTTTTATTTCTACAAGTATACAGAACTAGTAGCTCATTTTATACTAGAATAATGACAAAATGCCATCATAATGTAGATTTTTACGCTTCTGCCTTTTATGGCAGAAAAAATGAAACACATCTCCTCTGGATTTAAATATCCAGTTCCAAGTTGTTTATTAGCTGTAAAGCCTCCAGATTGTCTGTGTATCTAACATTTACTGAGTATTCCCTTGCTTCCTCTGTTCTTTTAGCACTTATTCCGACCACATAATTTGTTACGATTTGATGGCCATTAGCTTGTCCGCTCTTTTCTTTTCCTAACTGAATGGATTTGCAGACCAATAAGGTTATGATGATCATCTAGCTTGACCTCCATAACAGTACAAGCCAAGAAATTTTATAACATAAACTTTACTTTTAGGTAATTTGAGGGATGACTTAGACCCCAAGGTTCAGAAAGATATTGAATCTTAATTTAGAATTTGGGAGGTAGTGTTTAGTGGGTCCTTAGGGATGTTATACCAAACAACTTATCTTGTGGCTAAAAGAAAAGGATCTGGCTTTTTCCAAATTAGTACAATTTCAGCTGCCAGTCACTGGTTCTCACCATCATCTTATCTGACAGATTGAAGAGCCTTTTAATATTATTTGAAATTTTCATCACTTGCAGATGCTTGTACATTATCATCAAGCTTTTGTATAAGCCAAACAGATACTTGGTCAGTCTCCCACTGCAAGGCAGATTCTCCTGGCCTTTCCAGTTTGTCATTTGGTTGTGTGAAAATGCAATACTACTCTTTTCAGTTTGATGAATGTCATCTATAACAACGTAATTGCTACTTCTTAATACTCCTCTGCTTCTCCATTCAACATTAGTACCATAGGCAAGAATCTTGTCTGAGCTGTTCATAATCACGCTATAACACCTTTATAATTTGACTTAAGAATATTCTTTGTACTTAGATGCCTTTTCACTCACCTGTAATAAAATAAACAGTTCAGTAAGTCCCATTCCACCCTTCCTCCCAGAAAAAAAGCAGGCTTTGCTTCAAAAGTAACATCTCCCTATAAATATTCACTGCTGCATCTACGTTATTAGCGATCGTTTTATATTTTCTTTACATATTAATGAAGATTATGAATAGTAATGGAATAAAACCAAATCCTTATTGTACTTTGCTTAACATGTCTCCATCCAATGATGATTTTCAAAATATAATTGATTTTCAGATCTACTTGGTAATTTTTTTTTTGTTCAGTTAAATATATGTTGCAAGTTTTGTATAAGAATATTCTTAAATAGAATACTGGCATTAAATAGAGTATGGCATGTCTTCCCAAAATCTCAAAATTACAGAGTTCCTTTGCTAGGTGAAATACTAATCCCATACCTGCTTATACTAGAAACTCTATAATTCTTTAATTCCTGTATGTGATTCTTAAGTTTGACTTCCATGACTTTGCCAAAGGTTCTCATCATGTTATTTTAGCTCTAATAACCTTTTCCTTTAAATTTCTAATGGGCATCAAATCAGTTGCTCTCTTTGATTTCGGAAAGAAATGCAGACAGGTTAATTACCAACATGAATGATTCAGAATTCTGTAAAATTCAGGGCTACAGCCTAGTTGGTCCAGAAAGTTTAAATGTTTTTACCTTTATCTGTTGCTATTTAGCAACATTTTTAAGTAATGATTGAATAAAATGCGCAATTATATCCAGAAAGTATTACTGTATTATTCAGGTTTCTATAACACAGAGAAAATAAATGCTTTTTGTACATCCGTATTGTTGCTGAAAATTGTAATATTTCCAGGCAGCAGGGAATCCTGCACTGTCAAGTTTTTTCTTTCTTGATCCTGATATTTGTAAATATGTATTCCCTTTGTCCTTTAGGCAACCAGCCAAGGTTTTCATTTGTATATTTAACTACTAATGTTCAATCTCATTGTTTCACAACTGCTAACTTATAATTTATGTTTATCAGCTTCCATATTTTTCCTTTCATTATATATGCATTTTAATTGTCGCTTTAACTTTTCTCCCTTAACTGAATGTGTTTAACTGAAAAGAAACTTTGATGACTACGGTAATGTCATCTTTTAGGCATCCTGTACAGTCATCCTAAATAAAATGCCATTTATGTATTTGATGTATTTTTCTTGTGTACCTCTACCTACACAGCTATCAGTCGGACTTGAAACACTATCTCTCTTCCAACAAAGCCGCATTGATATATACGGGAAATATTTACATATAGAAAATATAGCCAAATTATGCCATATTACATTCAAGCAACTATAAATTCACCAGATTCGTATTTTTTCTATCGAAATCATCAGAACTCAAAGCACCCGAGCGCTTTGAAAGCAACATACAATTTTATTTTAGAAAATCGTCATCTATTATTTATAGAAAATCCAGGGCATGTTTACTTTTGGAGGTTTGAGATCTAGACATACCCTACAGATCGAGATAAAAAAAGTAAAAAAGAAGATCCTAAAATGGCTCATTCTAGTTACCCCCGTTGTTCACAGCTCTCAGTTGCTCCCTTCATCAGTGACGAGCTATGTAGAAAAGTGGTTTTAGTTTACAGAAAAAGACGCCTAAGAAGGTAAAGGTGCACAAGCCCTGATGCTTGAAGTACTCCAAAGCGTTGAACTACAAGCAGAAAGTGCTGATGCCCGTGCAACCTTCGAGCTCAGCCCTACTTCTCAGAAGTAATTCAGGGTAATTCCAAAAGCTACATTCACACATGCTTTTACGCATTCACGCATGCTTTTAGGCAACTGAGTGCACGCGTACAACTTTACCTACAGCCAGGAACTCTTTTTCAACAAGAAAACTGCAGAAAGGGAAAAAACCCCTCAGACTCGAATCTTCATTAGGATGTACGAGTGTTAAGATGCAGGAGCATTGGGGTGCGGGAGCTGTGGCTTCAGCACCGATTTCATTACTTTTTGGCTTTTTTTCGCTACATCACGTGCTCATGCAGACACATGTGTGCGTCCAGGTAAAAACAGCACCGGCACCAGCTGTCGCAGCGCCCCAGCGGACCCCGCGAGGCACTGGCTACTCCCGAGCCCGTCGCTCGGGGCCGATCAGAACCGCAGTCTCCACACCCCGGGAGGAAAACCACCCCTGCTGCCAACGGCTACCACCGCCTCCCTCCCACTCCTCCCTGTGGAGGGTGGTGCGTGAACAGTGAGGGCAGGCACTTCCGGCCCCGCCCCTCACCTTGGCCTCGGCTCCTCCCACCCCCTGTCCACTCTAATCCAATGAAGGCGCGGAGCCGCAGCCGGGCAGGTAACGGAACGCCCAATCAGCGAAGGCGCCGCGGGAACAGGTGGGGGCGGGGCACGCCTAGTCCCCGCCCCTTTCTCCCCGCCGAGCGGGCCGCGGCCAATCGGCCTCCCCGGCGGCGCCTCCCTCCTCCGCTCTCGCGTGCCGGCGTGTTTGGGAGGGAGGAGGTGGGGGCGCCGGCTCCGCGGGGGGGAGGGGTTACGGGGCCGGGAGCGGCTGAGGCTGCGGCGCGCGCCGGCGGGGCTCGCGCCCTGCCTGCCCCGCACCGGCATTGCCTGAGGGGGTGTCAGGGTAGCGGAGCAGAGCAGCCATGGCAGTGGTGGCGGCCCCGGAGACTCGGAAGTTTACGCGGGCGCTGAGCAAGCCCGGCACAGCGGCGGAGCTGCGACAGAGCGTGTCCGAGGTAGTGCGCGGCTCCGTCCTCATGGTGAGTGCAGGACAGGCGGGCGGGGGGTGCTGGGGGGGGGCAGGCGGTGTTCCCGTAGGAGGAGACGGACAGGCCCTTTGATCCGTCCCGGGCCCGCCCGGGCTGTCACGGCGGCGGCGGGATGCGGCGGGGGGGGTGGGGGGATGGAGTGTGAGGTCGGCGCGCCACCCTCACGGGCTCGCGCCGCCTTGCTCGGCTCGCGCCACCGTGAGGGACTCGCGGTGCAGGGCTCGCGCCCCTCGATGGGCTGGGCTCGCGCTGCCGGGCCGCGCGGGGGCCCCTTGCCTGGAGCTCGCGGCCCCGTGCGAAGCTGGCTCGCGCCCACCCCTCCCACCCCGGCCTCTTCCAGCGGGCGCCGGGCAGGATGCGCGGGGCTCGGCTGAGCTCTCCCCCATCTCTTTCTGTCTTTTCTCACCCGTCCCTCCCGCTTTGTGTCCGCCTCTTTGTGTCCTCCGTTCCCCCCTCTTCTGTACCCCCTCTGTCCCCTCCGTCCTCCCTTCTTTCCCTCTCTCTTTTCTCTCCTCCTTCCCGCCTCTCTCCTCTTCTGTCTCTCTTCCCCTCGGCTGCAGACTTCCCCACGGCTGGGGCTCCCCGGGCAGGCGGCGGCCCCGCTGCTCCCGGCCTCAGGGCAGGTGGCGCGGCCTGCCCGCCGCCTCTCGCCTTCACCTGTGGCGCGGGTGCAGCTGGCGCTTGGCCTTGTTTGACCGAAGCGCTTTCGTGTGTGAGCAAATAGTGATGCAGGAGTAGGTTTTCACCTCAATGCTGTCTGCAGGCTTTACAACTAAACTTTTTTTTTTTCGCTGTGTGCATTGTACAGAATGACAGGGGAGTGCTGGCAAGTGCAGCAGTGTTTTAATGTGCTGTTTGTCCCTACCGTTTGTACTGTGCTAGCGCACAGTAGTTGTTTCTGCCAGTTCACAATTGGGCACATTAATTTAATTTGAATTGCTGAAATTGTATTCGTGTGAAGGTGTTGGTTGGTGAACTGAGGTAGCTGGGACTGAGAAAGAGAGGGATGCTTTTTTGGCCATTGGCTGTGCCCGGGTAATGACATTCTGAACTGCCTCGGTGAGGTTTTTAGAAGCTTCTCTTTTCAGGCTCTTGTTCATGGTATGCATTTGTTTTCAATGTGGTTTGTTATCTCCACGGGGAATGTTTCAGTAAGCACTTAACCCTGTGTATGCAGGGAGTTTTTGGTGTTTGGGTTCCTGATACTGGAAGCTGATCTGTGGTTTGTTTTTCACTCTTGCTAAGTTTGATCATGTCTAACTTTTAAGCTGCTTGTCAGAACGCTGTTTGTCTTGTCATAGCTATGTGTTGTGACAGTAACAAATGCTGTAGATGTAATTCAAAGACAAATGCCTTTCTTTAGTAAAACTGTGGCTCTAAAATTAAATTACTTTTTATTTAACTGTGGTCACAGAATTTATTCTAGAACATCTAATATGCATAGGGTCCACCTGTGTACTGACAGCTTTCCACAAGACATTAGCACATATACATGTGATAAACATCCAGTGTTATGTTAACACTTCTCCAAGGGTCAAGTCTTTCCTAGGAAGAGTGGAAGAAGGATATGTATATTTAAAATTTTTTTTTGTATTGAGGGAACGTGAAAGGGGTTTGGGTAGTTTCATGACAGAAATAAATGTTTCTTTTGGAGTAATCAGCAACCCTGCCCTCTTCCTGCTCCCTCTGTAGAAGTTTTCTTTCTTAGTTCACTTACGACTGGCATTGTTGAGAAGAGTTGGAAAATATTTATCTGATTCTTTAATTCATTCACGTGACTAAATAAGTAATAGAATGGTATTCACTAATGTTCCATGTGGTTTTTTTCCACAACAGCATGTTCTGCAGAATTTTAAGAGGGTGAAATAAGTGATGGTGCACTGGCTGGACCTTATTCTGGATAAGGTCTTCTATCACTATTTTAGAAAGCAAAAGTGGTGACTTAACATTCATGTCCGGGGTGTGATCCTTTTCTGTAACCTTGATGCATGGAGCAAAGTCCCCATCTCTCTCCCACTCTCCCATAAAGTCTTGTGCTGAAGTTCACCTTCCTGTTTCAGCCATATTTTGCCTGTGCCATTAAGTTTTTCCTACTGTCATAAATGCTGTTCATTTTATCACTGAACTCCTGTGTTCCTGCTCACACACTGTTTAAGTCATGAAATAAAAGGCTAGTGATTGCAGGTTTACCTTTACCTATTTACTTTTTCTTTCTCCTTTGAATGTATTGTAATTCTTTGTTGAGCATCGTGATGTTTGGGATGAAATTGTACTTTTTTTTCTTTTTTAGAAGAAGGAGAAGTTAGGTGGGATAGTATACTTCTTTTTTATATAAAAGACTTCTTTAAAATATTTACTTCTATAAGTTTAATAGGTTAACCTGCTTCTTAGCTTTTAGAGTTCCTGGGATATATTATTTGAAAAATCTCTCAGACTGACCTAGTGAACACAAGATTCTTACCAGTATTATAGCAGCTGTGGAACTCTCAATTCAGATGTGTGGCTTTAAGGAAAAGACCCACTTTCTTTCTTAAGCTGTGTCTCAAAGCTCTTTGACAGAGCACCTTGCCAGGGTTTTTTGAACTGGATTGTCAACAAAATGTCTTGCTTAAAATATAGTTCAGCATTGGTAACTGATGTGATCTTACTGTCATCACTTGCTCACGAATAAATACTGAAGCTTTACAATACTGAAAAAATACTGAAACTGTTTTCCATTGGCTAGGCTTGCAGTATAGAACCTGAACATAGGAAAGAATGAATTCAAACTAGCAGTTCTTGGTGGTGGTGATTGCCTGGATATGAACAACCAAATATTGCTTCTGACGGTACATCTCTGCAGCAGAATGTACTGAGCAGTGATGCAAATCATCCAGTCATTACTTGCAGTAGCAGATGAAAGTGACCTGCTAATACATCTGAGGTTGTATAGATTCTCTAACTTGTTATTGTGGCTACTGTTAAACAGTTCAATCTATTTTTACCATCAATAGTATATTGCTAGGCTTAAAAATAAACAAATAACATTTTCTGTCTTTAAATGAGGTTTATTAGATCACATTTCTAAAATATGCTCATCTTTTCTGCTTTATAATTGTTCTTAGGATCATATTTATGGAAGAGGACTAAAACCAGCATGTCAATAGGATAGCATAGTATATCTTAAATTTTCAGATTGCTTTTTATTGGTACTAACCAGATGTTGGAGAATTTCAGCCAACTGACAGACTGAATAGCTTGGCCGAGTAGTAAAACATTAAGTAGATGTGGTTAGCCAAGCTAGTTTTCATCACAGAATGAAGCAAGCAATCTTGTCAGCATTTGTCATCTCAGATGTTCTTAGATTTGGTTTGTTGAACCAATAAGTACAGTTTGTTTGGCTGAACTGAGAACTTATTTGGCACTCAGTTTTTCACTGTGGTATAGGACATGTTATATATATCTAGATTATTTGGGTTCAGGTTTTGCTTTTTTTCTGCCTGACAATAGCTTCCTTGATGCTCATGTTCTTGTGCATTGTTGATGTTGTTTTGACTTCAGACTAGAAGCATGACTTAATGCAGGGGTGTCAAACTCATTTTTACCAGGGCCACATCAGCCTGCTCCTGCAGCATAACGTGTGTCACATGCTGCACACGTGACCAGCACGGGCAGGAGCGTAGGGACAAGGAGTTTGGTGTTGCCACTGGGGAAAAACAAGATGCCAGGCCAAATAAAACAAGATGGAGGGCCAGATTCAGCTTGCGGGCTATGAGTTTGACACCCCTGGTTTAATGTGATTCTTTGGCCACCCAAATACATTTATGTCTATGGAGGAAGACTATGGAGATGACAATCTCTTAAACCAACAATCTCACCAAGGGCAATTTTCAATGCAATATTAGTATTAAGTGGTCCCTTTAAGTGGTGAGGAGTTACTCAAAGCATGTTGTATACCTATCAGTAGTACTGCTGGAGTGACCCACGGTGTCTTGTTCCATGATGTGTTAATGATAAATTATCTCAGTGAGAAACCAATGCATTCTACCCTATATTAAATTAAGCTGACACTTAAGGATAATAGGCACTTAAGAGAATGTTTGGCATAGTAGATTAATATCTACTTTTGCCTGGCTGTCAATAAAATGCGCTTAACAAATATGTAGGTAATGAAAATGTTTAACCATACCAAATAATGCAATGAAAATTTCCCTCTATGTCAAAGTTGACATTGTACAGAAGAAACTGGAGATGTCGGAGAACAGGATGAAATCTGAGTGATTCTTGGATTGTTCTGTGCAGTTCTCCTTTTTGATTTGGATGTATAAAATAGGTTTGAGTGTTTGAAGGTGGAAATCATACCTTGCTATAGTCTTGAGCTTTATATGTTAACTTTAGGTAGAGCTCTTGAGTTATAAACTCTTGCAGAAATTCAGCTTTTCAACTGTGGAGGAAACCTAGTATGTCATAAAGACAGTGGTTGGATCTCCTAATGCATCTTTGATCTTGAACTTGCTGATGATTTGGGTTTTTTTTTTGAGGAAGACTTATTCCTGATTTTAACATGATGTTAGCTTTGCCTTTCCGATCCTGAGCTCTGCTTTCTGTGAATTTCAACTCCATAAAAAAGATGGATACGTGTATTCTGTGCTATATTATTACAATGTTTTTAACATAGTGTTTTTCCAAGAATACTGGGGAGGATTATTTGCTTTGGTATTTTCCTTTCTGACTTGTGTATCCTTTCATGTGCCCTGTGCACAGAGGCCTTGTGTGCTTTTCGGCAAAGTGGCTTCTCTGTACACAGTGAATGGAGCATTTGGATCCCCATTAACTGCGACATTTCAGTTGCAGTGTTTGTGTAGAAAGAGATAGTTGATGGCTTGCTTTAGAAAATCAGAAATTAAAGTGAGTAAAAGTGAAGGAATGAGTGAGGACTGGGATCTTTCAGAGATGCTGCATACAGAAAAGCTGAAAACACGGGTAAGACTTGACTTGTTAAGGAATGTGAAGTTGTATACTAAGGAATCTGGAAGAAGCAAGTTGTTATGTATGACTGAGTGAAAACAGGGAGTTGAGAGCTGACACTCAAGATTTTGAGTGAAAAATTGTTGCTGACGATGAACGCCATCCTAACACCTCTCGTCTTGGAGAAACTTGGTGTGAATGGTGTTGCTTGTTCAGTCAGTCTCTGAACTGTTGAACTTTACTTAGGGGGAAAAACCTGATACTCAGCCCTGAAGAAGTTAGTTATGGTATGTACCATTTACCTTTCCTAAAGGAAGTAAAATTTGGCAGAGAGCAAGATCTTTTTGATAAAGGTGCTAATTTTATTTCAGCAAAGTGCATGTAAATTTTTTTTTGATTGGATGCAAAACACTAGTAAGTAAACTATGTGTTATTTTTGGCAAGTCTGTTACTGCTAAGAAGACTTAGTGGGTATGATACACATTTCTGTAGTTGTGAAGATTCAGAGGCTGTAGTACTCAAGTTTCTATTAATAAATACTGTTAAACTTATTTGAATTTTAAATCTGAGGAAGCTGTCAGTAAGCTGCTTGTTCAGAAAGGGAATATGGGGAGGAAAGTAGAGGACAGCTGAACTTGCCATGTGAACAAAAATACACCTAACCATTCAACCACATTAGACCATTCTTGTTAGCTGCACCTTGTTTGTTTATTATTTTCTGGAACTTTTTCTGTCCCATTAGATAAGGTTAATTATGTTTAAAATAGAGGAGTAAATGCTTTAAAAATAGTTGTTTCTAATACAGCAAATATCGGATGTAGGATGATGCTGGTTTGGGTTTTCAGTCTATGGTGGCAGCAGCTCTCATGAAGTGTGGAATACTACAGCATACCTTCTCTTTCCTCTCTTCCTCTTACTTATGCCCTTTAAAACTCAATCAGGATAGATGTTTGTATCTCAATAGAAGTAAATCTCGTTACACTTGAAATTAAACTTGGGAATTTCACAACTCCATAATTATTTTTTCCCCATATTGATGGTCTTGTGCAAGAAGCTTGAAACCGTATATCCCACTTAATCATTTGGTTGCGCTGCATTGTGCATCTACACAAATGTTTCAAAAGAGTCTGTAATTACTCATTTTGAAAACTAGACCTTTAATGTCAACTTTTTTTCCTATTGCATGGATGTAGATGTTCAAGTTACTTTTAAACATGTATGATTACTGGAAGGAATGGTCACTTGTGTGCGAGTAGGGTCTGCCTAAGATTAGATAAGTGTCAGATATATTTATATATATGCAAATTTGACAGTTCAACCAGATATTTGTGGGTTTCGTAGCTTTAAGGTTCTGGTAAATTCATACATTTGCTTTGAAAATAGTAAGGAAAATTTTCTGGTAAGTCATTGAGACGAATAAGGGGAATTCAGTTTTCCAGATAGCAAGAAGCTTGATTGTGTCTTTCTGGAAAATGTATGAACTATATTGCTTTCATTTAAAAATTCCTGTAATTGTTAGAGGTGATTTGGTGCCAGTGGCTCTTTATGGAGATAAAGAAAAGGTGTGACATCTTTAGTGCTGGTGTCCAGGAAGCTCTTATTTAGACCTGAAATTTTTGATGGTGGTTAAACAACTTACCTAATGCACTGATCTTGAAAAATACTATACATTAAAAATGTAGACAAAACTTCCTTTTTGATTTTGAGGTTGAATATTCTCAAGTATTTCACTTGACTTAGTGAAGGCAAAACTCCTTCATTTGGAAATAAAGACAAATTCATTCTACCTTAGCTTGTATGTGTCCATGAAAAGCATTAATTATGCAAGGCAGAAAAGGCGTAAAGTTGCACAAGTAGTGTGTTACACAATGCCTTTCTCATTGAAGTATTTTTGAAATCTTATAGCTAAAGATGAGAAGATAATCCAATAATTCTGAGCATGTAACTTATTTTAGATCTTAATTTAGAGGATAGATAGGTTTGTGAAGGGAGGCTTACATTCTGTCTTAGTTCTGAGGCACCGATGTACTTAGTATCTCAAATTTAATAATCTACGAGACAGTGTTAGGTATTTCATCAAGAGAAAGCAATGGGATTTCTTTTTTTTTCCTGGAAAGGTCCTTAAAGCTGTCTTTGTAATGATGAAAGTGAGCATATTTTATCTCAAAATAGAGACTTCCTGTAATATTAAAAAAAAAAACCCAGACCAATGAACAAACACAAAACCAGTCATGGTGGTCTTAAAAACCAAGGGCCAGAATTTCATTGGTAGAATGGACACTGCTTTGGACAAAAGCTTACCCAATATCTAAAGGTCTTCAGAAAGTTGAGCAGACACTAAAGGGGGTTTTATGAAGAAAACTGTTCTGTAGCACAGTCGTTTGGTCAGAGAAATCCACTATCTGTTGCTGAGATTGTCTTCTGCGACACTCCCATTGTTACTGGTTGAGAGAAATAGCAGCTTTGCTGCAGAAACACTAAGAAAATAAAAATTTTAATATGGCTGCAGGGGTAGGTTTTCTTTGCTGGTGTAAGAATGAATTACTGTGTCTGCTAGAACACTTTGGCATCTCCTCATCTGTGCTCAATCAGATAGGAGAGGAGGAATGGAGAATTCAGATACTGTGTTCTGCATTCTCTTGCTGTGTCCAGAGATTACTGCCTGGTTTGGAGATTTGGGCAGTTCAAATGAGGGAAAACTGAGAAAGAAACAAATAAGAATCTTTGAAAACTCTATCCTGGATCTGGCACTGCAGAGTGGTAAAACTGACCCCTCCATTCTGTGACTAGTGCTCTATTTAAGGTAGTAGTGTTGCCTTGGGGCTACTGGCGAATATCAATAATAATAATAAAAAAAAAGGAGAAGGAGATCTCTCCAAGTGATGTGGCACAAACAGGTGCCATGGATCTCTCTCACAGTCACAGGCTGGCTGAGACTGGAAGGGGTGTCTGAAGGTCATTTGGTCCAAACCTGCTCAAGCTGGGACACTTAAGGCTGGTTGACAAGGGCCAGGTGGCTTTTGAATGGAGACTCCACAACCTGTCTGGGCAGCCCATGCCAGTGCTCTGTCAGTGTTACCCTCACAGTAAAAAGTGTTTTCTGATGTTCAGAGGGAACCTGCTGTGTTTCAGGTTGTGCCTATTTCCTCTGGTCCTGTCACTGGGCATCACTGAGAAGAGTTTGGCTGTGTCCTCTTTTCACCCTTCCTTCCTTTCATCATTACATTGATGAAATCCCCCTGAGCCTTCTCTTTTCCAGGCTGAACAGTCCCAACTCTCTCAGCCTTTCCTCATAGGGAAGATGCTCCAGACCCTTCACCATCCTTGTGGCCCTTTGCTGGACTCTCTCCACTAAGTCCATGTCTCTCTTGTGCTAGGGAGCACAGAAATGGATTCTTCTGTGTTATTGTTCTGCAAGGTGTTATTTTGCTTTTAATGAACAAAGTAATCTTAGCTCTGTGTGCTGAGGAAGCAAGCAGATCTTGGGCTGATTCACTGTGGAGTGTCAGTGGTGGTGTCAGTGTAAATTGAGGCCTTATCTGGAATTACAGTTTTAAGTCTCTGGGCTCAGGCCAAGCTTTGGTGTGGGACCCTTTTGAATAAAAAGGCCCATTCCCATTAGATGACAGGCTAGAATTTCTATCTGCTCATCCTCTGAAGGAAATGTTGTTATGTAGTTTAAGAAGGGTATTTGTTATTCAACTCCTGTAATTGTTTCCAAAAAATCCCATAAAAGTTCTGGATCAGTTTTTGATCTTCAGACAGGAAGAGATAAGTCAGTTAAGGTTGAACATCATCTGAAAATTATGATTCACAGAATTTCTGTGGAAAAGTTAAATGTAAGGTATGCCTTGTTATGCACAATGTTGTCAGTGCCAGTAGTTCTGGAAGAAATGTCAGCTTTATAATTCTGAGCAAATCAAGGAGGTGTGGTTTAGACTGCCTTTTTTTTCCTCCTAACTGATTTTGTAATACTCTGCTAGTGTTATTCCTTATAGGAAGGAATACTAGAAATTAAAAAATATGGGGCACTAAATCAACAAAACCATTTGCTTTTCAAAATGATACTTCACTCCTAGCCTTGTTTGAAATTTTCAGTGATGAGTTTGTTTGTAAACAATGTTACAATTTCAAGTACAGTTAGAAGTTGAAATCAACTCCTCCAAACTTTTTGAAGTTTCTTCTAAGAAAACCCGTTGTTCATGCAGTAGGAATATCAAGTGACTTCACAAAATTAACTAAGTAACCAAAATACTCTTTAAAACACAGCCCTCCCCCAAACTCGAAACAAAACACAAAAGCATACTTCAAAACCCCAAACCTGAGAATGACTACTGCTGATCCAGAGCTGCTAGAATACAGGGAAGCCTGTGATATACATCTGTGAGTGTAAATAAATAATCCTTAGCTGCTGCCTTCTGTGCTTCTCTGTGCTTTTTGATACTCTGATGTAGCTATTGACTCAAAAAGAGGTAACGTGTTGACAGATACTGATTTAGGTTTGGAAATTTGAGGCACAGACTGACCTGCTTTTGGGACTTCCACATTCTCTATAGGAGTTACTTGGTGAATTGAGATGTAAAGATAGGGGTTTATGTTTTTATATTTTATAAAATTAATTCCCCAACAGAAAGTGACTACACATTATACTCAGAATGGATAATACTTGAGTAATTTAAAAGAGAGAAAACAATTAAATATCAGGTTACATTAGTACAGGATGTAATACATTGCAATTTTTGTGTTCTTGCAAGTGAAATGTGGTTGATTTCGGGAACCTTCAATGTTCATGAGTTTGTAGACATTTAATTTAGTTTCAGCTTGCAAATCCTGAGCCTCTACTGCCTTTGGATGATGTTTTGACATTGAGATATGAGCTTGCTACCTTATTGGTTACCCAAGGCATAGCTGCCCTTTTATGCTGAAGGGAGTACTGCAATATGTGTGAATAAGAAAAACAGAAGCTCCACAGGAGCTGGGTGTTTTCAGTGGGAGAGGCAAAGCCTAGTGAGATAGCTCTTGGTCTCATTTTGTCAGGTTTTTAAAGAAATCAAGTAAAACAGAAATGTTGGCTAATATTGTGGGTATTAACACAGAGCAAAGAGACTTTGGTTTTAAGGTGATGGAAAGGTAATCACCCATTTTCCAGTTTGGTGCCATTGCCAACGCTATTTTCATGTTCTTTGTTCTTTAGTGTTGTGTAGTGGTCTTTATATCCTTTGGTTTCAGAATTAGCGCTGTTCTTCACTGGGGCACTGATACTATCAGAGAATCTGCTTGCACTTCACTTGGTGCTTTTCTAGGCTCACTTGTAGACGTGGTTGTAAGTGACCATTGCCAGGCAATAGCATAATACAGAACTGAAGCTTTATGAAAATAAGACAAAGTTACCTCAACTAGCATGTGCCTCACTTGCCCCAGCACAGTGACAATAACAAGTGGTATTTCAGGCATCTTTCTACCAGGCATATTTGCACCCAGTTGCACTGGCACGAATACCTGTGCAGCATAAAGTCATCTGATTTAGTAGGTAGCTTAGCTGAAAGTCATAGTAGTGTGTTTGCCTTTAAGAATGTTAAAGGAGACTTTACTCTTCCTGTTTGCTAGTCCAAGAGGGATTTTAAATTCACATTGGACCTCAAATGTCAGTGAGTTTTAAAAAGAGCATTCAGGTTAATGAAGAGATGACACACATCATAATTATTTGAAGCATGCTAGTCTAGTTTCCTTCAGAAATTGTCTTGGGATTCTTGCTTGTCAGGCTTGTTATCACCTTGTAGTTATTTGCTTGGTATTCTATATGTGCTTAGATAGACCAGTAATGTTATATGTTAATTTCTTCCCAACCAGAGCATACAGGGTAATCCAGTAAGTTTTTCCTCACACAAATTATGAAGTTTCTAATAGGAAAGAAAAAAACCAAACCTTTGCTGTACACAGTCTTGCTGGTAAAGTTCAAGGGACGAGACTTCCAGCATAATATTTTGGCAGCTAATGGTCTGCTGGAGGGGAAGTTGGAACTTGTTCCTGACTAACTAGGAACAAAGGGAAGGAGAAAGAACTGAATCTGAATAACCTTCACAGAGGGATTAAAAGCATAAAAGGATGTATAAGCCTTGAAGTTTATGCTACTCTTTGCTGAGCCCAGTAAGGTTACACAAAAAAACCTAGGTTTTTAATGTTTTTCTTTTTTTCCTAGTCTGCTGTCCTGTTGACCATTATTTATTCTGGCATGGTTTTGTTAGTGTTTTTGAAAATAATATCTTACAATTAGTGACATGTTCTGAAGCTCTCTAATAATAATAAATTTCTGTTGTGGTCATCTTATCAGTTATTTAAGAGCCCAGAATAATCTCTTCACGTTCAGAAAGCTGAAAGTTGCGCAGCCACTAGATGGAGTTCAGTGAGCATATTTCAATATCAGAAATCTTGTGCTGTGGCTTGAAATATAAAACAGTTAAAAGGGCTAATTTTTTTTGTGCCTCATGCTTAACAATAAATGTTTTTTTTCTTTCAGTTTAGATTGACTTGGACAGCTTTCTGAAGTTCTCAGTGTTATTCTTGGTTGGTCTGTTCTCAAGGTATACTTGAGTTAAGTTTTGAACATAACGCACATGCTTTACTGGCAGCTCCCACTGCTAATTTGTGGATGAAAATATGTTGTTAGTTGTGTAAGAATAGACTTGTGAGAAGACTGACCTTTCTGCAGCTCTCAGCTAGGTGATCTGAAACTTAGCTAAGATATTTAGCATTTTGTAGCTAGTAGGGTTTTTAATTTGTGTGCATCTCTCCACCAGCACATGCACATACATAATGCGTATGCAAGATTTGGAATAGCATTTCTTGAGTTGTACTGTTTATGCCTCCTTCCCACTTTTCTAAATGTATAAAAAGTGTAACAGGCATAGGTATTCCCTTGTTTGTTAATTAAAAGATACTTGTGTTATTAGCCAGCTATGACAGCTTCCTTGACTAGAGAGGACAGAACTGAATTATACTCCAGTTCTCATAAGCAATATTTTTGACTTTTGATATGATCTTTGATATTAGGAATACCTCGTATGAATGATAAACTGCCTCTGGTCTTCAGCTTGGTGGTATTCTTAGTGTTTCTGGCATCACAGTAGGGTTTTTCTGTTCATTGCAAATCTCTTCTTATGGCCTTGCTGAGTGTGTAGATTCTTGGTCAAAATTACATGGGAATCCAAGCATGCTATTCTTACAACTTCCTCCTAGAATAATTATACTGGCTTTCTTTTGAAGGATGGAATTCTGTTGGATCTTTTTCTCTGTCTCAGTGGTTACTGTGTAGCTAATCAGTGAAATGCCATAGAATCATGGAAACTTACAGGTTGAAAGGAAAATCTCTGGAAGTCACCTGGAGCAGTCCCTTGCTCAAAGCAGGTTCAGTTAGAACAGATTGCTCAGAAACTGTGCCAATCGGGTTTTAATAACTAGAAAGATGAAAATACTTCAGCTCCATTTGTTGATGACCCTCATGGTTAAAAAAAAAATCTTTATATGTGAATAGAATATTTTGTATCTGTTGCCTCTTGTCCTTTGTACCTTCAAGAAGAGTCTGGCTCTATCCTCTCTCTACCTTCCTTTTAGGTAGCTGTGGACAGCAATAAAGTCTCCCTTTAGTCTTCATTGAAGGCTGAACTATCCAAGGTCTCAGATTTTTATCATGCATCGTATGCTGCAATTCCTAAATGATCATGATGGCTCTCCAACTGGACACAATCTAGTATTTCAACATCTTTCCCGTACTCAGAAGCCTGCTCAACCTGTTCAACTTACTGTCCCACTAGGATGTCGTCCTTACCGTTCAGACCACGTCTGTCTAATTTGGCTACAAAGATACTACAGGGAACTGTGTCAGAAGCCTTTTTTTACTAACATTATTCGATGTCCAGTGCTGTCTCTGTGTCCATAAAGCCTGCCATCTCTTCACTGAAGGTAAACAGGTTGGTCAGACATAATTTGTCCTTGGGAAGTCCACAGTGTCTACTTGGAACTACCCTCTCATTCGTTATATATTTGAAAATAGCTTCCAGGAAGTTTTGCATCATAATTTTCCCAGCAACTGTAGTGAATCTGACCAGCATGCAGTTCCCCATATCCTCCTTCTTGCCTTTCTGGATAGTGGATATGAGCATTACTAAGAATAATCCATATCCAAGCAGACATTATGCACTAGTTTTGACAAATAAAGTTCTAAAGAGTTTTATTCTAAAGACAGAATAAAACTCACTGTTGTGGCTGCAAAGTCTTTTATCGCAGTTCCTTCTTTTATGAGCTCTTGAATTACTCAACAAAGCTCTTCTCTGAAGTTTGCGTGAAGCAGTCATTACAGAAACAGCAACCAGCACCTGAATTTCCTTCTTGTACGTACATTTTTTTCCCTTGTTGCATGACTAGAGGATCTTCAGTGTCTTCTGTAGTATAGCTTTATCGGGCAGAAGTGAGTATGTTGGATTTGATGTGCCTTCATCTGGTTGTTAAAGCACCCTGAAGAGTGCTAAGTGATGTTGGGTTTTAATCTCTTTGGGCTGAGGAGGTTTAGGCCCACATCTCTAGCATTCTGGCAACAGGCTGTTGTCAGATAGAAGGTAGTGCTCCACCTACAGATACTGTCATATTTTGTGAAAAGCTGAATTCAGTCAGGATGTGTTAAGATCTCTAAGGAACCAGATGTTCACTCCTCTCAAGATATCATCAGTTTGGGTATGTTAAATACCAAGGACAACTTCTAATGTTTCAGAGAGACTGAACATATTTTTGGGGGCTTTTATGCTAGGACCTAGATTCTTGAATCCTGCCTGAACCTACATATCTTGCAGATGTGGGCCTGTATTGCTATGAAATGCTTTGCTGTAGAGATGGTATGTCTGGAGAAAGAATGTACATGTTGTTTTTAGTAACACGTTCAATTGGAAGGTATCTCTAGTTTCATCCGTACTCTCTCAACTGTTCAGTTTCTGTCTAGGTGCCTCTAATTATTACTTTGTTACTAAGAATTTTATAGGATCCCCTGAATATATTATATCAACCCAGGTAATTATTCCCTGAAGACTTGTATCTTTATAAGTGTTAATCAGTGTCAACCTGCAACTTTTAAACATTGGTTAGAACTGTCTGATGTCTAGCAGGCATGTTTACTTCGTACCTTTGTGATTATGCTTGCTGGAACTCATTTGGTTGCCAAATCGTTGCTTACTATGTTGATTTGAAGTCCTCCAGTTCCCAAGTGAAAAGTGATTATTAGGTATTTACTGTAACAGGAGGAAGACTGGTGGTTAGACCCTTAAAGCAACTGTCTAACTGTACCGTTAAGCTGTTCCCAACAAATTTTTGAAGACAAACTAGAGCTTTTTCTTTATTACATGTCCAAGAGAGGATGTCTCAAAAATATAAGATAGTGAACAACTTGGAGCTAACCCAGCTGATTGATCATTTTGTCTTTGGGAATCTCGTAGTGCAGTCAATACAGATTCAATATAGTATACAGCAAGGACTAGCTTGTTGCTCCCTGTATAAACAGGCAGTTTCACTCCAGAATGTAGTATTTGTATTATGTACTAATTAAAATAGCTCTTAATAAGGCCACATGCTTTCTGGGGCAGACCCCAAGAGAAGGCAGACATTAGTGGTCTCTTCTTAATGACCTTCCTTTCCTCCCTTTGTTCCTTGTGGAAAAAAGCCTTTTTCTGTAATCCAGGCTCACCTAAAAGCTGTTTGCAATGTCTAGCCTGCTGCTCATATCAGGTACAGTCCAGGCTTGCTCATATATTCCTTTCTTAGTTCTGTTTTTTACCATTGGATTAAGACATTTACCTACTATAGACTGTCCTTTAACTCTCTTCAGTTGGTAGAGAAAGTTCTGTCAGATCTTTACAAGAATTTTTTGAGCCTCCTGTTTCACTTTGAGGTGTAATACTGTAATGGGTAGTATTACATTGTATTGCATTTCTGTCTGAATATTCACTGCTTGTGCAGTGTGGTTGCTCATTACAGGTACAGGGAATCTCCTTAGTGAGCCTGGAAACTTTCACTTTGCACAGGTTAACCTCTTAAGATAAAGTCTGCTAAACTAAAAGCACTGAAACCTATCTGAGGTTTCTTCCCACCTCTCATGTCCCATATTTATCTCCCTTCCAAGCTCTATTTGGAATACTTCTTATGTCATTGTTACCACTGTGTTGATCCGAGTCAGTTTCAGTTGTCTTTTCTAAAGTAGTGTAGAAACATGATGCTAAATTTAATCAGGGTGGAGTCAGAATTAACTTTGCTCTTAATTGTTTTTGAATTATAACACCTCATGGGGTCAATTCCAACCTGAATTAGTCTTAAGATTCTGTCGTATGTTCATCTTTCCAAATGAAAATTTTTGCCTTCCTGTTTCTCTTTCTCTACATCCTACCTAGTGCTTTAAAAAGTAAGGTCATTTTCTAGGCATTTGAAGGAACTGTCTAGTGCATGATAATTGGTTGTAAACTGACATATTTTCTTATACTCTTAAGGCATGAGCTACTTTTTCTACTTTTTGCTAGAAATATTTCCTATTATGAAGTCTCTGAATTTGCACGACAGACCCTTTAAACAGTGCTTTCTTTTCATGATCTCTTAACTTTTGATACCATGTTTGAAACCTGAACTTTCTCAGGTCTCTGTAATCATACATTTCAGATGGGAATGAAGTGGGTTTTTGCACTAGAAACAGTTAACTTGATTGAGTACCTTCCATTGAAATTGCCAGGACTGTTTTCCTCATGTTTGCAAGGATGTCTTTATCTAACCTTAATGAATCGAGCATAGTATTTCCCTCACTGTCTTTCTTCTTGTTTTTGAAGAGAGTAGCATAGGTAGAGAGATAAAAGATACAGACATTGCTGTGCAAGGTTCATGGTTGTGTATGAAGTATTTTTGCCCCTCAGAGCAGAATTACAGAGATTCTTGACCATTACCTTCTTGATTCTTCCCCCATAGAAAGCAATTCCTTGTTAACAGAACTGCCTTAATGCAATTTGTATTTCTTACAATATGTGGATTGTGCTAAACTGCTGCCTTTGAGAGTATGGGACTGGCAGGAACTACTTGGATCACTGTCAGATATTGATTTGGGTTTTTATTTTAAAAAAATCAATGTGTCTGTATGTTATGATGTAGTTAGGTTAGAAATGTAATGAGGAGCATACTGAGATGTAATAACTAGCCAGATGTTAGGGAAAAATGCTAATAAATATTAAATATTTCTTCTGAAAGTCTCATGACAGCATGTGAGTATTTGCTTGAGATAAGTTAATTTCCCTGGGGACAAATCTGTAGATGACATCATTAATCTGTTTATTTCCTCCATTAAGTTCTTTTAATTTATCTTATTTTAACTCTGTTGCAACTATTTTGAGTTTCTGAGTTCACTCTTTTATCCAGTTTTCCAATTTGGTAAGTAAATAAGTAAATAGGTCTCAGTGCTTTTAGCTTAGCAGAAACATAAAACTGTCAGTCTCCGACGGGGCAACAGGGTGATTGGTAATATTGTGGTGTGCATTGGGACATTTACTTTTTACAAATTCCTTGCCTCTAAAAGTGGTTTAAAAATTTAACAGTACTCGGCGTCAGTTGAAGTTATTTACATACAACCTGTGGAGTAGAATCCTGCAGTGATAAATTCAATCAATACAGGTGTGATTCACTATAAAGCTGAGAAACCTATGTATTTTAAATTTCATTCTGTATTTTTGTTTTAGATGTGGATCTTGACCTGGACTAGATGCTCAGCTGTGTTTTTTACCCTTTTTTTTTTTTTTAGACTATTGACTGTTTGCAGTCAAGGACTAGAGAAAGTCAGTTTGAGGCAGGTGGGAATTGACTGATAGCTTTGCACGTGAAGAAGAAAGGAAAAGTAAAGACAGCCTTCAGCTCCCTTGTGGTTTGCCTGAACTGGTAATAGCATATGGATTTGATTGAAGTAGGTTTATATAACATGCTGTTTTTTCCCCATAGCAGCAGTGATCTAGGTCTATTCCCCTCATATTTTGAGGGTTTTTTTTATTTTGAAGTTTTTCTGTTTTAAACACTAAAAAAATCACATATAGGTCAAGCAAAGAAATGTTTGCCAGTACGAACTCTGTGCTATGCATTCTGGGAGAGTGCTTTCTTGCAGCAGATGAGGATTCTTTGTGGCTGGCAGCAGAAACTGCAGCAGTATCTTTGCAGTTTCCTTTCATCTTTGATTACATTCTAAGGATCTCTGAAATACAGGACCTCTTTCCCTGACCCTCTGGAATATCTTTTCATCTCTGTTACAGAATATAGCACATGCTGAAAGCCTCGTATCTTGTACAGTTGAGTTATCTTTTGCTTTTCATCACCCTCTGATTTTTGTCATCTTTGGCTGGATTTTTGGCAGTGTTTGGCTTAAGCAAATAGGATTACATTTCAGTAACTGATGGTTTCTAGTCGAGGAACGTACTAAATGTCGGATGTAATGAAGATTGTACAAAGAAGTATCTCTGTGAAGCACGGGAGAATGATTTGAGTCGAGCAAAGGAAGATGTTCTGCAAATGCAATCAGGGCTGCTGAAAAATGCAAAATTTGACAGATTTGGAATGGGTTGCACTACAAGTGTGGTTCTGTTTAAAGGCATTCGTACAGTTTTTGAGAGAAACTGTGGTTATATTTGCAAACAGCAAGGGGAAAACAATGCCCTTGAATACACAGCGTTCAGCTTGCCAAATGAAGATTCAGGAATATTGATTCATTCATCCCTGGTAAATACAAACTTGTTTCAATAATAATTTTATCTGTTAATTGAAAGCTAAACTAAAACCAGAATACTGTTTTTCTTTAATATCTGCTATGTACAGACATGAATATACCTTGTCCTGATGTTGCAAGTTAGTGCATGTATGTAACATGTAACACATGTGCAGGCAGCCTTAATGCTGAAGCTTAGGATTGCATTCAACGTATTATTTAAATTAGTATTGATATCTATGAAGAATTTGCACTCCATAAACAAGATTGCTACAGAAGATTGTCTGCTGTTAGATCTTTCAAAAGATACTCTTGGAATGTATGTGGCACTTCAATTGAAGAACAACAGATGATTACCTTATTTGGAAGAACTAAGGAATGCATTGTTAGGAAAACAGTAACAGAGCATCTAATGTTTATTTTTTCAGGTGGATTTCAGTACATTGTTTTTCTTTTTTTTCTTTGATACCCTTCCTGTTCAGGTTACTGAAAAGGGGTATAGGAGCATTCTAGAGGAAAATGGTTAAAGGGAGTAATAACTGTTTTCTGAACCTGCTTTGCTCTCACAGGCTTTTTAGGTGTTGCCTGATGCAAAAGAAAACAGGCTTTAACGCAACGCTGTCTTCTTTGTACCCCCAGGTTAATGACACATTTGTGCATCAGATATATTGTTTAAGCTTGAGGGGGTGGAATTGCAGTAGCTAATGTGAACCACTTGCTTCAGAATTGGACTAGTTAAGGGTTTAAATATTTATTTTAAATAATTTGGGGCTGCTTGTTAATTGCCTTGTCACTGTCTACATAGTTGGAATGAGAGGGGTGTGGTACACTGAAATAACTGAACAGATTTTTACAAGCTTGTAGTGCCTGCTGGCGTACCACAGTGTGCAACTGCAGTTACAGAAAGCCTTTAGAAATTTCACAAAGCTTTGTTGTCTTTCTGCTTTTCAAGTTCTTTCTTGCTGAATACAAATATAAGAAAAAGCTGTGTTTGTGTATGTATGCACCTGTATGTGTATATATGTATGGGTGCATGTATGTGTGTATATATATACACATGCACACATGTACATGTGTATTTCTGTACATGTCTACACTCACATAAGCTTTCAGGAAATAACACAGAATCATCTGAATTGTCCTCAAATGCTTGAAATAACTTAGAGTATATATGTTATCCTTTGTGATGGTCTTGCATTTTATAGATCCTTAATATGATTTGATATTAAAAATAAAATGGCTTCCTCTAAGTAATAGAAGCCTGTTTAAACTGTTAGCCATTTTTAAGTTAGGCTCATACAGATGGTTATTAGACATTTGTTAAACTCCAGATGATGAATACTTTCAATAACTTTTTTTCTTCATTGAATTTAAAACCTAACACCTTGTTCCAGCAATATTTTCTCTTTAATTTGGCCTACAGAATTGGTTTGCAGACCGGCAAGGTTAAGCACAAAGTATGCTCAGTCTGCTGTTTACCACTGAAGTTCCATATTTCTATATAATAATATTGAGGTTTTCTTTATTTTCCTGTATGGCTTTGCCAGCTTGATTTAACTGGAAGTAGTGGGGTCAGGATAAGTTTCTTCCTGGGTTAAATACCTGAACATTAGTATGGAGCAGTGCGGAATCGAGTGGTCAGAATGACTTCCTGCTCATTGTACTGGACTGGTGTAGTCTGTAGGAACAAAAGTCAGAAATAACAAGGAAAAACAAATGGAACTCTGTCAAAAGGTTACTGTCTTGATAGTCAGAGCTGTCACTTTCTCAGACATTGTCTGAGGCTGGGGAGCAGTTGCTAGTGATTTACCCTTGAGAAGTGGAAAGCAGGGTTCTCTGAAGAGAGGGGAAGATGGAACAGTTCTGGTAACAGTGACAAGTGATTTTATGAAACCTGTGTAAGTTTATACATAATTTTTGTACACTTACAAGAAAAGCTAATTTGGCCAGTGATTGTCCCTCTGAAAGGTGGCTTTTGTGAGGAGAAATTACCTCTTTTCTCACTGAGAATTGATGCAGGGTGGTGAGGACTAGAGCAATCCACTTCTGAAGAGAAGCTGTATAGCCAATACGGAAAGAGATCAGCATTGTCACCTCCCTGTGTTTTCTTTTATTTTGGTGGGGTTTGCAACAGGTGTGTAGGTGTGGGTTTATGGCTTCACCTATTTGTCTCTGCTGTAACACATATTCGAGCTGCAATTTCTTATCTCTATCTTTTTGGCTGTACCTGCTGTCCTGCCTATTTAGCTATTCTGGAGCAAATATCTCCTTATATAGAGCTGTGGTCAGAACATGAATGAATTTCAGGGAGTTTTAAACCGACATTGGGTTTTTGTTTTTTTTTTCCAAAGCCAGCATTGCAAATCTGTGAAAATTTCCTGTGAACAGAAGGCTCTTGAAGAAAAAGTCTCCTGTTATGTGAAGAAATAGGGTTTAGTGTTAGGGTAGAAGTAGTTGATTTAGCACACATTTTTCTTACTTAAACTGGAAGCCAGCCTCTTCCTTCCCTAAGTATTTCAACAATATTTTAGAGTTAGGCGTTCTTTTTCTTCATGGCCATTATTTTTATATTCATATTCCATTTTATTGGTAATCATTGTGTTACCAGTCGCTATCAAAGGGCTTAGTATTACTGTATGGTTTAGGCCCTAAACAAGCGGTTTCAGATTATGGACAAAAATGGAAAAAAGAAGAATGAATGTGGTGACAATAAAGCTAACAAGACTTTTAAAGTTAAGGGGTTGCTAACAAGCCTGTTGAAATATTCAGTGAAGGAAGGTGCTAGGCAAGTGTACTAGCAAGGCTGATGGAAGAGCTGGAAACTTCTAAAGTGAGTCAGAGTGGGGTGAAGGGCATGAACTTTTTTTTCTTTATATTTTTCTGAAATTTGTGGAAAGCAACAAGCTTTTTCGCCATGCTTGAGATTTTTTGCTCTGTTTCCTTCTTACAGCCTGTTCAACACTGGTGTTTCTCTCATTAATCTTTATAACCCTGTAGTTTAGTACAGCTACGAAACTACCTGAAGTAGTTTTAACAAGTGCAAGATGTGGCCTAAAGATTTTAAATAGTCAGTCTTTTGTTGAGTTTGATAAGGAAAATATCCTTAATTTGAACAACAGTTACTTAATTCGCATTTACACAATTTCCAAGAAGAAATGCAGGACACTGAAATGTGTGTATGTCCTGCTTTTAATAGGATAGATTTGGGTATTTGCTGGAAACAGAACTACCAACCGATCTTAACTGCAGTTTCTTAGTCTGTGTACCTGCTACCAACACCATCATTAGGTGTTACTGTTTTTTCTGTGTGGCTGCCTTTTTTGTACCTCTCATGAGTCATTTGGTTTATTAATAAACTTACATCTGTAAGATATACCACAACTTTCGCATGTGGGAAGGTATTAATGACAACAGTGAGCTATGTCATTCTGGAAATAACTCCACAGTAGACATTCAAGTTGCAAATATTTTGATTTTAGGATAATTTAAAACTATATGTATCTGATTTTCAAAAAAGACTCTTTTCTTTGTTTAACATGTGATGTGTTTGCAGTAAACTTTACAATATTCGTTTGTTAAAAGGCCTATACTTGCTGGCTGGATTAACAAATTAATATCAACTTGCTTTTTTAAGATAGAAAAAATTAGTAGAAATAAAGTGGAACTATATAAAGGAGAAAGTTCTAAGGAAGTCATTCTGCTGAGTAAGTGGTAGGTTTTTTTTAAACAGCTTATGCAGCATTTCTCTGACGGTGTGCAGATGATTTGTATGGCTTAGTCTGTTATTTCAGTGTCATAACTTGCTTCAGCTTGTAACTGTGTTACAAGTGGCTTTTATTCATTAGCAGATGGAGCTTTAGAGCTCATTAGGCTTCCTGATAAGGAAGAGACAGACATGTTTGAGTACAGTATCTAACTTGAATAGTTTTTCATCGGTCACTTGCATGACAGCAAGTCTTTTATGTCCTTTCATCCTGCTGCTTTGAGTGAATAAAAACGTGGTGTCTTTTGTATTGGCCAGTATTTTTGGCTAAATCTTCTGATGATTTCTGTAGATTTTGTTTTGAATTTCTTTAGACTCATTTGTATCGAATGCTTGAATGTCTACCTCTGGTATCTCTCTGCCTTCGCAGGAGGGGAATTGCAGCACAAATTCACCAAATGTGTGGTTCCTGTGGTGATTATGCTTCTTTGAAAGATGCATGCGAGAGGTTCACAAGTCATGGTTGGCAAACACTTAATGCATTGGCATGCAAAGATAGGATTAAACATATCTTCTGGAAAACTTATTTAAGACTGAGGATAAAAATCTTAGGATAAAAATCTTAGGATAAAAATCTTAGGATAAAAATCTTAGGATAAAAATCTTAGGTCAAGCCAATAGGCATAACCATTGTTCATCCATCAAAATAGGCATAACCATTGTTCATCCATCAAAATAGGCATAACCATTGTTCATCCATCAAAATAGGCATAACCATTGTTCATCCATCAAAATAGGCATAACCATTGTTCATCCATCAAAATAGACTGAACTAACACAGAAAGATATCTGGCCCCAAACCTATAGCATTAGGTTGCATCCAGGCAGAAAACACGTTCCCTTTGAATGTAGCAGTAGGGAAAGTAGGGGAGCTGGATATCGTGCTTTGAAACCAAGCAACATATTAGGAGTTTAGAAAAAAAAGAAACAAAACCAAACAACCTGAAACAAACCACCAAACAAACAACTCTAAAGCCTTATATGGGCCTGAGGAATGGGAAGAAGACTTCTATGATGGAGAAGCTGCATGAATAGTACTTTCAAGACTAGAGTCTTGACTTAACTCCTTTCCCTGTGTTCACTGACTTCTCTCCTCTTTCTTCTTTATTGTTCCTTCCACCTACTTTAGGAACAGCCTGAAAGGGTTTGAGTCATCTACAAGTGCAGGTGTCTTATTCTGTCATGAAATTAGTACAATTGAAGAAAAGCTGGAGCTAGCTGCTAACTCTTGCAGTGTTCTTGTTTCTAAGAACTCTACAGTGTGAAGTGTAAGACAGGTTTGTATTTCAGTTCAGAGGAAATTAAGATGCATTCTTACTTCAGCCCAAGGGGTGGGAAGACCCCTACGTCTGACTTGCTTGACACAGAACTGCTTCAGTTTGAGAGATCTTCAGACTTGAGGTTTTGACTGACTTTTTGTCTTTGGTTTGGTGTCTTTGTCGTTCTGACAACTGTAAGGTATTGTCCAGGTAGGAAAAAAAATCATTTGTAGTCCAGTACTATTCTCACAGTCAGTTCGCTTGTGTATGTTCTGTCTATAAGGAGGTATGTCCATAAATCCTTTAGCAGAATTGTGTTTTTAATCTTGAAATCTCCTATCCTGACTTAATTGTACTGGGCTTTTTTCTTTGTTTTTCTTTCTTTCCCCTGGGACCATAAGGAAGTTGGGTTTCCCCTGGAAACAGAAATATCTGCTAAGGTGGCGTAAAATGAGTCACCAGTTGAGTCAAGCCAGTGCATCTTAAGTTGATACTTCATAGATAACAACATGCAAAAGTGAGGTTTTTCCTTTTCCGTGTGCATGGCTTTCTTGCTAGAGAATGTACTCTCTATTAATGAGACTGCAAGTTACAGTTACACGTTTGCAGTATTTGCTATAGAAGGGAATTAATTTTCTTAACTGACTTTTGACTTTCTGTATTTCATCTGAATGTAATATGTATGCTGGGAACCACCAGATGTATTGCGTGCTATATTCCATCTGCTGTCAGCAGACTGAGCCTTTCTCCTGGACTTGGGAATATATTTTTCCAGGGCAAGCATTATCTGTTGGTCACTTATGAGACTTGGCAGCAATAAGATATGTATAGCTGCAACGCTGAATCTTTCACTGACATCTGAAATGTTATGCCTTTAATACAGCTGCAAGGCAGCCTGCCAGGTGTGGGAAGGCAGTGCTGGAGTGTCTTACTAATATAGATGAGAGCAAGAAGTATTGGAATATTGGCTTTTAATAGTGCTTGTCATTCTGCTAAAGTGGGTCCTTATTGTCATGTGAGCTACTGCTTTAAAACCTCCAACACAACAAAGCATGGACTCTCTTCCAGTCATCTATTTTTCTCACTTTTGAAAATTATTTCTTAAGAGATGCTGTGAGTTGTCAGGGAATTTAAAGAGCCACAAAGGAGTAGAGAACAATTGTAGAGTTTTAGTAAATGATGTTGTCAAATCCTTCTGTTTTCAGATATACAGGACATGCAAACCTACAGCAGGGTTATTCCTTCCTCCCTTCCTCCCCCAGTTGCTACAGGTTAACCAACAGTCTTTTTCCATAGAACACACAACAAAGACAAGTTTGGCTATAATTATCACTGGTAGATTTAGTGAATGATCATATTTGGCCATTCAACAGGGTTTAATGATTTTGATGCAAACTGAAAGTGGGACTCTGAGCAAAAGAAGTACCATTGGACCAGACTCCTTGGGTTTTAGCTTGTTCCTACAGTGAGACTGGGTAGTCATCTTTTCTTCCATTGAACTTCAGAGGAAATTCACATGTGCTGTTTGTTCCCTTACTTTTCATTATGTGGTATTGTGCATTTGGAAAGCAAGCACTTAGACCAAAAAGTGATTTGAAGGAATAGAAGGGTGTATGTGGAGAACTTGTCTTTTGGACAGCAAGTTTGCTGGATGAGTCACTGAGGTATGCTGAGAATACTGAGAACTTTTACCTATGTAATTTTGTACCCTTAAGGGTATATGGCACAAGAAGATAGCCAACTATTTGGATGTTAGAAATAATATGGAAAGTACTGTTGTTAAAAATACCACAAGAAGCCCTTCATGCCACTGTGTAATAAGATGAAATGCATTGTTTCCATAATAATCTGAGTTATTTTGCAGGTAGGTCTCTATTTAGCTAGTAAGTTCTTGCAATTTTGGGAACCATGTTGAAAATGCAGTCAAATAGCATTGGTGCTTTGACATTCTTTTGCACATGCATTGTTTTCCTGGAGTCTTGATCCTTGTTCAGGTAACAACCTGATACAACAAATTGAATTTGTTTTTTTTTTTTAAATTATTATTATTATTATTATCAATTGGAGTTTAGTGGTTTAAAACTGCAGGTAATATAACAAGTCAATAAATTTTCAGCATGTCTTAAAGTACTAGTTTTCATCTTTCCTTTTCGAGTGTTTTTTTCATATACCTCTTTATTAAAATAACTTACCTCTTTTGACTGTGTGGTGTCTGGGTAAGCAGTATCCCTTTTTTTTTAATTAAATTATTGATATAATCGCTAAGTCTTCAGCAGAAAGGAAGTGTTGGAAATGCACATCAACTTAGCAATTAATGTCTATTTCATACAGGATATGAGCTCCGGAGGTACTGCTTCACAGTTCTGTTAAATAAAAGAACCTCGTGTAATGGTCTCTGTGTGTTAATGAAATGCGAGCTAGAAATTGCATTAACCATTCAGCAGAAAGAAAATAACTTCTATGTCTTTAAACTGATGTTACGAAAATATTGACTTTCTTTTTGTTCATCATCATGTTGTGAGAAGAATGAGGAATATAATAGGGAAAGAAAATCACATTTTTACTGACTTAATGTAATGCAGATGCATTCAAGAGAGAAATACCTGACCAGGATAAAACAATATTGCAGTTTAAAAGTAGAATCCTTTGTTAAATTAACCAGAATAAATCATATTGAAAGTGCCATATTTTTAAGTCTTTATTAGTGTGAGTGGTTGCAAGTACCTTGTGCATAATAAGGTTGTGTATTTCTGGTTGCAGTTGAGTATAATTGCATCCCATCTCAATGAAAAGAATTCCTGTTTGGCAGCTGCATCCTCAAGTAATGGTATAATTTGGTCTAAGCTGTTCTGTACTTCCGTTTTCTGAAAACAAAAGGGGCTGGTATAGAATAAAAGTAAAGTGTAACTAAATGTTCTTGAACTATTGTCTACCTTGATTTACACAGGAAGATCTGTTTTTGTAAATTTGACTAAACTGCTGATTTCCTTCTTAATCTTAAAGAAGCTTTATAGAGTATTGTTTTCTCGAGTTTCGTGTCTATATAGTAGAGACTGCTTATAAAGTAAATGCATTGAACTTTTGTTTTCCTAGAGAAAAAGATAGAAGCATAGAAAATCATCGTCTTGACTAATAGTTTAATGTTTCTTTTAGTCCACTCATTTGAAATGTGCTTACATTGTGGATTGGGATGAGCGGACTCCTGCTTAGACTTAATTTCACAGTTACAGTAAGCTGAATTAACAATATCTTGTGCAGGTGTGAGAGCAGAGAGAAGGGGAAGAGAAAGAGATATTAATGTCTTCTGTTAGGTCTGAAGGGTAAGAAACCTGTGCTGAAGTTAAAATTACCAGCAATAAAAGACGGTATTTGAGCTTCTCCACAATCTGATCTGCTTTCTACAGATTAAGGTGACACTCTTTTCTATTAGATAATAGATGAAAATTTATGTCAGGTTAAATTTAGGATGTCATTTGTATTGAGGTGAGATAATTGACTGTCCAAAGAAGTGGAGCAGAGTTGGGAATTAAGTGAAGGTAGTGGCTTGGTTTCCACAGCTGTGTGGTTGCTCTCGTGGGCAGGGAGTCTAAAATAAGGATATGCTTCTCTGGGTAGTTGAATTTTCTCTCAGATGTATCTTTTTTGGTAAGTGCAGCTGCTGAGATTTGTGCACTTGGATGCTGCAACTCCTCAGTGATATAAAGAAACAAAGGGAAAACCAAAATACCCCTCTCAAAACCTTGAGGAAACTGCTCATCATAGTTCACTTTTTCTAGGAGGAATTTAGCCTACAATCATATGAGTTGGGAAGCTCAGTTGGTCAAACCTTAAAAATAACCAGAAATGTCAAGTAGGTTGCATGCAGAATTGCTTTGCACAACACTAAAAATCTGTGAAGAAATGATCCTGATAAAAATTGCTGCCTCTTCTTTTACGAGTGTGTGCATGTTGCACAGTGTCTCTCTAAGCAGCAGTGTAGTAGGAGAGCAGGCTGGATTACAAAAACAATGTTGAAGCATAGCTTGAGTTGATGTTGCAGTTGAGCACAGGAATGGAAGATACCACTGAGCCTTGTGTAGTCTTGAATCATAAGGCCTAGAGATGCTTCTGAAAACTGTTCGTAACGCAGGGGAGATACTACCTCAGTGTTTTGTGCTGTCAGCAGAAAGAAGACCCTGTGGAAGCCAAAGGTAGCCAGTGAGGACTGATGGATCTGAGATTCTCTCAAATGACTTCGCTCAAGATGTGTGATGGTTTTGTTGCTTTGTCTCTCAGTGGTTTTTTTGGAGGGCAATCAGTGATGGGTATCTATGATGCTGGGGGGTTCTAAGGAGAGAGCATGAGCAGAGCATGCTAAAAATGTGCAAGATGGGTGAGCTAACTGACTTGAGAAGAAAGAGGCTGAGGGAGTCTGGTAGTTCACTTGAGTTCAGTGCTTCAAAGTTGAAGGTATAATGAAGGGGGTTTATTTTTATTTTTGAGTTAATATCTTTGTAGAGTATATAAGATTTATACTGTGTAGAAGATTTGACATTAAGGAAAATTTTTAGTATGGATTTAGCACTAAGATTAAAAAGCATCCTCACCCAGCCAGCCCCCCAAAAAAGCAGTGAGCAGTGTATCTGTTTGATGCATTGGTCCCGGAGAATGTACTTGACTTGTGGTTGGTTGTTGATAGTAACTGGTGTTAATATTAAAAAAAAAAGTGTACTTCTAAAGAGGCTCAGTTGTCAGTTATTTTTTTTAAAAAATATTTTCAAATATTGATATCTTGATAAGTGCTGTGAAAGCCTTAGACTATGTGGTCATTTTAGAAATTAGCATTCTGTTCTGTGTTTGACTTATAACCTTAAGGCATAAAATGGATCCACCTATTTTCTTTCACTTTTTTTTTTTCCGGAGGAATAAAGCATGCTTAGGGGTTGGCCTTTGTCTGTCATGCATTCCCACCGTGACACATATAGCAGACTGCAGCTGAGAAGTTAGTTTGTACTTTTCTGCTGCTTGTGTCAGGGGGAAGAAGCTATTGTTTTCACCGAATCACTGGCATGTTGATTACTTTGATGCCAAAAAGCGTATGGTTTCGCTGCTGTTTGAATTTTTGATCACAGAATGCAGGCAAGAACAACCAGAAATCCTAAGAAAGAGCTTATTATAGAGTCTCCGCAGCAGTGCAAGGATGCAGGTCCTTGTGAAGAAGAAGTGGAGAGTCCTGTGGTAGTGCTGGTAAGAATTGTTTAAACAAGCTGTCTCTTCCCTTTAGTAATTCCAGTTCTGTCTGCCAGTGCAAAACTGCTTAATCTGACACTAATGAGAAGTTCCAGCATTCTTTCTTGCGAAGATGATATGTTTATGTTTGATTCTTTGTGTATTGCTTACCTTTTCAAGTAATTTTTGCTGTTTCGGCTTACCAAATCCTTGGTTCTCTCCGAGTGTGACTTTGGAATTTGGTTTTCATACTAACTGCTTTTCAATGTCTTTTCTGTCTAGCATAGTTGTACATCTCTTTAAACCTAGCATGAAAACTATTTATGCTTCAAAATACATTCTAGTACCTCTTTTTTTTAACTGTCCAGCATATCTTTCAATTAAAATGTATTTGAACTCTGTACACACTGTGGTAAACACTTAAATCTTCTAAGAACTGCCTAAATCATTCAGGTGCACTTCTGTTAAAGGATCTGTTTCTCAGTGCCTTCAGCGCATGTTATTTGGGAATTTAAAGTTTTAAATTAGCTTCCACTGAGGGGAAAAAGGAATATTTCTATATGTGGGGGAAGTAATCAAATAAGAACTTGGAATTTTAGTAGTCCAGCAAGAGAACATAAGCAAGCTGTAATGGATCCACCAACTCTCTTCAGTGAGGACAATAAACCTTTTCGAATAAGAGGAGGACTGTTAAACTAATAACTTATATAGCAGTAGAAACAAGTACTTCGATAATTCTTACTAAACTTCCAATTTTACTTAGTAATGTCTCATACTTAATTGCTGAATTAAAGGATGAGGATCTCTCTATTTGTCTTGCTGTGTGTTGAAGTTAGTGGGAGTCGTGATCCTCAGGTTACGGTCCCCTACTTACTTGAGCTTAACGTTTTACGTATTTAAGAATTGAACTAAAACATTTTGGCTATCTATATGTAGTAATACACATCTGTAACTTCATGGGAATTGTTCCTGTATATAACTGAAAGCTTACATGTGTGTAAGACAAATGTACTTGTACTTCACACTGTTTTCTTTAGTTTCATTCTGTTCAGAGCAGTTGTTAATAAATGGTATTTTTTTTGTATGGGTGTGTTCTGATTTCTGGTCCAGATTTTCATCAGTACAATATGAACTAATCTCGTGTGTGCTTTCCTGCCTTTGGAATGTTTAGCTTTATTTAGAACTGTTTTTATTCCCCCATGAATACTCAGAGAGGATATTAGTGTTTCTGCAGATACTTAGAGTACTGGAGTTGATCCACAAGCATATGTACTTGGGAAGAAAGTGCAAAACATTACTGTGTTTATCTGTAACCATTTATGAAGTACAGCCATTAATTTTTCAGTTACTACTTAATTTAATGATCATGAATTGATATACTTCCAGTGTTTGCCTTTGGTTTTTTCATTTTCAGATGAAGTGGGTGCATTCAAAACAAAGACCAATATTTCAAGGGAAGAACATTTAGGTTCTACATATGTCACATTAAAATGTCTTTGTTTTCATTTCAGTTTCTTGTTTGGTCTTTATCTGTTACGTATATAGACAAGTGTGTGTATGGCATATAATCATAGATGCTGCAATGTCACTTTTTGCTTCTGTTTTTGTCTAGTCTATTGAGGAAAATGATGAAATAGTGCAAGGACACTTAGCACTAGATGTTCTGTTAGGCACAAAACAAGAAGTAGGGCGCTATGTTTCATTTAACACTGACACTTGGGCCCATTTTTATTTCATTGCATTGTGATGTCGCAGTAGATTTTTACTGCTGCAGTGAGGGTGAATAGTTTCTTACTGATATAGGGTGCAGTAAGGTAATAAGCAAGACTGATAGCATTTCTGTTTGGTGTAACGAAATGTAAACAGCAGAAACCTTAAATTCTATTAGAGAGCAGTCCTGAAAAGTATTTGTAACAGGAGGCTTCTTGTTTATTCTGGCAATACTTCTCATTGACTGTTACCTGAAACATTTTCAGTTGTGGGTGTATTCCTTTTGTATGTGCCATTGTGATGTCATTTACCCAGCACTTCAGTTTTTTGGGTGTTCTTTATAAAAATGAGAGAGAATCAGCTGTCAGGACTTAAATGAAGCAACAACTTTTTTGTAATATTCACTTGATTCCTTTAACTGTAGTTCAGAGACTGCTAGAGTACTAAGGGAAGTGTATTTATACCTGTAAGCATCCCTTGTGGTATTGAATGAATGTTAATTCAAGCACAGCATTCAATCAAATAGCTTTTCCTGGATTAGGTGGGTAGGTTCACAAAAGGAGTCATCTGCTCTTTTCAGTGCTGGTATGTTAGTATGTGTGCTCTCTTGTCTTCCTGTGATTTGAATTAGATTGTGTCATAACTTTGCTTTTGAGGTTAACAAGCAAGAAGAGCCCATGGAAAAAGCATTTAGATTTTCCAGATTGTGCCTCCATTGGCATTGCTGTTGTGCTAGACTGTTGGAGGAGTTACCAAATGAGTACGTGTGCTGTCTCAGTTGCATTTTGATAGTCTGAAGTAGTAATTGCTTATCAAATCAGATGATGTTCCTGGGAAGCTGGAACTTCCAGAGGCCATCTTTCTGCTTGGAAACACATTGGCATAATAAAATGTAAGACATCTGTCCAACAGAGCGTCGTCCAACTAGTGTTAGAAGTTCCGTGATGGTACTAGAACTTTATAGGACTCAATATCCTTACTTTGTGTCTGAAGGTAAAGCAAATCACAGAGGAGGCTAGAAATTTGACAGTTGGACCTGAATCCGTATTAACAACCCAAGGTAAATACTGGCACTACAAAAAGTCTTATCAAAATGTTCTAGCTCTGAAAAGTGCTCATGTTTAAATGGACTTGACCATCAACAAAATACTTCTTATAAAAGCACAATGCTTTGTAATTTAAACTATGTTCATTGAGTTTTGGAAACCCCATTCTCTTCTGTTACAACCCTCTGAAGACTTAGATGAACAATAGAAGAAGAGTTTTCAGGCTTTCAGTTTAAGCTAGGGGTGGGAAGGAAAAGTTAATGATTATTTTTTAAAGAAAATACTGTGCAATAAAAGCCTGTATAAATAACTGTCTACTCTTTGTGTGGCTCACTCAGTGTCTGTCACCCCAGCAAGCACTTATGATCTGTTTATGTAAGCATGAGAACAGATGACTTTACGCATTTCATTCTTTCAAGTCCTAGAGACTTTAAAGTTTTGAATTTGTCAATGAAAGCAAATTGTTGCTAAATATATACTTAGTGGTAATATTTCACATAAACCTATAGCAGCTTATTCTTTCCCACTGTCCCAAAGTTTATATCACAAAGTTAACCATACCTAAGAAAGGGGGTAATGAGTAATGTAATATTTAAGAACAAGCTCTAGGATATATATATATATATATAGTTTTTTTGGATGGATTTTTAAGTCGATTAAAAAATAACTCAACCTGGGCAATTTATTTTGAGTTTGTTGTGGTTCTGCATCAATAAGATACAAGGACCTGTTACCTATGTTTAGTGTTAAATAGTACTATTGTTAGTGCAAAGTGACTTGCCTCAGCACAATGTTGAGAAATACATAACACCATATATTCATCAATTTATATGCTGTGTTGCCTGGCAGTGCTTGTAGCTCCATTCTGCTCTTTATGGGAACTTGTTAATTTGCAGATGCATGCTAGTTTTTATAAGGTAAATGATATTTTGTAGCATGAAGCTAACAATACTCAGTGTGCTTAACCTGACCATCCTTTGTTTTATGAGGAGGATAAGATTTCTCTCAATTTAAACATACAAGAAAAAGGTGCTGTATTTTTACTGTAATGTATAATGTAGGCAATCATTGAACTCCAACTTAAAATTTGATGACTTTTGACACTTGTTGTCCAGATATTGTTCCCTGGCTGTCATGATTGTTATTTTGAAATGCTTTTTATTTCTCATAAGTTTCCATGTCTGTAGTACACTGGCAAAAGCCAAAATGGTATGACATACTTTGCTGTTTTCTCTTCCTACAAATCATGTTCAACAATATTGTACCTCCCCAGTATAATTTCTTTTATATTATTTGAAATAATAGATAGGAAAATCTTGTATTCTGAAGAAGAACTTGAGAGAGAATCTGCTGCCTTGTGGTGTTGTAGGTTTGGCTAAACGCCGAGGTCAGTGTGCTGTTTATTGTTTTCTTTTTCTCATATCTGGTTCAAATTGATAAAACATCCTCTTCATTTTGAATCTGACAAATGACAAAGAAATTAGTAATGCTTTGGTGAAGCCTGGGCAAGCAAATTCTTCATTAATTTTTTACAGAAATTATATTTCTGCAAGTCAAGTACAGTAGGACTGTTCAACCTGAAATTTTGCAAGGGAGTAGTTTGGTAGAGCCTGCATCTAGGACATGTGTCAAAAAATTGGGTGAAGAAAGTGCATCTACCCTTCTGAGTATAAGGAATCTTGGAGCATAACATTTCTGTAGGTTGGGATTCATTGCAACAGTCTGAATGTTCAAAGTCAGACTTAAAGTTTTCTTGCAACCAAAAGTGCAGCAGAGAAAATGTAGCCCTTTCTTATGCTGTGTTTATGTGCTTCTCTTATGCTTTTCTAAGCAAAATCAAAATGGTCCAACCATTTCAGCTACAGATGTGTGTGTGAAAACCTTTTCTCATAGACTCGTGTGATTGTTCATGAACAGAACTTATCACAAAGAACTAAAGGAGAAAGTGTAGCAACAGCTGCGGTTCAGGTGCTAAGCTCTCAGTATGTCTTGGGGTGCAGTATACTGCAAGCTGAACAGCTGTTCTCTATCTCCTCTGAGGAGAATGATGGCAGGCTCAACATAATCCTTTCCCACTGTGGCTCCTAGATGTACTCTTCTGTGCTGAGCATGTTGTTATAGAGCTTATAAACTTTTAGTATATATACTTCCAGTGTGACTGTAAGTGGTAGCTGTTTTAGTCAACAGAACTGCATTTCATTCATGGCTTTTTGATGGATTTATTTTCCAGATTTTTAGATTTTGCCTTTTTCTTTTTCAGCTATTATGCTCTGTTATGTTCTTGTATTTGTCTTAACAGTGTAACTACCACAAGTAGTTGTGAGGGAGTCGTAGGTAACTTTTGAGTAGCCTGTGAAATAAGACTGAAAACTTTGGCAATTTTTTCTGAGTAAAGCTTTCCTGATTCCCTGAAAAACAAATTAATTTGGTTCACTTTTGGATGAAGAAAACACCAGTAAGGTTTGTCAGGACTACTGTTAATATACTAATGTTTAATATCAGTTGCTGCAAGACAAAGACATTTCTTCTGTGTAGTACAGCTGGAATTTGAAAGGATATTAACATAAATTATGCAACAATATGTATAAATCTCATCTTGTCTGATTGCTTATAATGATGGCATAAAATGGCCTTCCTGATACTTTTGTATTTCATGTACTTTGAAATCAGTACTGCTGATCTTCAGAAAGTATCAATTGAAAAGTCTTTTGTAAGTGCCACTTTAAATAAATAAATAAATAGTAATTTTATGTCTGATATTGTGAGGCATGATTTTAGTTGCAGAAAGTGCACGCTAACTCCAGCTTTGCATTAGCTTGCACACTCCGAGGACTGCTGTCTGATTGGGAGCTGTCTCTAAACCTGCTTTGCCATCTGACCACTTAATAGAATGCTTGACAGGGCCAAAGGCTTTTTCTATCTGGTTGTGCGCAGCCAGCTGCAAAGCCCTGTCAGTGGTGCAGGTTTAAGTGTTGAATCAGTGCATGATAACTGAAGAAAGCTACTTATGCAATTAGCAGGAAGCAAATGGCCTATGGGAATTTTGCACAAAAAAAAAAAATAGAAGGGAGGAATGTCAGCTTACCCCTACTGCAGGTTACTGCTGAATTAAAACTAAGCCCAATCTTGGCTTTGAACTAAGGTTGTTTTAATCCCTGCTGAATGCAGATCAGAGCTTTCTGGGCAGTATCAAATAAGAGTAACTCCCAATGGAAGAGATTAGTAATTTGTTTATAATTTTGTAGTGGGAATACATACATGATTACTCTGGTAAGCTCTGACTTCATGTGTTCTGTGAAATAGTTCTGTTTCTTCCTTCTGTGGCAAATAACATGCTTGTCTCTATCAGTCGCACTTACCCATATGGTATAGCGTGACATAAAGTCTGCATTTTGAATATTGTAACTTTTCAATGGAGATGAAATCTCCTTCTGCCAGTTTGTTGAAGAGTAACTTGTTAAAATGAGTCAACAACTGTCATTTTTCCTTAATATACTTGAATTTACTTTCCTTTTTTTTCCCCCTAGGCAAAACCAAAGCTCATAGAACCAATAGACTATGAAAATGTCATCGTTCAGAGAAAAACACAGATTTTGAATGATTGTTTACGTGAGATGCTACTGTTCCCTTATGATGACTTTCAGGTAATTTAATCCTCCCCCCCCCCCCTTTTTCAAGAGATATTTAGTAGTAGTAGTGGTGAGATGATAACTTTCCATTTCTTTGTTTCATAGCTTTCTTTAGCTACAAAATACCCCAAGTTCTTTGCCATGAATCCCTTTATACTCCTTGATTTACTCTGTCAGGTTATAGAAGAACAGATACTACAATTTCTTCATACGTCCAGGTTATAAGGTCTGCTACTTCAACTCGGGATTTTTACTGCCCTTTGAAGTGGGTGATCAGTCATTTTTAGATATTTTCTCCCTATTTTGACATAGGAAATCATGTGATGTCTGTTCAAAAAAAGCATCTGCTTTTTGTCATGTTTTACTACTTAAATTTTATTTTCCCCTCTTCTTAACAGTGAAGGGCATGGACCTGGTTAAATGAAAGCTGTTACTCTGAACTATGTGTTGCCTGCCAAAATTGGATTTTGGCAAAATACCCCCTGCATAACAGCACTCTGACTTGATTAAGCCAGACTTAACCAAGACTTGTGATCATCTCAATATGTTTCTTTAAAATAACCGTATTTATCTAAACAAATAGTTTATTTCAGTACACACTTTTGAATCTTATTGTAGATCCAGTTAGGATGACCACTGACCATCTCAGAGACTGGGGGGATTGTAAATAGTGAGGAAAGTCTCCCAGGTACATGCCCATACCTGCAGTCAAAATATCTACATGTATTTGAAAAGTATGCAGACATCTAAACTGTCTTTAAATTAACTGCTTCTGGGTACTGTATAATAGCCGAATAGCTTAGAATTGTTCTTTAAAAACCTACCTGAAAAGCTGAGCACTTTATTCATCCGACTAGTTGAAGCTAAGTTTATGTTTATCATGGGGAAAGTTGGTGATGAGTCGTTGCATTTTTACAGAAGGCCATATAAAGTCCCATAAAGTACACATGTTGAGTTTTTCATGCATTCTCTCTGGCCTACTAAAGTATTTGCCTGAGTACCCCCAGACTCTCTTTTTAATATAGTCTGTGTGCTGATTCTTCCATGAATAACTCTACTTGTAATCTTCCCACTCGAAGCTAAATATTTTGCTTTTAGCAAGCTACAGGTGTTCACAGAGTAGTTTGGTCTTCATGTGATCTCAGCCATAAGCAAAGTTTGAAGGACTTCAAGTAAGACTTCTTACAAAAGGATGTTGTACTGTCTGTGGACACTGTAATGATACTAGTGTTCAAATATCAGATCACCTGCACCAGGTGTTGGCTCTGGGGCTAAAGAGCATGTGTAGGCTATAACACCCAGATCCACCTCTGTAGTGTGGCTCGTTGGTATTGCAGATTAGAGGGAATCACGGGTATTGCTGCTAATTGCACTTTTATCTAATTGACTGGTTCACTTACCAGGGGTCATTCTGGTGAATTGCTCTGAATTATCAATGGAGAAGGAACAAGGCTATCTTTAGGCATTTTGTTTGAGCAGTCTGCGGGATGTCTGAAATGTTCAACTGCCGTTTCAAGCGACCTGTTCTGCAATTCCTAACCTCAGCTCCATATGAATGAGGCTACTCGATAGTTCTCAGTCTGATCCTTTAAAGAGAATGACTGAATTTTATCACAAACTGTAATACCTTTTGTTGTCCTTAGTTTGGATTCTATGGACAGATTTTCATCAAGGCAGTCAAAGTGTGTGCTACATCAGAGGATTTCCTTCAGGTGGTTACAATTTTTGAATATAGTCAGATTTCCCATTTCTTTATCCCTGAGTAATGTAACATCTGAACGCATTTTCTGGGTTTCCCTAGTATAGTCTTTGGCGGAGTCATTTTATACTTGATTTATATGAAGACTGGTTTCTATTATAAAATTATATTATTATGCTATCAAGGTTTTATTTCCTTCAAAGATTTGCTGGCACAACCTTACTCCAAATGTTTTTATTGTGCACATGATTCTCCAATACTACTTTGATCTGTCTGGCTTGTTCTCAACATCACAAGGTGTTTAAATCTGTCATTCAAATATTACCAAGTCAGGAAACTGAAATCGCTTATGTGCTTATTTATTTTTTCAAGTTAAAACTTAACCCTGTGTAGTTTTCCATAATCATAGTTTCAAAACTGTAGCTATTAGTCTTGATATATTTTCCACTATAATTTGAATCATTTAAATAATGACATATATCCTGTATTTGCCATTCTGCTTCAAATATTTCCTTGATTCCTTTTTCTTAACTTGTTGCTGTCACACAATGTGTGGGTAAGCTCTTGGGTGAGCCTAGGCTCAAATGTTTGATACTGTCCTCATTCCCCACAGGATGAATTTAAAATACTGTGCTAGAATATTTAGAACTACTTGTATACACACACTTAGTTTGTAGGTGGGAACTCCTACCATTGTCTAAAAACCTGTTCAAGCCATTTCCTCTTAGAGCATTCAGTTTTTATTTTCCTTGCACTTAGGTTAAATCGATCGCAATCTAAAATAACAAAACAAAGGAAGCCAAGCCCTGTTAATTTATAAAGACAATTGAGAGTAAGGTTGTTTTGTTACCAGCATGACCCTAAAACTAGTACTTAAAATGGCACTGAAAGTGTTTACTTTTCAGCACTGGATATTATGTCTACAATTTTTGATAGGTTGCAGAAAAAACTATGTAGTTTCAAAGAGGCAGATTGGTACCATTACAGAATTTGTGCTGAAGTTGAAATTACTTTGGAAAAATTGTAGATAAATGTTTGTGCTTAATTTGGATGTGAGAAGTTAGATACTAAAGGACAACTGATATGAGTTGTTAGTCTATATCAGAAAGGAAAGCTTGCACAGCAGCTGGCTTCTTCGGTCCACATAGAATTTGCATTTCTTTATTTCTTCTGATAAAAGTTATTTGCTTAGTGAGGGAAAGGGAAAAAAACCCCAGTAAGTTACCTTTTTCTGTTCAGTTGTGATTGCTCTCCAAACATACTGTCAGAAGTAGCTGTAAGCTAACACCGCTATGAAATAAATATTTGAGCAAGGATGGAGCAAAAAATGCTCGACTCTGGGAAAATGCATAAAGATTGAAGGATTGTTCTTCAGCCAGCTGATCTAGTTACAGGAACCTTGCCAGATTTCCGCTTAACTGCATTTGCCATCATCCTAAACTTGGTTAGCTGAGGTTAACTTGTTTTCTCTCCTTTTATATATGTTCTGTAGCAGCTCCTTTACTCTTCAGAAAAGAATGGGTTTTGTCCTGCTTTGTGATGATCCTCAAATCAAAATAACTAGTCTGGAGATTTTTTTTCTTTCTACTTTCCTACATGAGTTTCTACATTTTCCTTGATGCTATTATATCCAAATAATAGCAAGCTTTACTTTTCTCTAGTTTCCTGAAGAGCTCTCTGTGAGCAACTTTCTCTCCATTTAATGGGTCATCTTTTAATTTATCGTTTCAAGATTGGTTCAGTTGCTTTTCACAAGCTCAGGTTCTGAGTCTTCTGCATTGAACTCACTAATCAGGTTAGTCCATAATTTGTTCTCATGAAGTTTATAGGGGCAATCATGTTGTGTTTGGAGATCCTTTTTACTACTAACGTCAGTGGATTTGCTTTCATTCTTAGTAACTGGGCTGTCTAAACTTCCAGAACATTTGTGCTTTGTAGCCTGTTCATTTCTAGCTGCTTTCTTGTCATTGTTTTGCTTCCGTTATGTTTCCCATATAAAGGTTTTGTGTAATTAATATGACAGAACCACTTTCATGTCCACCCATTGGAATTTTCAGACTAGATATTAGGAAGAGTTTCTTTACCAAAAGGGTGGTCAGGCACTGGTACAGCTGCCCAGGGAGGTGGTTGAGTCACCCATCCCTGGAGGTGTTTAAAAAACAGGTAGGTGAATTTTTGAGGGACATGGTTTAGTGGATGATGGGTGCGGTTGGACTCAATGATCTCAAAGGTCTTTTCCAACCGAAAGATTCTATGAGTCTATGAATCTGCTGTTAATGCTACAATGCTGTCAGTCATTCAAGGCTAGACTCTTGCTGAGAAGAAAGTCTTCTCCTTTGTAACCCTGAATGACTATATCCATTGGTATTCTTGTATCCAATTTTGTGTTTCTTCATGGCTTATTGTAATCATTCCAAGTCACTTGAATTTTAGTAATTTACTCAGTAAAGAAATGGCTTCCTAACCTCGATACCATTAGTTTTAAACAGACCACTTTGCGGATCATGTTAAAATCGTATGCTTAATGACTGCAAAGTTGTTGATTACAATTAACTGCATAGGGGGTAAATTATTAAAAGAAACCTTAACCCAAAACTGCGCTAGTGATTACTTTGCAATAATATGCCTTGCATCTAAATGCTTTTGTTTCAGAATAGCTAACTTCTGAGTGCTCCCCCTGTTCTCATTGGAAATACTTTTCCCAATACAGGATAGGTTCACTTGTAGCAAATACAGTGTGGCTGTGTTCCTCCCCAAATTAAATGTAGCTTTTCAAAGTTATCCCACTGTTGTATTGAAGGCACTTTGATGCTTGGCAAAGCCGTTGTTTCATCTTTGTTAAATAGATATTATGTCATCTTTGCAGAAAAAAAATTAAACCCAAGTCACTGTAAAAAAAAAAAGCATATCTTGAGCAGAAGGAACAAGCAAAAATATGTTTTAGCAATGTCTTCATTTTAGAGAGCACAAAGTAAACCGGTAAAAATACAGTAACTTACTTTGAAATGTTCAAAGAAATTTCATTATGACTTTTTTCTTTTAAAATCTATTTTGTGGATTTTTTTTCTGAGTTTTTCACCAGCTTTTCTAAATCAAGGCTTCAATTTAGTTTGGAAATTACCTTATAATACAGCTTCTGTCACTTCCCATATAACTGGTAAGTCTCTTTCGGCACATAGTAGCTTTAAGGGCATGATCTAACATACAGCACACCATCTTTGTTATCAACCCTTTAAAACAATTTCTGTCACTGATTCTTGAGCATTTGCCTCTGTTTGATGTCATGTAAAGTAAGGATGGCCTGGCTATGTGACTGTTGGATTGAAACACTGTACTTTTCTCCCAGTTTTTCCTGCATTTTGTGTAGTCCCTGTTTTACCAGTAAAGTACAAGGGTTTATAACCTTAGTTGTTTATATATATACACACTTATGTGCTGTTCTGTGGAAAGGGAAGTGGTCTGTGGAAAGGGGAAAGTTTTACTAGTTCATATTCAACAGCCAACACTGGAAAAAAAATGTGTGAAGAGGAAAAAAATATTTTAAAATGGGTATTGGCAGTCAGTATGTGGTGTCAGCAGCAATATTTTGCACTTTCTCTATTCACTACAGCTGTTGACACTTGCAAGGTGTAGGAGCAGTGTCACTAGGTGGGCATTGTCAAATTTATAGAGCTGGAAGAGAACCTTATCAGAAGATAGAAACTGCTTAAACATCTCTAAAGTGGAGAGAAAAATATAAACCACTGACATTAAACACGAGTAAGAGACAGGCAAAAGCTAAGGAATAACAAACTAAAGTGACCGTGTCTGAAGACAGGTCAAATGGACTTGAGGAATGCTGTGTGTTGGCTGGCCTCTGTCTCTCACCCACATCTCCTTTAGTCCTTTCCTTTAAAATACCTGTTTGTGAACCTGTTTTTCAGTGTAGAGTTGCTGAGGAAGATACCTTCCTAGACTAGACAAAACTGGAGATTTTATCTGCCATCATTTTTTGCTATAGAAATGTAATTGTTGTCATCTTTCTTCCCTAAATGAATGGTTTTGAGAAGTGCTTCTTCGTGTGATTCGGGTTTGGATTTTTTTTTAAATTATTAAATATTTTGTAAAGACATTTTGTTCGTGCATCAAGTGGTAACTCAAACCCAGAATGTTGAAACTTCTATGAAACAGTTCAACTGATGTAGTTGTGAATAAAGTTTGTAGAGAAGACAGACGTTCCTTTCTCATTTTTCTTTTGGAATGTAATGTCTATCTATGTGCATGTTTGCATTTTAAAATACTGTTGTGCTGTTGCTTTAGTAATTATTTTTAGGAATTTGCTCTAAATCAAAAGATATTATTCATTGCATTTCCTGGCGCTCTTGTGAGCTACTGCGACTGATGGATGAATGGAGAGAGAGGCAATTACTAATTACAATTACTAATATGGACAAAATCAATAAATTAAATTCTTTGGTTTTGTCACTGATATTGCTATAGTACCAAGGTAAAAATCATTTTTATGTGTGAAATACTACAAAACCCCTTACTATTGTACAGGTAATTGTGTAGCAGAATAACAACTGCAGACCTTCTAGAAAAATGGACCACTGGTTCAATTTTACCAGATTTCGCTATAGTAGTAGGACTTGATTTGTGATTTCGTGGCTTTCCCATGAGAAGTGCTTCAGTCACCCAGACCTTCTTTCTAAGCCTTTAGTTTAACAGTGCAGGTCTTACGTTTTGTTAGCTGAGATCTGTAGTTGGACTGCTCTTCTTATTTTGGTGTGGGTTTATTACTTTTCTTGAGTAACGGGTTTTATGTGTAGTAATTACATTACCCTAGTGTCTGTCTTCAAAATTTTGGGGTTATGTTGTCATGGTGGAATTATTTTTGCTATTATTTTCTTGCCAATGTTAACAAAATAGAGGAAAACACTTGCTATGGCATCTTTTTCTTATGATTCCAATCTTGCCCTTGCTGTGAAAGGAGGAGCATGTTGCCTATCTTGAATGAAAGCAAGTTCTCATTAATCAGGTATTCTGAAACAGTGTATTCACAGCATGTTTTCTGCTGAGCTTCTGTCTTAGTTGCAACTATATAAATTAGTGTTGCCATAATGCAAGTTTCATTAATTGTTTTTGTTGTTTATCAGACAGCCTTATTGAAACGGCAGAGTCGATACATTCGTTCAACAGTTCCTGAAAATGCAGAGAAGGAAGCTCAAAGCTTGTTTGTAACTGAGGTAATACATGCATGTGGCTGTGTGTAACACCAGTATTCTATTTGAATTAGTCTTTTTCTGCTTCATTTACCATTTTAAAAACAGGATAAAAAGCCCTGAAAACATTATTAAATATTTATTGCCATTTATTTGTCAATGTTTTCAAGGGAGAGTTTTCACGAAAACCTAGTATTTTGTCCATTGATGTCTGGAAAACAAAGATTATAGTGCAGCTTTGAATTTTTTTTGTGTAATTGGCTTTTGCAGATGCTTCTACCCCACCTTCTTTTTGCTTTTGGCTTTCCCAAATGAACATGGGTGATTTCCATACATAATATTAGGAGCAATAGTAAATCTGAATGGATCAATATGACTAGGTTTTCTAATAGTGTTTCACACCAGCCATTCTTAGTTTGTTCGTAATAATCTTGTGCAGTTTGCTGGAACAGAGGTATTCATGACCATAACGGTTGTACAGACCAACATACATCATGACAGCTCAGTTTATATGCTGTGTGTAGAGGAAACATCCTCAAACCTTAAGTTTCTCATAACTGCTTGCTTACATTGGCATTCTCTTGGTTGTGATTGTGAAGTTGTTTCATTTAGCGTCTTATTGAAGCCTTTTAGAAATGAAAGGCTTGAAATTTTGGGCATTTTCGAATTATCTGCTGGTTTTCTACTTGAATACTTTAAGCTGATGTTGTCATATCTGAGACAAGTAAATGTCTGTTTTAATTCCAAGAAAACTGAAGGAGCTCCAAATATCTGCATCTACCTCCATTTTCTCCGCAGTGATACATAGCCTTAAAACCCAACATAAACAGCTCTAAGATAAATTTGAAGAAGGTAAACAAGTAGGGAGGAATGTTGTAGATAATCCACAAAGTTGAATGAGTTTCTTTAGAAACTATTGCTTGGCAAGTATTAACATTGTTTTGAAATACAAAGGAAATATAGCATCTAATAATTAAAAAATAAATACATGTAAGTCTATTCACGTAACAAAATTTTGTACCATGTGGTTTCTGGCAACAGATCTTTGTCAGTTTTATGTTACTTTGTTCAAAAGAAAGATAAATCAGTATTTTTATGTTGTAGCAATATGGGTGGAGTAAAATGGTATTTCCTGTGATCTTGTCCAGAGCTTAATGACTTAATCGCTTTTCAGCCACTGGAAGCATTTAGTTTAAATTAAAATATTAATTTAATAGCACTAGAAGTACAGATTTAATAAAAATATATTTTTAGTTTCTCTGTATCTGTATGTGCGAAATTGAATATTAATATTTTAATAATGCATCTGTATTTTAATGCTGAGTTTCCTAAAGGCTCAGTCGTGTTTTCAGCTGCAGTGAGATGCTGCTTTAACTTTTCAGACAGTTGAGGATGGTTAATCCAGGTGCTGAGAGCATTCACCATTTTCTGGTTCTATAAGACACACGAGTAACAGATGATAACATCCTATTGAAATGTGTTGCTTGTTGCCAAAAGCTGGATTTTACTTGTCTATATTGCAAAAGAAGGGGAGTGTACAGAATTTTCAGAGATGGAAATGTAGCCTTAATAGTTCATAAACAATCATATCTTAAAAGGGTTAGTGTGTGTGTGTGTCTAGGGAATGGTGTTAATCTTAATCTATTTAATATTGGTATCTGATTTTCATTAAAACAGTGCATCAAAACCTACAATTCAGACTGGCATGTTGTTAACTATAGATATGAAGATTACTCAGGAGAGTTTCGACAGCTTCCAAAGTAAGTTTATTATCTAGTGGTATAATACAGATTTTTTAATTTGTCAAGGAGCTCTAAATGTATTTAATATAAATGTATTTGTTACAGAAGTATGTTAATATGTGTATTGTGTAGCTTGAAATATGTTATGTCAATGTTTAATGGTCAGTAGAGATGATTAAGATTTCTTGGACTGAATTTATATTGATTAACTTGAAGTTATAAAATCTTGTTAAGCCATTTTCTGGAAATATGCTGTAATAACGCTGCCTTATGAATAGGCAGGTCAAAACAAGAAATTATATCATTGACAGTGTAAATTTAAGTATTGCAACTAAAACAGGCTAATGTTTAGATTAAACTAAAATAGTCATATGCTGGTTTTGTAGCTTCAAAGGCAGCTTTTGGAGTTCTCTTAGGACCTTAGGGAACAGAACCTGAGATTGTTAGAGCAATTGTTTGAACTAGTGCAGATTTTCACAGGATGATTCAAAGCAAAGGATTAATCCACATCTATTGCAGACTTTCGAAATGATCTGCTAGAGAAATCTTTTCCAGCCTTTTCAATGTCTGAGAGTGGCTTAACACTCTGAATCTGACAACTCTGGAAGGTCTATGTCTTTCCAACTTACTCTACTGCATCTATCAGTTAAGAAATAGATTTATTTTCCTGTGAGCAGTTCTGGTATGCTTACAGGTTTTGTAAAAGTTAGTACCTGAATTTTACGTGCCCTGAAGAGAAACTGCATTAGTCTTGTAGGAATTTAACTAAACATATTGTCCTTAAAGGAGCCAGTGGTTACAGGTATGAATTCTTGCATCCAAGATATGAGTGCAGTGAATGACAGGACATTTGCTTCTATCCATTTACATCTAAGGACAGTGACAAGCAGAACAAGAGAAAGATGGTGGCCAGGTGTGCAAGTTAAGAAAATTGGTGCCTAAGAAATAAATTTCATGAACAATACATGTGCTTTTTCCTCTTTGTTTAGGAAAATAACATGTTTGTTTTTGAAGCTATAAAATATGTAGCTAATCAAAAATTTGTAGTATTTTATAAGCTTTTTCTTTTATAGTAAAGGGCCAAAATTGGAGAAACTTCCAGTTCATTTATACGAAGTGGATGAAGAAGCAGATAAAGATGAGGTGAGATAATAGAAATTCCTTACATTCTAATGCTTTCAGTGTAAAGAATGTTGGATAAGGAGATGTTACAAGTTGGATTAAGTGTTGAAGTCAAGAAATGAAAATGGAGATTAACTTGAATAGCCTGATTGGTAAAAAAAATGTATCTCTTTTCAAATAGCCTTGTACTCCTGAGATCTGTTGTGTGAGTGGAGCAAGTTTTAACAGATGGCAAAATTGAAGTTTTAGTACTTGAAGTGTAGTCCTTCAGCTTTCATAAGATCAGTTTTGTTTTATAATGTTTCTGTATAGATGGGCATAGAGAAGAAATATTTAATGTGATTTAATCACAAAGTCCAGTAGAATCTCTTCCAACATGACACTCCTAAGCATGTATGACAGTATAGCATGCGGTGAGAGTTAAAATTAGTTTCTCACAAATTTGAGTTTAGGATAAGACCTGGAGATCCAACATGGAAACAACAGCTAAAAAAAATGAATGAAACTCAAGGGTATTTTCTCTTTTGTCATTGACTTTGACTTCAGGTAGCCAGAGATATCTGTAGCTTCAAGCAATTTTCAAGTATGTTTCAAAGGTCAAAGATTATTTTCAGTAACTGCTCCTGTTGTGTGATTTATGTAATTTTTACCATACCTTGTTTCAAAACACAGAGTTAAAATGCCTGTGCGGGGGTTTTTTTGTGAGTACCTGAGCTCTTACATCACAGATGAGAACTGATAAACTAATCAAATTATTTGTTGTGGTTTTTACACTTTGACAATTACGTTGCATCTGAATTCCTTCTATTCAGAACTGCTGCATATGAAATTAGTAGTTTGCTACAAGGTTTTCCGGATTAAATGTGAAGACATAGTCCAGGGAGTGCATCTGAACAGGTGGATTCCTGAACAGCTAGTCTGAGAGTACTATTTTCCCAGTGCTGCTATTAATCTACTACGATATTTGGACAAATAATTTCATGCATCTGTATCCAAATCTTTGTATTTGTAATATGGGAATAATTGTTTTTTATTATACTGAAATTAAAAAGACTTGGCATTATTTACTATGATAATATTTCTGACAATGGAAGCATTTTAGGAAGCAGTGACTTAAATATGAAAAAAACTAAATGAAGATATAATTAGCAGTAATTTTTACTAGGAAAGACACAACTAGAGTTAAACATTGAAATACTATCGCTTAGCTGCTATCAGGTAGTATATGTTTTACTAGGAAGTATAAGAGGAGAGCACTTCCTGTTTCCCTTTACCCAGTATCCTGTTAGAGCAGGCAGAAACATCATATCTCTTTCAGAGGCACTGTCACTGGCGAGGAGGTCTGCTGCTCTGAGGAACTTAAAATATAAACAGAAGAAAAAAGCATGCTGTGAAGAAAAGGGAGCTTAATGGGAATGGACACCCCAACCCCCATAAATTTTTTCCTCAAGGGAAGAGTTAATGTGAGAGTGTTTTGTTTCAAACATCTTTGTATGCCAAAAAGCACACATGCAAATCTTAGATTAAAAGTTGTTTGGTCTTCTTTTTGTTTTGCTTTTGTTTGTTTGTTTTTTAAGTAAGCTGATTTATGAAGAGAATGATAGAAAACAAAGCTGCAAATGTCTGGAGGAAAGCCAGATAAAGATTAGTTTAATTTTAGATTGTTAAAAAGGAGATAATTGCCTTTCCAAAACTAATTTAGGCTCTCAGGCCCCAGGTTGATATATGCAAATGGAATTTTTACATCAGCCTGCGGTTTGGGATCAAGATATGGAATTGTTTTTGTTGAAACAGTTGCTGTGAAAGTAAATTTTGGAGCTGAGGTTGTGGGAACGATTATTAGAAAACTGAAGCACGGTGTGTAGCAGTAATAATAAAAGTGAGGAAATGAACTTATCAGTTGGAAACAGGAAGTATGTTTTCAGTGTAGAAGTCATGTGTTAACAACTGGGTTCTGGGTTCGTTTGTATTAACAGATGTTTACCTGAAAAGATTCAGTAACGTTTTGGCTCTATAAGCAGGAATTCTGCCTGACAAGGAGAAGTCGTGTAATTAGAGAGGACCCAATGACAGTTTTGCTGTTAGAAAACAGCATGCAGCTCAACAGAGCTGGGAAACAGTGAGCCTCAGGTGCTTGAATTAGGAAATGAGTCTTAATAGAGCTAAATCTTAATTTTCGTTAACACAGATAAGGAATTCTTATCATGTCAGGTAGTTATGGATGGTTTGTGAAATTACAGAAAAACGTTGGTTGTTCTGTGCCAAGTTTTGACCATAACTCATTGTTTTACACTTGTAAACGTTTTACACTTGTAAACGTTTTACACTTGTAAACGTTTTACACTTGTAAACGTTTTACACTTGTAAACGTTTTACACTTGTAAACGTTTTACACTTGTAAACGTTTTACACTTGTAAACGTTTTACACTTGTAAACGTTTTACACTTGTAAACGTTTTACACTTGTAAACGTTTTACACTTGTAAACGTTTTACACTTGTAAACGTAGCTTTAAACCATCCTTTCCTTGGGGATAACTGCCGCTAGCGGAAGTGGAGAAATCATAGTTGGAAACACAGTGGTTTAAGTTGTTGTCTTTAAATCTCGATAGTTATACAAAAAAAATGGTTATCTAGGTAACAGGGCAGGGGTGGTGTCTAATGAGGTTGGTAATATGAAACATGTAGACTCTATTGCTTGGACAGTGAGACTCAGTGGGAAATACGAAAATTTTCTGAGTATTTCTGGTCTCTGCTTCTGTGGTGTTGTGTCAGATGCTCTAATACTTGTGACCGTGTCATCATTACTGGGCCCAGCTTCCATAGTATCAAGCTGACTAGAATTTCTGAAGGAACAGATTGATGCATCTTTGGCCTTCTGTTTGCAATTCTTTGAAGTTCACATGTGCATGTGCATATGCATATGAACATGCAAGCTAGACAGAATAAATAAATTAACTAATAACTTTTCGCACATTGTTCCTTGATTTAGTTCCAGGATCTGGTTACTATTATTATAAAATTTGATTTTGTCTGTCCCTGATATGTAACCAGTTTTTGTTGTATGTTTTCTTAATAGCAGAGGAAAGAAATTAGGAAAAAGTAATTGAGGCGTTTGAGGAAGTTTTGTTGGTTTGTTTTCAACTGGATACTCAGCTAATTTTTGATATTTGGATAATAAATAAGAGTATTTATTTCTCCTATAAGTAGTTGAAAATCTTCCTACACATCTAATTCAATAATGTTTTTGTCATGTCAAAATGGGTTACATCAACTGAAAACCACGATAAAGTCAGCTTGGTACTGCTCTAAAAGATTATTGGAACTGGTGAATTAATATTTACTCTGTGGGAATTATAAGTCTCTCTTTTGGATTTGGGATTTGGTAGTAGAGTACTGTTTTTTTGGTATTTGTTGATATCCTATGGGTTTTGGTGTAGTTATTAAGTTCCATCAGATGCAAGTGGAACACAGAAACACAGTGCCATGTGTGATGGGTGCACTGGATCTGCTGTTTTTGAACTTGCCATTACTGCCAGCTTTGGTTTTGTTCTCTTAGAAGGCTTTGATTCTTATCTGTAAAAGGGCAGATCCAATTTAAGACTTTGAGAATTAAGTTTTCTGTAAATTCTTAAGTTATGGTTTTGAAGTAATACATACAGAGCAAAATGGGCTGAGAAATCTTGATTGATGCTTCGGATAAACATGAGTTTACAGTCTTTGGTAATAGAAACTGGTAAAAATTCTTGCACTGGAAGATTAGAATCAGAAAGCTTACAAAGTAAATGTAAGTGAATGCTTTGAGTTTTCCCTCTTTCCTCTGTTTCAGTGGGATTTATCTTGACTAATGTTTAGCTATCTAGAAGCTGGATCATCCTCCGGCCATAGAGAAAGCCTTTATCAGTGGCCAGGTTACTTATCAAAAGTTAGATGAAGTCTTTAAATAAAATAATTGCAATTAGAAAGGTATAGAATGTCAGCAAGTGTTAATACTGCATAATTATCATTATATTATGAGCATAGCTATTCCATCTTTTAAAAATTATTTCTGAAATTTTCAATAAATACAGCAGATTCTTATCTCCCTTTCTTATCTCCAGGATGCAGCATCTCTTGGGTCTCAAAAGGGTGGAATAACAAAACAAGGGTGGCTGTACAAAGGCAACATGAATAGTGCAATCAGTGTGACAATGAGAGTAAGTTTAAGAACATGGTAAAAAACAAACACCAATATTACAAACCACTGTGCCTTTGAGAACTCAATTTGTATGTGGTTTACTCCTAAAAAACAATGGTGTGGTATGAAAGAGGGGGGCTTGTATGTAATTTTTACCTATGAAATCTTGCTTTCCTTTTATTCTACTTAAATTGGAAAAATGCATTTAAAAATCCAGTATGTGGGAGAAGTCCAGTATTTTAAACAATTTTCTTAACTGTACTGTGTCATTAGTAGAAAAGGGATGAAGTAATATGAGTTTTTATTTGTATTGTTTCTTTGTTCAGATACAAAGAAATTATTTGTACAGTCATCACAATAAGTATCTATGATGTATAGTGTTGTAGAGTCAATTTTAAATACCTTTCAGTGGGTCAAAAATACTTTCAATGTAGCACAATCTTGCTGAAGGTTTTAAAATTATTTTTAATTTTTTTAAATTAATGACTTCTGATTTGTTTTATGAGGATACTGTTTAGTTTATATGTAAATAAAAGCTTTTTTCTATAACTTGCTGTGTAAATAGAAGTTATGGGTTTTGTAATTGAAGCTAATTAATACTAGTGTTGTAATTGTTTTTCTTTCCTCTTTCCTTCTCACTAGTCATTTAAAAGAAGGTTTTTCCACTTAATCCAACTCGGTGATGGATCGTATAATCTCAATTTCTACAAAGATGAAAAAATATCAAAAGAACCTAAAGGATCGATATTTCTAGATTCATGCATGGGAGTGGTTCAGGTAATTATCATTATTCTGTCTGTTCTCCAGTTAATTCTGTATTTGCTAGCAAATAGATTTTATTAAAATACAGATAATTTTTGTCAGATGTAGATAAGTACCTATTTTGCAGTAGAACAATTAGACTGCATCTTGCAAAAACAGTGAACGAGATTTTAAAGGGCAGGAGGCTGAATTTAAAAAAAAAATCTTTCTGAAAGGAACAGAAATTACTAGTTGATGCCCAACACAATTTTAAGGCAAACACACAAAAATCCCCACCATCATGGCAAAGTAATGACAGCATAAAATTCAAGTTCATTTCAGTTACATTTTGTGCTTACATGAGCTGCAAAATGTTTTGCATAGCTTCTTGTGTGGGATTTTTGTTGAGGGAGTTGTATTAAATTCAGTCACCCTTCCAGATGCTTTCATTTGACCTTTATAATGTTAGTTTTATGTGCTTTTCTTTGTTTTAAAAAGTTGAGGGCTTTGGTAAAGTGTTTGTCAGTAGCAAGTGCCAAAGAAAAGATGTCTTTTTTTTTTCTTTGTGATTCTGTTATGTGTTTACAGTACAGCATGTAACTGTTTTGTTAGGCACAACATACCTGGAAAAGAACTGTTGGGTTTTAGGGTTTTGTTAACTTGGATAGAAGCAGGCAAAATTTAATAAAAAATTATTTCTTAAATAACAGGTTTTTTGTTAGCACAAAGTTTTGTGAAGAGGGATAGAACAGCTTCAGAGATTTACAGAGGATTATTTTTTTCCAAATATTGTAAGAATGGTTTTGAATGCACGTTTAATAGATACTTTTTATGGAAAGTCTTATAATTGTAATAAATTTAATCATATTGCAAGTTCCATATAAAGATCTACACAAATTGTTTTGCCTTAAGGCTACATATCTGGCCAAATGCACTGAGATGAGTTTGATTTGCGTTTTTAAAACTAACAAACAAAACACGGTTGTAGTCCTTATCTTGCACTTAATTTGTATCTTTCTTTGTGTTCCTCGGTATCTGCTGCTTCAGTGCTGCTCTCATAAATTCTCTGTCTTTTTGGGTTGCTTCCTACCCTCTTTTGTTTCCCACTTAAGCATTGGCTTGTTTTTAGTTCTCAGCCTGTGGCTCTGGTATAAGCTGTTATGGGCACTACAGTATTAGTTTATGTATTGGAAAACATTGAGATTTTCAGAAGTTAAAAAGGAAAGAAAAGCACTACAGCAAAGTACCAAGTCCTGGAGATGGAGAGGAACCACCTCAGGCACCAGTACATGCTGAGAGCTACCCACCTGGAAAGAAACTTGCAGAAAAACATGGGGCTCCTGTGGGCACCAAGTTGAACATGAGCCAGCAAAGTGCCCTTGCAGGGTGGAGGGCTAATTGTGCCTTCGTCTGCATTTGGGGGATTGTTGTTGGCACCTAGCGGAAGGTGATTCTTCCTCTCTGAACGACTGAATAGCGCTGGTGAGGCCACACCTGGAGTCCTGTGTCCTGTCCTGGGCTCCTCAGTAAAACAGAGACATGGGCGTGTTGGAGAGAGTCTAGCAAAAGGCCACAAAGATGATGGACTGGAGCATCTCTCCTGTGAGAAGAGGCTGAGATACCTGGAAAAGAGAAGGCTCAGGGATTTCATTTATGTATATAAATACCTGAAGGAAGGGTGCAAGAGAACACAGCCAGGTTCTTCTCACTGAGCCCAGTGACAGGACCAGAGACAATGGGCACAACCTGCAACGTGGGAGGTTCCCTGTGAATGTCAGGAAATGCTTTCTCCTAACAGAGCACTGGCATGGGTTGCCCAGAGAGGTTGTAGAGTCTCCATTCTTGAAGATACTCGGAAGAGTCTTGGGCCAGCTGGCACGAAGTGGCCCAGCCTGAGCAGGGAGTTTGAACTAGATGACCTCCTTTCCAATATCTAACCATTCTGTGATTCTATAGTCTTGGGTTTGGTTTTTTTTTAATCCTGAAAGTCCCCTTCTTTCTAAATCATCTTTTCATGCAATACTGTTCCATACTTCCTGTTCCATCAGTTCAAGTAACCTTATGTTTCTTCAGACTCTATCAGAAGCATTTTTCTTAGGTAAAACTGTACTTTGGATGCTTAAAGTTTATAGTTGGCTTGTCTTGAACACTGTATTGTACTTTACAGTCCTGTGAGTGCTCATCTTGAGATCTGGATGTTAAGAATTGCATGTAGAAATGTGAGACTAGTTATGAATGAACATCAGGTGCAAAACAAAAAATCAGTGAATGTTCACTGCTATGAAGTTAGAAGTCATTCAATGGCTAGAATAAAGGTGGTTGGAAATAGGCAGTTTTTTCACTTGAATTGTTAAGGGGCGAGTATGGAAACTCATGGTTGGTGATAATTTTTAAAGTTAAATTGACGATGAAACAGAATTTTTATTCTAACTTGTGAATTCATTCCCAGGAACATGAGTATAGCTAGATAACATTTGAAGCCTTGATTTATATTTTGCAAAAAGGTTGACAATAATGGTTGAGGGACAAGGAAAGAAATTGATTCCCAAGTTCTTGTATATTTACAAGACTAGCAATATTAGGGTTGAGTACAGTTAATGATTTAACCTCTGGTATAAAATCCCATGCAAATGACTCTCACTCAAATACTGATTTTGTGCCTGTTTTATGAGTAGATCTTAATTAGCTTCATTTTGAGGTGATCTGAGTACACAAAGGCTTGATATTTGGAAATTGGATTTTTGTTTATTTTTTTAAATGATTACAAGTGGAATGATAGGAAATTGAAAAATGGGCTGTTATCTGTTGTACTTCTACTTGTGGCAGTAGTACAAATAATTTGAAGAGGTCAAATGTCAGAGAGGAAGAAGTGTAATTTTATTGTTCACAATATCAAACTCTTTATTTTTGTTAAAAGACCTGAAAGTGCTTATAGCTTCCTTTGATTGTGACAGTATTTAAAGGTATTATAATGGGTTTTTATCTTCTTCTAGAACAATAAAGTCAGACGTTTTGCATTTGAGCTGAAGATGCAAGACAAAAGTAGTTACCTTTTAGCTGCGGATAGTGAACTTGAAATGGAAGAATGGATAAACACTCTGAACAAAATCCTTCAGCTTAACTTTGAGGCTGCAATGCAAGAAAAAAGAAATGGAGAGTCTCATGAAGGTAAGCAGGTCTTCTAGCAATACTAATGCAGTTACATGACATTGTCTATGTTCATGCATTTAGAAAGAAAGGCTTTAGTGTGGCTAATTTTTTTGTTTTCTTTGGTCTTAAAAATTATAGGCCTTTTCACTGTCTGTCTGAGCTGATGTGAGTTTTGACCTTTTGACGTTCAAGTAGCACTGTTCTGTATTGATTCCAGTGAGTTAAGTCCAGAAAAGAAAATGAGACTGAGCAGAAGTCTGGAAAAATAGAACACAAAATGAAAAATGACGACCGAGGCAGTTTAAGAAAAAGAGAACACTTTGCAGGGACTTGTTTTGAAACGTGTAAAATGCTGCTGAAAATGGAATTATATATTCTGTGACCACTGTAGGTGGTTGAATAAGAGGTTATGGTTGCAGTGAGGGACTTTATATTTAGATGTAACTCCCTTGATCCACAAGTATTTCCTTGAAGTACTGAAACAGATTGCTTGGGTGTAGTATCTTTTGGAGCCCTATAAGAATAGGTAAGGCAGATATCTATAAAGAATGTCTATAGGTATAGTTGATAGTTTGCAGACAAAAGGATAGTCTAGGTGTCCTCTGATGCATTTTTCCTCTTGAGAATGGATGGGGATGGCAACTGATATGAGACCCAAGTATATGCATATTCGGAAGAGGTGATTGTGCTTATAAATAGCACATTATACCAAATGGGGTCATTAGAGTTTAAAATGAGATATTGCAGTCTTTGAAGATTGCTGGAATTTAACATGGTGTTTGCAACAAAGGCAGATGGGAAAAAAGAGAAGCCCATATCTCTGTGAAGGACATCTTAGTCAGTAGTACCTGGCTGACCTTGGAGCTGTTATAATGCGTGTAGTGAACCTGAATGGTTGCTTTATAAATGCAGTAACCATTGGAGAGTAGAACTGGGAACCTAATAAACAGAGGGAACTTGTTTTGAAATCTAGTTACAATGTAGAGTGGACCAAGTAATGTAAATTTATGTATTAAGTATCCCACTTCCTCATGCCAATATCAAAAATAGCGTTAAAGCTGTTTTCTGGGTAAGATTAGAATAACTGCTACTTTAGCATTTCAAGAAGTCACTGCATCAAAATGAAATGATAGAGTAGTCCACAACTTGTTCGTGTTAGCAGTTTTCCTTTTTGAGGGGATAGGAGTTAAAAATAATAATTTTGCTACAGTTTTGTGAGTAGTTTGGGTTTTTTGTTTTTTTTTCATTGTTGTTTTTTTAATGTGATCTTATCATTTCAGATGATGAACAAAGCAGAAGTGAGAACTCATCAAGTAGTTTTGATAACTACTATCCTGAAATTGCCAAGGTAAGATATATTGTAAATGCCAACTCAGGATGTTAAGTACTAAACATAAATTAGCCCCATAAACTTTCAGTAAAGGTGCAGTGTTGGCTCCAGTCACTTTGTGTTGCTTAGAAGCTCTTTAATGAATAGATGTAGTTATTGAGCTTCTTCATTTTCTGCTTTTGGAAGCAAAATTGCCTACTGTCCTAAAGCTACTTATATAAAACTTGACATACTGTTTAAAAGCAGCATGGTTTATTGTTTCATTCTTTTATGGTATTTTATTGTGCTAAAGTATTTCTGTAGAAATCTAGTTATGCTAAAGTCAAGTTTTATTTTCATAGTTAGAAGTCCAGAAGAGCTTAATGGCAGTGATGTTGTGAATGTATTTTAAGATGCTTGTGTTTAGGTGTAGTAGAAATAGAAATAAGAATAAAATAAAATAGACATAGGAAGTAACTAACTCTTTCTCAGCCCGTTTGCAGATTTTATTTCAGTTAAATCAGTAATTTGTGTGTCACAATAAGTACTATGAGTTCTCCAAGGGAGACGTTTTTGTTAAATTACCTGAGGACTGACTGGAGCTGGTGAACTCTTTTCTATTGAAGTCCTGGAAAACAGAGTCTTTTCTGTGACTTCCTTATTCTTCTTCTATGTAGCACACCCTGTAGTCTTGAAACTCTTCTACTTGACCGTGCTCTGGAATGCTCTCCCCTTGTTTTCTGACCATCTGTCTGACCTAGTAACTACCTTCAAAGGAAGTGCAGCTTATGGACTGAAAACAAGCAGTAAACCAAATCTATCTGTTACAATGCCTAACATAAAAAAAATCCAGTCAGACTACATTACCCAGCTTTTAGCACCCAAATTGGTTGGCTGACTTAATTCTTTCTGTTGTTGTTTTGAAATCAACTTAGCAGATATACACAAAGAGCTATGATGTGATAATGTGGTAATCTATCTCAAGCTATGATTGTATCTGGAAATTAGTTGGGATTGTGGTGTATATAATCAAGTTTTCATTGGAAGAGCTCTAATCATCAAACAGCATACTTACACAAGGCTATTAAAATTTATTTCAGAAGCAAATATAATATTAGAAGATCTTATTGTATGGAAGATTTTTCTTTCTTTCTAGTCAGAGTTATTGGAATGCTTCGGTGCCGTGTGACTTCCAGAGGAGACTTTTACTCAGAGCTCCATCCCCTGCATATAGTTTTAGTGCTACAAATGCTGCTTCCTGTTTCCATAACCTTTTGGCTGGAAACATGCACCTCTTTAAGCTGGTATTTTTCTACCACATTATTTTTCTTAGCTCTTTAAGAACTACCTTTTTTATGCCATGGTTGTAACCCATTTACATTTCTGTTTCCTTGAAAGTAAATTTTTAATTTTTTTTCCGTTCTAGTTCATCTTTACTAAATATTACCTTTCAAAATTATTTCCTCTAATGTATTCTTCTTGCTTTTTTTCCTGTGAAGTACAGGGGAATCTCCGCCCATTTATATTAGTGCACTCTTTGTGCCTTAACTTGATTACTTGATATAACTCTGTTTGCTTTGAGGATTTTTTTTTGTCCACTATTCTTTCCTGCATTGTCTTTTCAGCTGTTATTTGAGTTTGGGTTTGTTTTCTTTTCTCCACAGTGGAAGACTTATGAGGCAGTGAGTCTTCTTTTAGAAGAGTTTATAGTTGCTTGATTATTTTTGTTGATTTTAGAAGGAGATTTTCGCAATAGTTGACCTCATATCCTTGTAAGCAAAGAGAAATTCCTTCAGGGATGATTGTAAAGCACCTGACAATAGGAGAAAAAAAAACAGTCTCCCCGGGAAAGGTTTAACCTTTGTGAGCACATGCCCAAGCCTTCATTTTTCTCTCAACAGTTGTTAATTTTTAACATTAACTGAATAAGTTGGTATTGTGTGCTTCAGTGCACAGATGTGCACACATATGTCTGTGCTGCCTACTTCATGTTCCTTTCATCTGTAACTTAAGTACAAAGAGTGAAGGTAGGGTTTTTTTGTTGGGGTTTTGGGGGATTGTTTTTGGTTTGGTTTTTTTTTACTTTTCAGAGAAAACTAATTGACCTGTCTTTTAAATAGCTGTGTGACTGTTGGGATCAGTGCGCCCAAGTACCTATTTAACCATTTCTGGTCCCATTATTCCTTGAGATAGGAAAATACTGTCCCTGTTATACAGATTGAGGAAGTGCAATTACAGAGTCACTGCCATGCTATATAGACAGGGTTAATGAGTACATACATTTTCAGTTCCTGACTTCTGGCCAATTCCCCCTGAATTGGTCAGTCAAAAATGTATATTTTGGTCTTTAGTGCGTAAAACACCCAAGAATCTAAACCTGTTCAAGAAGCTTTAGTTGAAGCAATTTCTGGCTTGCTCCTCTGGCTAGGTGATTCTCGTTTTCTGTTCTTGCCACTGACTATTCCATTTCCAAAATATCCATGCAACCTTCTTGCCATCTTTAAACTTCTCCACAGTTTAATCCTCAATCATACTGGCTATTGAACAAGTTGGCCAGTGCTCTGCCGGTGTCCTGTGTCAGGGTTGTGTCTTTCACAGCAACTCTTCTCTTTTCTTGTATGTGTTAAAGGTCACAAAGCGAAGTAAATTAAATCCATCAGAACATCTATACTGAAAATCATGTCAGAAGTTCCTCTTCTGTAATGCATCCTTTAAGTCAAATTACTTTTTTTTATATTATTATTATCAACCTAAAATAGGATTTTGAGCTCTTAGAGCTGGTGGGTTTTTTTAGGTTTTTGTTTTGTTTTGTTTTCTTTCTTGGGAGATAGTATGAGTTTGTTGAACCTCCAGCAAAGTAGATGTAGATAGGAGGTCACTTCCAGCTGATGGTCAGTGATGAGCATTTTGGGTTGGTAACTACTTTTAACCAGGCTGATCCAAAAATAGACACCTGTGTGTAATGTAATACTTTGTATTCCTGTTTAGCCAGCTACTACTTTGGGAATGGCAACTCCTGTACCTGGGTAGTTTTGGTGCATGCACATGTCCGTTTATCATGTCTGGTGACTTTAAAAATCATAGAATACTCTTTAAATAATACCTTTTATTAAAAAAGTAATCTAGGTTTATAGTCAGTTTTCACATTTTATTTTGTTCCGCTTTTCTTTTGTTTTATTATCAAGAGGTAGGTATCCACAAATTCCAGGCAGGATCAGTGTACTTGATCTGCGAAAGTAACTTATGTAGCTCTGCAAAATGAATTTAAGTCTGAGAGGTTTATCTTTAGGAAGTTTTTTGGTTCTTTTTCCATCTACCCACAGGAAAACCACTTCTTTGGCAGTAAAGCTCAAGGGAAAAAAAAAGAGAAAAAGAGCTCTGTTGAAGTTTCTTAATTTAGGTAACCTGTTGTTTCCTGAGCAATCTTATGGTCTCAGGACAGCTCTGAGCTTTAAGTTAGATTCATACTTTTACAAAAAAAATGTAGTGTTATGAAAGTTATTTATTCTTTAAGAAGGCAAAGTACTCTGTGAGCTACACTGGTGTGTACATCCTGAGAGCTTGGAAGGTTACATGTTGCTGATGTATATTTTTGTGATTTCAGGCCTGGAAAAGCCTTTGGAGGAGAGGAGCCTTCTCTCACTTTTAACTCAGATAAGATGAAGCAATTTAACCTAAGGAGTTTCAAAGCTCAGTTAGGGAGAGAAGAGTGCATTAGTTAAAAACATGTAAAGCTTTGAACATCACAGAAAAGAAATGAAGATGAAAACCAGTTGTATTTAGTAGTGTTACTAAGATGTTTTTTTCTGTTTTGAACAGAGTTCCAGAGAAGCAGAAATCAAGTTGAAAAGTGAAAGCAGAGTTAAACTTTTTGCCTTGGATCCAGATGCACAGGTTGGATTTTTTTACAAGGAAATATTTTATTTTTTTAATCTTTTTAAGATGAAAACCAACTTACTTTAATTTTTCTTTTCTATTTTTAAAGAAACTTGACTTTTCTAGTATTGAACCAGAAGTGAAGCCATTTGAAGAGAAATTTGGAAAAAAAATTCTTGTGAAGTGTAATGATTTATCTTTCAATTTGCAATGCTGTGTTGCGGAAAATGAAGAAGGACCAACAACAAATGTAAATAATTAATCTAATTATTTTCTGTTAATATTGTAATGAATATCTTAATATTTTGTTGATACTGTTCTTAATGGCATGAATTCCTTGCTGTGATTGAGAAACATATTGTGGGGTTTTTCTACTCCGTTAAATAGAATGAGAGCCTAAATCCTGCAAAAAGTAACTTTGCTATAGATCTTTTTGTTGTGTTGTAGAAAGTGGAATTTTTCTTTTGCTGTCTCTTACTCCTTGCCAGTAACATCTAGAGCGATGGCCATGTGGAATTTCATAAAAATGTTACTTATCTTCCTTTCATACACATTTTCACAGCAATATAGGTGCCAGCAATGACACTTGATTCTTTTTCCAATGTCCAGGTAGAACCTTTCTTTGTCACGTTATCACTATTTGATATAAAAAACAGCCGGAAGATTTCAGCAGATTTCCATGTTGATTTGAACCACCCCTCAGTAAGGCACATGATATCCAATGCATCTCAACAAATGATGAACGGCAGTAGTGATAGCTTACACAGAATTCAAGACATTCATGAAACTGTGTTGCAATATCCAAAGCAGGTAAGAACTAGTACACTGAAGAGTTAGTAGGTTTTGGCTAAAAGTAGAGTGTTTTCTTACATGCTTTGGATCGCTTTCTATCATATAATGTAAAATGTGTGTGCATTTCCCTTTTGTATTTATCTCTTGTTTTATTTCTAGGGAATATTCTCAGTTACATGTCCTCATACTGACATTTTCCTCGTGGCTAGAATAGATAAAGTATTACAGGGAAGTATCACACATTGTGCTGAGCCATATATGAAAAGTTCAGATTCTTCAAAGGTATGTTATTTTCTTTGACATGGAAAAATACTGAGGCAAGCTTATATCTTTTATAGGAAATTCAGATAACTGGATAATTTGATTTAGTAAGTTGTAGTTACTATTGGGAAACATTTATTTAGCTTTCTATATTCATTATATACTCCATAATTTTTATGACTTTAAGCTGATTTGAAGAGTTATGCTTCAATGTGCAAGCTGAGTTGAAAATTGTTGAATATTAATTATAGAACAGAAATTAACTGTATGCCTCTCTTAGTTAATGCATCTTATTTACTGTATCATTGTTTACTTTTCCTTTGTGTCACTTTTTGGTGACCATAGTTTACTGTAACTTTATCTGCCCTCTTGCTGTTTTTTCCTTCAGAACAACTGAGCTCAAGTATAAAATGCTTTGCAGATTTGATAGAACTCTAGATCACTTTTGGAAATAAACCGCCGAAACAGCTTGAGTTTGCAGGAGTCTAGGATGACATAAAATTTCAGTGTTTTCAAAAGCATATCTACAAGAAGCTTTCTCAGTGGCTACTTCTTGTCTGTCACTGAACAGACAAGACGCACCTGCAGAATGACCGAGAGATTTAGGAGGGGCAGGTCCTACCTGACCAACCTGATGACCATGTGACTCAGCTGGTGGACGAGAGGAAGGCTGTGGTTGTGGTATGCCTGGACTTCAGCAGGGCCTTTGACAGCATTCCTCATAGTAGACTCCTGGAGAAGCTGACAGCCCGTGGCTTGGACAGGAGTGCTCTGTGCTGGGTTAGGAATTGGTTGGTTGGCCGAGCCCAGAGAGTGATAGTGAATGGTGTCTCATCCAGCTGATGGCCGGTTACTAGTGGTGTGCCCCAGGGGTTGGTGTTGGGCCCAGTCCTGTTTAACATCTTTGTTGATGATCTGGATGAGGGAATTGAGTCCATCATTAGCAAGTTCACAGATGATACCAAGCTGGGAGGAAGTGTCGATCTGCTGGAGGGTAGGATGGCCCTACAGAGAGACCCTGACAAATTGGAGAGATGGGCTGGTTCCAATGGGATGAACAAGTCCAAGTGCCGGGTTCTACACTTTGGACACAAAAACCCCATGCGGTACTATAGTCTGGGGACAGAGTGGCTGGAGGGTAGGCAAGTGGAAAGGGACTTGGGAGTGATGGTAGACAGGAAGCTCAGCATGAACCAGCAGTGTGCCCAAGTGGCCAAGAAGGCCAGTGGTATCCTGGCCTGCATCAGGAATGGTGTGGCCAGCAGGACTAGAGAAGTTATCATCCCCTTATACTCGGCACTGGTCAGGCCGCACCTTGAGTACTGTGTCCAGTTCTGGGCCCCTCAATTTAGGAGAGATGTTGAGATGCTGGAGTGTGTTCAGAGGAGGGCGATGAAGATGGTGAAGGGGCTGGAGCACAAGACTTAAGCAGAGCGACTGAGGGAGCTGGGGTTGTTTAGCCTGGAGAAGAGGAGGCTCAGGGGAGACCTTATTGCTCTCTACAACTACCTAAAAGGAGGTTGTAGACAGGCAGGAGTTGGTCTCTTCTCTCAGGCGATCAGTGACAGAACAAGAGGACATGGTCTCAAGCTTCATCAGGGGAGGTTTAGGCTTGATACTAGGAAAAAATTTTTCACTGAAAGGGTGATTGGCCATTGGAATTTGCTGCCCAGGGAGGTGGTGGAGTCATCATCCTCAAAGGTGTTTAAAAGCAGATTGAATGAGACACTTAGTGCCATGGTTTAAATGATGAGTAGGTGTTGGTGTTGGGTCATAGTTTGGACTAGATGATCTCAGAGGTCTTTTCCAACCTTGTGATACTGTGAAAGAGTTGTAATTTTGTTATTTGTGCTGAAATTGAACCAGGTTACTAGGAGAAAAGGTTTTTTTGTAAGCAATGTCAGCTACCGTTGACATTTTTCCTGTTTTCAGTTAATGAAAAGGAAGAAGGAAGGGTTAACGTTCAGTCTCTGCGAAAGGAAGGTGTTCTTTCCTACTGATTTAATGCTGGCTGCATGTAAAAAAACCCTATATTTTTCTCTTGGTCTTAATATAGATCAGACTACTGATTTGCTTTTCCAGGAACACTCGAGATTTTTTTCAGCTGTTGCTGGAAAACAGCAGCTTTGTATTTTAGTAGTCTGGCTTTGAAGTGTGTGCTGACTGTTACTGAGTTAAAACAAACCTGAACTGAGCAACTGATTTTGATGGTCTTGGGCCTGAGCCACGTGGGAAGGTTCAGTAAGTCCAAGTGTTCGCAAATTTGATGCTGAGTGTTAGACTTGTGTTGCCCTGTAATACAGGAGCAGCCAATAGGAACATTTGTGGTTCAGTTAACTTACACTGTCCATTTTTGGTATTCATTTGCTTATGATTTTATACAACTGAACGCTTAATTTGAAAATTTTCTGGTTTTGTTCTCTGGAATTAGACCGTATTAATTTGAAACAAAACAGAGCAATACCAGCTCTTTAAGCCTACATTTCTGGCAGTGCAATGACCAAGTTCCAGTTCCCTGCAGAATCACTATGCTGGGCAAGAAAGAAGCAGAAAATTCGATAGCCAAGAAATTACTTTTCTCCCCTTAAACATTGAATACAGTGAATTCAAGATGATTACTCACCAAGGTTCTATGCTTCTGAGTGCAAGTTCCCCATTTTACAGGAAAGGATAATGGAGAATTGGCTCAAACGACACACTAATAGAAACAGTTTTTCATTATGTCAACAGCATAGATCAGGCATAATATTCAGGTTTAATCTGTGGTTTTTTGTCTCTGGAAAATAATTTTGCTCTGAGTAAGCACATATGAGAAGCAGATTTCTGGAAAAGAGAATTCCACTTATGCTTTAGCCTGAGAGGTTCACCTTAGTGTTGAACATCTCAAACAAGAGGGTTTCTAGCTCTGGTTGTTATACATATTGGTTCTATATGGTGGAATTATTTGTGCACATAGAAGTTAAGAAAACCAATAATTTAAAACTTTAATGAAAACAATGTTACAATGTCCATATATAGGATTGTCTGTGTGATATTCACACAACTCCTCTCCAACAATTAAATTTTTGCTCCAGCTTTCCTGTGAGTTTTGTATATTTCATATCTTTTTTCTTGCTTAATTAAATATGTATTCAGGGTGAAGAAGGGTCTGTATTTTCACCCACAAAATGCTGTAAAATCATCAGGCCTTGCTTAACCTGGTATTAATTGTTAAGAAGTATTTTCGTTTGTCTTTCACTTATATACTTAGGATTAATTTTCTAAAGACTTTCCATTTCATATCAGTGTCAGTATGTGGTTTGTTTCCGGTGAGCTGGTGATGGAAAAAAATGTAACTTTTAAAAGACGGCTGTTCCTTATGTCCCTTGCAGACTGCACAGAAAGTTTTGAAGAATGCTAAGCAGGCATGCCAGAGGTTAGGTCAATATAGAATGCCTTTTGCCTGGGCAGCGAGGTAAGGAAAGACCATGTCAATTTGTATTTTTCCCTGACTTTTCTTTAGTGTTATTTTCTGCATTGTACTTATAAAATTTAATGTGTTATTTAAATTATTTCTTGGTTTACTTTCATTGAAACAAAATATCTGACAAACAAACTTACACTTCAGCTCTGTAGTAGGAAAAAAATAAAAACATTGATTATGTTGTTATTGTTCAAACTGTTGGCAATTGTTTGTATTGTCAGTGGTTTTATTTACCAAGAATGAAATGGTTCACGCTTTATTTGTTAGTTTGAGTGTCTTTTCTGTTAAAACTGTCCTACAATGACGAGTATTAAATGCTTAATGTAGAAGCATGATGCAGTATTTTCTAATTTCTAGAAAGAAATTTCTTGAGGTGACTTTCATAACTTTAATAAACTCAGCTGAAAGCAAGATTTTTGACTTTCAGGACACTGTTTAAAGATGCTTCAGGAACCCTGGACAAAAATGCAAGATTTTCTCCTCTTTTCAGACAAGACAGTAATAAACTTTCAAATGAGGACATGCTGAAATTGTTAGCAGATTTCAGAAAGTAAGTCAAATTCCTCGACTTTAAAAAGCGAAAACAGACAAACCAAGCACACCCTAACACATCACCCCCCAAGCCTCACAATTTTTATTAAGGTCTTGAACTGGATCATCTGCCATGTTTAACATGGAGTAAACATGTTAGGAGTTTTGCTTGCGCAATACACTCTTCTGGTTGTCAAAGGAAGACCATTATCAGCATAAGTCTTATATTCACTGACCTTGGATGGAGAATGCTGGCTCTCAGGGAAGGGGGTTGGATTTCGAGTCAATATCCAGTCCACTTTCCTTGAGTGTGCATGTGGCTCAGGATGGGGCCTTGAACAGCCTGGTCCAGTGGAAGGTGTCCCTGTCCATGGCAGGGAGGATGGGACTAGGTGATCATTAAGGTCCCTTCCAACCCAACCCATTCTATGATTCCATGCCTAAATAACAGAATATTGGTCATCCTTTTTGACAAAATACTCCTAAAGTCTGCATCAGCTTGTGTACAAGGCTTAAGAATCTCCTACTGACAGATGACCCTATTAATAAATGATTGGACTCTATCTTAAAAAGGTCTTTTCCAACCTAAGGAATTCTATGTAATAAACTGTTTTTAATCCCCTGTCTTATAAATGGAATGCAAAATACTAGAGCAACCTTTGCTACTTGCAAAGGCATTTCCATTTCTGTTACGGGACAGGTAGCTGGAGTTGTATTAATATGAACAATCACAAAGGGCTTGAGCTATAGTTTATTTTATTCTCGTTTGCCAAATCTGTTAAGATGAGGAGGTTTGTAGTAGGTAGTTTAATTCCATTTTAGCAAGCTGGTTAAAGTTTTTCATTTAAGTTTACATAGCATTGAAATTGTTGTGTACTGATACTCCTTGACATAAGCAATATTATTTAAACTGAAATAGTAAATTGGCCTGCCACATCACTTTGTGAATTAAGGAAATTTTGGTTATTTCAGCATTCCGGAATCATTTACAGTATTTCACAGGAATTTCACTAAGGAAGAGATTGTAATATCTAAGGCTTAGAATTAGAATCCAGACTCCAACCAGAAAAAGTTGTTTATTTCACAGCATGGGATTTCATTTTGGGAAAGCTTGGCATCCACTTCCTCTGCAATACTTCAAAAATATTGCACTGATGATTATCTTTATTAGTACAGGGTTCTGCAGCGGTGTTTTAACATGGAAAATACTCCTACTTCAACTCATATTTCTGAATTAGTTACATGCTAATGTCTAAGAAATTTCATAGTGGGCTAGTTAATAAGTATTTTGGAAGGCAAGTTTTTACTCTAGAAAAAGGAGAAGGTAAGAAAAAATTACTGAGGAGAGGACACATTTTGTTAACTTACTGATTTCTCTTCCCCCTGTGTTACCATAAATGCTTGTTGCTGGCCATTCATAATTAAAAAGGTCCCCTCTTTGGTGCCAATGATAGTGAGTTACTACATGGCAAACAAAACTTCTCTTTAACAAAGTTTTTCATTTTGAGTTTAAAAAAAGAAAAATATCATTCTTATTAACACGTGTGGAAACAGTTAAGAAAAACATTTTTTTTTAAATGTAAAGGAGAAAGAAACTGTGTATCTAGGCAAAAAGGGTGACCAGATCAGTCCTCCACCCCCAAACCACCTTTCCTCTCATACTCCTATTTCAGGATGTTGCTTTTACTTCTGTTTCCTATTATCTCTTTTCTCTGGCATCTGATAGTTTTGCATTTAGCCTGACTTTGGGTTTTTTTCCTTCCTTTAGACCTGAAAAGATGGCCAAACTTCCTGTTATTTTAGGAAATCTGGATGTTACAATTGATAATGTGTCACCAGATTTTCCAAGTAAGTATTAGTAAACACTGCTAAATGGACATTGAGGCTTTTTCCCTTCATGTTTTTACTGGTTTTCTCTGCTTTTTCAGATTTTGTTAACTCCTCATACATTCCCATGAAACAGTTTGAAAACAGTACCAAGACATTAGTAGCGTTTGAAATAGAGGAATTTGTGCCCTGTATACCAAAACACACTCAGCCTTTCACCATCTACAACAATCATCTTTATGTTTATCCAAAGCACTTGAAATATGACAGCCAGAAGTCTTTTGCGAAGGTGAGTGTAGGAAACCTGTATGTTCTTCTTTCACTGGTTAAGATTGTTTACATATTGTATTTCTGTGTGATGATCCTTATGACTAAGTGTTTGGGTTTTTGTTTTTAAATACTGTTTTAGGCTAGAAATATTGCAGTGTGCATTGAGTTCAAAGATTCTGATGAAGAGGATTCTTTGCCTTTAAAGGTGAGGTTTGATTTTTGTGATTGATAAAAGAGAACAGTGGACAGTTAATCAAGTATTACTATGTTACTTAGCTATTATCTGATTTAGGATGGTGCCTTCCTATCCTCCTTTTCCATTTGGCATGAGAGTAACTTTTAGATGAATTGCTTGATTTTGATATGGAAAATTACTAAAGAAATTCAATTTCTTTATATCAACACAAATTCCAAGAATAAACTTATTGCAACAAAGGTAACTTTTGTGTACTCCATAGGAGGAGTTCTGGTTATAACCACAAAGCTTTAGATCAGTTGCAGAGCTAAGCTCTGTGTTTGATTATGATCTAAGAGATAAAAGGTGCTGGAAGAAAACAAATAGAAAAGCGTATAGGAATCCTGAGGTGTAGTCAGTGTCAGCTCTACTGCACAACAGGCAGACTACAGATCATGTAATCTCCTGTCTCTGCAAAGGAACCCAGTTAAACACAAGTTAAAATACTTCAAATTCTAGGTGATAAAGATTCCAAGCTGAGAGTGAAAAAGGATCACAGGAGTTTTTCTTTTTTTTCCTTTTTTCCTTTTTTCCTTTTTTCCTTTCTTTCTATTATTAGTGTATCTATGGAAGGCCAGGTGGACCAGTATTTACTACGAGTGCGGTTGCTGCTGTTCTACATCACCATCAAAATCCAGAGTTTTATGATGAGGTAAGCTACCCTCTGAGGTAACTCTTACTGATTTGAGTATTTTGAGTTTCAAAAACACAGAGAAGATTTGAGGATTGCAAAGTTCTTGATAATGATTTCAGTTAAATCAGACCCCCATTTTCATTGTAATTGAGTTTTTGTAAGTTTTTGTGAGTGGTTCTTGATGTTGCTTCAAATAATTTGTAATCTGGAGTTGCTTTTTAATTGTGCAACCAATAAGACGTGTCACTGCTCTAGCTGTAGACTTATGCAAAGGTTGTGGTTCTTTGCTTTTCAGATTAAAATAGAATTACCCACTCAGTTACATGAAAAGCACCATTTGTTGTTCACCTTCTACCATGTCAGCTGTGATAACTCGAGCAAAGGGAGTACAAAGAAGAAAGACGTTGTTGAAACACAAGGTTTGAGTGCTAATACTTTTGGTAATTGCTGGGGAGATTTTATGAAGTATGCTTGTCCAGGAGCTTGTGATCTTTTTCTAATTACATTATACTGATTTCATCAATGCTTTCTAATTAAGTTATACTGATTTCATCAAGTATTTTGTCTAATTTAAATGTTTCAAATTATGTTTTTTAATGTCTATTGTAGGTGTGGATTTTTTCAAACTCAGTGACAATTTATTTGCCTTTTATTTATAATCATTTGAGTTGAAATCATCTGACCTTTACAGTAACGTTTTCTGATTTATGAATTACGTATCAGAAGGATACAGTAAGACTTTTGTAAGGGCTTATGTAAAGATGAATAATGAAGTTAAAATTACTTGCCTTTAATGTTCCATAGTTGGGTATTCTTGGCTTCCTCTAATAAAAGATGGAAGAGTGGTGACCAATGAGCAACACATCCCAGTGTCGGCGAATCTTCCATCAGGCTATCTTAGTTATCAAGAAGTGGTGACTGGAAAGGTATGTTGTATAAAATTGCTCTTTCACAAAAAAAAGATGTGGAAGGAAGGTTTGATTGTAATTCCCCAGTCTGAGAAGATTTAAGTCATTTTCCAGTAGAATTTTTTTCTATTATAGATGAAATGGCATACTTTGCAAATGTTAGACATCTCACTTAGAGGAAACAAACCCAAACAGAAGTGAGAGGCAAAACTTATGATTGAATTCTGACTTTTGCAAGAATTTGAATCAACCTGTCCTAACGTAGTTTTTTATTTAAATTGTTAAGTACTTTTTTCTGTTATTATTTAGCTGATGTACTTAGGAGATGTTTGTTTCGTTTTTTTGTAGTTATAATTGACGAGAGGTTACAGTAATTTTTAAATATATTAAACTATTTTGAGTTTATGAAGATATGCAAATAATCTGAAGTCCTTTACTAAATTTTTTTTAGCATTTCATGCTGTCTCCTTTCAGTAAGTCCTTTATTCCTGAAGAAGTCTTTTTCTCACATCTTGATTTTTGTGATCTTTATACTTCACTAGTAGAATTTATGGTTGTATTTTTCAAAGCAGAAAGCTTGCAAAATTGTGGTAATAAAAATGATACCGAGGAGGCTATAAAATGTAAAATGTGATAGGGAATTTGACTAAGAATGAAATGCAGAGACAAAATTGGCTCGTTTTGGAGGAAGAAACTTAAAATCAACAGCAAGAGATGCTTCTCTCCTCCTATTGTAACACCTTTTCTTTTTTAAACTCTGCTGTAAGCTTTCCAACCATCATCTCCTTCACATTGTTCATCTTTTCACATTCTAGATGTATTCTTTATTCCTCTGCTGTTTGTCTCTGCTCATGTTCATGGGTAGAAGGTTAGGACTGATGTGACTAGTAGATCTGGCAGTAAAATCTCTCCCTAACTGGTGGTCAGGGTAGTAGACAGCTGGACATTTCCGTTCTCAGTTCTTTGGAAATGGGATGTGAAGGAAACACTGGCTGCTACCTATCGGTTACGCATGTTAAGGTTTAAACTGTGTCAGTATCTGTGGAAATTCTTGTGTTATTTTGCTCAGAAAACTAGTAAGGATGTCTCTCTAGTTAGAAGTTTCTTTGCAGAGTTGTAGGGGAAACATGAAATCTGTGACCCAAACCAAACCCCCAAACCAACAACCTAAAAAAAACCCACAAAAAAACAACAAACATTTTAAGCTCCATAATGCTTTTGATAATATTGCCTGCATATTTTTCCTTTTTTTATGCCTTTATTCATTACACACATTTCTTCAATCTGTTTTAAAAAAATGTGTTTGTGGCACTAGAAACAAGTTGTTTTACTCCTAGTAGACTGCTACATTATTTTACTTTTCCTCTGCGTATGTGGCTGCAGCATTCTGGTCCTGAGGTTAAATGGGTAGATGGAGGCAAGCAGCTGCTAAAAATATCCACTCATCTGGTGTCAACTGTGTACACACAGGTGAGTTATAAAACAAATTAAATTAGAGAAAGTTTTAGGAATGATGTCTGTTTGTTATATATATACAGTTCTTGGGAAGATTTTTAAAGTCTGTGTGCTCTTCTCTTTTGTCTCTTGGTCACTTTGCAGGATTTTAAAAATCATAATTTTTAGAACCAGCAGATTTTAAGTGGAACCTATTGAAAATGTGAGCATTTTGTCTAACATTGTCATCCATTCCAGTTGGATGAGAGGTCATAGTCATCTGAAAACAATTTACTGGCATGTCAACAAAACACTGAATCCTGTTACAGTGGCTCACAAAATACGTTTGGTAATCAGTTGGGATAACTAATATTATGCTATTTTCTGAATATCAGTTGGTTTGAAGCAAATATAGGTGGTGATTTGTATAATGGTGTTAAAAATTCCTGGAAATTTCCTATATGGGTTAAAAAAACCCAAATCAATGTTATACGTGGACTAAACTAGTCTTCAGAATAGTGCACTTTGATTGTTTTCGAAAATTGAATTTACGGGCACATGGATTTCTATATATATTTTAATGTGTTCTGTTTTGGATTTTAGATAGTAATGTTTAATATTGTTCTTTTTGTCTTTGCAGGACCAGCACTTGCATAATTTTTTTCAGTACTGTCAGAAAACGGAATCTGGAGCTCGTGCACTAGGAACTGATCTTGTAAAATATCTTAAGGTATAAAATGGGAGTGAATGACAGATTATATTATTTATTTATACTTTTGCAAAAGCTAAGAGCTTCAGACATTTTTCTAGGTCTCATTATTGGAATATGCAGAATAAAATGAACAAAAAGGTACTTCCTGCCCTAGATAAATCTACAGTTGTGATATGAAAGGAAACAGTTCTATTTCATAACTAGATCAATAGATTGCATTGTTTCCACAGCAATTTTATCTTAACCAAGTAGACCGTGTTTTTAATATTAAGCTTAAAATTCAGTCACCTTAGAATATATGTAAGGTATCACAAAAAACTTCTGATTTTCTTAAGCACAACAGAGTTTGTTGTAATTGAAAAACATCAATTAGTAAAACAGGGCTGACATGTGAAACTGTGGTATCAGGGAGAGATTCTGCACGTAAGCTGTCTGTAACTCCAGTAGGGCCTCTTGACCCTGCAGAGTGCTGACTTTAAAGTCAAAACACTACAAGGCTTACTGCCAGTGTAATCTAACTGGGGACAATTTGGTACAATCACTGCTGCATAAAGCAGTGGAAATAAGGATGGCTCCATATCTAATATTATCAAGGAGGTTGAAATAGATACTTTTAAGTGAGAAACACAGAGAAATGACATATTAAAATAAGAATGTCAGTAGCAGAAACCCAAGTGAGAGGAATCTGTAGTGACTGATTCTAAGTAACCACTGGGGAGAGTGAGGCTCAGCTACAAGACCATTTGTTCTTTGTCTTACCTTTGTGATGTGAAGCTACCATGGCCAGAATCTCTTTTAAGGGGTTGTATTATTGTCATGTGTTTTGCCAGCATGTTTGGGGATTCCAAAATTTCAGAATGACAAGGATGAATTGAAGACTGAGAAACAAGTCTGTCAGTTAAAAATGGTGATAATAAAAAACCTCAACTGTTTCAAATAGACTTATTGCATCTTCCTGCTGTTAATGTACTGTGTCCTATTTCATACTGAAGTTGAACACAGAAGTCTTGGGGAAAGGAAGATGACTTGGAGACATAGTTTTGACATAACCAAGGTTACAAATCAAGTTCAGTTTAGAGTCCTACTTAAAACAGCACCTTTACCAAAACACAGTCTGCATCCTGGACAAAAGTGTGAGCCGAAGTTCCGTTTGTGTGTTTGTCCTATAATCTGATGTTCAAGGCTTTATAGAAAAGATGCTGTAGCGTATGACTGCTGTTTCTAACAAAGAAACACAGATCATGTAGGAAGGAAGACCAGAGTCCCGAATAGTATAAGTGTGCATACGGGCAACAGTCAAAGACAAGACAGCTACTTAACACTGGATGGAAATGTTTGAAGTATGTTGTCTGCAAGCATGTTTAGCAAATACACTCTCTTTTTTCTTCAAACTCCCTTTTACTCTGGGCAATTTTATGGCATAAACCAATGTGGAATAAAATGCCGTACGCTGCCATTTATGTAAGGATGATTATGTCTATAATAATCTTTTGCATGTGATGAAATGCAAAGGCATATCATGAAGGGGGCCTACAATAAAGCTGGGGAGGAAATTTTTACAAGGGAGAATGGCTTTAAATTGGAAGTGAGAAGATTTAGATTAGATATTAGGAAGAAATTCTTCACTATGAGGGTGGTGACACACCAGCACAGGTTGCCCAAGGAAGCTATGGAGGTTTTCAAGGTCGGGTTGGATGGGGCTTTGAGCAACCTGATCTCATGAAAGGTGACCCTGCTCATGGCAGAGAGGTTGGCCTAAGTGATCTTTCAAAGGTCCCTTACAACCCAAACCATTCTATGGTTCTATGAAGAAGTTGAGCAGTTGGTAATTCACTGTCTCCAATTTCCAACATTAGGTAGTTAGGGATTTTAGTTAATTGTATTTTTTCACAATTAGTTTATTGTTTTGCAGTAACTGGTATCACTAGTATTGCACTTAAAATGGGTAAGCGTTCTGTATATTTTTGTGGAACTTGTGCGATAAATGTTTGCATTGGTGGATGAAATGGCAAAGGATAACAAAGCAGCAGTGTCACCTTGCTGTGGTGTACGCAGGAAGTCTTGTTGACACATCAGCTGACATTTAAATGGAAAAGGACAAATAACTACTTCTAAAATGCTTTTAATAAAACCTAAATTTCATCCCTAATTTACCTGAATATAGAAAATATTTGATAAATATTTGATAGAAATTATTCTCATTTGCTTTATGTACAGTTTTATTTCAGGTAATTAACACCAAATAGTGCAAGCAATGTGTATTTTTCAGAAAAGACATGCAATAAATTTTATGATTTCAGAGATTGTGATTTAAATGCCACTGTGTCAAGGGAATGACAGTATTACTGCTTTCTTTTAGAGCCTTCATGCTATGGAAGGCCATGTGATGATAGCTTTCCTGCCAACTGTCCTAAACCAGTTGTTTAGAGTTCTCACTAGAGCAACTCAAGAGGAAGTTGCAGTCAATGTGACAAGGTAAAGAATTTTAAGAGCTTCGTAGACTTTAACTGACTGGTTTATCACATAAATTTCTGACTAGCATCTTTGCTGTTGCAGTCTTGGCTTTCTTTGTATGCTTACTTGGGTTTTGATCTCTGCTTAGGGTTATTATTCATATTGTTGCTCAGTGTCATGAAGAAGGCTTGGATAGCTACCTGAGGTCTTACGTCAAGGTAGGTGAAAGTAAAACAAGGAGTGCTTTTTGTTTTTCTGAAAAGAGTTGTCAAGGTTTGGCCCCCTCAGACATGGTCAGCAGCTAAATGTGGGCAGTTGTGTCCCAGATACCACCACCACCCTGTCAAAGGGAAATGAAAGACTTGTGGGTTGGAAACTAAAACAGCTTTAACGAAACAATTATAGAAAATTAAATAATATTAAAAATAAAATAATAAAATATATACAAATACACAAAATCAGCCCCCCAATGATGATACATCACCACTGATGCTGCAGAGCAGGCACAAGCAAAGGTCCCAGACTAGACTGGACAGCAGACAGAAACTGGACTCAGGAACTGGATTCAGAAATGCACAGATCTGGGAACAGAGGGAAAAAGGATGGACAAAGTTCTTGTTAGATACATGTGGAGTGGAATACTCTGCTGGTCAGGTTTGGGTCACCTGTTCTCCCTGACCCTCCCTGCAAGTGCGACCCATTCTCCCCCCTTTAGCTTAGGACATTCAACCAACTCGAGTAACCTTAATCTCCGTAGAAATAAGTATAAGCAATCACCTTTTCTGTGTGCCAGTGCCTGGTTACTTTAGTGATAATCATAACTTTTAAGCATTACCTCTTCTAGAGACAGATGCTGTCTGAAAAGCATGCAGTTAACTTTCAGAAAACAAAGTTACTTAGCAGAAGCTTAGCTGGTAAGTCATAAAATGAATTCTGCTTTAGCTCAACCAGAACAAGCATATAGTTAAGTTTAGTTGCATCTGTTTAATTTCAATTGTTTCATATTATGTCATAGTTTCTTATTATATTTTTTTTCTCCCCAAGTTTGCATATAAAGCTGAACCCTATGTTGCTTCTGAATATAAGACAGTACATGAAGAACTGACAAAGTCCATGACAACAATTTTAAAGCCATCTGCTGACTTTCTTACAAGCAACAAATTACTTAAGGTATATATTTAACTACACTTTCTACTGTATAGTCTTATCTGGTCATAACTGAAGAACCTTTACAAATTTTATTGAAATAGTTGGTAAGTGAATGTGGTAATTTTACAGAATTTTTTCTTTTCTCTGCAGTATTCATGGTTTTTCTTTGAAGTTCTGATAAAATCAATGGCTCAGCATTTGATAGAAAACTCTAAAGTAAAGGTATGTTAACTTTTGAAAAACAAATATGTTACTCTAAGAATTTATATAGTCTCAAGCTACAATCACTTTTTTGTATATTAGAAGAAAGTATTTTATATATACGTGGTTGTGATTTGCTTATAGTAACTATTTGTAAGAAAGGGAGGGGGAAAAGCAAAGCAGCAGCAGAGAAATAATTTGAAATATTAGGTAGAAAAGACTACAGGGCTGCATTCAACATTATTATAAAAGGATAGGAACCCCTTATAATCCATACAAAAGAATGATCACTGTAAATCATCAGACTATTTAGTAAGGTTTCTTAATACTTATGGTCCAATGAAGCTGGAAACAATAGGTATCGCTGTGGACTTTGATATAAGTGTTACCCAAAAATATGTGGACTTTTTCCTGAGCAGTACAGTAGCTGTGATATAAAATTACTGTGAGAACAGTGTATCATGCAGTTTACAATCATTCTGTATGCAAGAAGTAACATTATTTAGTTCTGTGTTATTCCCTGTGTTGGAAGGAGAATGCTGAAATTTTGGAAACAAGCATTTTTTTCTACCAGCTTAGCCTATATATAAGCAGTGTTTTTCTTAAATTGGTGACACCTTTTTAGTTTATTTCTTGATAATGTCTTGATAATGAAATTTCAAGTATGCAAAATAGTCCCAGCTGAATAACATACCAGGTTGATCTGAAATCTTTGTCAATATTTGCACTATGCGTTTAGAACACAACTGGATGTCTGAAGTATGGGTCAGGAAAAAAGCTTTAGAGTGCTATGCTTTATAGTGTTCTGCTGTGGTATGATCTGTAGAGTTTGAGTTTCAGATCAACATACTTTAAGTGTCTGGACTTTTCTATTTCAATAGATACCATTTTTAAGGAGGTTATTGATTAAATTTTCATTTAAGAAGGATGTGAATTCCTGTGTTAGAATTGATGAAATGAATTTTTAATCTTTAGATATTCTCTAAAGTAATGTTTGATGTCCGAATCCTAGTAACCATCACTTTTTCTTAGAATATGCATACAGAATAAAAAGTTTTCCTGCTCATGTTGCTTTTAGTTGGGGAATTAAATCTTAACCATCATCTAGTACAAAACAAAATCTGCCTTGCTATGGTATTCAACTAGACTAATTTTCTCACTAATTACTGATACATAATTCACAGAATATAATAATAATAGAGAGGAGGAGCATGATTTATGGATTTAGGTTAAACTATGCATTCTGCTGAAATACATCACACAGTAAAGATGCCAGGCTTCAGCATTGTGCCCTTTGTAGAAACAGAATTCTTTAGTAGTATTATTATTATTATTACCGCTCATAATCTGAATTAAATAAGGAGAAAAATCTTTAAATACGTAGCTATTTTTTCCACTGCTCTGGAATGCAGGACAATCTGAGTCAGTTTCTGAGGCTTCTCCTTTAGTAGCAAAATTGGTTCTCTGTTTTAAGCATAACTTCCTGCACCTCCATCTGCCCAGCTATGTTTTTTTCTGATTTTTAGTTTCTGTGCGTGGATAAAACCTGTAAAGAATATCTAACTTCATTGTGTTGTTTTGCATTTGAAGAGGACCTCAAATTTTTGCTTGTAGTGTGATGAGATCCTAGCTGCTATGTTGCATTTTTATATAAGGAAAACATGTTGTTTCTATTTAAAATGCCACAAAGAGAAGTGATCTCCTTTCTGTTGCTAAAAAGAAAGGATGAAATAATTTTGCTTTTGAAATAAAATCTCAGCTTTTAATTGGCACAATGGTTCTGGAAATTCTGGAACCTTTACTAGGAGATGTTTTAAAGAACAGGCTAGACAATTGTTTTCAGGAGAGACATGTTTTACGCAAAAACAACCTGACACGACATAAACTGTTACCTGGTATTTGTAGTCTGTGTAATCCAGAAACAGGTCTTTTATTTGAGGGGATGGAGGGGAAGTTGAATCGGTATTCTGGATATCAGAAAAAAGTTCTTCACAGAGCGAGTAATCAGGCATTGGAATGGCCTGCCCAGAGAGGTGGTGGATTCACCGTCCCTGGAGGTTTTTAAAATAAGACTGGATGTGGCACTTAGTGCCATGATCTAGTAATCATGGTAGTGTCGGATTAAGGGTTGGACTTGATGATCTTGGAGGTCTCTTCCAACCCAGATAATTCTATGATTCTATGATTTCTATGATTTACATGATACAAGTACTGCAGATTTAAGTATTTTCTGAAGTGTGAAACAGGGCAAGATTTTATCATTAACTTCTTAAACTGTATAGGGGACTGAGAGCTGTCATTTGTTTGGGAGTTTTTAGAATGCAAATGTATACACAGAGCAGTTTCTGTGCATGTAGTGCAGTGCATCCTTTTGCATTTAAGATGTCAAACATCTTGCTCCTGTTAACTGGTCAGGTACTTGGCTTGGGAATTCCTAAAATTTCTAGGAAAAAGAAGGGACAACTTTTTCTACCATTAATCAACAGAAATACTGCTAATGCAAACTAAAGAGAAATATTCAGATTAACTTTTTTCTGTTCTTTACCTTTTTTTTTTCGTTTCATAGTATCTATTCAAATAGTTCAGGATCTGTAAACTTATATTTCCCTTATTGATTTGATGTTCCTTCAGGAAGGAGTTTGTGCTTCTCTTCACTTTGTGAATGGAGTACTTCTTATCTCACTGGTCTATTTTGACCTTATAATTGGTTAAATTAACTGTATTAATTTATTCAATTCAACTGAAATGGAAGTATAATCTTATAAAGCAGAAAATACTGATTCTTATTTCAAGCAGGAATTTTCTGGATACTTCTGGAATTGAGTTAAAATTTTATAGTTTAAAAATTATATTGAAAAAATCAAAGAACTCTTGTTGGATCCAGTACTTTGTTGACAGTACTGGAGTACCTTGTATTTTACAGTTCAGTTCTGAGGACATCCAGTTTTTCTAATTGCAGAATGTGGTGCATCTAGGAAAGGTTTTCAAAACACTGTCTGTGAAACTTGTATAGCTTGAGGATGTTTGCTGTTGAATTTGCTGGGCTAAACAAAGTTTATATAATTTTGCCTGATTTCAGTAAACCTATAGAAATCCTCACAACTTCGGAAACAGGATATTGATTGAAAAAAAATTCAAAGAAACTACTAACTTGTCATGCAAACTCATTTCCTTAATTTAATTATAACTTCATTACATTTTTAAATTGAGATCAGGTGGTGGATAAAATAAGTTCAGTAAAACATCATCTTTTTTAAAGCAGGAATCTGTGTAACAAACAAAAAACAAATGCAATTTACTTTTCAGAATGGCTCAGCCAGTGTCTGTGGTTTTAGTATCCTTTCCCCTATAATCAGCACGTGTTGTATAGTGTGAATGTCTACCATTAGCGAGCGTTCATGTTACTACTACATCTTGATGTTTTGGATTTTTATTATTATTTCTTTCCCTACAAGTGCCATAAATGCTCAAAGCTGATGTCTTTACTGACCCATGTACTCCTCATAATAAATTATATTTGGAGAGCACCAGTGTGCTCTGAGGAACGAATTCAATTTAATGAGACATTCTTTTTAGGGAAAACAATGTTGTTAAAGGAACATTGAGTCAGTTACAGATGTCTGAGACCAATTTGATTACCTGGTGTTATGGAAATACATTATGAATTGGGACAGACAAAAACATTACTGTTTCTCAGAAAGACAGTCCATCTCTTTGATGTCCAAGTGATCTAAGTGACTATAAGAGAGGGCACTGTTTGTTTGTTTTTTTATTTGTACCAGCCAGTAGCTGAGACCTAATGGCCTCAGGTTTGCTGTGCTTCAAAGACTTCTCCATTCATTTTGTAATTTGTTATATGCTGTAAATTGCAAACTGTACAAACTGTGGTCTTCTGAGATATATTTCTAACGGTTGTTATAACTAAGCTTGGGATTTTCATTGAAATGCACCGAAAATGTAGGAAGGAGACAATTCAGTGTATGTTTGTATTTCTGAAGATTGTTCTAGGAATTACGATCTTTCTTTGAGTGATATTTTATGTCACCTTGTTGCATTAAATTCTTATTTTTTTTTCTGAAAAAGTTGTTCATTTTGAGTAATATTTCTTCCCTACAAAATTCTTCAAATTAGCTTAAAATTTATATAATTTCATTTTAATGAATGTCTGTTCTGCATCTTGACAGCATGATTGTAAACATGTGTTTTTGTAGAAGGTAGGCTGAGAAAATATTGAACGTGGAAAGAGCATAACTCTTTTTCAAAGAACGTACTAATTGCTTGTTGCATTTTATTTTGGATTCCAAGTTGCCAGAAAAAAAAAGTAGATAAACCACAAAAATGAGATCTAAACACTAATAACAGATAACTCTGTAAGAGACCCCGTTTCACTTCAGAAAATAAGAAATACAGTGACTTTTTTTTATAGACTTAGTAGGTTCTGTAGCCGTAAGTCTTCTAAGATTGTAACGGTTAATGCAAAGTTCTTATGCATCATTGAAACTAATGTTGCCACATGTTTTGTTAGGACATAAATGTATGGAAGCATGCAGAAATTGTACCTAAAGAGGGAAAGAAAAACTAAAACAAACCCCCCCCAAAACCCCACCCCTGAAACCTTAAACTTGATGCTGGAGAATGTGCGTCTGGTTTCTATTGATGTCTGGCTCAATAGGAGCTAGGTATACTTGTTGTATACCAACAGTATTTGTTTCAGGTTAATATTTTGTCTGCTTTTAGTAGAAACTTCAGAAGTAACCCCCAAATGTGAACCATTTAACTATACAAAGGAGAATGCATCTGTAGATTCTAGTACTTTGGTGTGTTTCACCTAGATCTACTGTTCTTTCTCATTCTTCTCCTACAATAACATGAAGTAAGGTTTACAGCTTATAAACTACGGGAGTGACTTGTTATGGTATTTGCTAGCTGCTTTCTGTCTTACTGGGTAAAGTAATAGATGGAACATGCATTCAGATATATTTCCTGCTTACAAGATCTGGTAAAGATGCATTTCTGGGTACAGCAAAATTATTTCTGTAGCAAGAATTTTGTAGCATTTAAATATTTAATTACCGTACAACAGACATGAGTTACAAGAACTTTGTAGGACATGGGTTGGCATACTCACCAACATAATTTTCAGGTTTTAATTTGTTATTTCATTAATGAGTACTGTTTCTGTTATTCAGTGTTCTTTCTCAACCTTAATGTCTATTTTTAAAAAAATATTTTTTAAGAAAATGGAGCTAGAGGCTTTGCAGCACAGTACAGACACAAAGGGAACAAACTGTAATCAACAATTAATGCAAAGCCTTTACAATGACTTGTTCTTAAGAATGTTGCATTCAATATAGTTCAAAAACCTGTTTAAATAAGAAAGTATTCAGAGCACTTGGATGTTTTGATTTTAGTTTTCAGAAAGAAGAGACATGATGACTGTACAGGTGAAACAGTTTTTGCAATGTCAGCTTCTTCAGCTTCTCACCAGCTGGCATTAAGTCCTTCAGAGAAAAGACAGAATGTTTATTAAAGATTGCAAGATGTAGAGAAATAAAAGACTACAGTGCCAAAAAGCTGAAGAGAGCTTACTGATCAATACTGGTCAGAATTTACAAAATCATTGCTGAAGGTAATATAGATGGTTAGTGGAAAGGAGAAAATTGTGAACATGAAGGAAATATTTTAAGCTAATTGACAACCTACCTAAAAGCAAGGGAAAACAGCTCTGATTGTGGAAACTTAAAAACACAGAGAGCTGAGATTCTGAAGCCTGGAAGAGCTGAGATTTGAAGTCACTGATGAGCAAGAGAAAGGAAGAACCATGGATGAGAATTTCCACAATGGAAAAATGCAAAGGAGTTATTTAAAAGGTAGTTACAGAGCAGCAAAACCTGTTTTCTTTTCAAGACAGAGAAGAGTCTGATAATGCAGTTACTATAGGTGAACCAGTCTGCTTTGGAAAGGAAGATGTATACAGTTAAAGGGTTCCATCTTATTCTTAGCCTCTGTTGTCAGGTTTATTGTAATATAGAAAAATATAAATGCGTTATACTTAGACTTCTATATATATGTAGTTTTGTCATCAAAGACTGCCTTGCTTGGATTTTAATAACAGATGTTAGCGCATGTTTTAATATTTTCTTTTAACCAAATGCTCTTTTTTCCTCAGTCTAGAAAGTTCATGAAAATCTTGAATTTAAAGAAAATGTTACTTTAAATGACAAATGAGAAAATTTGAAAACTTTGCCACCCCTCTTCCTGTCAGGTTATCTGTATCTTATGTTAAGTAACTTTTCTGATATATTTTAGTGTTATAAGCTATGTTAAATATTGTATCTGAATTTATTTCTAGCTGTTGCGAAACCAGAGATTTTCTGCTTCCTTTCATCATGCAGTTGAAACAGTTGTTAATATGCTAATGCCACACATCACTCAGAAGTACAGAGACAATCCAGAGGCTTCAAAAAATGCAAACCATAGCCTTGCTGCCTTTATAAAAGTAGGTACTCAAGTGACTTGGGCTCTGCATTCAAGTACATTCATAGTACTGCTTCTTCTTGGGTTTTAAAGAAAGTTAGACCGAACTTATATAAAGCTGCGTATGTATAATGATTTTAAAGTATAATTCTATTTCCAAGTTAAAATGCATTGAAGTGTAATTAGTGTCTTCTGTAATCAAGACATCTGTTCAAAAGTTTTATATTTTTAAAGGAATTTGTTTTATCTAAAATTAATTCTTTTTCCTTTTAAAAGTATCGTCTGTGTTCCCTTCAGATTCTACAAAATCTTCTTACTTTGACTACTCTTATATTTGCGTGCATTTTATATAGACAGACTTTCAGTGCCTTTCCTTTTTCAGACAATGAGATCCAGTAGGGAAAGAAAATGGTAGATAAAGCTGCTAGTGGATAAAACTGCTAGTGGCATGTCATTTTTGTGTCAAGGTAGAGTTCCTTCTCTTCAAACTGCTTTTTATTTGCAATTTGTTTACATTCTGCACTCCAAGAGAAGATTTGGTATTGATATATGTGTGTACATGTATTTAGTTTGATTGTTTAATTATTTTTTTATATTCAAATTGAAATATCAATAATGCATTTGGAAAACAAACTTGTTAAATACAGAAATATAAGTGCTGAGTGCTGAGACAGTACTAAATCAATTCTGTCTTGGTTTTGCTTGTTTTCCCCAGAGATGTTTTACTTTTATGGATAGAGGCTTTGTTTTCAAGCAAATCAATAACTACATCAGCTGCTTTGCCCCAGGAGATCCAAAGGTACTTGATGTTTTTAAATAAACTATTTTTAGGAGTGGCTTCTTCTTGGTGCACGTGGGTAGAGTCCTGCATTGGTCCTTCAGACTTCTTCCTAGTTGCATTAAAAGTCTGTGCTGTTCTTACTGCTTTTTGTTTATCAAATCACTTTATTCATATTTTTATTCCCACCTTCAGGTGCAACTTTACCATCCTATTCCAAAAGTGGGAGGGGTGGGGTGCAACATGGATATGAAAGGCTAAAGTTGGAAGAGTTGATATCTGATAAGTTTGTGTACGTTTACTGTTGTGGTGAAAGCAGGTACCAGATGTCTAAAGAATTTCTGGGGGTCCAAACTTTTCTTACGTCAATACTTAACACACTGGTAAACTTTGTACAGAGGGAACAGAAAATAGAACTCTATTCAGTTGTCAAGTATGAATTATGCTAGACTTATTTTATTCTTACATGTGGAACTTTGACAGGTCTATAAACCTTGTATGACAAGACTGAGAGGAATCACCCTTTTGTGTTAGAAAGCTGGTTTTAATGTGTAATTAAAATACTCCATCAGTTCTTCATTAATTCCTTAAAATTATTTTTTCAGACTCTTTTTGAATTCAAATTTGAATTTCTTCGTGTGGTCTGTAATCATGAGCACTACATTCCTTTGAATCTACCAATGCCATTTGGAAAAGGCAGAGTTCAGAGATACCAAGGTAATTTTTTCCAAAGAAGCATGTGGTGTTTTTCTTAGATGTCACCGTTCTTTTATCAAATGTATAGACTGTATAACTTTAGGTTTGTGAGGTGTTAGAAATGTCATAATTGTTAAATGGAAGCCTAAATTTGTAATCTTTTCATTTAAACTTAAAGGAAATGTTTAGGTAACAGGGTAGTCTATCCAAAATATATAGTCTTTGGAATGTATGGTAAGCTACATCCTTGACTTTGCTTCCCTTTCCTGCTATGATTATTAGTTTTGCTTTTTTTATGATTTAGCTTCTAATTCACAAGCTGAAGAAGTCTGCAACACTTTTCTAGGTAGGTCTGCAGTGTGAGGTTTGGTGTAGTTTTTACTTTTTTCCATATACCCATTCAGGTTAGGTGGGGATTCAGGAGGTCTGCACAGGTCACCTTGGTCCTTTCCTTCTCCAGCTGGAACAAGCTCTGTTCCCTCAGTTTCTCCTGATGGGACAGTGCTCCAGCCCTCTAACTAACTTGGTGGTCCTTTGCTGAACTCACTCCAGTTAAAATATTTCATATGCTAGAAGGCCCAAATACTATATGTGGTAGTACAGGTGTGTCTGGCAAATGCCAAGTGAAGGGAATAAACAAATCCCTTGATACGCTTTCTGTGATCCTGTTGATACTCACCAGTGTGCTGTTAGCCTTCATTGTTGCCAGGATGCCATGCCAACTCCTGTCGAAGCTACTGTCTACCTGGGCTTTCAACTGATACCATTGCGGGAAGTTAGTCCATCCCAGGTGCAGAATTTTGCATTTGTCCGTCTTGAATTTATTTGATGTTTGTGTTGACCCATTCCTGTAGAATTTAGACTCTTCTGAAAAGCAGCCCTGCCTTTGAGCATATGAACTGTACCCATCCACAAACTTGATGAGGGTGCAATCCATCTTCCCTTTCAGGTCACTGATGAAGTGATATTCAGTAGGATAAGCCCTGAGAAACTCCTTTTGTAGCTGATCTCCAAGTAGATTACAAACCATCAACCACCAACTTTTAAGCCTACTTCTTTTGCACATTTAGATATCTACTCACCTAGACTCTAATATCTCAGTTTGGATATGATCACCATGTGGATATCTGCTGTTCTCACCTTATCCACACATCTGTTGAGTTCATTGTGGAAGACAGGTTGGTCAAACATGATTTACATCTGGTAAATCTATCCTGGCCATTCCTGGTCACACTCTTTCCCTTCACTTGCTGCAAAATGGCTTCCAAGAGGACTTGCTCCGTGACTTTTCCAGGGACCAAAGTGAAGCCTGTAGTGAGCTGGATTATTTTTGCTCTTTTTGAAGATGTGTGTAATGTCTGCCTTCAGCCATTGCAAGGTCCCAGTTATGGGAGACCCCTGATCACCATGGCTTAACAGAGGTGACAGTGAGTGGTCTTCCAGCTAAATCTCACAGCACCTCATCTGGTACTTGGATTTACATAAGTGGAGGTCTCTCAGAAGGTCCCTGACTTGATCCTCATCCACTACTGATAATTCTCTTACCTGAAGCTAGTCCGAGATACTTAAGGCCTGGGAACCATGGTGGTGAAGGAACAAGGTAGTGAAGGTGTGGAGTACTTCAGCCTTAGCTAAGTCCACTGTCTCTAAATCAGTTTGCGTTCAGCAGATATCCCAGATTTTCCTTATTCAAACTTTTAATGCTAATGTAGTGGTAGAAGCTGTTCTTTTGCCGTTTATGTCCATTACCGGTTTCCGCTGTAGCAGAGCTTTGACTTTCCTGGCATTATCCCTGCATACTTAATCAATGCTTCTCTGTTCCTTTTCTGTAGCCTGTTCTTGCTTCCACCTTGTGCATCTTTGGTTTTGCACTGATTGTGAGTGCCTGGTTTGGCCCAGCAGGGCTCCTGGCACAACTAGCCTTGTGCCAAAACAAGTACTATGTTAGCTATTGCTAACATAATTTGTGGATGTGATTATCGATTTCATCCAGACATTGAACTATAGCAGACATCGATAAGCAGAAGTGAGGAAGGTGCTTTTACAAGTAACAAGTAAAACCTGAATGACATTTTATATTTCTGTAGATGACATTATTTTTTTCTGAAATATTTCTTCAGTAGACTACTGGATTAGTAACGTTGAGTATAACTAATCAAAGCTTTCATCAAGGTGGTGGAACAAGATTTGGAACTGAGCTGGACAGCTGCATAGAACTTATTTCTGTCTTTGGCTTTTTCACACTTCAGGAGTGTTTTACACAACAGCACCGCATAAGTATTTCCGTAGAGAGGGACTATGATTGTTGGTTTAGGGGTCCTAAGGAAAGAACAAAGCTAGACAAAATTGTGTTTCTGATTACAAAAAAACCAAATTGCTGCTCTCTGGTGAACTAGGTGTTCAGCCAGGAAAGAAGACCTTTATCAGAAGTGTTTCTGGCTCTGTTTTGCTGTGTCAGGCAAAAGAGATCTCAAATGGCATGGTTGGCTCTTAAGTGATGAGTTACAAAGAGGTCTGTAGAACATCACATCCATGCTGTTTTATCTATGTTTCTTTCTGACTTAATGGATTCCCTTACTGGGAGAGCTTTTTGAAAATGAAAGCGCTTTGAGGTTGGCATCTGGTTTTTTTTGATTACTGTAGGACAGTGAACATGAAACTCTTCAACACCTCAGCTGAAATTTTAAACGTATATACATTCTAAAAAATAAGATCTTCAAGCTGAAGTTTCTCTTAAGCTGTCATATATTCAGTACATAAATGAACTGCATTGTTTTATTACACAAAAAATACTCCTAGAGGGGAGAAGTTTGACTTTGCTGTGTCAGATGTGCTGGGGTTTTGCGTGTATGCATATGTGTATAATGTCTATATGTCTATGTGGGCCTTAGTATAGATTTACAGTTACTGCTAGAAATGTTTTGTGAAATAAAATTACATTGCAGTGGTTTATGCACAAATGTTCAAATAAGATGTTCTTTAATTCCAATTTTAGTGCAATTAACACTAAATATATAAATATTTTTGGAAAATATACTGTTGTTTAATTGTAGCAGAAAAATTGCCTACTGTATTACAACACAGGACTAATTTCCATAGATTCATTACAGGTATCTTGTTCATATATTATAATGTCCTTTTTGTGTTCTCATATATTGAGAAGAAATTGCTTAGTTTGCACACGTGTTTCATGGTGTTATCTCCACATTTCGTGTTAACTCTTCATTACACTTCTACTATACACTGCAGATTTTTGGGACCATTTTCTTAGAGGATATCACTTAACAAGATCACAGTTCTTAGCAGGCTATATTGTCTATATTCATAATAGATACATGTCTAAGATAGAGGAGGAACTTAAAAATGCAGTTCAGAAATCTAAAACTTCTTTAATCCACGTTTTGCTTGCAGTCCTTCAAATTTACTGACCTAGGACTGAACCACAGACTGAAATTAAATTCTACTTCTACCATACAACTAAATTCCTTAAAGATAGAACATGCACATCCAAGTGCATATGTGTTCAGTGCCTGAATATAGATTTAGAATTTGAATTTGGAGCTATATGATGCTGGTCCAGGTGAATTTAATGGGAAAATAGAAACACTTTGGAATATCTAACAGTATTTGAAATATTTCTTTTTTAAAAAAATATATTTAGGTTTCTCCAGCTTTTGTTGTTTCAATATATATCATTGTCTGTTTAATAAATCCATCACTGTGCAGTGAATTGGGCTAGGGATGCGTCAATGCGACTGCGATTATATATTAGATATATTTGAATATATATGAATTTGTTAGTAACGTTGGAAAGCTTTTACTTCAGCCTTAAGTTAATTGATAATTTAATTTAAATAACACCTTTCCTTACATAGAACTTGTACTTTACTTCCAGACCTTCAACTAGACTATTCATTAACCGATGAGTTCTGTAAAAATCACTTCTTAGTGGGACTGCTTCTAAGGGAGGTGGGCAATGCATTACAAGAGTTCAGAGACGTGCGGCAGATTGCTATTAGTGTGCTCAAGAACTTGATGATAAAGCATTCTTTTGATGATAGATATGCTTCCAGGGTAAGTGTGTTGCTACGGTAGTAGCACAAAATAAATAAGATTAAGCATGCACACATACAGAAAGCTTTTTCACTCACCAAAAAAAAAAGTGTTAATTTGTAGCAATGCTATTTCTATACAGATTGTGATGAAAATATGTGTGAAAAGTGTATCAAAACCAATCTGTAAATCCCATATTTTTATTAACTGGAAACACAAAGCATCTTTTAATGTTATGTGTTTTATCACATTTTAGCACAGGGTAATCTTATTGTAATTTTAAAAAGAATCACATTTTTGTGCACATTTTAAAGCTATTATTTTTATTGAACATTGGTTCTTAATATTTGGCAGCTATTATTTGTAAAATGAGCATAAGAATGCTGCAAGTCATGATAGTAGATTTTGAGTGATTTTTAGTTTTCCTGACTTTTTTTAACATTAGCTGTGCTGTGGAGAAACCATTAAATTTTAATGGAAGATACCATTAATTTATCAAGCTAATGTAATTTACTTGGTTAATCTTAGCTAAAATCATGTTAATTTGGGGGCCTTTCTGCATTACGTTGAAACAGTAAATAAAATTTACCGATCTTCTGTAATTAGAATAAAATACAGAGATAACTGCCTCTGCCATTTATGAACTTATGAATGTGGGCTCTGGCTTGGCAAATATTTACTGAATGCTCCTTTTTTGTAACTTAGGAGTGAATAGCTTTAAAAAAAACAGTGATTCAAAATTAAATCTGTGATTTGATGATGAACTGATGAACTCTGTTTAGGGCCATCAAGCAAGAATAGCCACTATGTATTTGCCTCTCTTTGGACTGCTCATAGAAAATGTTCAGCGAATAAATGTTAAAGATGTGTCTCCATTTCCTGTTAACCTTTCCAGCAATGTGAGTGACCATTTGTATTTCATATTCTGAATTATTTTTATCATAATTTATTGGTGAGATCTATATGAAAGTCTGCATGCTTCTAGCAAACAGTTTCATAAGATTCAGTATTCTGCATGTTTGTTCTATTGCTTTTTGTAAGGTGAAAAGCTTAGTTAACCTTCATGGTTTGGGCTGCGGTTTCTCTGATCCAGGTAAGTTACACCTAACGTGATAATTGGCTAGTGTGGTCCTACCTGCAGGTTACAGTGCCTTTATTGATCTTCACATGAACTTCTGAAGACTTTTTGAGAACCCTATGCCACAGAGATTGCCGCAGCATTGTTGTAATGCTGTGTGGTTATACTGCCATGTAACATCTTTCTCTGTATCCCTGGCGCACATGCCTGTATTATACAAACTATAGACCACACAGGATTCGACCCACTGTGTCAGAGTGTTCCAAGAGCAGCACCCAAAGAAGCTGAAGAAACACTGTATTTGAAGTAAAAAATATCACTTGTTTCTGCAGTTTAATGGCCTTCCTTTTGCATCTGTTAACCAGTTTTGATACTCTGAGAGAGGCGATTTCATTAAATTGTCTCTATATTTTACTCAAAATTACGCTTCTCTGTAATGTTAATTTGCAGCAATGCTATTTCTGTACAGACTGGGATGAAAATATGTATGAAAATTGTATCAAAATCAATCTGAAAATCCCATATTTTTACCAAATGAAAGCACAAAGCACCTTTTAACAGAATTACATGTCTGTTACATGCACTGCTAGTTTATATAAACAGTTTGCCTCAGTTCTTCTAGATTCTCTTGTTGGAGTCACTTGCACATACTTCATTTTTATGCAAGAGGATACTTCTCTGATATCTAACCCATATAGAATTTGTTCACTAAAATCCCAACAGATCCAGTAGTTGCTGTTCAGCAGAAAAGATTGTATATTGGTAGTAGATATTTTTAATCTTATTTTCTAATTCAGTTCAACACAAAATAAATGGATCACAAAAAGAAGGGTAATTTTCTAGAAATTGTGAAAGAATTTTTAATCTTAAAGGAATGTGAATTTGGAATAGCTGCAGTGCAAGAGGGCTACAGGAAAATAATGGAATTTGTGAAGATGTATATTGATACATTATAGCTGCATGCAATTATTAAATCCAAGATTTAATTTTTAATGTATTTTATTTGTCTTTGTAGCTTGCTATGTTCCATTTGATGTTAAGAAAGAAATTCACAATACCCTTCCAACAAGAGAAATGTTTCAGCATTTGAAATAAAAGTAATTTGAGTCTTTTGAAAATGTGTTTTATATGCACATTCCTTTAAATTTTACATACTATTTTCCAGTGTTTCCTGGGGTACCCTGAGTTTTAGGCTGTCCCATGCTTGTGCAAATGCCTGAACATCTCATTCCATCCTTTTGATCATATTTAATATAAATTAATGTTTAAGAGAATATATAACAAATACTGCTTTGAAATATAAGAGATGTCTTAGTTATGAAATCCATAATGTTGGAAAACACTAATCACATTTTCCTGTCTTTTCCAAACAGAATGCAAAGGATGATGCACTTAATTTGCCAACTGCAAGTCAGCTAGTCACACCACAAAAATCAGGAAACACATTGGATAACAGTCTTCCTAAAGATCTGTTTGGTGTTATCTCTGGTATTGGTAAGCACTTAAAAAAGAAGAAACCAATTTAAAAAGGAACCAGTTTCCTTTTTCATTTGTTACCAGAAATAATTATTCTGTGACCAACTCTGGTTGCTTTCTGCATTTATGATTGAATGTTTATTGCTGCTTTCATTAACAGAACCCTACTGCAGTCATCTGTTCAACGTGGGCCAGAATTCACAGCCTGTACATGGAATCTTTCTTTTAGGATCTTTTTGGTGTTGCTTTTTTCTTTGAAACTAAAGCTTTTCCCGGAGAGCTGTGTTGTTGGGTTTTTTTCCCCCATCAGAGGTGCAGAGAAATAGGAGACAGGACCAGCCTTGGTCACTTACGGCAAGAGTGCTGTAATCTCCAATTTTGTGCATGATTTTAGAGACTACCTTTAAGTGGAGTGCAGCTTGTGCACACCTGTGGCCATCCTCCCATCTGGCTTAATGTATTTTTTTCATTTTTCATTTGTGTCATTGTATGCTGTAATTAGATGTCACTTATTAATTTAAACAAAGAGATATAAAATTGGCAAGTTAAACATCCTTCATGAAAGTGTGTATGTATTGCTGCATATGTTTTTTAATGCACGTGTGTATGTGCATGCATATGTATTTTACTGAAACTCTAGACTAAGTTTATCTTCATTGAAAGAAACTAAATGGAATTAATTATTTACCACCTTAAATATATGCATATATAGTGGGTTTATAAGTCTGACTAAACTATGGAGTGAGATTTTCATATTATTGGTTTTGCTCTTTCTAGCTTCCCCATATACCACATCAACTCCAAATATCAATAGTGTGAGGAATGCTGACTCAAGAGGCTCTCTTATAAGTACGGATTCAGGAAACAGTCTCCCGGAAAGACACAGTGAGAAGAGCAATTCTCTTGACAAGGTAAAAAAGCCAAACAAAATAAAAAAATGAAGTGCATTGCAACATTTCATCTTAATTCTTATAGAAGTTAACTTGTCTAATCTCCATTGGGAACGGACTTTCTAGAATACCTGTAGAGCACTATTTCACATAAATTTTTATTTTGCAAAATAACTATCATATGAACTCTTCTTGCATTGCATTTATTAAGCTGTTTTGCAGAAAATACAAACAGATTTTCTGTGTGGAGACATAAGCAGTTGTTTCCTTTGCTAGAGAAAGGCACTAGGTGTGAAGTGTATTGAATTTTGCTTGAGAGAACTGTATTCTAGTTAGGACAGCTTCTTTGATTTTTGTGGAGACCTTCACTCCATACTCTTCTAATAAACAATATAAGCAGTGTTTTTAAATGTTGAAAAAACAGTTTATGTGCTTTCTCTAGGTCATTTGTTTTATATTAGTTTGACTTTTTAAACTCATTTCACTTAATCTGTCACGAATTAGGAGCTCTGGCTGCAGTAGCTATGAGGCATTCAGTTGTGTATTTCTAGAGCTTGTGTTGATACTGATCACATTTCATTTTCTTAGATCTAGTTGTGCAAGTCACAACATGTTTACTTTTTCCCCTTGACTCTGACATGCCTTCGTGTGGCAGAGAGAGAAGCTTCTCAGAAGGCACTCTGCTCATGCTATGCGCCCTAGTGGAGAAGAAGAAGAAAACTCACACCCTGCAAAGAAAAACCGTGTCACTATGGATTTTTCACTTCTGACAATTCCAGCTTTGCCAGAGAAAATTTTGCATGCTGCTTTCTCTCTTCAGTTACAAGAAGTATTTGGTTTTTGTGCTTGGTATAGTTAAGCTTTTGAGTGAAGTGTGTCATCTATAGTTTTGCCACTTCTTTGCAACAGTTGAATCTCAAGCTATATGTGTACAATGTAACCACGTAAAGTACCAAGTACCTTTAAATGCCAAACCTGGAATGGTTGGTGTACAGGATTGAACTTAAGCAAAAAAATCCTATCAGCCTGAATACCAGCAAAATTTGAGTCTTTAAAAGTAGGACTAAAAATATCTTCTTTGGCCATGACTAAGTAAAAAAAGAAATATCTTATGCATACACTGTTGCTAAATGGCAATGCTGACATCTATTACTTAGTTGTCATGTTGTTAATTACTAATGTGTAGTGTTTTTACCAAGTAAAAGGGTTTTCAAAGGAGTCAGCAACCTTTGAAAATTCTGTTCTGGTCTGCCAATTTAGGTCATACAGGATTTATGTTTTGCATGCCATTAGTATTTTCCCCAAATAATACTTTATCCTGGCTTCTTATTCATTGCTTTTCAGACTTTCTTTCTAGTAGATCAGTTGTTCAGTGCATGTTATCTTTGAGTTTTCACTCATTGCTTGATATTATTACTGAAGAGCCGTGTTTTTGTTCTAATTTTCTTTCAGAATAACCTGTAGAACTATACTAGTGGAATCAGAATTGACTGGAAGTATATCAGTTTCTCTTTTAATATGTGCATACTTTATAGGCTATTGACGTGATTTTAAATGAAGCTTGTGAGTAGCTGTAGTCCTAGTTTTATTCATGTACATGTTCAGCTATTTTAGAAGGACTATTATCTGGCGCTCTGGATAGTATCTGGAAGTCTAAGAACCTTGTATTCTGTTTCTGCTCTGCCACCAATTAATTGCCTGCTCTACTTCAGTATCCATAAAGCTGTCTAGTAACACATCTTTGCTGACCAGAAATATTTCAAAGCTAAACAGTTTGTGAGGTCTTTAGAATCTGCAGTAATCGGGCCTATATAGGTGACCGTTTCCTCCTAAATTACAGTAACATCTGGGTAATATCAATCATAGTTGCACATCCATTTTCACTGCACATCCATTCAATGGCCCAGTATGTGACAGATTTACACAGATTGTTCTAGGACAGCAGTTCTTTCCTTTTGCATGGAATGCGCTGAAGGTCTCAGCAGTGTACGATGTGAAATGTTCCCTCGTAGATTAGCATGTGTTCTGCTTTCAGTGAAGAGTTGTTCCTGGAACGGTTGTTTTACCCTTGAGGTATTGGTACTTATTGCTTTGTTTGTGAAACCAAGTGCTTTTCCCTCTTGAGTCTATGTTGGTTTGGTTTTTTTGTTCTACTTTTGATTTGAAGGATTTCTTGTCATGGAGCCAAGAAGATCTAACTTCTTTGTAGAAACCAAATATCCATTGTACCAGACTCTTGACTTGACTTTACAGAAATCTTATTTGATATCTGATTCATGTTCCATTTGCATGGTACACATTTTGAAGGATCAGTTATTATTTGTTGTTTGGGGTTTTTTTGGACACCTTTAGCATTGAGCATTGCTGATTAACTTCCCACAAATGTTGGAATTGCATAAGCAAATGAAGTAGGGAGATAGATTTGTTTTATTTTCCTTTTCTTCTATGGTAAGGGCAAGTTGCTTATTCAGTAGTTAGCCTTGCAGAATGCATACTGTTATCATTCATATACGTTTTCCTTGAGGTTCTTACGTCTTTAAATGGAAAGCATTTTGTAGACACAGGTCTGTCTACAGTTTAGCATAAAGTCTCTTCAGAAGCAGAGGAGCTTGTGTGTCACCTAGCAGTAGCATTTATTTTTAAAGTATTTCATCTAAGCATCAGGAGCGTACCTGATTTCTATAATGTGGGTATCTGTGTACAATTAACTTGATTAATAATCACTGTTCAGTAACTTTTCCTCTTACTCCTCCGTCTGGGGGAAGCAAATCATACAGAGAAGGAAATAAAAATAAACAAAGGTGAAGAGGCTTAATTTGGTATATTTCGTGTGTGTAATGTGTGCTTTGGTGACCTGTCTCTACATGAAACATTTTTTGTCTCTGTTCAGAGATCCTTTTTCTGTTGCAGGAATTAATAAGGCAATTTAAGCACTCTTCAGCCAAAGCATGTCTGTTTCCTTTTCAGAACCAGCAGAGCAACACTTTAGGAGGTTCTGTAGTTCGATATGACAAACTTGACCAAGCAGAGATCAAAAGTCTGCTCATGTGTTTCCTTCATATTTTAAGAAGTATGTCAGAAGGTAGGTAATTCCACCTACTTTTCATGAATTTGGAATCATGTATTGGATTGATGCCTATGATTTTAATACCTTGCCAAAATCAGCAGAATACTTTAGTTACAGGTATAATCTTGTGCTGCGTTTTACAGATGAGTGTAATTAATCAAATTAAACTCTGAAAGTCAGACTGTAAGCATTAAATACTCATTATTCTTCAAAATGTGAGGCCGAGGAGAGGACTTGGTAAGAAAGTAAATATTTGTATGTGATTGTAATGTGCAGCTTGGAAAGTAGAGGTGAAGAATAGTTCTTTGATCAGTCAAAGAGTCTTGGGCAAATCCATTCCTCCATTCTTCAGGACTTCCTCTGTGACAGGGAACCAAAATTTTGATCACTGTATATTTCTGGTTCTGGGATGGGGATATTAGTGCTGCTTCATTCTGCTGGGATGTTTGTGAGATGGTCCATTGAATTTTTTAAAGAATTGTATTATCCTGGAGAACGTTGCTGACGTGTAGAAATACTGCATGAATGGCAAATCTTAATTTTTTACTAGGATCATACAGGAATATGAATTGAAAGTGTTCAATATCCTGTCACATCATGAAATTTTCATGTAATTACATTGTTTGTAATTAAAATACTTAAAGAAATAAGAATAATAAAACTCATATCTTTTTTTTTTACGCTTACAATTGGCCAGAATTTCTAGGAAATTCAAGTTAAAATTTGTGTAAGCACAGTGGAGATTTTTTGGCCTCAATTCTCCAGGAAAAGAACAAACGTTAAATAAACTTTGCTACACATCTTTGTAATAGTTTTGAATTTGTTGGCTAGTTTTGAACACTTTCGGTGAAAGAGAATGTCTCAGCTGTGTAACTACAAGCTTTGTAAAAAATATATAACCATTTTTGAAAACTATGCAAAACCTGTGCTGAAAAACTATCCATAGTAAGGCAATGTAAATTAAAAAAAAGAAGAAATGATAGATTTTAATTTAAAAAAATGTTGAGACCAATCTGTAAAGAAGCAGGTTATAGTTCTAACAATTGAAAGTATTCTGAAGTCTTATGTTTTTGGAACGTGAGTAGTCATTACTGACAATGCAGTTATTACTATTTAAAAGACAAATTGTATGGGAATATTATGGATTAATAGCATCTTGTAGAAACTCATTTAGAGAATTGATATGTACATTTGTATAATTGGCTTCAAGTAAAACTTTAAATATTAATAATTATCTATGCCCCACAAGCCATTTTTAGAATCTCTGAATCCTCATTATCTGAAATGGAAGAACTCGAGTAATAATGGTAATTCTTCTGCTTAATATTTTTGTGTTTGCTGACTTTGTCTTGTTTTTAATATTTTTCATTTTCCTAGACGCGTTGTTTACATATTGGAACAAGTCTACAAAATCTGAACTCATGGACTTTTTCACAATTACAGAGTAAGATTTTTTTGAGCTTGTCATAAAATCATGTTTTGCTATGCTGTTAAAAACATGAGCGTGGATATAAGTGTGTATATATGTTTTTGTTTGAAAACATAATCTGTATTGGTCTGTTTAGAAGGCCTTAACCAGATGTGCACAATTCCACGCCTGTCCAATTCCACGCTATTACTGGAACTTAAGCTATATGGAAGTGATCTTGGGAAGTTTGTAAACAGCAAGTAGTGCTCAAATATTGCTATATTCATGGAAGGGAAGCCAACTGTCTTGTCACCTGTCTGCGTTAAAATGCATCTTGGAATATCAACTGCTGAAATTATATGGTTGCATATCAAAATTGATTGAATTGCATAACTTGAGAAACAAAAGAATATTAACAGTCCCCAGCATTCCTCTTGCTATGCTGTAAGGGAAGAGATTAGGGTGAATCCAGTATTTGTTATCAATGGCAACGTGATCCTGTTACATCCCCACACACAGTTAGTGTGTTTGTTCATGAGAAGTGACTGAAACACTAATAAGGAATGAAGAAGGCACTGTGGTGCACCACAAGCCTTTCTGCTTGCCTTGCTTCTTTCATTGGTATGCTTTCCTTTGTTTCCTTTTTTTCTGTAGTAGAGGCTCAGTCAATATAACATCAGTCATTAATTGTTTTACAAAACGTGCTACTTGAGTTCTATTTCAGGAATGTATTGTAGGTAGTGTTTTAACTCATTATTTGAGTACATCTGTACATTTGAGTACATTGATTGTACCAGAGACAGAACAGAACAATTGAATGAGCTTACTTAGAGTCTTCAAGCCTGAGGAGTATCACCATTCTGATTCTGCAGTTTGGAGACAGTTAATCTACTTAAGGTCTGAGTACAAAATGGAGCCGTGTTGAAGAGACTGTTTGCTAGTCTTCTCCCTCATTCGCAACTGGTACATGGAAGAGAGAGCCTGAAAACTGGCTTTCCGTTTGAATTTACACCTTAAAGAAGAAGTTTTAGAATATTCCTAACTGAAGGACAAGGGAAGTTGCATTAAGTGTTCTGAATTATCAGGATAAGTACTTACAGGAGGAAAAGAGTCAAATAAAATCATTATTGCAGCCTCCATTCACACCATTTTTCTTGATTTCAAAGTGTGACTTCTAGTTTATTTGTCATCAGTGTTGTTTACTTACCAGTTGTAAAGACTAGCAGAGGCACCTGGCTCTGGTTATACTTTCAACTTCCTTGCTGTATCTGAACCGGTAGTATCATGATTGTTTAAAATATAACATCATATTGAAGTATAGATATTTTTAAATGAAAAATTATTTGGGGAGATTTGCCTTTATTTTATATTGTAAAAGCAGATTCCCTTTAGCAAATAGTTCTGTCAGAAACACCCATCCCATCCCACCCCACCCTCTCTGCCAAAAAAAAAAAGCCCAAAACAAAAAATAAACGTGTAATCAGGAGACTTTAGGTCAAGGGGGGTGTGAAAAAGCAAAAGGTAAAATGTATTGTCCTTCTTTTGAACCCTTATACACATTTTGCAAAATATGTCTATGTATGTTAATGTCTGGTTATCTCTTCACTTCTATCCTTCATGTTACTTGTCCTGGATTACAGTCCATTTCTAAATAACTAAATGTGGGCCTCGTTTTAGAGAATGAAATTTTGCCTGTGATAGTAGAAGCTAAACATTTCTTCTCTGTAAATCTATGAAAGATTAAGCACTTGAGCTCACTGTTTAGTTTTCTAAGGTGTTTTTGTCTTCTGTTTGGCCCTTCAGCCTTGTAACTGTCAGACTCTTACCAGCTGTTCTGATTCAATGTATTGTCCTCTAGAAGCAGCTTTATGTGCCTTTTGCTGTTAATCCAAATTTGCCCAAAGCAACAACCATCTGTGACTGATTTCAGAAAAGCTATATTGACCTCTTCCTGACTTAAGGACTGGAAGGGAATTTTAAGTGTGAGAGAAATAAAGAAGTTTTATGACATGAGTTTCAAGTTAAACAAAAGTCATAGTTGAATAATTCCAGTGTACATAAATCTAGATGAGATTGTTCTAAGTATTGTTCTTCTGACTTATATGTTCTCTGCAGAGTATGCTTACATCAGTTCCAGTACATGGGGAAACGATACATAGCCAGGTACTGTGTGGAATTTAAATTTTGCTGTCTTGTTCACTAAGAATAATAGTGTGTACAATATGTCTGGAAACTCTATTACAAATAAATTGCATGAGTAGAAGAGTTATTGTGAAATGACACATAACAGTTTGAAGTAACTGGTTACTGTGTTAAAAAATCTGTAACCTGTCTGAAAGTCAGGTATCTGTTTAGGAATGATGTGTGGTGTGTTCGTTATCAATTATTTTAAAATCCACCCCTTAAATGCCATCTTTTACAACATTTTTTTCCTTGAAAAATTCCTTCCTTTTTAGGGAAGAAATTTTATGATTTAATTGCTTTATTTATTCACTTGGCCATAAAACCATGCCTGTTGAAATGTTTAAGGAGTTTATATATGGTGTTTTTACAGAAAGGTGAGTAGGGAACGTTCCAGTGCTGCTGTTCTTCAGTTTGAAGTCTGAAGTACCACTAGATACCTGTACATGCACATTGTTCAGGAGCAAATCTGTGGGAGTCAGAAACATGTACTAAATTACTTGAATAATTTTGCGTTAATGTGTTTTTTTAATGCCAAGTAGACTCTTTTAATAGAGTAAAATATAGCAACTTGTTTAGGCCTTACACTATGGTTGACATGGTAATACTGTTATAATTAAAATCACGGGCTTGAAATACTGGCCCTCGTCAACTCGGAGAGAAGGTTGTTGCTGATTTTGGGTAGTAAAGCATTCTAACTAGAATGTTGGCTTTTTTGGTTTTAATTTAGATTTAATGGTGTATAAATCTTTTCCTACAGACAACAAGCTTGACCATCTCCTTGGAGATTTTTCAGAAAAAAACCCTCATCACTGTTCACATACTCTTAAAAAAAAAAACAAAGACCAAATAAGCCAGTCTGTCTGAAGGTTTTGATTGTAACTTTTGTGTTTAAATGTACTTCCAACTCTGGATTTACAAGAGTCTGTAATTCTCAGGCTTTTTGTAAAAATTCTTCAAACTACTTCAACTGTTTTGTAGAGAAGGCTACTCCACTTCCTCTTTGTTTACTGATCACCCAGTCTGTGTACTGCATGTTAACATTGCGAATGTTAAGCTAAAGGAATCGTCTGGTGTTCTGTAGAGATACTGAATTTTCCTTATAAATGTGACTTTCTAGCCTTTCCCATTGTTGTTACACTGAATTATATCAAAATCAACGCACGTGCTCTTAAAACACAGAAATTACAAAGAATGAAAGGGAGCAGGGAATTCTGTAATCCAAGCACTGGTTTTCATTTTTCATCAGCTCTGGTGGTGGTACACGATAGGAAGTTAGCCTATACTGATTGCTAACACAGATCACTTTTCTGTTTCCTTCACTTGATTGCTGCAAGTTTAACAAAGTATATGGCTCTTCTCCCTTCCTGCTTGGGTAAGATGTACATGATAATCCCCCTGCTAATTCCTGCTCTCCTGTTGCATGTACGCTTCCTGATTTTACCACTGTCTGTCCTAACCTTTTTCTAAGATTTTTTACAATCAAAATAGAGGATTTGGTTTTTGGTTCTGAATATTTTCATAATATTTATGTTCTTAAATATTTATATTTTCAAAAGCTCTGAAATAAATTTAGCACTTGAGGGACTGCTTGTGCTTTCATGCTTTGAGGTTTTTAAGAAAGAGTTTGCTGTGATGCCTTTTTTAAGCAACCTATTTTTGTTTTATAAATAAAACAGTAAATAGGTTGCATTATAATTCTTTCTGTAAAACTTCTTGTGCTTAACTAACGCTTCCTGTCTTGCTGCAGTTTGACATGTCTAACTTTTGCTTCTATCCCATTTCACCCATCTTGCAGGAACCAGGAGGGGTTGGGATCCGTAGTTCATGATCGAAAATCTCAGACATTGCCTGTTTCCCGTAACAGAACAGGAATGATGCATGCCAGATTACAGCAGCTGAGCAGCCTGGATAACTCTCTCACTTTTAACCACAGTAAGTCTCATGACGTGATAACATTCATCATCCTCAACCAGTACCACAACACCAGAGACAGGTCCCAGAGCCACACCAGTGCATTTCAATGACTTTTATTCTTCTAGGTCAAACAAATAGCTGGAATCAGTTGATGGTCTGTTCCCTGCTTTATGATAGAACTATTAGTGCTGGCTGATGCCAGAACATGGAGCATGGTTAACTACAGTGAATTTTAAAATTGGATTTTAATATATATGCTTTAATTTTTTTCTGCAGATAGTTACAAAATTTATTTATTTTTTCTATTTGCTTTATTAAGCCTCACTTCCCCCCCCCCCACCTGGTCTTGCAATTTATTAGTCTAACAATAAAATATGCACTCTGACCACATCTCCATGTTTTGACATCCCTAAGGAGAAATAAGTTTCTTAGAGTTTCTGTGGAGTTTGTGAAGCCCATAGTTTGGTTTGTCTGGAAGTGAAAAAGCGTCCAATAATGAAGTGATTTTTCTGTTTTCAGTGTGAGAAAGATATCAAGTATTCTTGGAATTTCTGTAGACAATGGTAAGATTTAATCAGGTTGAAGTCAGCTTGTATAAGACTGCTGTATTGAAAACTAAATCTGCTTGTGGCCTATCTTTTTAAACATGCTGCTCTTAAATTGCGAAATATGCTGTATGTAAAGTATACTGAAGCACCATTTTTCAATTTTCAACTTCAAAACCCAATGAAACTGGTTGACTAATCCAGTCAAATACAACACTGGTACAGTAAAGCAATTATTTGAGTTAACTGTATGTCCACTATGTTCATCCTCTTATTTCCCAAAGTGTATCTAACTGTCCCTTTAAAATCTTTTAGCTCATTATCCATGATATAAAGCAACAGTTGGCCTAATTGCACAAGACTTACCACGTAGTCTAGTGGGAAACTGAAAATCATCCCACCAAATCCCTCTGTTTATAAATGCATTCTAGTACCCGTTTAAATATAAGAAATGCAATTCTTTGATTTAAAAAATGCCAGAAAACTATATCGCTGTGCAAATTACTTTTTTTTCCTTGTAATCAATCTGCTACTGCTGTATAATGATAATTTTCAGGTGAGTCTTGATACGCAAAAGAAAGAGCTTTTACATCAAGTGACTGCATGTTCAGTAAAGTTAAATACTTTGTAGATAAAGACTGATTGTTTAAAAAAAAATCTCTGGGAAATAAAACGACTGTTTCTGGGCCCTATGAAAGGAGATTTTATACTTGCAGTACGTGGTGAATTTTACTGATTTTTAGGAAACGGTGAGCTGAAAGATTTCAATAATCGCATGCTTATGTAAAAAGAAACTCTCTGTTCTTTCCCATCTCAATGAAATTATGAAGGAAGGACTCTCATTGAGTAACTTTTCGTAAAATGGTAGTAGTTGAGCATGTAATGAATATCAGCGATATTACACCCTGTATTGACCACAGTTTTACAAGGTGAAAATATGTTTCTGTAAAAGCCATGTCAAATGTGGACTTGATTTTTGTATCTTTTGTCTTGTTGTCTGACTCTTAGTTTTGTTTAGTTGTCAGTCTGTCTGCATGGTGTATCGAAAATAGTTTTCAGAACTTGAAAAAATCTTGTAGATATCCTATATGGGATACATACATGAATGATGTATCTGGTGGAAATAGTGTGAGTCATTGGTGCTGGAGGAGAGGAGCACAGTCAGTAGGATAGTGACATGCAAACATACAGAAATACAAGAGATATACTGCTGTTACAAATTAGGGTATATGGTTACTGTCAAGTTTGTAGTCATTAGAGATTATCCTGGTTTTAGTGTTCTTAGATGGTTTCAAACCCAGTTACTCTGCAGTAGCGTGAATGTATGGGTGCATGCTTATTTGTGTGACTAGGCAGATGTCCATATTACATGTCATAATTGTAGTTCCGTAGTTTTTTAAGTTAAATGTGAAAAATAGAATCCAGTATATTAACTATACATGAAGAATACAGTATTAGCTGCTCTAAAATAACAGCAAATTGAAAGGACAGTTTTTAGCCTGTATGTGGAAAAAGCACTGCTAAATCAGTCTTTTATGTCAACCCAATTGATTGCTCCTTTAAGTTTGCATCCTGCCTGAAACGTCTTCCCCTACTAATAATGCAGAGTAATCGATGACCTATTTGTTTGTTTGTTCTAAATTATTGATGTGAAGAACAAAATTTGAACTGTTGGGAATCCTGTCCATTGACAATTTTTACTTGATCCGGACCAAATTTTATAAAGCAACCAGGGCACTTTTGTCAATCTGGTTCTTAAAGATCAACGTTAGGGAACCTAAGCAACACATTATAACCAGTGCTGAAACAGGATATCTTTTAAATATTATTTAAATATAGTATAGAGCTAGAAACAATAAATATTTTGATGAAATACGGAGTTATTGCATGGTATTGGTACAGACCTGAATTAATTACTTGGATCTTTAGCAGATGAGTACATGATTGTATTCCATCAACTCTTAGTGTTTTATATTTTTATGATGGTTGACTTATGAGTGACACTGAGATCATTAAAACATTGCTAAATGACCAATGCTTATTTTCAACTGTAACTCCATCCTACTGCAGTACTTATTTTAAGAATGTATGTGTGTGTATATTTATAACTGTGTACATTTCTATAGATACACATGTATACATACACACACATCTGTATGAAACAGACATTTATTGTTTTAACTGCTGTTTAGTGCTTGTATTGTTGACATTTATTATTTTATGATCTTGTGCAAATTATGTTAGAATAATAATGCATGTATTTGAGAAATGTTTAAATGCATATGAATTCTTTTTTTGTGTTGAATACTAACTTCTGTCAAGCTTTTTACTTGTTAATATTTTCCTAGTTCAACAATTTTTTTGAAAATAAGACACATTTAAATTAGTATATCCAGCTCTTACATTTCATTTGCAATTTCTGTAGGCTATGGCCATTCAGATGCAGATGTTCTTCACCAGTCTTTACTTGAAGCAAATATTGCCACTGAAGTTTGCCTTACAATTCTGGATACTCTATCATTATTCACAATGGCTTTTAAGGTTTGTTCTTGGCTTGGTATTAAGATCTCCCATAAATAACTTTGAGAAAAAAAAAAATTTAAATAATATCTATTGTATGACAACACCATAATTCATCATTGGACTGCATCAGACTTTTATGTTGAACATGGCTTCTTATATTAAGTCACTCATTAATTAACAGTAATTTGTGTGTTTCTTTTCTGTAATTTTTTTCAATTTGTCTACTAATAACACTTCTTTTTATTTGTATTAGTTAATGTAGCTCTCCTGTGTAATCTTTTCATAGCACACCCACTTGCAATACCCTTCCTGTCTGGGATTTTTTTGAGCTTTTCCAAACATTAAAGGTGAAGCTATAAAAAGGAGAGATGCCCACTCCAACAATTCCATATCCTTCTTATGTTGGGGATTCCAGAACTGGACACAATACTCATGAGAGCGGAGTAGAGGGAGAGAATCCCCTCCTTCGACCTGCTGACCACACTTCTGATGCAGCCCAGGATGTGGTTGGTCTTCTGAGCTGTGAGCGCACATTGCTGGTTCATGTTGAGCTTCTCATCAACCAGCAACATGGTCCTCTCTGTTTCAGACTCCTTGAACTGGATTGAACAGTCCCTGAATTGATTCTCACCTATTGTGGTGTTTGGTATAAGAGGAGAGACCTCATCATCTTGTCTTTGAGTCCTATAGGAACCTAGTGCATATGCTCAGTGGACAAAGGGAGAACACAGGACCCCAGAGCAAAACACAAGCAATATGATCTGCTAAGAGGAGATGTATAGCCAGTACCTGTGTTCAAGAAATTGGAGGAGAGTAGATTTTTTAAAAAGGGTTTGAATCAAAAGGAGCTGTTGGTGATACACAGTTACTCTTGATTTCTGTGTATTGCACGCATCAGAGTGAGGTTTTGAATACTGATGCCAGTAAAACTCTGAAAAGGAACAAATATCCTCATCTCTAAGAGCCCTTTCAGTTCTAAGACAGTGATGAAAGAGAGTGAGTGGTGGGAGTTTGGTTTGGAGGAAGGTTTTTTTGAGAGCATTGTAGTGGGAAATAGCGCTATGAGAAAATTCCACTGTCTGAGCTGCTAAAGCCAGCATAACCAGTCTGTTAATACTTCTGAGTGTCCCTCTCAAAGAACTGTTAACAGTGACTGATTTAACTAACAGCTGTTAAAAGCAATGGTGTTCTATAAGTCTATTCAAAAGTCAACACTTGATAAGCAAAATTAAAGAAGTGTTGAAAAATATATATAATTAAAACTCAGATGTGTTTGTATAATTAAACATCTTGATTATGCCGATTATTCTTTTATTTCCTGCTTTTATTTGATCTGTGAACACTCTTAGAGTAGTATAAATGTAACACTATACAAAACTCCTAAGTTCTCACTGTTAATTTAAAGAATCAACTACTGACTGATCATGGGCATAATCCACTGATGAAGAAAGTGTTTGATGTATACCTCTGCTTCCTTCAAAAGAATCAATCTGAAACAGCATTGAAAAATGTCTTTGCTGCTTTAAGGACACTTATTTATAAGGTAAGAAGTTTAAAAAAATTGATCTTCAAGTGCTTACACAGTTCTTTAGTTAACAATATACTATGTAAAAATTTCAAGAACTAAAATCCCGAATTAAAATTGGTGAATAAGGACTTGATCTAATCCCAGCAGCATGGAAAGCTTATGCTTTGGATTGCTGTAAAACTAGTTTTGTGTCATGAACTGCTATAACTGTATTTCTTCCACAGTTTGGGTATATAACTATGTTTGTATTTTTGTTGATGTGCTTGTTTTAACAGGAAATGAGGCTAACTTTAATGAATAACTTCTTTTTTTCCTACTCTATCCTCAGTTTCCCTCTACGTTTTATGAAGGTAGAGCTGATATGTGTTCTGCACTGTGCTATGAAATTCTGAAGTACTGTAATTCCAAACTGAGCTCAATTCGTACTGAAGCTTCACAGTTACTGTACTTCTTAATGAGAACTAATTTTGATTACACAGGGAAGAAGTCTTTTGTTAGGACACATCTACAAGTTAGTATACTTTCTTTGTTTTTCATTTTCAAATGTTGCATGTGTAGATGCACAGTTGCATTCCAGTGTGCGAGACCCTATCAGATAAAGACATAAAATAAAACACCTACATAGAAAAATTGTGTGCCCTGACAAAACTGGGAACAATAGTTTACTACTTGTATGTTCTCTGGCTAGTTCATCTACTGGACAGTCTTTAGAGCAGAGGTTGCGTGTGCATTATGTTTACAGAACTCTGTTTCTTCTTGCTTGTGTTATTGTACAAGTAACGTTGGAAAAAATAAAATTAACTTAAGGGAATAATCTTTCAATTAAAAAGAACAAAACTTCCTTTGCAATTGCTTCATCAGTGCATCTCAAGGGTATTTAATGAAATGTGCACTAACAAGATGTTTGTTTCTGTCAAGGTTATTATTTCAGTAAGCCAGTTAATTGCTGATGTTGTTGGAATTGGAGGAACTAGATTTCAGCAGTCTCTATCCATCATCAATAATTGTGCCAATAATGACAGAATTATAAAGGTCTGTTTTTATTCTTCTTTCCATACTACAGAAGGATGCTTGAAAACTCTTTCATAGCATCTTTTGCAATTATCGTTCAAATTTTTATTATTCAAAGGTTAAAAAAAGTTAGTAACTAATATAACTTCTCCATATTTTAGCACACTACATTTCCTTCTGATGTTAAGGATTTAACGAAAAGGATTCGTACAGTACTGATGGCTACAGCTCAGATGAAGGAGCATGAGAATGATCCAGAAATGCTTGTAGACCTCCAGTACAGTTTGGCAAAGTCTTACGCGAGTACACCTGAACTCAGGAAGACGTGGTTAGACAGCATGGCAAGGATCCATGTTAAAAATGGAGATCTTTCAGAGGTGAGAGAAAAAAAATCAAACTTCATAATAAGCTTAAGCTAATCATTCTTGAAATGGAATATACTATATGTAGCTGGTAGTGTGTAATATAATAAGCATTTTTCATCAACTTTGAATGCTTAGTAGATTGGTTTCAATGGCTGATAAGTTTTTGTCCTACCCAAGTACATCTGTAAGTCATTTCTGACTACTAATGTAAGGCAGATGTTTAACTCTGACACACTACTAAGCCAGGAATGCTTGATGCAAACCACAGAAGACAAAGATGTTCTGCTTAAAAAGATCTTTGTTATCGGTTGCTAAAATACTTAAAGTGATCCCTTGAATTCCTCTCCAGTTGTTTGTACAGAATTAGTTTGATTCTATTCCAGACTACTTACTAAAAAACTCCTAATGTTCTTAAAGTTGACAAATCACTTTTTTTGTTGTTTGAAAAAAAAAAACCTATCTGATTTCACTGAGCTGTTAAAATATTTAATTCCAACAAAAAGGAAAGCTGGGAGTGAGAATTTTTTTTTTGTCTTTATGTAAGTATTTTCTCAGCATGCAAAATAAATTTTGTCTCTTTACGGAAGTTTGTTCTGTGTAAAAGTAAATCATGTTGCATGACATCACTGAATTTCATAAACACATCTGTCAAACTTAGCAAGTAAAGATGTCCAAGAAACAGTAGCTGCTCTGCTAATACTCATGTATTAGTGCTAGAATCGTTTTCTTCTTTATGGTAGCAACACATAAGTTGTGTGCAATCTACTTTTATTAGCCTGTATTGTGAAGGAAACCACATCAGCTCTGTCAGAAGACAAGCTCTTTTAGTCCTTTTCCATTCTGTTTTTATTTTTTTGATTAAAAACTTAGAATTTTTGTACAAGTAGATAAGCACTTCTGTAAATTGCCGAGCAAGGTATGAAATGGACAGAATTTCTGACACGTACCTTTTATTCTTCATCTCCAGTGTCTGAGATTCTACAGCCTCCGTATTTAAACTGTTTGATTGAGAATTACAGCTGAATAACACTTTGCTGTAAGCATAAGCCCATTTTTAGTAAAAGAAGAATCTTGAGTCTTTTTTTTTGTCCTTTCTGTGGAGAAAAGCAATCAGTGCCAACTTCATAAAACTTCTTGGCCATTTGAAGACTTTGTCTTCTGTTTTCCAGACTACACCTACCAAATTCCTTCAAATTCCATTCATAGATCAGATATCTTTTTTTTTCCTGCTTTCAAATTGTCTGTCATCAGTCTTTTCTACATTTTTCATAGTCTGGAGCCAAAAAGCAGACAAAACAGGTTAGCAGAAAAACCATCAAATGTTACATCAAATAATTAATAACGCTCTTGTTACACATAACACTTAAAATATATCTCAAAAATACATTTGCTGCTTTTTATTACAGCATGGCATTCCCACCTTGTAATTTGTGATCTGTGGTCACTCTCAGATTGTTTACTGCTGTCCATGCTACTTAATGGTCTGGTAGATGAAGGAGTGAGTGTTCTTGCACAGTTATTGTTTTGTGTAAATAAGGTAGAAAATTTTTTTACACCGGTCATAGGACATCTCCAAAGCAGCAAAAAGGAAAACCAAAGAAATTATCTCAGGCTAGGGCTCATATACCTTGTTTTCAGTAGTTCCATTATAATTGTAATTTACAAGATTGTTACTGGTTTTGTTTTAGGCAGCAATGTGCTACGTCCATGTAGCAGCACTGGTTGCAGAATATCTCACGCGAAAAGGTATGATTTTGAAATCTTACTTTAATGTCTGTATTTTATCATACTAGTTTAGGAAAACTAGAATACTTTTCCTGAGGAAGTTGTAGGCATTTCAGTGTTCACCAAGGAAAGAAAATTCAACCTAAACAGATAGCATACTTGTGTATTTAAAAGTGTACTTGCCTACCTAAGGGGCAGCATTTCAGATAAAGTAAAATTTTTTAGGAAGATAAAAATTTCAATTTTACACAAGAGCTGCTAACAGCTGAAGTCAGACCCTTTCTTAGGCAAACTTACTTGTGAATATTCTTGTTCAAAAAGTAGTCTCTAATTGCACGCAGGGAAACCTGGCATTGCTAGGGAAATCAAAATGAGTTTGTACAAATATTCAGATGCTGAGTCAGTGATAATAGTGCTCAGAATGCTTCACCTGTCTTGATGTTCTGTGCTAGCAGCTGCCTGTGCAAGTCGGTTTCTAATGGCCCATGAGATAGGGTAGAAAACTGTCTTTCATCTGTAGGATCAGAAGAGTTCTTAGTCAGGGGTCTGAGAAAATAGAAGATTAGGTAGCCTTTATTAAGGAAAATAGATCTCTAGGAGAAAATTTCTGAAATCTCTTAAGACTGATTATGATATTGAGCTACTGCTTTGTTTTTGTAGGCAAATCCATGTTTGCAGCTTTTTAGCTTTGCTTTTGCATGACGATTCAAAATGAAGCAAAGGCAATGGTCTACAAGATGCCTTTTCTGTGTTCCTTTTCTACCCATTGCTGGATACTTCTGTAGTGTATAGGCTATCCTATCTGCCCCAATGGTTTCAGAGGTAGCTCCGAGCCCAAATGTGAAACTAAGTTGCCTGTAAAAGTTACTAGGTCCTCTTGGAAGCCTGGTGACAATTAACTGATAACTAGTAATAATCTGTATTAATTTGTGAGTCCTTTGGGTAATCCGCTATTTTTGTCTACTGTTATATAAAAGTTATTCCCCATCAGTAATATAGAGGGTCAAACTTCTGCCTGTGGTACTTCAAGGAGCAAAACAAAACCACATGTTTGAGACATTCATTGAATAAAACCTCTGATGGTCAAGCTCCCACCTGAGCAGAAAGAACCTTTGTAGGAATAAGCTGTGAAATAAGTTTGCGCAATTCCTTGTGCTTCTGTAGTATTTACCAATTGTTCTTGAGGTTTTAATACAGTTTTTGGCAAAAAAATCCTTATTTCTTAATTCAGCAGTCGGATATGATACAAAAGAGCTAAACAGAATGACTAAAAGAGGTGTAGGTTTCATGTTAGAACATGCTACAACCTGTTTTTGCTAAATGCTACAACCTGTTTTTGCTAAATGCTACAACCTGTTTTTGCTAAATGCTACAACCTGTTTTTGCTAAATGCTACAACCTGTTTTTGCTAAATGCTACAACCTGTTTTTGCTAAATGCTACAACCTGTTTTTGCTAAATGCTACAACCTGTTTTTGCTAAATGCTACAACCTGTTTTTGCTAAATGCTACAACCTGTTTTTGCTAAATGCTACAACCTGTTTTTGCTAAATGCTACAACCTGTTTTTGCTAAATGCTACAACCTGTTTTTGCTAAATGCTACAACCTGTTTTTGCTAAATGCTACAACCTGTTTTTGCTAAATGCTACAACCTGTTTTTGCTAAATGCTACAACCTGTTTTTGCTAAATGCTACAACCTGTTTTTGCTAAATGCTACAACCTGTTTTTGCTAAATGCTACAACCTGTTTTTGCTAAATGCTACAACCTGTTTTTGCTAAATGCTACAACCTGTTTTTGCTAAATGCTACAACCTGTTTTTGCTAAATGCTACAACCTGTTTTTGCTAAATGCTACAACCTGTTTTTGCTAAATGCTACAACCTGTTTTTGCTAAATGCTACAACCTGTTTTTGCTAAATGCTACAACCTGTTTTTGCTAAATGCTACAACCTGTTTTTGCTAAATGCTACAACCTGTTTTTGCTAAATGCTACAACCTGTTTTTGCTAAATGCTACAACCTGTTTTTGCTAAATGCTACAACCTGTTTTTGCTAAATACTTATTTCAGTAAAGGAAGTTAGATTGATGGGGTTTTCCTTGATTGTAGACTGACTTTCTGTATCTACAGGTGAATAATCTGGTTTGCCATCCTTTGATCAGTTTGTGAGGTTGATGTCAGTCCATTCACATTGTTCAGACTTGGAAAGTGAATATGCCAGGGCCTATTCGCATACACAGTTACAGCATGACTTCACAACAGTTTTTAATTAAATACTGTAAAAGTTACGTTTATTACCTTAGACTAAGGTTGGATTTAGATAGAGGTTTAAGATACAATAGGAAGATTCAGACACTATTTGTTTTAGTAGGTAAGAGTTCAGATATTAACATTTGTGGATTTTTAAAACCTATTTATACTTACACAGTAATGTGATTTCCAGTATTTTAATTGTGCAGTGGGAGACTGGATTTTTTTTTTATTTAGTAATTTGGTGCTAGGTATATTTAAATATGGCTTCTGCCTTATCCAGCATCACAAAATGTACTAATGTTGTCCTGGTGGAGAGGGGTAAATTTGTCTGATTTTCTTTTTCAATGACAGGGATGTTCAGGCAAGGTTGTACTGCTTTCAGAGTAATCACACCTAATATAGATGAAGAGGCTTCAATGATGGAGGATGTTGGAATGCAAGATGTTCACTTCAATGAAGTAAGTAAACATAAGAGTGTTAGAATTGATGCACTTTAAAGTGCTGTTTATTTTTCCAAGTTTTGTGTTTCAATCTGGAGGCTGACTAATATGATGGGTATTATAATTACTTTCTTAGCCGCTATTCATATTTTAAAACTGAAATCAAAATTTTCTGTGAGCTGTCCCAGCTTTAGAGAATTTACTGTATACATATATGAAGTCCAACACAAAACAAAACCGTGTCTGTAACTCCTTATTTAACAAGTTAACAAAATCAACTACCATCACCTTCAAAACAGTTCCCTTCTGAGCTGACACACAGCTGCCTACCATGCTGCCAATGTTCAAAGCAATTCCGCAGATTGTTTTCTGAAAGGCTGTTGAGGATCTCTGTTGGTTTTGCTTTCACATCTTCTACTTCCAAAAGATGAGTTCCTTTGAGCACCACTACTTCCAGTAGCGCTGTTGGAAAAATGCCTGGTGTGTAAGCATAATTGTACAACAAAAATATTTTTATTTTATGCTTTAGTTTGTATATGTTGAAGATGGATGACAAAATTATTTAACTGTGCAACTTGTAGCTGTGCTAACAGATTTAGGAGAAGCAGATGAAAGGCTTGGTTTAAGCCTAGGCTTAGGCCTAGGGTGCCTGTGTTTTAGTCCTAAGTTTTGGTACTGCTTTGCTCTATAGTTTTGAGACAGAAATTGTTGACTTGCCTTTTTTTGGGTAGACAGGAGTTGGAATTACTTGAAATGAGAAATGTGTGCTTTTTTTTTTTCAAAAACACCCAGTAGCAGATTCTTTTTAAAAAAATTTGCGTGCTATATTCTTTAAATCGCTGATTCTCCTGATCCAGCATGGAATTTCGAATGTTATGCAAAATGTGAGCTGCTGTAAGTGAGCCAAGAGTCGCGTCTCTAGTGACTACTGCTGATGGAAGCTTCTGTGTTAGAAATTCTTGTCAGTGTCTACCTGACAAACCATTTTTCAGAGGTAAATTCTTTTGTATTTTTTAAATTGGAATTTCTGTAGTCTCTTTTCCATTAGTCAGTCCCTGCAAAAAGAACTTACTGCTTTTTCTGGGTCATTGAACCCTATTCAAATTTATTTCCATCTCTCAGTGTTTTCATATAATGGAAGTAAGCCAAGAATGAAATTATAAGCCAGTGAAGCTTGCAAAAGAATCAAACCTTGCCAAATTTCATTTTTCCCTGGAAGCAACCCTTTTAAACTTAACCATGTAGTATTCTAACTGATTAAATACTGAAAAACGTTAGTATTTTTTCAGATAACTCCTTATAGTTCACCTCAAGAGTAATAATAGAGAAGAAGTATTTGGTTCTAATTGGATAAATTAAGATGTTTGGTATTTTATAGAAGTACTTCAAAACAGGTTGTCTACTTGCATCATGAATAGGAACGTTTTCTTATATGGAGTATTTCCTCAGTATGTTCTTAGGTAAGCAAAACTTTTAGTCTAAGAAGAAGATACTGTGGCAGATGAATTGGGTACAGAATCAGAAAACAGAAAAATATCTTTAAAGCTGTACCTTACTACTACTGAGCAAAACGATGCTCTGACCGGAATTCTTCCTCTACATGGTAACCAAGCACGTAGAATTTCTTTCCTAAAACTTGGGATTTCCCTGGATGGTAGTTACTTTAGAGGTAAACCTGCAAAATACCGCTCCACCATAGATATTAAGACAATCTCTACCTTTCCATTTGTTTTTTCTGGTCTCTTGTTAGCCATGACTTTTCATGAGAGGAATTACACTAGCTTGCAGATTGGCAAATCGTAGAATGGTTTGGGTTGGAAGAGACCTTAAAACCCATACAGTTCCAACCCCCATGCCATGGGCAGGGACACCTTCCACCAGATCATACTGCTCAAGACCCCAAGAATCTCGCCTTGAACACTTCGGGGATGGGTCAGCCACAACTTCCCTGGACAACATGTGTCAGTGCCTCACCGCTGTCACAGTAAAAAATTTCTTCCTAATACCTAATCTAATCTTTCATCTTAAAACCATTACCCCTCATCCTATCACTGTCCTCCCTGATAAAGAGCCCCTCCCCAGCTTTCCTGTAGGCCTCTTCAAGTACCGGAAGTATATGCTGGGTTGTATTAGAAAGAGCATAGAGTCGGGAAATGGAGGGAAGTGGGGTATCCCACTCCCACTTGGCATTTGTGGAGCCCAGCTTGTGCCCACTGCTGTCCCCCCCAAATTCAAGCGGAATATCAACAAACAGGATTCTGGCAAAGTCCACATACTAAGCTGGTTAGGGGAATAGTGAGACTCTTCCAAGAGGTGCACAATAAGAGAGGCCATTCTCACAGGTTACAAGGAGAACTCTGGATAGATGGAAAAACCTCTTCCCATGAAGGTGGAGAACCAGAGAAGTTATTGTCCCCCTGTACTCGGCACTAGTCAGGCCTCATCTGGAATACTGTGTACAGTTCTGGGCCCCCCAGTTTGGGAAAGATGTTAGGATACTGGAATGTGTTCAGAGGAGGGCAACGAAGATGGTGAAGGGGCTGGAGCATAAGCCCTATGAGGAGCGACTGAGTGAGTTGGGGCTGTTTAGTCTAAAGAAGAGGAGGCTCAGGGGAGACCTCATTGCTCTCCACAACTACCTAAAAGGAGGTTGTAGTCGGGCAGGGGTTGGTCTCTTCTCTCAGGTGACCAGTGACAGAACTAGAGGGCATGGACTCAAGCTTCGTCAGGGAAAGTTTAGGCTTGATGTGAGGAAGAAGTTCTTTACTGAAAGGGTGATCGGCCATAGGAATGCGTTGCCCAGGGTGGTGGAGTCGCCGTCCCTGGAGGTGTTTAAGGGGAGATTGGATGTGGCACTGAGTGCCATGGTTTAGATGATGGTTGGTGTTAGTGTTGGGTTATAGGTTGAACTTGATGATCTCAGAGGTCCTTTCCAACCTTGTGATACTGTGATACTGTGTGATAGGCACTGAGACAGGTGATCCAGAGATGCTGTGTTCTTTTCCTCTCTTCTATCAGCTTTCCCACTTAAGCTTTTGCTCTTTATACTTTTTCCTGTGTGCAAACAAGATTTTGCTGCTTTTGCTGTATTTGGATGCCCTCTGGTGTCCAAGTTAAGATTTTTGATGTAAAACTGGTGGTGGACAGCCATTGTGGTCCAGCAATGACAGTGATCTTTCTGTTCTCACCATCTGATTGCTGAGGATGGTGACATTGGGGAGCCTATACAGCCCCATAATGACTGGGAGAAGGGGGGGTTGTTCTAGGGACCACTGCAACACACTGATAAGGCTGTCATTTTCAGTCTTTCTTTTTTCTCAGTATTAAAGTTGATTCTTCTTAGTGACATCTTTATGCCGTCTTAGACCCCTGCCAAAGGGAGGAGGGGAATAGAGTAGAGTTGGATCCTTTCTGAGGATAAAGGAGTTATTTCCAGCTTCTGGTTTCACCACTACAATGCAAGAGTGATACCAGAAGGTCTCAAGAAACAAAAACGTCATGTCTTCTGACACCTCTCACTCTGTTTTTGATTCTTGGAGTTCCAGACATGTTTGAAGAGGACTGAGATCTGTTAGGGTGTATTGATGCAAATAGGCTTCTTTGCTGTAGTTCTGTCTCAGTCAAGCTGCGACCAAGTAAATGAGAGCTTTGTTACAGGAGCTATAAGCTGTGCCGTAATATCTAGAAATTTTTTGTTATAACTGAGTTTATGGAGTTAGCCAGGTAATTTTAAATTTATGAAAACTAGAGCAGAGTAAGAATGTTATCTTAGTTTGTAACACTTATTGAAGTAGAAGAAATTAAAGGTGTGGAAAGTAAAGAATTATGACAAACTGAAAGAAGGCATTTTATAATTATGATGTAGCTGCTTTAATGCAAAATATACACTTCCATTCTAACATACAGGTAAGCGTAGTTCTTATTTAACCTTAAATAACTGTCTTTTTGCTACACAGATATTGGGATCAAACCCAAAAAGGCTCAGGTGGTTTCTGGCTTGTTGACTCTGTTTTGACCCTTCAGTATTTCTCAGCATCTCTAACTGTTGTTATATGTCTCTCTGTTCTGGGCCAGTTATACCAAATTCCATAGTTATACCACGATAATTACGTCCGAGTACAAATTTGGGTATCTTTTTGGTTTATTGTTGATGTCATTTGTTTGATAGTTTCCTTTTAGAACTGTTACAGTCAAGTGTTTTTATAGCTGCCTTTTTAAAATAATGTTTTTTAAAAAAACACTTTGAAAAAAGATGTTATAAAGTAAGATGAGTGTGGGTTCTCACAGAAGTGTAATTTGTAGACTTAAGAGGTCACGAGTATCTGAAAGAAAAATGCTGCCGAGAGTACATGTGTACTTTCAGACCATTCTTGGGTTGTTGTGTTTTGTTTGAGCAGTTTTTGTTTGCCATAATAATTTAAATTACTATGTGTAGATAATTTTGTTTTAAGACAGGATCTCCCTTTTCATTGGGAAGAACTTCAGTGTAATTATTTGCTGTGCTTTTCATGAGTACTGAATTGTTTCACTTTTTCAAATGTGTGTCCAAATTCAGGATGTGCTTATGGAATTGTTGGAGCAGTGTGCTGATGGACTCTGGAAGGCAGAACGCTATGAACTCATTGCTGACATATATAAACTTATAATTCCCATTTATGAAAAACGGAGAGATTTTGAGGTACTAAATTCATCACAAGTAAATTTGAGCAAGAAAGAAAATCCTAATTTTTCTAGTTTAACTGCATGACACATTACACATAACAGAATAAGAGCATTAAAATTGTAACTGAAATACCACTATGTAGTTTTAATTTTAAATAACTAAATTTAAATAATTAAAAGAGCTTTTATTTAAATATAAACAATTAAAAATTAATCTTGCATATTATCATTCTAATAGAAGTGCTAAACTTGTTACTACTCTTCTATAGAACAATGCATTTAGTCATTAGATACAAGGACATCATACATTGTTATTTTAAGATAGCAAAGTTCTGTTATTCTTTTACCCTGTGATTGTGCTCTTTTATTTTAGAGGCTTGCTCATTTATATGACACTCTTCACCGAGCATACAGTAAAGTAACAGAAGTTATGCATACAGGCAAGAGGCTGCTGGGAACTTATTTCAGGGTAGCATTCTTTGGACAGGTGGGTATTACTTAACTTGCATTTGTCTGTTCTGCGCAGTAAGAAAAACTTGAATTTATTTTACAAGGTGTACTATCTCATCACCTGTATTGATACCATGATGTGAAAAGCACAAAAAATGTCGTCTGTAAGAAATAATTACACTATGAATAATTTACTTTGAAACATTTATCAATTCCAATACAATTCTTCTTTATTTTCCTCAGTAATTTTTTTGCTTGTTTTCCTTTTCTTCTTTAATTTACTACCTTAAGGCGGCGGTAAGTTTTCTGTAATGTCAGTTTTCAGCGATGCATTGACTAAATGTCTGTAGTGCTACAGTGTGGTTTGCAAGGCTGCTTCTTAGATTGGTATGCGTTAATAGCCATTGCAATTCCAAAAGTAACATTAAGTTCCATTTAGAGAACGAATCACTCTTTTCTATGCATCAGCATTGCATGCTTCGAACAAAAGTTCTGACTGTGCATTGGGCAGCTTCACATCCTGTAATAGATGTCTAGAGTGCCTACGTATCAGTATGCTGTCATGCAGTATCAAGTATCACACTTCCTACATGCATAGCCTAGGTGCTAATTGTTCAGCTGAGCATGGAGAATTGTCAAATACTCTGAGCAGTATAACTTCACGTGTATTCTATTGTCTTTTATAACTTTATAGCAATACCAGTTTACAGACAGTGAAACAGATGTTGAGGTAATTACACTAATTGCTTACAAAGCAAGCAATGCAGTAAAACCTACTGCATTTCGCCTTAGTTTGATGTGGGTATTTTTGTCAATATAGCCTGTGTTTACACATGATATGTTGTACTTTTCTATTTTGTCCGTTTTGTTTATGACAAAAGTATTTGTTTTCTGATATCAAACATGAACTCAGACATGGCTTGTTGTTTTAAACCAATGACCTGTTTCACTTTCCTTGTGCTCTATATTGCTTTTAGTTATGGTTTAAAAACAAATGCTTTGTGTAATAAAATTAAAGAAGTACGTGACAATATAGCATAACACAAAATTAAAATTTTCACATAAATTTAATTTCATTTTCTGAAATTAATTTCTAATTACTATATAGAGAAAATTTTCAGATGATTTTTATGTGAACCGTTGCCAAAACACTCACTTATGAATCAGATAGTCCTGTTGGGGAACAGGATTTCCATTTGGGCAAGTGAAACAGTGCTGAAAATTCACTTTTAAATAAAAGTGAAGAAAATATATCTCAAAGGCTTGGCACACCATAAAATTAAAACAAACTTTTAAAATTTTAACTGTGTGTTTCCATTATCTTTCACCCATTCTGTAGTAGATAATTACATTTTTCTGGGGTTTTTTTGTTTTGGTTTGTTTTTTTAATTCTCTTAGGAAACCTTTTTTAATTTTTTTTTACGTTTGCTTGAATCCTGATATTAAATGTTTATATTTGCTTTGAACGACACACATTACTTCATCTTAATCATTGCCCTATGTGGTTTTTTTCCCCAAGATTTTGATTACTTCTTTTTGTACAGGGTTTCTTTGAGGATGAAGATGGAAAGGAATACATCTATAAAGAGCCTAAACTCACGCCTCTTTCAGAAATTTCCCAAAGACTCCAAAAACTCTACTCGGACAAATTTGGATCTGAAAATGTCAAAATGATTCAGGATTCTGGCAAAGTATGATCTTTATTCTGTCTAAAACATTCTAATATATTACTTCCTCTAATCCACTTGAAATGTTCTGGGATCACAGAGTTGCTTATGTGGCACAAAAATGTATGTGTCTAAAAGCTGTATTTGTTGAAAGACATGAGAGAAATATCATCTCTTATTATTAAGTTTACCTTTAAGAACAACCAAACGCCTAATTTCCATAGTGTTACCTCTCAAAATAATAATTATATCTTAAAATAAACTTGGGTTATAATCATATTCTGTGCGAACTTTAGCTGTATATCTTGCCAGTTCATGCACAGTCATTCTTTGGAAGTTTTTTTCCCTTTTCTGAACCTTGAAAGCAGAGTCCAAACTTTCTTCTAAAGTAAGAAACAGACCTCTTTTCTCAGAAGAAGAGTATCATATGTAAATAATATTGTAAATCTGTATCAGTTGTTGTTGTTATTCTTTGACAATATCTCTGAGCCTGTTCAATTTTATGAACGCTTAAACTATAGGGGTAAAAAAACCTCACACAAAGTCACCTGATTAAATCTAGATTTGTCGTAACAAATGCTTTCCTTTGAATAATAATCGAAGGCTCTGAAACTGGTGAACTGAAGAGGGCTACAGTATCCTGTGTTATAAAGCATCTAGCTGTGTTATCTTCCTGATAGTTAGAAACTGAATGTGGAGAAGCCCTCTGAAGCGTTGTTTCCTGTGTTTTCAATAATTTGCAGGTTAAGAGGTGAAATTTAATTTCTGAAAGTTGTATCACTGTGAATAAATTCAATTTATTCACAATGCAGCTGTTTGATTCTGGTCTTTGTTATGTTTTTAAGGTAAATCCTAAGGATTTAGATTCAAAATATGCATATATTCAAGTTACACATGTAGTTCCATACTTTGAAGAAAAAGAGTTGCAAGAAAGAAAAACAGATTTTGAAAGGACTCATAACATTCGTCGCTTCATGTTTGAGATGCCTTTTACTCAAGCTGGTAAAAGACAAGGAGGAGTAGAAGAACAGTGTAAGCGACGGACAATTTTGACAGGTACGAACTGAATGGAAATTTCCTTTAAAAGAAAACTGCTCATTTATTTTATTTTTTATACTTAATTCATGATAATAGTTTGTTCTATATGTTGCTTGTTTTGTCAGAAAAAATCCTTTAGAAGATTTCACGCAATGACTGTTGGCGGTGAACAAGAATTGCAAAATACTCTTAGACAAAACAACCTTTAAAATTAGTACATACTTGAAAATAATACTGAAATGTGATATGCAAACATTTATAAATGACCATCTGAGAATACATCAAGTGTTTTCTTAACCCCAGAGCACTGGAAAAAGGGAGAAAAATGTCATAGTTGACTGTCTTCTAACTATGCTTTACTTTTAAATCATTTTGGATTTTATAATAATGCAATATCTCCATCTCCCCACCTCCCCTCCCCTATGCTTACCTCTCTTTGCTATAAAACATTGAAGAATTAATTACGGCAAAATGACATTTTAGCATTAAATTCTATCATAACACACCTTATTCAAAAACCTTTTTCTAACTATATTAAACTTGTTTCTGTCCATAGCTATACATTGTTTCCCTTACGTCAAAAAGCGCATTCCAGTAATGTACCAGCATCACACTGATTTAAACCCAATTGAAGTAGCCATTGATGAAATGAGTAAAAAGGTTGCAGAGCTTAGGCAGCTTTGCTCTTCAGCTGAAGTAGATATGATCAAATTGCAGCTGAAGCTACAAGGAAGTGTCAGTGTTCAGGTAAGACCTTGTGCTTTGCCATTCACTTTCTTCTGTCCCTGAAAAATCATGTAAGTAGCATTTTATCATTAGTTTCTATTCTGTATGTTCAAGAATTTCCTAAATTAGAAATATGCTCACTGATTGCAGTATTTCCAGAATAGGAAAAGAACAATTACAGGAAAGGATTAAGATTCAACTCTGGAATCCATGGTGGTCTCAGCCCCACCACGTTTTGATGTAAAGCTGAAACTACCATAAAGTAGTGACTTCCCGTGTGATGATGAATGAGCATATTTTTGCCTAGATGTAGATCAGCTCACAGTAGGTTAGCATGGCCATTACTGCTTTTGTATTTTGGTAAGATACCTTGGGAGGTGAAGAAGGAGTGCCAAAATATAGGAGGAGGGTAAGAGTAGAAAATCTCACTGTGCAACACTTCATTTTCCTTAAGTCAATCAAGAACTGAATGTATAAAGAAATCATCAGATTCACCATAATATAGGGTACATAAAGTAGTTGTAGCATGTACAAATCAATAGGATAAAGGTCTTAAGAATGCAGTGACAAAAGTGCTACTGTAAATTTTCAACTGATTCGAATCAAAGGAAGTCATCTGAAAAAAAAATCACAGTCATCTGAAATGAACTGTTCTTGTGTTGAAGAGAGAAGAAAAAGATAAAAACACCACCACCAAAAAAATACAACCTAGGGTTTCAGAAGTTGTCAGGAAGTTGCCAAGCCAGCATTTGGAATGAGAAGGGAGAGGGCTTTTACTGTTAATATAAAGCAATAATAGGGATGAGTCAGAAATGGTTGAATCCTCCTTCCATGTAACTGCCATAGTACCGCAATTAAATTTCAGCTAATTATTGCAGAATTTTCAGCTTGGCAGAGTGTTTTCAGTAGGTAAGCAGACTGAAGAGTAGTAGATTTAGCTCATTTTCCTCATTTTCCCACCTTTATTTCATAAACGGAGATGGCAAATTGGCGATACTTGCAGTTACTTTGCCATGTTGTCACAGTGGTTCCTTTGTGCCAGGACAGGTTCATAGAGAGTGCTATACAGACCTTTCCTGCTCTTATGTTTCAACTCCAGCATTTTTCTGATTTCGTAAGTCTATCTTTTTTTAAATCAGTAATTTCTCCTAAAAAAACAAATTACAGAAATACCTGTAGTACCTGTTATTGCTAAGACAATATGTCAGAGGTCTGACTTTATTTTGTAATTCTTTTTTTTTTAGGTTAATGCAGGTCCATTAGCATATGCAAGAGCATTCTTAGATGACACGAACACCAAAAGATATCCAGACAATAAAGTAAAGCTACTAAAAGAAGTTTTTAGGTATGTGTTTTCAGGGAGGGGGGTGGGTGAGGTAAGGGTGACATGGGACGACACTGACCTTTTTTCCAAGACAGGTATCATAAGAATTTTTTTAAAAGTTTTAACTTTTATATTGTTCTGACTGCTTTAAAACCATACTCAAAGCTGGCATTTTTAATTAATCTTTTGGATTTTGTGTTATTGACTGGGATTTTATTTTATTTAAATCAGGCAATTTGTTGAAGCTTGTGGGCATGCTCTGGGTGTGAATGAACGACTTATAAAGGAAGATCAGTTGGAATATCAAGAGGAAATGAAGGCCAACTACAGAGAAATGGCAAAAGAGCTCTCTGAAATAATGCATGAACAAGTATGTGCTGAAATTAAATTTTACATACCCGCATTCAGAATGTAGCTGTAATGTGAACCCACTAAGAAAAGTGTGTGTAATGCTTTACACAAAAGGATTGTGGTGGTGTTTTTTTTCTATTGGACCATATCATGGAATTGTGGAACTTCATTGGGATTGAGAATTTTGTGAAACAAGATTGTAGGCAGTGATACTGTTTTGTCAGAATCTGTGTGTTGGGTATTTTTTAATAAGAGCCAGTATCTTTCGGATATGCCTGTAGAGGAAAATGGTTTTGAAAGATCCCTGGAACAGGAAAAGAGACTACTTAGCCGACAAGAGTGAGACAGTTTTGACTGTATTTCAGTGTGATTTATTGAAAAGCAGAAAGCAGTGGAGAGGTTTAGAAAGGAAGATAAGTGATTGGACAGCTGATAAAGATGAACAAGGTATACGGGAGAATTAGGTGTACAGAAGACCCCTTTGGAAAAGAGAGGAAAGTATTTTGGTCAAATAATTTAATGACAGTAAATGAAAGATCAATATTCCCATGGCACAGGAAAAAGTAAAAGGATATGATGATAGTTTGTACACAAGAAAAAATACTTTGAACTCAAAGTGGGATATGTATGTTTAAAAAATGGTCTATTGCTGTATTTCAAAAAAGTGTCTTACAATGTTTGTTCTAAAGTCACTGAAGAAACCATTGGCTGTTTATAATAGTGTGGGTTTTAAACAACTGCAAAAACTTTTGTTATGAAAAATACAGAAAAGAAGCTTAACAGATTTATTCCTTTTTTCTCTATTGCTTGCCAATATGATCAGATGGGATGGTAATTAATTTTCTTTACTTCTGCTCTTAATTTTATATGAGGTCTTTTTGGTGCTTCAGTAGTTTTTGATAAGAAACATTCAAATTATACTTCTATGTCAAAAAAAAAAATAAAAGAGGGCAAAAAGCAGGCCTGTTGTCATTGTGAAACTCCTTTTGAAAATTAATGAGAGAAATGAGAGAAGCTATCCAAGCTTCCTCTAGAGAGGACAGTGTAATACCTAAGTTAAGAGAACTCGTGTTGAGAAGTAACTCCTGCCCTCCTAAATCTAGTGGCTAGATCAGATGGCTGAAAAGATCCTCAAAAAGAAATTCTGTGCAATTGAGAAAATACTGGAAAGTTGAGTCAATAAGCATCATATTATGAAATTGGTTAGCTGTTTTATAAATGCTTGAGTAATTTTGTTGCATTTTGGTAAATACATGTTTTCTATTTTAAGATTACTCCGGTTGAAGAGAAGGCCAGTGTTATGCCTAATTCGCTACACATTTTCAACGCCATAAGTGGAACTCCAACAAGCACAACAGTTCATGGAATGCCCAGTTCTTCTTCAGTTGCATGATAGTTTTGTAAAGAAAAGTTTGGGTTTTTTAAATTGTGTGGATTTGCTTCATTGTGTGCAAACTCAGGATGATATTGAAGCTAAATATTGGGCACGTGCAAGCTGCATATTTCATACGAATGTCTGAGCACACTTAGCAAATAGCAGTTACAGGTAATAGTCTTTTAGAGTAAGGGAGGCGCACATGTATTTTTTTCATCTTGCTGGTAACATTTAGAAGTATTCACATCATCGCAGAAGTGCGTGTTGGAAAATATAAAGTTGAAGTTAATTTGTCTTTTCCATTAGAAAGTATTATCAAAATGGATTGCACATTACAAAAAAAAGTGTTGTGGGATGTAATTTTGCAGATCTGTAACATTCAGGTGTTCTTTTTGTGTAGGCACATAGAGATTGATTCCAAGTACAAGAACTATTTTGCAGCCAGACAGAGACACTAGTTTTTTGGGTTTAATGGAACTGACAATAGTAGTTTTTGTACCATTTGGCGAATTGTTGTGCTTTATTTTATACCTTGTTGCATTTTGGAGGTATGTGAGCTTAGGTCTTATTAAACAACTAAATACAATGAAAGGTCTGTATTAATGAACAGTGAGTTATACTAAAATATCAATAGTAGTAAATTATTATGTACATATTGTTTGTTAATACAGTCCATACAGTCTGTACATAAATGTATTACATTTCTAAGCATTTTTAATATTCAGACCAGCTCTAATCCTTCTGCTTTCATTTTATTGTGAAAATTTGTTCATTCCAAGTATATGCAGACTTTACAGCTCATTTATTCTTGTATATAAATAAGTGCAATATAAAGATGTATACAGTCTTTGCTATGTTAGGTTTATATGCAGTTACTAAAAGAAAAAACTTTTTTGCCAAAGCAGTGGAGTTACGTACTTGGTGTTCATGGTTACTGTGGTAAATGGTGGTTTAATTTAAAGCTTTTTCCATATTCTTATTCTTTTAAGACATTAATTTAGTAATTTTATATTTGGGGAAAATAAAGGTTTTTAATTTTATTTAACTGGAAGCACTGTCCTGCTGTAATTAAACATTCTGTACTACATCTATATTAAAAGGAAAAAGTAGTTACTTTTCTCCCTGTGTGCTCTGTTTTTTATTTTAGATATGTTGCTGGGACTGGGGAGAGATGAAAACTTGATCACAGAAGTATCTTTTTGCAGCCTAAGTATGAGTTGTAGACGCTTCTAGCGTGTGTTTCATATTCCTTGTCAGTAAAGGGAACTTAGATCCAAACTTATTTCTTTAATAACCTGTCACATTTGACTCAAGTAGCATGTTACACCAACTGAAGGTTGTTACTCGCCAGTACAATTAATATTAAGTCTTTACAACTTTTCATGAAATAACAGTAGCAGTCATCTTTTCCTTCTGTCATAAGGTTCACTGTCATTTTCTGTAGCACAGCATGAAACTCACATGTTGCCATTACTCATCAAAAATTTTTCCAAAACAGCTCATCCTGGCTGTGAAATGCTGGATAACTCTGCTTTTTCCAGTTGTGTTTCTGTAACAACGTTCCTGTTTGTTTAAAATTCTTTTCCTTAATAAAAAGGGGGGTGTGTGGAAATTCACAGATAAATACTTACAGACAATGAGCCCATAATGCTGTGATAAAGGACAGTCCATTTTCCTCCCCTATACCATACATGCTTTCACTTTTTGTTCGTTTGTGAAAATGAATTTAGGAGTATTTTCTTACATATCAATGCAGTTAGTTTCAAAAGATATTTCATTATTTGGAGAATATATCCTATAAAATTGTTTTTACAGTTACGGAAGATTTATAAATCTATATATTAATAGAAATTGTGTACATCATAGTGGCTTCTTGTAATTGTGCTGCTACTTCTACCTTCCCCCTGGGAGCAGAACTGACAGTTTCCTACCGTTTTATAGCACTTTGTGCCCCAAGACCTCAATTTGAGAGTTGTGTCTGCTAACCAACCTATAAATGTAGTATGTAGTCACAATTGAATATATATCTACATATATTTATATGCATTTAATTATATGCGTAACTGTTCTGCTTCCTCACTGAAAGTTGGCCTGTGAAAAATAGTGAAATGTAATTGACAAAAGGTTGTGGCTGGTTTATGTAGGGTAGTATTAATGATTAGCACATGTTCAACGCAAATACATAGACATTTTCTTTATAATCTTACATGATGCATTTACATGAGAGAATGCACTGTCTAAGGTATTGGCTTGGTTTTAAATATGTTAAGGTGACAATCGTTGGGTTTTACCTCCTGAATAATTTATTCCATACCAGCCTCTTTTTTCTGCTGTTACTGCTGCAAAATGTAGATTAAGTATCTAATATGGGTTATTTTATTTATAGAGAAGGGCTCTGTACTGGTTTGGGCTGAAATAGTTAGTTTTCATCACGGTTCCTGGTGTGGGGGGTGTGTTTTGAATTTGAAGAAGATAGTGGGTTTTTATGTACATCAAGTCTCAGAGCTCATTAAAGGCTGTGTTTGACTTTTGCCATTTGCTGTGCAGTGTAGCACTTGGTTATGTTTTGCCTGGGAGAAGGATGATAAAAGCATCAGCCTTGAGCATAATTTGGGCCCTGGCTTGTTGCCTTTCCTTTACTTCAGGAACCATCTTGTGAAGGCAATTAACAATTGCACTTTTTCCCTTTTCTCCTCTGAGAACCAGTCGGTGAAAGGAACAAAGAATGACCCTTTCCCTGTCTCTTCCTGCAGGGTAGGTGTTTTCTCCCTCTTTACAATAACTCTTCAGTATGTTGAACATCCTTGGTAACAAAATACTCCTATTAGCATGTTTCAAGAACATATTTTCAGCTTTTCTTAAGGTTAACCAGCTATTTAGAAACGTCACACAGGGGTATGTCCCAAGGCAGCATGGTTAATGGGTAGCAATGTGTGCAAATATGTGTGAGAATATGGGCAGGTTCCTAGAAGGGTTGTAAATTCTGGTGATCTGGAACTTCACCCCCAAATAAGTGCAGGATCTTCATGAAGGGATAAAAAGTTTGGAGAAAGGGATGCCTGGCTATGCCAGAGCCACAACTTATTGCCCTGTGCTGGGGCCTGATTTGTTTCAGTGGCATTAAGTGTAAATGGAAGAAATAAGACATTCCCAAGGACATACGGATATCTGTAAGTAAAGAACCTTAGTTAAGCAAAACTGCTCATTTTATTGTTCATTCTGTTAACCCTGAGAAGCCTGTGAACGTCGCTTGGGGAGGGATGAGTCCAGAGCTACATTTCGTTTAGTGAAACTTCAGTAGCCACCTGAACCATAGTAATCAATAACAAGGCACATAAGGGGACAAATGCCTTTTATAATTGGTATAATGAGATGGAAGAATCATCAACTATTTAGATCAGGGGTGTCAAACTCGTGGCTCCGGCTGTTCTCCTGCTGCTGCAGCGTAGTGCACATCATTTACACTGCACACGTGACCAGCGCTGGCAGGAGCGTAGGGGCAAGGAGCTCGGTGCTGTCGCTGGGCAGAAACAAGGTGCCAGGATGGATTAAACTAGGTGGAGGGCTGGATTCAGCCTGCAGGCTGTGTGTTTGACACCCAGATTTAGAATTTTGAAAGGCCTATGACAAAGAAAATTTCTGTTCATCCATCAGCAGCCAGTTGAGGGTGGTCTTTTCAGATTACTTAAAACTTTTTTTCTCTCCTGGTCACCAGTGATGGGTCCTTGTTCTGCATCCATAATTTGAAGAGGCTGAATATTTTTTCTTTACAGTGTGCTAGAAAACTGTAAAAATACATTAAAAAGCCTTGAAACAATATATTTAAATATGCCCAGGGTAATTATGTGACTGATTTTTTTTATCACTTATTTACTTGAGGAAGATAAGATGGGGGAGGTGACGCCCTACACTAAAATTGATTATTCTCTGTTTTGGAGATACTGATAGCTGCAAACCATAGGAACTGAAATAGAGATGAAGGAATGCATTGGCTGGTAAAGTATGAGGCAGCAATGTGTTGGTGAAGAGCTGTTGTTGTTAAAGCTCAGAACTGGGTGATTAACTTGCCGTGTACATCTGCAGGGGAAGATGACTTGCAGCCAATAGTAAAATATGCTGATTACAATATGTTGGTAGAAAACCATTGCATCTAACAATACACAGCAGGTTTGGAATACAGATTATTATAGTTAAATTACTATACTGGATTTTGGTGCAAGTCTACGAACTGATGATCAAAATTTGACAACAGTTGTTACCAACTTGCAGAGAGAATCCTAAAATTTTTTACATTTTTTATTCAAAAAATGTTAATCTGCTCAGCTTGTTAATTAAATAGACTGGTAAAAACCAGAATCTTTAAAAAAAAAATTGACAGGGTGGATGCAAAGGTATGACTGCAGAAGAGAAAATGCTTTTGCTTTTTGACAAACTGAGGATAGTGATGAAATACTGACACTTAAAAAAATCAAATATTTCAGTGGAAAGGAAATAGAAATTAAAGTACAGGAATTTGATAAGGAATATGAGCTGTTGATTGGAAAAATCTACCTTACACAGATAAAGGCATTTTTGCTGAAAAACTTGCTAGCTCCAATATAGCCTCTCTGCAGTATTTCATAGCTCTCTTATACGCAGACAAGTTCATTTCTTTCAGGTGCAGGCCTAGAAACTGAAACCAGGCATAGAAAGAGTTGACTTGAGAGGTGCTGACCTGCTAATTTTCCTTCAAAAGAGATCTGTAAGCACAGAAATTCCAGAATAATGTTCATGTTGTCCCGATATTCAGAGAAAGCGTGTGGGATGATGATATGCTTGTTGCCATGGTACTGGTGTGAAACACCACACTGGGAGGTCTTTTACAAGATTCAAATAACAAAGAACTAAAATAAGCTTATACAGGAAAATAGGTCTGGTCAAACAGTTATCCTTCTCCTTTGCAACGACTATAAATTTAGAGACTATTTTGGAGCTCTATTGACTACAAGAAAATTAAGTGGGAAACTAATGTGACAAAATTCAACTCAAGACCAGAGGTAAAGGGAGGGAGATACTTATTTTAAACAAAACCCATCTCAGTCAGTCACTGACTCTCTCATAGGTTGCACCCAGCTGTATCCTCACACCCACATGCTCATGAGCGCCAGGCAGGCTGGGGATCCTCATGAAGAGAAGGAACGGTGGCTTTACAGTGAATGCTAGGTCACTGGGGGTCTTCTGAAAACTTTTTTCACTGTGCTAGTTTTGGCTGGGATACAGTTAATTTTCTGTGGAGTAGCTGGTATGAGGCTGTGTTTTGGATTTGTGCTGGAAACAGTGTTGATAATGCTGAGATGTTTTAGCTGCTGCTGAGCAGTGCTTCCACAGACTTGGGGCCTTTTCTGACTCTTACTTCACCAACACATAGGATGGGGGTGCACAAGAAGCAAGGAGGGGACACAGCCAGGATAGCTGACATCAACTGACCAGAGTGGCATCCCAGACCATGTGATGTCATGCTCAGTAGTAAAGCTGTGGGGAGAGGGAAGTTGGCCAGGGCAGCAGTTGCTTGGAAACTGGCTGGGCATCAGTTAGTTAGTGGTGAGCTGTGAGGGTTTTAGCAGCACTTTTTTTTCTTGGGCTTGGGATTTTTTTAATCTTTGTTTTATTTTTCTTTTCTTTGGGGGGGGTCAGTTTGGTGTTGCTTTGCTTTCTTCTTTGTTTTAATTATTAAACTATCTTTATCTTAACCCACAAGTTACTGCAGTTTTACCCTTCTGATTCTCTCCCCTGTACCACTGGGTGGGGGATGAGCAAGTGGTTGTGTGTTTATGCTACTGGCCACGGTTTAAACTGCAACAATCACCCAGGTATTTATATCCTTCAGCTATTACAATGTGATTTTTTTTTCCATCACAATCTTGCTTACCTCATCCCCATAAACCATAGGGAAGGTTGCTACCTGTTGTTTGTGTTTCCTCCTTTGGGTATCTTTATGGCTACTGACTTTCTTCCTGATAGGATAACAAGCAGCAGACAGGCAGATACCGTGCACTGCAGTCCTGCTGCCACCCTCCTGTTATTGGACCTCAGATCTTCTGCTGACAAATCATCCTGCTGTGGCCTTATCAGAGCTCAGGCCTCCTTGTCTTGTTGTAAACAGCACATTCCTCAGTGTTTACCAGTTTAATTGCTGTTAATCACATCCTCGGTTATCAATTCACGCTGTTCCTTCAACCTGTGCTGCTCCTCATGTTTTCACATAAGTAATTCCCACTCATAATTCATTCAGACCAATCTTCATGTTTCTGTTTCAACTCCCTGCAGCACCACACGATACTTTGGTACGAGTGAGCCATTACAGCAGAGCGCGTGTCCAGATGCTGAAGTGCAGCCTGGCCAATGCTTTTTGAGACCATTGATGGAAAATCAAATGGAGATGCTTTCTAGAAGACTTCTTGAAAGTATCAGTGCCATAATGGTACTACTCCACATTTTCAGTAGTATTCCAGAAATTAATTTTAAAAAAAAAACTCCTCTGTCAATTAAAATTGCATGAAAACAAAGGTCAATCTCTCCAATGTGAATTGCTCCAAACCTTTAAACATAGTATGCTAGTCTTATCACCTACAAAGTCATACTTCCAGGAACAAGAAATGAAAACTAAATGTACGCATTATCTCTTAGAAAAAAAACACCAATGAAAAGAATTTAAGGATTGTTCTGAACATAGAGCTTCTTTAAACAAGCTCCTAATGAAGTTCTGTGGTAAGGAGGAATAATGCAGCAAGTGGAAGTAAACAGAATTGTTTGGTAGTGGTTTTACCCCTTGCCCTGTGAAACCACTCTGCTAAGGAGCAGAGCTAAGGTTTTAAAATGTTAGCACTGGAGCTAAGGTTTTAAAATGTTTAACCAAAGAATTTATATAAGAATCGCAGAAGTCCAAGTTCAAGGGATAGAGGAAAATCTTATATGATAGGAGATCTGGGGGAGAGTGTTTCAGGAGTCTAAAACTGAAGAGGTGTACAATACAAAAGCAATCTTGCCAAAGAGCATTGTGGATGCTCCAAGGCTTTTTTTATAATATGGTTAAGGAAGACGTAACAGGGGTTGCATGCTGAAGCCAGGCAAATTCAGATAAGAAATTCAAATTTCCATTAACAACTACATCAAACACTACCAATCATGCTGAAATCCAAAGGTCTGGACACCTTCTGTCAGATGTTCTTTACAGTAAGGGGAATGTTATTGAATTACTTCTTTATTTCAGGTATAGGTAACCTGTGGTACAAAGCTCAGACTGTGTGCATAGTTCTGAGCTAATGGTCTCTCTTGAATCTGAATGCTGACGCCAAAATTTGAAAAACATTATGAAATCATTAGCTGTCTTAAGCTAATGTTACTCATTATTAACTTGTTTGTTTTCATGGCTTTCTTATAACAACATTCTGGAAAAACAGATCCATGCATGTTAATTTTGGGAAGTGGTCTTACTGTTGGCTGGGTCTTTGTTCAGCATATTGTTACTTACCAAAAGACTTGTGTTCAGCTGCTGGATTTTAGCCCGTTGGTAGTTGCAACAGAAGCCTTTACTGAGAGCACCAGCAGTTGACAAGCAATAATATCCTGATATTTCTAGTATTTGAAGCGATACAAAATGCTTGGAAGTGAAGAAATCCCCTGCATGCTTGTTTGAGAGAAGAGTGTTTTGTATGATTGACCTTGAACTTTAGTCTTTTTCCTTTCCTCTGCCTCCATCTTTAAGGTAGCAGTGAGTACGTTACTTGATCTCAGTTTTGGGTGGTACATACCAGCTTCTGAAAGACAGTTAAACCATGCAAGGTGAAAGTTGGGTTTTTTTCCCTAACCCTGTTAAAAGAAACAAGGCCCTGGGTTGAAATTCTTAGAGCCTTGAATTCCTCAATCCAATTTCATACACGAGGTGTCCCGAGTCCTAATTTGTCATCTTTAAACTGTTCTAACTCCATGTAGGCATTTGATGATGCACTGGGAACAACTACAGGCTTAAACCTTTTCCTGTTTCTTGACCAACAGCTGCTCTTGCTCAAGTTGCAGACGCCTGACTGGGGCTCTACTAAAAACTGAGTTAATTGCAATTAATAAGCATGTGAAAAATTCCGTAAGTATATTTTGTTGCCCTCTTTAAATGTAGAAGTTATTTATTGAGCTGTGGTCTTCCTGGAGTTCACAGGTCTTTAATTTTGCTTGGTTTTTTTCCTTTTCCCAAGTTGCAAGTCACCTACATATGATTAAATTACATTGGAGTCATTGATCACACAGTTAAATATTTGATAGAAAGCATTTCAATTCAGCCTGCTTCGACCCCTTTTTCTTAATCTACTTGTCTTGTTCGTCTACTTTAATTAATTTTCATTTATTTAAGACATCAGCTTGACTCTGTTCTTAGCTAATTGTATCACTACATGTAAATTAAGACATGAACAGGTCTCCCTCTCTTCCTAGCAGGATATTGCCATTGAAGCTTACAAATGCTTGACCAAAGTGTGCATTGAATTGTCCTTTCTCTTTTTGTATTTATTGTAAGCAATTTATATGCACAGTTGTCATCAGAACTATTTTTCAGATTTGTATTTAACAAATGATATTTTTATTTATTTATAGGTGATATAAGAGAGGGAAATCTTGAGGTAAGTTACAATGTTTGTCCTGCTTCCTGACCCTGTCTCAGGCCTAGCTTTTCCCTTGCTGAAATCTTCATTCTTGAGAACTTCTTCACCACAACTGAGCCACTAAATAAAAATTGTCTGTATTTTATCATCTCTATTCTTCCTGTCTGTCCTGATTATAAAATATGACAGGTTACTGTAAAAAAAATAGAGTCACTACAATGAAAGTTGCATAGCAAGTTAAATAGCACCTCTCTATCCCAAATAATTAAAAAAACTATTTGTGATTCCAACTTCACCTAGATACAAAATGCAGCAACACCTGTTGGAAGATGTGGCAATGGTTTCATAACATACAACTGCATTGCATAACAGGAGTGAAAAACACATGTTTGATCATGAGAAGGGAAAAGATAAGCCAGGTGCAGTGTATCCTTTCTGCCAGAACTAACCTTTCAACTTGACTTTTGTGCCAGTTAATTTTCAGCTGTTTGACTGCTGCGATACTATTGGTGCTTGATTCATCTGTACCATAACTTCCTTTAGAGCAGCCTGGTCTGGTGGGAGATGTCCTGGCCCATGGCAGGGGGGCTAGAACTGGATGATCTTTAAGGTCCCTTCCAACCCAAACCATTCTATGGTTCTATAAGGTCTCCTGTTACAGAGACTACTCACTGGTCTTTCTCCTCACTGGTCTGCAAGGCCCAGTCCCTGAACTCTTTGGCTGTTCCCCATTCTCTTCAGGTCTGGTGGCTTTGTTCTGGCCAAAAAAATAGTCGTCTTCTCTGCAAATAAGCCATTTAGCCAAACTCCTTCACTGTGTTCAGCTCCTCTTTCATAGCACATGTCAGCAGTGTTCATGTTTAGAAAATAGCCTTGGTCAGCATCAGACAGAACATCTTCTTGACCGTCATTCCCATGACACATTTAAGGTGAACCAGAGGCAAATATTTTGAACATATCTGTGCGCATGTGCTACAATGGTGTCCTAAATCTCTCCTCAGACCTTTCTTACCGGGTTATCTTGCACCAGAGATCTCTCTCCTGCCCATTAATGACGCCACGCAACAAGGTGGGCTGTCATTGAGGATCCTTGCTGGGGCAGCATCCATCTCTGTATGATCTTTCTGAAGACACTGAATTTTTTCTGTAGTAGGCGATGTTTGCCCTATGAAAAATCTGTGGGCTCAGTTGAGTGCAATTAAACACCTTTTCTGGAAGGTTTTGCAAGGCTCCAGAGAGAAGCTCAGCAAGGGTTGCTGCTTGGAATATTTCAAGGCTCAGGTGGATACCCAGTGTCAGCTGTTCCCAAATGAACCATAAAGGAAAGTTCAGTGTGAATATTTATGAAACCAACTGTAGCTGAGAGGCTTCATTAGGAGTTCACGTTATCTGATAACAGAAAGAACAGGAAGTCATTTTAGAAGGAGGCAAAACCAGGAACTGCTCAGTTTTTCCAGGAACTGTAAGTGACGGATGTGGGAGTAAGAAGATGATACCTAGTTCTTTGGCCATGTTTTCTCATCCTCTTTTATGAAATGTTCTCAAAAAGAAAATATTGTTAATCTTTTTCAATACAAGGATGAATAAATTTGTGGATACCTCTTATTGAGTCGCACCAATAAGTATTAGAGTGGTTGCAATAAATAAGCAGCTTTATTTTATCAGAAAGGAGGTCTCAAAGTACAAAGCTATTCTATATGTACACTGTAATGAAACAAGTATTTCGTATGGAGAGGATGCAGCTAAACCTTTTCTGCTTGGAGGGACTTGATTTTTTCACTAGAAGTAAGAAACGGGTATTACTGCAGCAGTACTGGGACTTGGTAAAGAAAGCATTTCTGGTCAATATTACATTCATAAAAAGGAACGTAATAATGCACTCGAAACCAGTATTAATATAGAACTGCTTTCTAATAACAGCATATGAGCTTAACTTAATATATTGGTTAAAAGTATATGAGTTTAACTCCAGTATTGAAACAAATAAATGTGGGCTCTGTTCTAGTACTTGCTTCATCTGAAGCACCTGCAGTTCTGGAGGGATAAGCCTGGATTAACTTCTGATACACAAATGAATTCTCAACCACTCTGGTTCAAGTGATTTGGGTGGCTTATGCTATGTTTGTTCTCTGGAAGATAATTTTGTAGCCTGTTACTAAAATGCTCAAGTCTCTTAAGCCCTTTCCATAATAATGAGCCCTTCCATTTTAGGCTACTTTTTTTAGAGCTTTTACCTATAACTAGCTAGGAGTTTTCTCAACCAGATATAATTGCTTGTTTATGTGAGAAAGCACTTCATTACAGGCTAATCTGTTCTGCATCAATTTCCAAATAAACAAAAAATTAGAGCTATTTTTCAGCATGCACACCCTGCCCTTTCCTTTTTTTTGATACTTTTCAACATAGATTGTAGGGAAGCATTGGTCTGCATTGGTTTTGCATCATGAGGGACTTTCCATTGTAGAAAACATTTCTTGTGTAGACAGTGTAGCTGTTGTACAGGCCGAGTCATTTAAATTCTTTTTTAAAATATTTTTGAGTAGCATGTGTGGGGGATCTCAAGAAATCCGAATGTGCTCACTCCAGGAACCCACAGAATCATAGAATTTTTAAGGTTGAAAAAGATCTCCAAGATCACCCAGTCCAACCGCCAGTCCAAGACAACCCTGCCTACTAAACCATGTCCCGAAGTGCCATTTCTACAGATTTTTTTAACATTTCCAAGGATCATGACTCCACCAGTTCCCTGGGCAGCCTGTTCCAATGCTTCACCACTCTTTCAGTAAAGACATTTTTCCTAATATCCAATCTCAACCTCCACTGGCACAACTTGAGTCCATTTCCTCTCATCCCATCACTTGTTACTTGGGTGAAGAAGGCTTAGACAATTTTGAATGCCACATATCATCATATTACATAGCATTTTTAGGGTAAAAAAGTAAAAAAATTGTTGTGTGAAAACCTGATTAATATCTACAAAGGTTTGTAAGTGTTGTGTTTTTACAGAGAGAAAAATATGGGAAGATTATTCACTGATGTGTCAGTGGATCAATAGCAAAGAAAGAATTAAAACTGTGAATTCTGAATTCCTGTTTTCAACACATTGGGCTTGTTACCCTCTGATTAATAACAGCTCTTTCTGCAAAACTCACTCATTTATGAAAAATTGAGGTAGAAAAATAACTGCAAACTCTGGAAAATGACAGTTGAGCAGTGAAAAGTAGACATTGATCAATATATTGGGCAAGACAGAGCCTTTAATTAGACAGCATACTATTTCTAAGCAATTTCACTTTTTTCTATAGCTAACAGCAGGTATTTGAATAACTTATAAATTATCATGAAACTTCAGCTAAATCTTCAAGTGTCTTTAAGCACTGGATAATCAGAATTCTCAAAATGTGACATCTGTGACAAAAAATATACATTGCTGCCATGGTTATAATTGGTGTTCACATTTTATTTAACTGGATGCTTCTTCCACCACAAGACAGTGAATTATGAGTGGCAGAACTTGATTTACTTTCCAGTGTCGTATTTATCAGAGTTTTTTAAATGACTACAGACCTAAGATGTGGGGTTTGTGGTCCTTTTCCATACATAAGTCATGCTTACTAGAAGAACTGGAGACTGCAAGAGCTCAATCACACATTATACCCTTAATTTTTTTTTCTCTTCGCAACCTTCCCTCAACAACAGGAGTTGGGCAGGAGAGGGCTGAGATGTGGTAGTTTTATTCCCATTCTCATGAGAGAAGGAGGGAGCAGCAACAAAGCAGAAGATAAAATGTCCCACTGGAGGAAAAGGATCCACCTCACCGAATTCAAATATTGTCTCAGATGTAGATGTTATCTGTTTAGAGCTGTTAAAATGTGAGCCTTTTCATTCCCTCTTTGCAGAATAGCCTTCAGCACCAAAATTGCAGGCAATTTCATTACAGAATTAAAATCTCTGAATTACTGATGCTACTTCTCTGATGAGGCCAGGGTTAAAAGGCCATATTCAGTCTTTTTGGGGAGTAGATTGTCAATCTTTCATTCAGTTGTTTGGATCTCCAGCAGCCACTTCTGACAAATGGAATATATTTCAACACACAAGAAAAAATGCATGCCTTAAAGAAAGAATTGGCTGTGTGTATTCCAAGTACACCCAGAGCAGGAAAAAATCCTGCCACTTTGACCACCACTTGCTAAGCTCCCAGGCTTTGCTTTTAGCCTGACCTGAAAATATGTGAATATGCTTCTCGTTTTCTGCATCTCTCTGGTTCTTCTGAGGAGACTGCCTCCTCCTGTTTCTTGGAAAACTAACTATGTTGAGGGAAGCAGTGAATGACCCAGCAACACATTACGCTGACCTGCAGGACTCATTTACATGCTGCAGTTTCAGTTTATGAAATATATTATGTAATTTTGGGTGGTTTATATACTGTTGGATTGTGACCTTACCTTGGTATTGAATGTATTTTGCCCACAAGCCTCTGGAAGAAGCAAAAAGCTATTGCTGGTTGGGTTTGGGGTTTTTTTTTGTTTGGCTGGTTTCTTCTCTTAAAAAAATTCTTTCTTTTCAAAATCTCCCTTAAGGGGAAAATGGGCTGAGCTGATAGCGGGAAGAGTAAACAAATCCAAGGAATAGCACCTTCTAGCCCACGAAGGTGAGAGGACATCCCTCTTTTAAAAACTGAAAGAACAAAGTAATTGAATGGTGTTGTGTTGCCTACTGGGAATCGTTGCTTAAGAGAGTGACAAGACCTAAGAAAATAAGAATATATTATAACTGCATAGGCCAATAGAAACACATTTTTCCCTAATTGAAACTAATATTAAAAAAATTAGGTCAGCTAGAGAAGGTTAGAGGTGCTACCGGGAAATATCAAAGAGAAGGAGAGAGCTGGGGAAGCCCTCGGAGATACCATAGCGTGTGGAGGATGCTTGTGTTGCTTCAAGGGTGAACCCATAAAGTCCCGTGCAATCTCAGTGTTTCTTGCTCTCATAGACCAAACTCTGTTTTGCAGGAGTGGGGTCCATAAAGTGCAAAAGGGGGAGCAGGAGGGTTGACAGGGGTTCAGAGGCTGGGAGATGCTTCATAAGGGAAGATGATGGGAGGATTTGGGGTGGATGTTCACAGCTGGTGAAGGACCTGGGAGGTCTCAAATGGATTTCATTGAGGCTGTGGGCAACAAGAGCGTCTCTCTTTTTAAGTATCTCATTAACGACCTACCCAGGTTAGTGAGCTACAGGTATTTCTTTCCTTCTCTTCAGACTCTACTCCCCTTCAGTGTGGGACCCCCACCATGAAACCCTCTTCTAGCCCTTTCCTCCCATACACTGTCCTTTCTGCACAACCTTTCCTCCCACTCAAAATACAGTGGGCTCCACTTGAGCACTGGATGCTTGTATCTGTCAGTAGTAACAAAACTGACCAAGGTTTCCAAGATGAAATATGAAAATTTACTTTATAGAAACTTCACAAGAGTGCAGTGAGATGAATCAATTGAAATTCAGTTACATATTAAATTCTGTCAGATACTGCTGCTGAAATTTTCATTTAAATCTGAGACATGGGAAAGCTATAGGTAATGGAAAGAAGGAAGCTTTGTGTATTCTATGGCAAACAAAAAATATGAACATCTGTGTAAATAACGTGAAAATCCATTTCAGCAGGGATGAGCCCATCTACAAACTTCTGACAGGGTTGCAACAGCTCAACGGTGTCAGCTTTTGGTCTCCAATTGCAGAATTTCTAACACTGAAAAATACATCTCTAGAAAAATCATATCATCTTGTCCTATTACCTGAACTCAAAACATGTTATTTCCTCTGTGGACATTGAAGTTGTTGGAAATCATGTGTGGTTTGTAGCACCACTTCCTCTCTCACCTTCAAAATGATGTACAAAGTCAAAGGTTGTTTTGCCTTGAAAATGTGAGCATCCAATCATGTAAGATTATTTCTTTCAGGGGGGAGGGGGAAAGCATACATCACTTATAAATAATCATTTAAGTATCTCCACAAGTTAAATACAAATGACACTTCAGTTCCTAAACATTGGGTCAGTTTAACTCTAGCCTTTTAAAACGTGCTTGAGTCAAAACACAGATTGGTCAAGAGATGACACTTGTACTTGCGTTGTCCAGTCAACAACATGATTCATTTTGTAGGGCTGGTTGCCCAGGTAGACAAGATAATCCAGCCAGCCCTCGCAGCTGCTGCACTGCTGACACTGATGTGCTGTCTTTAAGAAAAAGAACTAGGTACGGTTTGTTTGCAAACATGCAGGTGGTGAAACTTCAGCAGGCACAATGCCATGAAAAGCTAAAAAGTTCACTCAAAAACGTCAGGTCTCACAACACAAATCTGAAGTTTCAGAAGAAAAGTATCCATGGGGAAGTACAAAGAGAACAAACTCGACTGTTGAAGAGATGATTGAGTGGTTTCAATGTGTTTTAAACAACATTCAACAATCTTACATTGCCTTAGGTGAAAGAGGGTGATACTGTATGTCTCAGGCAGAGGTACATAATTCAGAATAAAAAAAGCTTTCACCACCCGGTGAGAGACTTGAATCCTAGCTGGGTGTAGGATACTTATACTTCTGCTGCTATCTTTTCTTCTTAGATACAATTACATGCTTTGAAGGTACCTGTTTCTCTGTAGTAGAAAGGAACACATAAAGGCCATGAATCAAGAACTCTTTTGTTCTGCCCTGCTTCCTTACCGGCTGCCCTTAATACTTATGCTAACACTCCTATTTGTCTACCCCACATACCTATTGGGAGTGCCCTTGCTTGGCAGGCAAGAATCTCCCGGCCTCAGAGAGGGATTGCACAAGGTCTGACAGTAACTCAGCACCAAAACTGGGATTACTCTGTGTGCTTCTGTTCTCGCAGTCTCGTGTGTTGCACAGGCACAACGCGATCTGCGCTCTCTGTATTTATTGGCTGTGGCACATGGTACAAAGGTTAAGGCTGAACCCACAAAGCCATTTCAAAGCTGGAATAGATGGTCACATCTGTAAGTCCAAAATCAAGAGGTTTTTAACACTTCCTTGCAACTGTCCATCCAGACATGCACTGCCAGAACTGAAGTTCAGAATTAAATCCAGGCTTTGCACAAACATTGTCCTTTCAGATTCCCTGAGGGAAAAACTGTGGAGGAAAAAGCAGCAAAGATGTTTTCATGATTGAGATGGCTATAAAGAGGAAATGGGCAAGAGGTAAAACCCAGCTCAGTGAGGACACTCCTAGTGGTGGATTGCATCTACTTTTTACAGATATCTATGTGGGGCTTCTGGAATTCCCAACATTAGAAAGATATGGAACTATTGGAACAGGTCCAAAGGAGGACCACAAAGATGATCAGAGAGCTGGAGTACCTCTGAGAGAGTTTGGGGTTGTTCAGCCTGGAAAAGAGAAGGCTCCAGGGAGACCTCACAACAGCCTTCCAGTACTTGAAGGAGCTACAGGAAAGCTGAGGAAGGACTTTTTACAAGGGCAAGTAGTGATAAGATGAGGGGAAATGGCTTTAAATTGGAAGAGGGGAGATTTACATTAGACATTAGGAAGAAATACTTCACAGTGAGGGTGGTGAGACACTGGCACAGGTTGCCCAGGGAAGCTGTGGATGCCCCCTCCCTGGAGGTGTTCCAGGCCAGGTTGAATGTGGCCTTGAGCAGCCTGGTCTGGTGGGAGGTGTCCCTGCCTATTGCAGGGGGGTTGGAACTGGATGGGCTTTAGGTTCCTTCCAACCCAAACCATTCTATGATTCTTCATTTTTTAGCAGAAGTGACTTCTCGGTGTATTGCGTACCATTAACTCATTAGGCTACATTAACTTTACATGTTGCTACAGGCACCGCTAATGAGCCAAAGGTTTTTGGCATCAGTTTGGGGCAGCTCCCACTAAATAAAGTTTACTTAGCTACTGTATTTATGTACAGGTCTCCACTGTAGTTCCCGCTTCCCTGCTTCCCCCTCCGCCCACATGGTCAGTGCGTGTATAGGCAGAGCTGCCAGAGAAACCAAGTCCTTTCCTGGCCACAGAAGATGAACTCTTCGCTTTTCTGGGGAGGAATACCTGCCAAAAACTGCTGAGCTGAGCTGGTTTGGCAGGATGGGTTGGCAGAAAACTTCTATTTCACTGCGTGTCCCTGCTCTGGTTTAGCGAAATTCTGAAGTACCAGGCCCTTGTGTTTTGGGGCCAAAGGAGATCTTTGCATGGGAATTCATTGAGAATCTCAAATACCAAACCTAGTGTCACTTGTGGAAGTGCATAGCACTTGGCATGTATTGCTGGTGGTTGAATGCAGCTGAACTGCTGCAGACCCCTTCTCAGACACCCCTGGTGCCCTCCCTCCCTCCATCTCCTTTAGACCATTCCATCAATTATTTGCTCTCCTGGCAAACTATATCTTCAAGAAACAACATGAGATATGGTGCTATGAGCAAGGTCACAGCAAACAAATTCTGTTTTCTTCCTTATCTGAACCTTTGTGGTTTTAGTGGGATGTCTCAGTCACACTAGAAAGTGCAGCTCCTCTGTGGAAGGCATTCATATGCACTGGCTGATCCAGTAGTCAATTTTTTCCTCAAATTCCCTACCTGGAAGGTGGGAATAAACTTTTGTTGGAAGCATGTATCATCTTGGGAGGAGTAGTGACTAGGAAGTGATCAGTGTTGGTGTTTGGCTACAAAGCCAAATAAATTGAAGTTATAGAGTGAAAACCATTAGGTTTTCACATAATGAAATTCATTCACTACCTAAATTAGTTTTCATCACTCCACACAATACTGACTGTCCTGCAAGGAGCTGCACGCCCTTGCAATTTCTTTATGCTTATTATCATTTTTCCAATCTAAAATACTGAGTTGAAAACACCCGTTAAGATTTATAAAATACACAAATGCTAAACAAATTGTATCTATTCTCTTTAACAGGCTTCAGTCTTAATTCAGGTTGTCAGTTCTTAAACAATGAATAGTTGTTATCAAATATTCAGCATTATGGATTCACCTCACCAGTTTCTCTGACATGACTGTGTTCTTCCCACCCAAGAGGTACAAGAAAACAATCTGACCAACTGCCTTACAACCTTTAACCAAGTGATATTTTGTGGCATTTAACTAATGACAGAGTAATATACCCATCAATTAAGATTTCCACCCATACAGCCAAACATCAAGTGCTCGGATATGATCTTAGAATAATGTGTGCTTTTAACCTGCAGAGTTTACAAGTCATACACTGTATTTTCTAATCATCAGTTGAGGTTTGTCCTTAATTGTTCAAAGTTGTATTGCCTGAGTGTTCTATTACATCTTCAAAATGCACTCCTGTGAGTTTAGAGCTTTGCAGAAGAAAGCAGAATAAAATCTTTGTCTTTGTTAGCTGAATATTTAACAGCCCCGCTGTGCTCTGAGCTCTCCTAGAAAGTGAGCCTCACTAGGAAACTCAAATCCTCTGAGAACAAATTCCGTTCCTCTAACTGGTACAACCACAAAATAGCCCTACGGAGGTCAACCTCACGGCATTGGCTTACTACATGAAAGCAGAAGCCGCTCCACCTCAGAAGTAGCTGTGAAGCAATTGTGGGGACCTTTATCCCTCTCCATGGGGCAAATTAAAATGTTTGAACTTATCAGGGTGAATTCTTTACTAGTATCATTAGGATATTTCTGTAATTTTTGTTGTTCTTTTTCATCTTAGATTTAAGAGAGACCTTCAACATCCAGTCCAAGTTGGATTGGGTGATTCAACCAGCCCATTTATCTCAAATTGCTGAGAAAATAAGTGGGTTTTTTCTTAATTTCTGCTTCCCACTTATATGTCTCTTTTTAGGAAGAAACATCAAAGCCCTGGTCTCTGTTTCTACCAAATGCACTGGGCTACATAAAATGTGCTTGGGAGAAAATTAAATTCCCATTCACCACTGTTGTGTGTGCAAGAGGTAAGAGACCAAATGTTCAGGGAAGGAATTACATCTTTCATTTCACACTTTAACAGCTGGTAGTGTCTCAATTATTTCTGTACATGAATGAGCTATCGGTGATTTCAGCATTCTTTGCTGGACTATTGACAGCTTGTTTTGCTGGAGCAACTGCAAGAGAGAAACGCAATGCTGCCTGTGCCGTGCAACCATAGATCACAGAGCAGTGATATGTGACAAGCATCATCTGTGACAGTGGAGCTTATACAGCAAGATTTGTGTGTCTTACAGGAGTACTTGCTATAAATATAGTTATAGCTGACAATTCATTCTTTGCCTTGAGAATTTATTCCCAAATTTTAACAGCCAAGAGTACAAAAGGGCAGAGCTCCTTTGAGCAGGTGGCCCCCAGTTTGACAAATCTGGGTTCAGCTGTAGCTCTACACCACAGGTCAGAGCAGCCTTCTTTAGTATCTGAAGGGATGACTATAAACATTCCACATTGCAATATATTGCAATGCTTGTTTGATTTCTACCTAAGAAGAAATCAACCTGTTCAACAGCCAAGTAATTATTAAGTGCATGCTGTAGGACGTGCGATTGGCTTGGTTGCATAAACTACAGACCAGTAACACAACATCAGCAAGCCTCAAAGGAGGACTTTATTTTTCTTTTATAAATTCATTTTTTTGGCAATGCCTAATATATTTCTGTTTCTGCATCCTAAGAACATTCATGTCTTCATATCGTGTAGCTTCCCTAATTTGCTCTTCTTGTTGCCCTCACACTCCGGCAATTCTCATACTAAACTTCTCATGCATTTATTCCACAGATATAGCTGAGTAAGATGTAGGCATGAATGGTGCATCATCTTCTATTGATCAGGGTTCTCCCAGCTTTGAGCACACAGGATTACTATCTACTGCAAACGGACCGAAGTGATGAGTGAACCAGGCTACAGAAACATAGACTCAGAGAATGGTTTGGATTGGAAGCAATCTTGAAAGATCACTTATTCCAGCCTCCCCTGCCATGGACAGGGACATCTTTCACTAGATCAGGTTGCTCAGCGCCTCATCAAACCTGGCCTTGAACACCTCCAGGAACAGGGCGTCCACAACTTCTCTGGGCAATTTCTCAGAAGCATCAGTTCATGGAAGCAGAGGTCAGTCATAGCTAGACACTGAGTGTCAGCTGGCAAACCTGTGTTTTCACTTGCTTTTTGACAGCAGCAGCCAGGAAAATCTTTGACAGGTTGTCAGTTGCAGGAAGTTGCCCTTCCATACAGCATGTAGTTTGCTTACTCGCTTGATGAGTTCTCCATCGTGCTGTAGACATCAAAGGGACAACACCTTTGACACCACACCTGGAGTACTGTGTCCAGTTCTGGAACCCCAACTTAAGAAGGATATGAAACTGTTGGAACAGGTCCAGAGGAGGACCACAAAGATGATCAGAGGGTTGGAGCACCTCTGCTACGAAGACAGGCTGAGAGAGCTGGGGTTGTTCAGCCTGGAGAAGAAAAGGTTCTAGGGAGACACCTATAGCAGCCTTCCAGTACTTGAAGGAGCTACAGGAAAGCTGAGGAAGGACTTTTTACAAGGGCAAGTACTGATAGGACAAGGGAAAATGGCTTTAAATTGGAAGAGGGGAGATTTACATTACACATTAGGAAGAAATTCTTCACAATGAGGGTGGTGAGACACTGTCACAGGTTGCCCAGTGAAGCTGTGGATGCCCCCTCCCTGGAGGTGTTCCAGGCCAGGTTGGATGTGGCCTTGAGCAGCCTGGTCTGGGGGAGGTGTCCCTGCCCGTGGCAGGGGCTAGGGGGAAGGGAAGTTGGAAGAGGATTGGCTTTAAGGTCCCTTCCAACCCAACCCATTCCATGATTCCATGAACATGTGGCATTAGTACCAGACAAAGCTCAGCTTAGCCTACAGCGTTTCCTCCGTGCTTTTTCACAGACACAGAAAGAAAAAAAAGAACCCGAGCAGAAAGTTCTGCTCCCCATTTGAAAGCGGAGGGGGGGATCGCCTGCCCAACCCTCCCCGCTAATACAGCCCGAAGCCGGCGGGTCAAGGGCAGGTGAGCCCCGCAATAGCTTCCCTGGAGATAAGGTCCCCACCACCGCCTGTGTCTGTCCTGGTCCCCTCCCTGGCCCCGGCACCGCCCCGGAGCGGCTCCCGCCCAGCTGCCCTTAAAGCCAGGCCACCCCCGGTATCCTCCTTCCCTCCCTTCTTCCCTGTGTCCCTCCCTCCCCGAGCCGGGGCCGCGCCGGTGAGATGGGTAGGTGCTGCGGGGCTGCATGGGGCGGGAGACATCCGGGGGGAAGGTCCCGGCCCGGGGCACATCCCGAGGGTAGATCCCAGCCCGGGGGGGCGTGGTGGGACCAGTGAAGGGATGCTGCCACCGGAATGGGCACCAGAGGGACCTCCAGCTGCCACCCACCCGGGTATTCCTGCTGGTCCGTGAGGGGTCCCAGGACCCCAGGGCTGGCTGTGCTCCTCGGTGCAGGTCTGAAGGCACGTTCTGGCACCACTTCTTCTCCAGCCCTCTTCCTTTGGGGCAGCTCTCCCTTTGGCAGCCCTATGGTCAAGCTTGTATGAACGTCCCTTGAAATGTAGTGTGACCCAAGTGATGTCGCCTCTGTAAGTTCTTTAAGTCGAACCTCGAGGCGGTAAAAACCTTACCTTAAACTTTAAAGGCACGTGGAGCTTAAAATCTCAGTACAAGTTAAATGTGGTGTTTCCCACGGCTGTTAAATAATGCTTTTTCACAACAGTGTTTACACAGGGTTGACCTAATCAGTGTTTTTTTAAAATGGGTGATGATGTGGGGTGATCCCCCAGCCTCCTCCCACCCACCCAGGTGTCTGTGCTGGGCTGTGAGCAACCTGCTGAGAGTTGGCAGCATGTCCGAGGGGTCCCGGGAGCCCAGGACTAGCTCTGTCACAGGTCTGCGGGCACCTTCTGGCACCACTTCTTCTCCAGCCCTCTTCTTCTGGCGCAGCTCTCCCTCTAGCAACGCTGTGGCCAAGCTTGTATGATCATGCCTTGAAATCCTAGTGAGAGCCAAGCGATGCTGCCTCAGCCTCTGTAAATTCTTTTGAGCTGAACTCCTAGCTGGTAAGGTGAACTTTGTAGGTGTTAAAAACCTTATCTTGAACTTTTAAGGCATGTGGAGCTTTAAATCCTAACACAAGCTAAATGTGGTGTTTCTCAGAGCTGTTAAATAATGGTTTTTCACAACAGTGTTTACCTAGGGTTGACCTAATCAGTGTTTTTTAAACACATGGAAACACAGCTGGAGCATTCAGATAAGGGCAGAGTCCATTTAGCCACTTAATCCTGAAGATCCGTTCCTGTCTACACTGGAACGCTGAGTAGCAAAGGCACAACTGATGCTTTTCCATTGCCCTTTGCTGCACCTTTGGTCCTGCAGTGTTGGAGGCACACTGGTGTTCCTCTCCTCACAAGCAGTTCCTCACTAGCCTTGTCCTGTTTAGGGGAAGAACCTGAGGTGCCCAAAGTACAATAGAGTACTGCTGCAGCTTTGGCCCGCAAATCTGCGCTGTGGGACAGGCAAAAATACTGATGAGCAGGCAGAGGGTGGCAGTGCTGCTGCCTAAAGGGGCTCCAGAGTCTCATTGGCTTGGGAAGCCAGCTGGGAAAATGGTGATAACTGGGGAGAGAGAGAAAACCGATGCAGCTGTGTCTGCTCATGTAATATCAGTTTTGCTGCATTCATAGGTTTGCTTCGATGCCTTCGATCTTTCTGGAAGAGTGAAGTGTGAGGCAGGGACTCCTGGAGTCTGTTGTCCTAATGGCAGTAGTATCCTCTTCTAGGTGATATAAGGCTGCTCCAAGGGAGTAGAGGCAACAGGCGTGGCTGTGCCAAGAGTTTGGTGACAATAGAGCAGGTTCACTCTGGAGCCAGGAACATCCTAGGTGAACGTATGGTTATGTACAGATTTAGCCTGGCTGCAGTCATGGGTTATTTCAACCAGGTGAGGTTGCTGTGATGGCTGCGTGGAGCGAGGCAATGCACTCTCATCTTGTGACATGGACCATGAGCTGCCAGAGTTGCAGCATCCTGCAGCATCTCTGTGACTGCTGGTGGGAAGTGCTGGGGAAGCGGTCAGAACCATAAGCCTGCCTCCTACTTTGTCTGTAAATGTGGGAAGAAGAGAGACCCACTGATAAAGAACTATTTAGATTCAGTTCTCAAGCTAGGAACTGAGTGCCTTCTGTCTTTACACTGTTTAAAAATATTTATAATAACTTAAGAAATACAAAATGCATGAGTGTTTAGAGGTTTATTTTGAAAAATGTAGAGCTCTTCAGTATTTTGTGAAGAAAACAAGCAGTTCCATAGGTTATTATTTGTGCAGAGATAACGAGAGGTGCTGAGGATTGCCTGAAAGAGGGATAGCTCCAACGTGCTGCTAGCAAACCCCACATTAATCACTGGAATTGATGTAAAATCCTGGGTGCTCTGTGCTTTTGAAAGTCTAACCCTGAAGCAGCCTGATGGTGGAGTTCCTCAGACAGTTCAGGTGCCTATGTTGAAATGTTGGCTGTAATGCCATCAGGGATTTCCTGACTGTTGCTGTAAAAGGAGAACAGAGGGGTAAAGTCAAAATGGTTGAGAAATAAGTGTCTCAATCACTGAAGTTAGTCAGTGCTGGCTGGAAAAAATGCCTCTGAAATATCCTCTGGGTGGGATTTCTTGCAGAGGTGATGTTTTTGCCCTCTGGAAAGGGAAAAAAAAAGACCCAAATCAGCCAGCTACAAATTCTGTGATATTTTTTCCCCAAAGCTTAGCTAACAGTCAGGAGTGAATGACTCCAGCTGCTCTGATGAAAAATTGGCAATATGATGCACGTGTGCTGGAAGGGCCAAGAAGTGGAAGTAATCAAGGAGTTGGTATGAAGATAGTCTATCAGTAATGCCTTCAGTATATCTGCTCACATGAGTTATGTAAGCGATGTTACCAATGACTTTAATGACTCTCGTATCTACCTGTGCCCTGAAGTTGGTGTATTGTCACTTACTGGATGTTACTTGTTTTCTAGGAAAATATACTCTTGAATTACCTGCTTAATACTACTTCTGTCTCTGTTGTGAAGGTAGTTGCACACGGCGTTGAAGGGAAGAATCAGATTAATTTGTTTTAATAATTCTTGAAGGTGACTTTACTTAGTGTTGTATCAAATGCTGTAGTGTTGCTGTCAGCTCTTTTCATCTTTTGTGAACTATGGACTAAATGATCTTGGCAAACATTTTCTTGCAGAGATCTGTTATGGGCACACTTCATTTGTAAGCAGGGATTTCAAAGTTCACATCTTGTACTTGGTTTTATCTTAATGATAATGCACTTGCTCATGTGGTTTTGTAGGAAATGCTGATATCCACCATGTGGGCACAAGGCCTTTATCTGAACTGGTACAAGCTCAGCCTTCAAACCTGGCCCCTGAGCCAAGTAAGCCCTGCAGGACACTGTTTGGAGGGCTGCTGGGGTAGTGAACCTGCTGTGTGCAGCTGGAAGTGACTTCAGGGCTGCAAGCAGCTGTCTGATGACCTCAGTAGGACCCCTGATGGGTCTTCCTAGGTTCACCTACAGGTTATGGGAATGTCTGCTAACGTGGATCACAACATTGGCTTGTGTATTCAGCCCTCCTTAAGTCTGAGCTATGGATAATTTTTTCGTTTTACGGGCCTGGCTCCCAGCCCTGGTAGAGCATCTTAGTCTATTCCTTACTCTTGCCTTTAAGATAAAAATCCTTGAGGGTGAATTAAAACAGAATTTTTTTTCTGTGGGTTGTAGGGTGGTCCACCACCACCTTGAACAATGCGTGGTGAGCAGTGATAGTGATGCTTTGTGTCATCAGTCCTTTTTGATTCTTTTGCCTGGGTGAATATGTGAGTTTACACATAGCCTGAAAACCAAAAGGCTATGAAGTGAAGATTTTGATAATAACCATCTTGCACCATAAAAAATTCCCCTTTAAGAAGCTGAAAATTTATTCCTCCTGAACCTACACGCAGTCTCCTGAATAATATTGTCTTTGTGTTTCAGTTTGTGTTTTGACTTGTACTTTTTCTGTGTCTTTCAGTGTTTTTAAAGAAATTTAACTTAGTAGTTTCCATTAATTTATGCTTTTTTTCCCTCCACAGCTGTAAAAATTAAAAGTAAGGGCAAGTCGGTAAGTATTGTTTTCTCTTACAAGAAGTTGCTGTACTGACTCTGTTTGGGTTACATCATTTGTGTAACTTTAACAGTGCACAAAAAAAATCATCCTATAAACACACTTCAGAAGTATAAAATAATGAGGTTTTGGGCAACACATGCAAACAGCCTGATAGCTCAAGAAATCCCAGCTAAACATTAATGTGCTCAGCACCCCGATAAACTGTCTGAAGAGCCTTTGCTGAATGGGCAGACATCAGTTGGAAGAAGTGTCCCCGAAGCCCACCCTTCATGTGGCTGAGCTGTCATCATCCATCAACTCTCACTTAGGATTCTCTTAGCTTTCAGTGTTAGTGTTCTTCCTCTTGAATCTTTGGACTGTTAATGACAGCTGTCTCAGCAATCCTGTCTCTGTCTTTGCTTTTCTTATCTCACAAGGTTTTACTCTGCAGACTTTCCCTGCAGCTTTCTCACAGCCTCCTCAGCAGCCAAAGTCAAAGCTGTGCAGTGGGGTGGTGTCAGACCTGTGCCTGGCATCCCCAGGGCAGGGGAAGGTTACAGAGAGTGTAACCTTCAGGTTACCTTTTCAGCTGTGGATCCAGTGCTTTCTGGCCAATACGGATCACAACCGACAATGTCTCAGTAAATGTGTGTGTATACACATGTATAATGCACCAGAGGTTTAAGAAGGTAGTACTGAGCAAAACAAGAACAGTGTAGGTCATACAGTTATAACTGCATATTCTCTTCTTGCTTGTGTAGTCTTGGCAAAATAGAAGGTCTGCTAACTTGTGGAAGACCCTGTGGCTTTCTCCTGTATGTCCCGTTTGTGCTCAGCCCTGGATGTGACATGCAAATCCCCACCAGCTCAGTGGCTGCTGTGCCAGCACGTGAATGCAGGACATGTCCACCAGGCATTAAGTGTTAGTGGCTTAAAAAAAAAAACCCAGCTTTGATGCAAACTTGTCACCTCCCCAGTTCAGCACAGAACACCGCTTACACAATAAGCTGTTGGGCAGTGTGATGGTGTAGCACCAGGGAGATTCAGAACCCACAGAATGACAAAAAAAGGTTTTAGTGACATTTTTATGACTTCCCAGTGGGGATGGGTCCCACCAACCTCTGAGCCAGGACTGCCCTGTCCGTTTTTCATGTAGGCAGGCCAGACACATGGAAGGCCATCTCCTGCTTCAGATGGGGACATGGGTTATACCCAGTTTTACTGGCAGAAACTGATTTTGTAGGGTGGGTTACTACTTAGGCCTTTGAACCAACAGCAGCTGCAATCAAAAACCTTTAAGTATATCTAATAGGTGCTGAGACAAGCCTTCATGGTGTGGTTCCCCATCTACCTCTTCAGGAGCGCAAATGCTATAAGGCTTAGAGACGGTGCACAGGCAGGGCTGGTTCTTCTGTATGAACTTCAGTCCACCAAAAGTTGTGTTCAAGTTGGGGCAAGGCATCTAGAGCTCCTGCTATGTTGAGCTGAGGAAAGTAGGTGTCTTCAAGTGAACTTCATCCATATTATCCTGAAATTAGATAGTCTTCCTTTGGAGATAGCTCTTTCTGTCCAGGGAGGATGTGATAAATTGAGTGACAGGTTTCTATTTAGGCCTCTAATTTTCATTGCTCTAAAGTTTGATGAGTCCCATCGGGCGCTCACTTCAGCTGAAGTCAGATTTTTCCAGTGTAGCTTGCTTATTAGACCATGGTAACGTGCACACTCTGTACTTGGTTAGTTGATAATGAAAATCAATGCTATTCAGGGTGCTTGGGCATCCCCATGCCTGAGTCAGACTACGTCAGCAGTATTCTCACCACTTTCAAATTTTCATTTCTGTTGCACTATTCAAAGAAAGCTTATTGTAGCACACAATTTTCACACAAGAGTCTCTCTCATTGAGACTGCGGCCAAAGTCTTTGCTGGAGACATGGGCTCTCTGATTTACTCATGTCAGGCAGAACTTTCCTACATAAAGTTTTCTTCCTTTTGATCTGTAGACATAACTTTTTTCCTGGTTCACATGCAATATGGATTGAATTGACTCCTAAACACTCACAGCTTGAAGACAATCTTTTTTTTTTCTTGTCTGTGCTTAAGCTTCATAACTATTCTTACCTTTGGGATGCCCTGAGGTTTATTGAAAATCTGGTTTTTGCAACTTGCAGAATTAAACCCATAAAAATAGTAAAAAGAGAGGATTATATTCAACTTACATTCCTAGTAATTTTAATATAAACGAGATCATGTATTCATCCTTTAAGAGAAGTAGGTGATCAGAAGTTATATTTCCATTTCTACTGATTGTGACAGACTTGTACCTGATGTGTGCTTTTCCCTGTTGTCACAATGGCAAGAGCCACATTGAGATAGTGACCATAGAGATGTCTGTCACAGCAAGTGAAGGCTCAGTAAATCTGGCAGTTAATGCCATGTCATTTTAGGTTAGGATTGAAGTCAGTTCTGTCAGCAGGTCTGACTAAACAAAAGATTCTTCATTAAGCACAGTAGCTGTAGGGATAATCCTCTTCCGAGATTTGTTTCAGCTGGAGGTATTTAGCAACAACTTCAGGCTTCTAAATTTGTCATGCTATAGGATTTTGTTGAGGTGGTTTTTGTTAAATTTGGGGTTTGATTTTTTTTTTCAAAAACATTGGCTTTTTGCGTATTTTTGGCTACCAATCAAGATTAATCTAAGGGTTAGATGCTGAAGACTTCAGCTATTCATAGCCCAGTGCTTGGATGTCAAATACAGCATTGTCAAAGATGTTCTGCAAAAGGCAGATAAGTTTGTAGAGCTCTTGGGACTAAGAATTGACTCTTGGTTCAGGTAAACCAGTGTTGTTCCACAGAAGCCCTTGCAGCCTCCTAACCCCTGGGTATCTACCCACTCCCAATGAGTCTGTATTGAGCTTGCTCAAGCTGTAGGTCACAGTAAGTGATGTTAGTCTATGTTGTATAGCTCTATCTTGGCTCACGCTCTGTCTCTTGCTTCCAGCCCAGCTGCTTTGGCTACCCCTTGAGCATCTTCTTCATAGTCATCAATGAGTTCTGCGAGCGATTCTCTTACTATGGCATGCGAGGTATGTCTTGTGTCCTGTGTGTCCTAATACTTACCACTACTTACCCAGCCCTGGCTTTGCTTTTTAATCAGTTGTTTTGTTCCTCTTCCTACAGCGGTGCTCGTTTTGTATTTCAAGTATTTCCTGCAGTGGGATGACAACTTGTCTACAGCCATCTACCACACGTTCGTTGCTCTGTGTTACTTGACACCAATCCTTGGAGCACTCATTGCAGACTCTTGGCTGGGGAAGTTTAAGTGAGTGCTTCATCATAAACCAACCAAAATCGTAAAAGCTCACACCAGATCAGTGTTACTTAAAACATCTCCTAAAACAGCAGCTTAGAACAGCTGCAGAGCTGGGGTTGGCTACTTCAGAGTTGTTTGCGGGGTTTTTTCCTCAAGCTTGAGGTTTTAATTGATTTAGCTTGTACCTGAAATTGTGCTACAAATTAACAAATATTGTAGTTCTGCTAATTGAGGACAGGCTGAGAGAGTTGGTGGTGTTCAGCCTGGAGAAGAGAAGGCTCTGGGAAGACCTTATAGCAGCCTTCCAATACCTGAAAGGGGGGGGGGGCTACAGAAAAGCTGGGGAGGGACTTTTTACAAGGACAACTAGTGATAGGACAAGGGGGGAAAGGCTTTAAATTGGAAGGAGGAAGATTTAGATTAGACATTAGGAAGAAATTCTTTACAATGGGAGTGGTGAGACACTGGCACAGGTTGCCCAGGGAAGCTGTGGTTGCCCCATTCATGGAAGTGTTCAAGGCCAGGTTGGATGTGGCTTTGAGCAGCCTGGTCTGGTGGGAGGTGTCCCTGCCCATGGCAGGGGGGTTGGAACTCCATGGGCTTTAAGGTCCCTTCTAACCCAAACAATCCTATGATTCTATAATTACTTAGGAATGGTAACTTTCTTTCCAAGTATGCTGCATGTTTTTTTCTTCTCATCTGGACAAATTGTAAGCTAAACTAAGGAAAGTATTCACCAAACTCTGAAAGTAAATAGGTTCTAGAGGATATAATTACATTGGATTGAATCTTTACGTGTTGCAGGTGGGCAATGAAATACTGTGTTATCTGTTATTGGCTGATGCTTAGAATATATTCGAAAACATTCTGTGATTTCAGTATTGACTTGACAGCTCAGTGGGAGGTTTACTGAGTTGCAACTCTTCCTTTACATGATCAATTCTGTTTTTTTCACCCGTGTGCTAGGTACTCAGTCATGTACCACTGAATGAAGTGCTTTGAAATGTAACCAAATTATTGCCAGCATCCTGATCTCACTGTCCTTTACTGAGGTTGTGATTCTAGTAGTGTTTACTTTGCCAGAAAAAAGCATAATAAAGATTTTATGGAGGGATGTGAGTCAGGGATGTTTGCTGACTTGTTAAAGGTCTCGCAGAGATTAGAGATGAAGCTGGTTGTGCAGTTGGTTGGCTGCAGGCTGCACCATCTTCTTCCACTGTGTTGACAGCTTCTGGGAGACCAAGACAACCACTGTCAAGTTAGCTCTGCGGAGATGGCCTGATCACTATAAACTATTGCACATAGCTTGATATCTGGCAGACTGCAGCCTGAATATACGTGCACTTGTTCAGATCGTATGATTTTTCAAATTTTTTTTAAATCTAACTTTGGCTTTTACTAGGTTTATCAGCTGAAGATGTGCAGACCTTGCATCACTTGTGTGGTACTTGTATACCAGTGCCACAGCTGCAAGCTCCCAGCCACCGGACCCTTAACAGGAGCTCAGTAGGATGGCTTAAGTCTTAAAACTGAAACTTTAAGCTTGACAGAGAAAAAAACCCCACGCTTTTTGCTGAGCTTAATGTCTAGGTGACCTAAAATACAGCAAGGTGCCATAAGGAAGGCTTAAACAATAATTCATTAGAAAAGAAGAGGATGTTACCCAAGCACTGTTAAGCACTCTTCTAGGAAGGACTCAGACTTTATGCAGTCCATGTGCTTTGTGCAATGTCTGCAAAGGAGCAGGCTGGGACCTGCTCACATTGTTAGATGTAAAATTCTTGGGGAAAACAGCACAGAAATTACAATTATTTTTGATCGAGTACCATCTGTGTAAATGTTGCGTTCACAACACGCTATGCGCCTCACAAATGAAAAACAAGTTTTCCCTGGTCAGCTCAGTTTTTTGTTTTGTTTTTTTTTTTCCTGGTCAGCTCAGGTTTAACTTCTATGGCAAATTTTCTCCCAAGTTGTTAAGCAACTAGAGCAATGATATGGAAGTGCTGTTTAAAAAAAGAGTTCTGTTTTATCTAATAAATAGCAAATTCACTGTTGTCCTGCTTTGCATAGCTTTTTATACAGGAAAGAGCATTTTTAAGTCAGAAAAACCTTTTTCAAAGGTTCAAGAACAACTTGATCAATGATATGAGTGATGCTTCCTCTGCCGCTCTTATATCAAAGTGCTCCGAGGATCTCTTGCCTTCCTTAAACAGATTCAGGTTGTCTTAGGTCCCTGTGCCTTACCCTTCACTGGTTTGGGAGTTGCTTCTTCCTCAAGATAGAGTTTTAAATAATTTTGCATCATTGCCTCCTGTTTCTCCTACTTTTCTGCAAAACCAGAGACCTGGGTTATGCCTATTGAACGGAGGCCCAACCAAGGAAGCAGGTGAATGTGAGTTAAACTATCCTTCCAAAAAAAAAATTAAAATGGAGTGTGTTCTTCCCTACAGGAAAGAGGAACGGAAAGGCATGGGGGAGCTATTGATTCTGTAGTATTACGTTGCCAGGCACCTCATGGCACAGGTTGAAAGTCTGTGTTCTGTACTCTTCAATGCTGCTGTCACTCCACTCCGAGTTTAAAGATATTTGTAAACTTAAAATTGAGAGAGTGGGATAATAGAGTTGTTTGCAACAGTATTTCTGGGGGAGTTTGCATGTTTAAAATGATTTGTTTTTCTCCTTGCAGCTAGAATACAAAAGAATATAGAGACTGTTTAAACAACATTACAAGCAGTGAAAATTACATATTTAGTGTTCTAGTTTATTTGAGCTTCACCATATACGAAATATGATAATGGCATTCTTGAGTTGGTTACTAAAAAGGCAATCACTGAAGATATTTAAATACCTCCTGTGACCTGGCAATATCTACAGAATCCATTTGTCATCTTGCCTTGCTCAATCAAAGAAAACTAGCTATAAAAAAGTAATAATAATAATCAGAATAGAAATACTGTGACAGTTGTGTGGAGAGATTTTTACAGTAACTTGTGATAAGTTGAGTCCATAGCTTGTCATGTCTGTTAATTATGCTTCTTTTCTGAGCATCTTTGAAATGAGCAGGTCTGCACTATCTGTGTGTGTATGTATGTCTCTGTAATTGTGTTAACATATCTAAAATTTATCTCCTCTCTTTATAACAGGACCATTGTCTCTCTGTCCATTGTCTATACCATTGGACAGGCAATCATGTCTGTGAGCTCTATAAATGACCTTACGGATCACAACCGGGATGGCTCTCCGGATAATGTACCGGTGCACATGTGAGTGACCTTGTACATGGGGTTTTTCCAGGCTGATGAAGGGTGGTACAACTGAAGTCCTAAATTTATGCTACTTGAATTCAACTCTCTTGCAATCAGTCTCTTACACACACTTTAAGAAAACAATGTGATTCATTATTTTTCCTTTTTATCTTTTTCTACTTGGTCCCAGTGCTCTGTCCATGATTGGCTTGATCCTCATTGCACTTGGTACTGGTGGGATCAAACCTTGTGTATCAGCATTTGGTGGAGATCAGTTTGAAGATGATCAGGTAAAAATGTCTTTCAGATTTTAAATCATACAAATAATCTTATTATTATTTGACTGCTGTATTACTCTAATAATGCACCTATTTAGACATGTGCCTTACTGTACTGTGTCCTGAGTAGCTGAAGGAAGAGCGAGATAACTATTGGTCTTAAACTGTGCAAACAAAGCTGCTGATGGTTTGGTTGAGGCTGATTGATGTGATTCTGGATAAGCCTTTCTAAACATCTTCTTGTTTTTACTATAGGAAAAACAGAGAACTAGATTCTTCTCCATCTTTTATTTGTCTATTAATGCTGGAAGTCTTCTGTCTACTATAATCACCCCAATTCTCAGAGGTAATGCCGCACACTTCTTTATAAAATATTTAAACATCAATAAAGGATGGATGTTGGATTGCAGTCCAGTCAGAGTTAAACAAACAGTTTGGCTCCCTCGGTTCTCTGACACCTTGTAGAGTTATCTGGCAAATGATTTTCAGATTTTTTTGTATGTCATCCAGCTTTTGGAAGGTGAGATACTGTCAAAACCAAGCCAATATGAGATTTGAATTACCTTCAGATCTAGTTCTTTTGATCCTAAAAAAAACATGTTGAAAGCCATTAACTTTTATGCCTAACAGGTTTTAATTCCATTGAGATTCCATTGGCACCTCTTCCAATGCTTTTAAAACCATCACACAAGAAAGAGTCGTATCTTTTTGTTGGAAAGGATGGGGGAAAGAGAGCTGTCTGCTCTTGCAGAGGAGACTCTTTTGAAAGCTATCCATGTAAAGTACAGAAACATCTATGCATGTATGAACACGTTTATCCATGTGATGCAGTAAATGGTTTTAATTTTTGGAAAGAAAATAACTTTCTCATTCTGCTTATAATGAATACTGTGATCCTAAACTAAAAGTAAATTATTCACTGATCTGTATGTGTATGGATTTTCATGGCAAGCTTACACAGATGGCGCTGTATAGATGTGCTTGGCAGGAGTTTAAAGAAGGCTGTTTATTTCAAAAGTAAAAAAAAAAAACAGCATGCAAGTTCTAGAATAACCCTAAAGCACTGGGCTGAAATTCTGGCCTTTGGATTTCTTGACTGAACAGACTGCGTAGAAGCATTTTAGAAGTTTGCTTAATGCAAATTAAGCAAAGGAAAGCAGGGGAGGGGCTCTTTAACAGAGAGTGCAGTGACAGGATGAGGGCTGATGGTTCTAAGCTGGAAAAGGGTATATTTAGGTTAGATATTAGGAAGAAATTTTTTTCATGTGAGGGTGGTGAGGCACTGGCACAGGTTGCCTGGAGAAGTCATTGATGCCCCATCCCTGGAGGTGTTCAAGGCCAGGTTGGATGAAGCTTTGAGCAACCTGATCCTGTGAAAGGTGTCTCTGCCCATGGCAGGGAGGTTGGAACTGAATGTTTTTTAAGGTCCCTTCCAACCCAAACAATCCTATATGGTCCTATGTAATTCTAACCTTTCCTAAAATGGACGGAGTTATGCATAAGGCACAACGTTCTGTTCACTACCATGCTGATACATGGTGAAAACTACCTTGGAAAAATGGACAAATTCAGCTGAGGAACTTGATACCACTAAATTATGTAAAGTTTTAATTAAAAGGCTAATACAACTAAATCAAGACATTAATTAGCTGCAAGCTAATATTTTTTCCAAACCAAATTTTCCAATTCTCCTGTTAGAAGAAATTTGGTGAAACAAGGTAATAATTTTGTTTAGTATTACTTTTCCCTATTAGTAGCTTTGTCCACACTTTGAGCGTCGTTTCAGGATGCCTGTGTGTAGTTTATAAAGTCAAATCACGGGCTACTATCAGGAAATGTTTTTTTGCTTCGTAACTTTTTTAACAAGCTATGCTTGTAATGTTACTTGCATCTTTGTTCATGGACTTGTCACACAACTTTTGTAATCTAGTTCCTTTTCTACCAAGAACATCCATTGACGCATTCTAGCAGGATTCTTCGTTCCTCAGTGTAAAACTAAATGTAAATCTCATGTAAGGAAAGGCTGAGAGCTGGGACTGTTGAGCCTGGAGAAGAGAAGGCTCAGGGGGATCTCATCAGTATTTATATATGTCTGAACGGAGGGAGCCAAGTTTTGCTTAGTGACAGGACCAGAGAGAATGGGCACAAACTGAAATGCAGGAGGTTCGCTCTGGACATCTCTGTGAAGGTGACCAAACACTGGCATATGTTAGCCAGAGCTTGTGGAGTGTCCATCCTTGCAGTTACTGAAAAGCTGTCTGGGCCAACTGTCTCTAGGTGGCCCAACTTGAGCAATGGGGTTGGACCAGATGACCTCCAGAGGTCCCTTCCACCTCAACCCTCCGGTGATTTTTTTTTTTGATACATAATTCCTGCTTTCAATAATGGAAGGTAAGTTGAATAATGATCATCCACTCTGTCAACAATGTCAGCAGAGAATTTTATTTTTTCCTTGAGTCAACAATGAACGCAAAGAACAGAAACTCTATGTAAAATACTGGTAGTGCTGGGGACTTTTATCTAATGTGCCTTTGTACTTCAGGTCAAGAGTGTGGCATTCACAGCAAACAGCGATGTTACCCACTAGCTTTTGGAGTTCCTGCTGCCCTCATGGCTATCGCCTTGGGTAAGTGGAACAGTTCCCATCTTGCTGCTTCAGTTGTAGATATCATTAGATGATAAAGATCTCAGAATTGTGACAAAGTGGTAAATATCTCCAGATATCAACCTCTACTGATACCTGATTGTTTCTGCAATTTTTAACTTAAACTTTTTCCTTGGGCAGCAGGTGGGTGAAATTAAATTGAAGTTCTCCCTTTTATAGAAGAGACTGGTTTACCAGTAGAGACTGGTGGTGCTGGGGAGACATACAGATATACCAGTGAATTCTGTACGTTATGTAATTTAATGTCTGTATTTCTTGAACTACTGGGATGTATAAATAAGATCTTTTGAATGTTGTCAGAGAACTCTGAGAAAATGTGGGGTTTGGAGACTATCTGTAGTCCAGGATAGCGAACTATGTGAGGTAATTACCTCTGCACTGAAAAAATGCCCTGCTGGTCTGTCAGCGTTTCTCAAACACCTGCATTTTTACCAGCTGCCCCATGGGTCACTCCTCAGGCCTTTCTGCTGCAGCACAAAGATCAAGAAACTGTGGGGTGTCAATATGCACCACAGTATCCCTCATGGTCCTGGTCCCTCGTGGTCCTGACTGAAAGCCCATCTAGGGTGGGCCTTCAGCTACCGGTGACCTCATCTTACCTGTGCACCCAACCCAGCGCAGACAGTGGCTGCAGGGGTTTGCCATGTCCTGCCCCACACGTGGGAGGATGGGGCTGGGGAGCGTGCCTGAGCATGGGACCTGAGGATACCTCAGCAAGTCCTGCAGTTCAGGCAGAGCCTCACGTGTCCCTGAGGGATGTAAGCTGTAGTGTACTGGATTCCTGAAGAGGAGCCCATAAAGCCGTCTTAATATTAACTAATCTTAGATTATAGCAAGGCCAGACTCAAGGTCCTAAGTGTTTTGACCGTGTCTCAATTAAGCTAACATCCCTCGGAAAACTTACCCTAAGAGTTTCCAGTTTTAATCCTTTGCCTTAAACAGTAGCAATCTGCTGATACTAATTTGATTTCTTTTACTGTATGATAACATGCCAATAGGCACACTCATTGCTCCTTCAGAGTCTTATTGCCATCCTGATGTAACTCCTTGACTGTTATGGTTTCCATACCAAATTACTTGCCATAAATTTCAATTAATCCTGAGTCGTTTTCTGTTTGCATGTTGTAGTTGTGTTTGTACTTGGAAGCAGGATGTACAAGAAAGTTCAACCTCAAGGCAATATAATGGTTCAAGTTTCCAAATGCATTGGGGTAAGTACTGTTCGTATTTTTAAATTTTTAATTTTTAAAACTGTTGAGTATGTTTGCCCAGATCAGAAACCTGTCACAACATGAGAACTTCTGAAGCTTTTTGCTTTTTTCCTTAGAGAAAGCTGCTTACCTACACCTTCAGATTTACAGACTGCTTTTTCTATTTATCGATATTTTGCTTTATATCTGAATTTAAACACAAAGAAGAAGATGATGTGCAAAAGCCTATCCCATATTCGGGGAATCCTTCCTTCCTCATTTGTGCACCTTTCTCTTCCTACAGGGCTGTGTACAAGGGTGCCTTGACCTGAGTCTAGAGCAGATCTACTAGTGTGTTTCATCAGTCTTTTCCCAGCAAAAGTTTATTGTTTATTAAAAGATAGTTACCTTTAATGAAGAGGTATATTGATCCCTACTGTATTAGGGAGGCTGGGAGGCTTGCATGTCAGTGCAAGCCTGCAAGGAAGGGAGGCAAACCTGCATTAATAACAGTGCACATCCCAACTTTGCCATGCCTCAACTCTGAGATCAGGGGATTTTTTTCATTTATGGTCTTCATGCTCCATGCAGACCTGCCAGCTTGTTATAGCACAGTCCATTGCTTATCTTGTAAGCGCTGTCAAAACCAAATCTCTATATGTGACTTTGGCCATTGCTTGGAGTGCTGCCCCTAAGGCCCCACTCAGCCTTGCATGTTATTCCATGCATAAAGTCTTAAGGGTTCTTCAGGACTATATCAGTGCATATTCAGTGTAAAGGTAGAAGGAATATCTTCAAGATGCAGCTTCTCATAGTGAAATGTACTCTTGCATCCATTCAGCTCTGAAAACCTGTGCGCGTGGCAGTCTTCTATTTATCGTTGTACATCAGTTAGTCTGAAGTAGGCAAGTCTTCATGTTCCTAAGAGCAACCTGCACAGAGAGAGACTACTCTGAGTGGTTTGTTCATGTAATCCCAGGTGCATGCTCCAACGGATATGCAGTGTAAGACCTTAAATGCAATATTCCTTCAGATGCCTAGAGCAGTTAACAGAAGTCAGTCACCTGTAGCACCCTCTAAAACAGGAATGTCATCTTTAATGACAAACCAGCTTATAACAAGGTAATGCCATTAAACAAAACTGTTTCTCCTCAGTTTGCCATCAAAAACCGGTTTCGGCATCGCAGCAAGGAGTTTCCCAAGAGAGAGCACTGGCTAGACTGGGCGAGTGAAAAGTATGATGTAAGTACCACATGAGCACTCCTGTGCCATGACATCTCCTGACCCTCAGCTTCCCTTCCATAGTTTTGGGCCTCTCAATCATTTAGAAGTTAGTGGTCTGGCCGGACCTCAGCGCTCCCCTGGGATTGCAGTTTTCTCTTGTAGGAGAAAACAGAGCTGTATATGAGTCGATGCTCTGTGTCATCATTGGTTGCCCGGGGAAATTTAAGGAAGATGAAAAAAAGACTGTTTCCCTTGTTGAACAAATACAAACACGTATTAATTTTAGAACTAGTAAAATAGCAAGCATTAACCCTGTCAGATTCTTCTTTCTCCAGCTTCATAACCGACTCCAAACAAAAATATGCTCATTTAATGGTTGTAGAAGGGAATAATGAGCATGGTGTTGACTGTCATGGTTAATGCTGAGGGCCAAAACACTTGTCTTGGGATCAAACTGCAGAATTATGCTGAGAGCATTGATAGGATGAGGAGTAATGATTTTAAGCTGAAAGAGGGTCATTTAGATTAGATATTAGGAAGAAATTTTTTCCTGTGAGGGTGGTGAGACACTGGAACATGTTGCCCAGAGAAGTCATAGATGCCCCAACCCTGGAGGTGTTCAAGGTCAGGTGGAATGAGGCTTTGAGGAACGTGATTTAGTGGAAGGTGTCCCTGCCCATGGCAGAGCAGTTGGACTTGGAAGTGACGTTAAAGGTCATCTAATTTGAACCATTCTGTGACTCTGTGAATTTCAGCTTAAGTGGATAAATATTGCACATCCTTCTAGCCTTGGTATAAGCTCTTTCGCATGACTCTGAAGGCCTTGTGTCCTATAGTCCCCATCCATGTCCCTTGCCTCTTATTCACCTTGCCCTGATGTCAACAGCAGCACAAACCTTAGCTTGTACCCTTTATTTTCCTTTTGTCCATCCTTCACTTGTGAAACGCACTCCTAAGTCACCTGTTGTTCAATTGCCTCCTTCACAGAATAATAAAGCAATGCTAGGAGCTGAACATGCCAAGAGGTGCAGGTTTCTCCGATATCAGTCACCTTTAACCAGCAGCCTTTCCCACACCCACGAGGCAGACCTTGTGCTTTTTAACAGAAATCAGCAAAGTACCCACAACATACAAAGTTCAGGATATGGGTAAACATTACATGATGAGTCTTCACCTGTTGCTGCGCTGCGAATAGCAGTCTGCAACTGTCTTTTTTTTTATTATTATTTTGAGTAATTCCTCCTATGCTGTTCTTTGCTGCAGAAACGACTGATTGCTCAAACTAAGATGGTGTTGAAGGTGCTTTTCCTTTACATCCCTCTCCCCATGTTCTGGGCACTTTTTGACCAGCAGGTAAAGTAGAAATTGTTTGGCTTAGCAATCAGGGCCCTACTGTGTCACAGTCTGTACTCTGAGGTCACCAGACGTGAAAAATGCCATGAGGGTGGAAACTCATTCTCTGCAAAATTTTTAATGGATTTTAATGCAAAGGGGTAGTTATTGAATCATGTTAGTATGGGATGTTCTGCAGCCAGGGGAAAAACACAGCTCATATGGACATGCCCAGGACTGATTCAGTGACAGAGGCCACTCCAAATCTTGTATCAGCCAGGACTCGGAGGATGAAACAGTAATTTAAAGCTTTTTAACTTCTAACTCTTCTTCCACTCTCAGCTGGGAGATGCAATGTAAATTACTAACGTAAATGTTCTGGAGAACTGGGGATGAAATGAGCTCGGTGACAGCTTGTTTAATTACTCAAACTTGTTATAAATACCTCACACCTTCAGGCATGAGGTACCTTCAGTATAAGCCTGTAATTTTCATTCACCCCGTGAACTGAGTGCTCAGGACTCATGGAAGCAGGCTTTCACAGTTGAGTGTTGAACCGTGAAGTTAGAAGGGCAGCTGAGAGAACCAGGAGCTGAAAGCTTTATCCAAGACGGACTATAGGAAGTTTGGTCCAGATTGCCTGGATGATGATGCTTTAGTACCAGTGAGCTCTAACTATCAGTGTGACCCGTTACAAATAGGCAATTAATTGTGTAATTCAGAACTCAAGACTCATTACATGAATAACCACTGTCACGTCTCACAGTGGTACATCGGGGGTGGTTAAAGGCTCTTTCCACAGATGCAGTGATGCAGGCTCCTGTCTCACTCTAGATTTGGGCTGAAAGCCAGCCACACTTGACCCAGCTCTAGGCAGGTTTCCTGGGCAGAGGGCTCAAGCTGGGTTCAGCCTTGGCTTGGCTGCTCACTGCTGGGCTGTACGAAGGGAGGACTCGCGTGTCAGTGTGGCCAGGCCCTCGGGCTCAGGCAGGTGACACACAGGTGCTCGGGTGGTGTCCGTGCACAACACACAGCAGTACTCTGCACAGGATGTCCATGCCATCTCTCTGGCTAATCTCTGCATCTAAATTGTTTTTCCACTCTAGTCCGTGAAACTAGTATATAAAGTGAAATGGGCCATGAGGATCACTTTGTTCAAATGTTTACATTGCAGAGTAAGAATACTCCTGTAGCACGCTAGCTAGCTTTATTCTTTTTATCACATGGCATGTCTTCCCCAACCCTTTACAAATGAAAACAATTCAAGAGGAACTTTGGAAGATTCATTTAATGTGATGTTTAACTTTTTAACTTTCTCTTCTTTTGTTAAGGGGTCAAGATGGACACTGCAAGCCACAACAATGGATGGGAATTTTGTAGGTTTCTTTTTATTGCCTTTTTTTTCTTAATTAACACTTTTTAGATCAGTTTTATTTGTTGTCATAATGTTAAAACCTATTTCTCTTTCCTTCATCAGGGAGCTATTCAGATTCAGCCAGACCAGATGCAGGTACGGTAATCTCTCTGCCAACTCCAAGTACTTCCCAAAGATTATATATCTATTTTTTTTTCAATTGCCCTTCATTTTAAAAAAAAGAAAAATAACTTTGAAAAATACTTAATTTTCTTCCCTTCTTACATTCATCTCCAACAGACTGTGAATCCAATCCTGATTATAATAATGGTCCCAGTTGTAGATGGTGTGATTTATCCTTTAATCAAGAAATGCAAGATCAATTTTACGTAAGTTAATGTACTTACCTGACTTCCAACAAGGCTAATTTTAGTGGTTTCTTTGAATTATTTTTCCAGCCCTGAAGTAACAAGAGCAAGCATTCAGCTAAGCAGAAACTAGCAGAGTGTTTTAAATGGAGTTAATATTTTTTTTAAATAATGAAAATAAAAATAGAGGGCTCTGCAAGTGGTATATAAAGGCACCGCAGACTAGAGGAAGGGAATCTAACAGTAAAATAATAATGTTTTCCAGTTAAGGGCAAAATGTTTTGACTGCAGGAGAGCTGATGGTTACTGGTTTTCCACTTTACCTGTGTCTACCCCCTCTCCTTCCCAAAGTATTAGAAGGAGAAATACAACATACATCCTTAGCATGTATCATGTCTTGGGCTTAAAACTACTGAGACAAGATGTGTTTTGTCTTCAGTCCCAGTGAGGAGTCTTGCTCATTGGATGATTCTAGTTGTAGTTTCAGAGGGCATTGCACATTATTTCTAAAGTTAGTAATGAAGTGGAGAACACTTGAAAGTTGGAGGGGCAGAAGAGAATATAGTTCTTAAGTCAGTTCTTATAGATCTGAGATGCAATGCTGTTTTCCCATCTAGTTATGAAAAATCTGAGGGGATGTGCTGTGCTGGAAACATTCATTTGTGGACACACTATATCTGACAAATGATACCATAAGTAAAATATCTATGTTAAATTTAGCCTTCTAGCTTACCTGAATGTCAGTAGCTGTCTCCTAGTTCAAGATATGTCCCTGTCATCTTTTGTTTGATATTATTTTGATTTACAAATAGCAATAGAGACACAAGTTGATATTCTCTTTTTAAAAGGCTTAACTTCTTGCCTTTTTGTTGTTTTAAAGATAACAACTGTACTGGATTGGGGTTTTTTCTTGTAAATCAAACTTTTCCAGAAATACAGGAATTTAATAACTACATTCAGTCAATGTTTGATCTCAGCAGATACAGACCAGCAGGTTATTAAGGTGCAGCAGGGAAGATACATTTCCTACTATTATAACTATGAATTGAGGCAACAAGTTTAGCAGAACATTTCCTGTAACATCAGCCCTTCAGGTGGTGATAATGTGCTAGTTATGGCCATTTGAGTTTCTCACCATGCAAAGAAAACAAAAAGCAGCAGAAGCTTTAAATTAGTATTTGTCTTAAAACTCACGTATGTGTTTTGTTGCTGTGCTAGGCCCCTGAGGAAGATCACTGTTGGCATGTTCCTGGCATCTTTGGCTTTTGTTGCTGCTGCGCTTGTGCAAGTGCAAATAGATGTAAGTTCAGCCATACACAAGTATTTACTATTAATATTTAGTTCTTAATACAGAACAAAGCACATTTAAGAGGAAAATAAGCCAACTCTCTTAAATTCGGAACCAAGCATATAAGCACAGAAGCAGAGGGAGGGAAGATATTAAAGTTAATTGCAATGGTGTGATGAGCATGGTATAATTAATTAGCTATTAATACTATCCTGGAAAACCATCGCATCTGTCATTAACAGAAATCACACATTAAATCACTCATTCAGGTCTCTGAACAGACTGAAAGCTGAAAGCCAGAGATTTGTTTGGTCTACCAGGGAGCTGCTTTGTGTCTCTAATCTCTTTTGATGTTTAGACTGGAGGTGAAGTGTGACAGTCTGGCAAGCATCATCGCAGCACAAGCAAAGATGATACTGTTTAAGGCAAGATTCATCACACCTAACCTTCCAGGCTTGTCAGGCCTGAACTAGATGTAGGTTTCCCCTGTAGCTGGGGAGTTGGCAGCACGTCTGGGAGGAGATCCATTACATCCCAAGATTTGAATAGCTATCCATAGGTGCCTACCTGTCTTCATGCCACTATTAAGGTGAAGTGCTCAACTCTTACATGACTTTAGGAATGAGGAATTCCCTTCTTAATGTTTGGATCTGGCAGCAAAACAAGCTTTATGTTCAACTCTGCCTCTTGATGTTGAAAGTGAAGAGTCTGATCTTCAGCTGGCACAGACACATTCAGGCTGTGTCCCACCAAGCCCTGTTCAGAAGGCCAAAGCTGTGCATAGGCACACCTGCTGGCACTGGGCAGAAGCTTGATCAAAGCTGGTAACTTCCTAGACGGTTGAAAAAGAAGGCAAAGATGGACCTAATTTTGTTTGTAATGTACCTAAAAATATTGAAATGGAAGAAAGGGAGAAAAGATTGAGGCAGAACTGAAATAGAAACACTTCTTACAGCTCTTGATGCTCTGCAAGAGCAGGAGCAGAAGCTACTTTAAGATCTAGTGGGAAGTGGAGTCTCTGGAATTTTGGTTTCTCTTGGCCATCATACTGAGCAGTGCCCATATATGTTTCTGCCCGGTTCAGCAGCAGCAGTGCTGGGGGAAAATGAGTCAGAATATGGTACAAAGAAACTCAGGCTGCCACAGGATGTGGGAAAAGCCCATTCCCTGACCTGCAAAGTAGCCTTCGTAGTGGCAGCATGCTACAGGATGTGATAAAAGAACCACCACATCTAGTAGTAATAAAACTCATTATTAAAGTTGCATCCCTCTGACAATCGGAGACCATGAGGCAAATGCTGGTGTTCATCATGAAATAATTAAAGTCAAAGTATTTATAGGATTTCTTCCATGTGATTTAGGATAGAGCACTGATTTAACTTTCTTCTGCCCTACAGAAAACTCTTCCAGTCTTCCCTGCAGCTGGGAAATCCCAAATCAAAATAATAAATCTTGGTACTGATGCTGCAACAGTTCAGTTTGAACCTCAGCTTAAGGCTGTGAATGTAACATCTAAGGAGTGGGTAAGTAAGGGGAGATGGGGAATAGCAAGTCAAAACAAAAAAAATCTAAGTTAGTTGAAATGGTTCAAGAATTAATTTATTATTATAAAATGCTTTTTTATAATCCTATAAAACAGAAGAGATATTTTAATACTACATTAGTATGTTTCTTAATGTTTTAAATATTTTATGCTAATTAAATATACAGTGTAGAATATTTAAAACATGATCTGGTAATAATCACTGCAGTTATGCTGAAACTATAAAATTGCAGCTTGCATTTGCATCTCTTAAGAGATGTTGTGATTTGGAAAATGTTGCATCTTAACTTATGCTAGTGCTGTCCCTGTAGCCAAACAGAATTTTACTTGGTGGTAAGCCTGATTTATCTGGAGCAAGAAATATAAAGGAAAATATAACAGCTATTCCATAATGTCTGTGAGAAGCTTGTGTTACTTTGAAGCTTATGTAATGAAAGAAATTAATAAAAAATAATGATCAAGTGAAAGTAGTGCTTGATGTAGTAAACTGAACAAAAAATAAAAGTTACGAGATGCTCACTAGCTCTGGCACTTCAGAAATAACAATGCTGTAACATCTGACCTCCTGAGTCCATAACAGTACCTCAAAGCCGTAGACAAGTATGCAGTTGCATGGAAATACATAGCAATTTGTTTATCTTTGTAGACAGGCTACATGATATTTGAGACTTCTCAGTTGCATTCATTAAATGTAACCTCTGGAAATAAAAATAAAGTTATACCTGTCAAGTTGCCAGGAGGAAACCGTCACACTCTTGCAATTAAAAATACTGCGACGGACATTTTTGCTGAATTGGTAAGTCTGCTTAATTCCCAAGATGCACATTAATGTCTTAGCAGCTATCTATGTGGAGTGCATGAAACTGAGAGGACAGGCTCTGGGTGGCTTTCCTTGGTCTTGTTTTCTGTTTCTCCCTGTGTTTGCTGAATCAGTGAGGCTGGTGAGCTGTAGAGGGCAAGGCAGGATGTTTAAAAAACAAAAGTGCAAAATTACCAGCTTAGTATTTAACTTGACAATTGCCCTTTCACAAAGGTGTAGGTGTCTGCTCATACAGCACTTTCTAGTAGACGTGTTATCATAGTCAGATCCTAAAAGGAAAGGTCTGGGCTCTTGCTCCGAAGCCTCTGTTAATTCCCACTGTTATATGATAGTACTCATTTAAGCTCTTCGCTGATGCCAACTAAGTATCTTGAAAATGGTCTCTTCCACCAGATGTTGGACAATGTCACATCAAAACCAGAGGAAGGAAATAATCTCATCAGGTACAGTTTTACTCCTAAATTTTGGCAATACCGCGACTTCAATCTGCCTCTCAGATGGACTCTTCCTGCTTAGTATAGCTTTCTACACTGTAAGAAATCTCCTCTTACTGGACACTTCACTTGATGTTTAGGTGGCGTAGGATCTTCCGGGCATGATTTATTAAGTTATCTTGCACATCTAGTTTGGGTATAATTTATCTCAAATTGGCAGTGCATGTTTCGCTTCATAGTCTAGACTTTTTTTGTAGACAACCAGCACAGATTGCATGTCTATACTTCCTTTTTAATCTTGGATGAGGAGTATCTTACAGCTTCTCTGATTTTTCTTCTGCATCTTTCATCTGCAGATGTTATTTGTTACTGGCTGTAGTAAAGGCTTGCTTTTCATATTCTCCTAAGCAGGCAGTGGGGTGATGTGGGTATAGGTTGCATTTTGCATTAGACATGTTCTAAGAGATTTAAAATTCTTTCAAAATACGTTTACAGACCAAAATGAAAGGGGAAGGCCTGATACTTGTTGTGCTGCCAGTATATAATTAAAAGTAAACCCTGGATTCTTTGGCTTATGCATATTGTTTAGTATTTCATCACTCTTGCATTTTAAAGGTTCATAAACAATTTGCCCGACACTATCAACGTCACTATGGGGGACACTTCTTTTGGAGCACTGACGTCTTTTTCTGGCAGTGATTACAACATCTTTCCAGGAGGAAGGTAAGCACTTTCCTTTACCTAAATGTAATCACTTAAAGAAAGACATACTTGTCCTTGGGAAAAGGACACAGAACTCTTTTAGTTTATATAATACACACAATTATCTATACCTATGATCTGAAGTGTGGGGTTTTTTTTTCTTTTTCAGAAAATATGAGATTGCAGTTCTTAGTAATTCAGTGCCTTGTTCATTTACTTCAAAGGCATTGGGATTTGGCAGTGCCTATACGATTGTAATTAATGAGGTGAGTTGCCAGTGCTGTAGGATGGACAAGACAGGATTACTTTTCATGTCATTATTTTTTAATTTAAAAAAACGCTTGTAGAATTATCCCTCATGCCCTTCAGTGTACATAGGAAAGTTCTTTTATGGTAAATGGAACCATTGTTAACTATAAAAACCATCTAATAATATAATACTATAATTCATGTTCATCACTAAAGGCCTTAAATCTTTAGGCCTAAATCACTAAGGATTTGCTTAAAGTCTGCTGTGAAATAACTGTTACTTTATAACCAAGTGTGCAGTCCTTCATATACAGTATTTCTTAACTTACCTAGAACTTTGAGTATACATAATTACAGGAATGATATAGAACTGCTTAAGGTGCATTTAGCCTACAGACTCTTTATCACTGTTCCTAATGTGCTATTTTAATTTCCAGTGTTCTGAACTCACTTCTGATGTAACATATTCCGAAGACATCCCATCCAACACAGTCCATATGGCTTGGCAGATCCCTCAGTATTTTATTCTTACATGTGCAGAAGTAGTCTTCTCTGTCACTGGGCTGGAGTTTTCATACTCACAGGTAATTTTTGGCTTTTGGAGCTCTCATTTTATTAAAAGTCCTGGGAGAATTTCTTACCCTGGGACAAAGCAAGACCTATAATTTATTGGGTTTAAGTGGTGGTTCTGTGTTGCTGTTGGAACAATAATGTCCTTCAGAGCTCCCTAGCAGGACTATAGGCTGGCGCAAGTTAGTTTCATCTCATTAGCTTCATGGAAAACACCGAATGCTATTCTGAATTCTATCATTTGAAGATTTAACCACCAGTCCTTAAATCTTCTTCTCACATGTGACATTCCATTGAACATAAGTGTAACTGTATTTCTGCTGTAAAACCAGACTGGAAAGACCTCAAATGTGAAATCAACAAGTACAGCCACCTTATCTCCACCCCAATTTCCTCCATACAGTCTTTAGCAGCAGCACGCTGTTAATTCCTTTATCTTCCAGCTCCCATTTGTATTATTAGCTGTATGTATTTCTTCCCTTAATTCTGAGTCTATAAACTGCAGTGATGGAAACATTGTAAGATGTGGCTTGCTAGACTGTGATGCACTCAATTTCATAATTTACTGTACACCAGGTGTGACTGAGTCAAATGTAAAATGTCCTTGTGTAAAAAGTAGAAAGTGTTAGTCAGTACTAGAAATTTCTTGCTCCTCAAAGTCTTCCCCAGGCCTGTTTAGTTCTCTAGCAATTTCTTATTAAAAAAACAACTAACAAACCAAGAAATCCCCTCCCATGCAGAGAAATAATATTTGCTATAATGTAAAGAATATAGCAAACATCCGAAAATGAGTGATAAGTGTTTGACTATAACTTAAGTGCCTTTTACTCCTGCAGGCCCCATCTAATATGAAGTCAGTGCTGCAGGCAGGGTGGTTGCTAACAGTGGCTGTTGGTAACATTATTGTCCTTATTGTGGCTGGAGCATCCAAACTCAGTGAGCAGGTAAGCACACAAGGAATTGGAGTGCTTTTATATTGCACTGTGAGACAGCAGCTCCAATACAGGGAGGAGTCGCGGTCAATAACCTCAACCACAACTTTCGAACATCAGCATAATGGTGGATTTGCATTTATAATTGGAATGTAGGAGGTCAGTGTTAACTCCAAGAGTGTGCAAATCAGCTGTAGAACTACTGCTTGACTGGATACTAGAGTACATAAGTGACAGAGTTATGAGTCTTTATAAGCTATCTGGATTAAAACTGGTGTTGAAGGCTGTGACAGCAGGGTGGTAAATTTTCTTCTGGAGCCACTTCTGAAGTTTCTGTTGGTCTTTTTCCCCTAGCATTTCCTCAATCTGTGTACATGTGTACATTACACAAATCAAACAACTCTAACAAATATTTTTTCAACAAAGGTTTCTGCCTCTTATCTGTTGTTTGCCATTCCTAACTCTTGCTCTGTCAAACTCCTTTTCTTGCAAGCAGCAGTTTCAAGCATCTCTCCAATAAATTGCTTCTCCTGGTGTGGAAATGCTATGAACTTCTAGCCTGAAATTCTAGACAAGTGGGATTAAAACCTACCAAAAATCTGTTCGCTCCTGCTGAACCTTTACCTGCGTTCTTCAGTCTTGCCATATCCCTTCTTCTGGCTCCATTGGATTTGAACCCCACTCCTCGGGGCATGAAGGTGGTGGTTCGGCTCATGAAGAGCACTTGGGCAAGACGTTCTCAGACTACTTGTGGCACTCTCTAATGAGGGATATTAAAAGGGATATCTGACAGAGGGGAGAGCCTGTGTTAGAAATGCATTCGGTAGTCTTGGTTTCAGCTAAACTAACGAGAAAGCCTGAAATAGAGCTGTTGAGTCTTTTCAGCACTTTGAAATCAAAGTTCCTGATCTTGCTCTCTATCCACATGTGTGGTCAGTAGAAACTTTACTGCTGACCTAATTGGAAGTGCACCAGCTTGGTTAAAAATGAGATTACCTGACCAAAAGTAGGCACTAAATTTTCTTTTCAGGCTTTTTCTCATGCCTTCAGTAAGAAGATATTGTAGAACTTTCCAGCATTCATAGAACTTTGTCATATGGTACTTGTTATAAGCTCTCAGGTTTTCACATTCTCAATTAACATCACTCCTTTCAATTAGTAAAAAGGAGTAATTCTAATGAGGAATCAATATTGATGGCTTAATTATACTTTTTCTTTTTACAGTGGGCAGAGTATGTGCTGTTTGCAGCCTTACTGTTGGTAGTTTGCATCATTTTTGCTGTCATGGCTTATTTTTATACCTATATTGATCCCAATGAGATTGAAGCCCAACTTGATGAGGAAGAAAAGAAACACGTCAAAAATGATGAGAACTTCCGTGAAAAGCAAGTTGAAGCTGACTCTCAGCTGTGAAAGGTGTATTCAAGGAGTGTTTGTAAATTATGGTATCTTTTTAACTACCCCTGCAATAAGAAGAGTCAGGGTATCAGCAACACCTCTGGATAATATGTCTCATAGGAGAGGTTAAGAAAAGCAGTTTAAACTTAAAATACAGCCTCTCTTGGGAACCAAGAGGAAATGATTAGCCTCTCCTGTACTGAACGTGGTATCCTGAAGAAACTTCAGCAGAATTTGCACTCTTAATGTACCTCAAGCTTAAATACCATAGCATTAAAATATTGAAAGTGCACTTGGTACTATTAGACCCTATGAAAAGATGTATTTTTATACTACATTTCAATTTTATGGCATGAAAGAAACAAATATTGCCAGGAAATAGTAATTGAAGCCAAGTTGTCTGTGTGACCCCTCAAGCCTCACTGTTACTTGAAAGCAGCAGGTCACATGTGCCTTATTCTTTTGTACTTCCTTATGGATAATGGGAGCAAAGCTCTGGCATCGCTCAGATTAAGATGCTCTGTGCTCTACATGGCAAGAACTTGGACATGCACTGTAATATAATGCTTTATGTGCCTGTTAACTACCCATTTAACTCCTGTTATGTTTTTAATTAAATGTATTAATGAGATGTCCACTCAGGTAAACAGAAAATAGCAAATGACCTTTGGAAGATGTAACAGCAATAAAACATGTTGTAAAAAAATAATGGAAGTGGAGTAAGAGTATGACTTAGAGTTGCATGTTAACAAAACTTAATATCATCTCTCTGTGGCTTCTTCACATCTCTTGTGTGAAGCTAATTGACACTTGTCCACCTTCTCTGCTTTAATGCACCTGTATCACCATCCTTTATAGTAGGAAAGACTGAATTTGCTGCTTTGCAGGATTCTGTAGGCCTGTGGACTATGTTATAGAGTACCAGTGGTCTGCATATAATTTTGGGCATTCCTGTATTTAGATCCACGTCCTACGCTTTCTCCAGGAGCTGGCTTGGATTCCCTGCCCCATTCAGTAGCTTGAGCAGACTTATAGTTGCTTTGATATCTGGTTCCAAATACTCTTACCCTATTTTATAGCAAGTCCAGCTTGATATTTGCAAGTAATCACATACATATTCAAGCAACGTACATGTTGCTGGTACCGCAGATGCCTGGGCCCCTGTGACCCCTGGTTCCAGTTCCAGTTGTTAGACCTCCATGTACATGTATGCACAGAGAAGAGGGTCCCTCAACTCATTAAAACAGTTAAGAGTTTGATAAGGCAAGTCCAAGGTGCTGTTCACCTGCATCTCAGTTAGTCTGTGCCCCATAGGCAGGACTATTATTTGTTTCTAAGGTCATCCAGAGAGAGGCTTTCCCATGGATTCAAGATGCTAGTTGTCCCCCCATGGGGCTGAGGGTCTCCTGGGATAGCTCCAGGAGAAGCTGGCTCCCTGGCATTCTCTAAGGACCTAGGGGGATTTTTGCACCAGCCTTTCCTTTGCTATGCAAGTTAAGCAAAATAAATATTCTCTTAACTGTATCCCTGCAGGTTGCATCTTCTGTCTACTATTTTGCCCATACCAGGTGAAATGTTTATTTAACATTTTAACATTTCTTTTTTGGTTGTTTTTTTTTACTTTGGAATGCAGGTCATACACCTAATTTTTTAATATCATAAGGTATTGGAAATTAGCACTTTAGCAAACTTTACAAACTTATCTACTGTATGGATGGATGAGCTGTATGGGTAGAAAGCCACTAATGCTGTAAAATTAGATGGGAAATCTTTCTGATGAGGAGGAAAAAACTCCCCCATCTCTTCAACCCTGTAAGGTAGTATGAAGACAGTCGTACATTACAAGATTTTATAGCATTTTTGACAGGGATGGAAGAAATTAAGGTTAAAATATTCATGTGCCTTCTCATCCAAAATCTGATGTGAAAAAAAAACAGGGAACCTTGTATAGATGCCTGGGCAACTCTTGCCAAGCACTGCTGTGTCTGTATGTAGAAGCCATGTGCAGGAAATTGGGCTGGAATTAAGTGATTTTGGTCCCTTAGTTTTGAGGATTAAAGAGGTAAGGTTAATCTCTAAATCTGACAATGTTTAGTTTTGGGTGCTGCTGTCTAGACTAGCAGGCTCCTGAGAGGGTCTTTTACATATCCTTTTCTGTTACAGAGAAGATACCCTGAAATAAATTAAATCAACAGCTGATCATTCTAACTTCAGTTCTTATTTTAAACAAACAAACAAAAAAGCAGCAGTGGTGAATTATGCAAACCTGTTTAGCCATCAAATCTGCATTTATGTCTGGCCAAGAAGATAGAGGACTGTGTATGTCCATATACTTACTAATATAACAAACTCACTGTACAGCTTCCAAGTTTTCCCTATTGCTTGGCAGCTCCGCTTAATGACACTTGACTTGAAACTGTTCAAAGTCAGATTCTCTGAACTACATGAATCCAGACCCTGCCACTTGCTCTTCTTGAAAATGGGCCTATAATCAACACAATCCTTTCAAAGACTTCTCTATGGTTTTAGACAAATGTCTATATAAAATTGTTGGGTTCTTTAATTCCTGGGACTGAATTCCTGAAAGCAATTGCAATTGACCTATACAATATGGTTACTCCAAAAACTACTTCCACATTTTTCCTTTGTACCCTGACACAGTGCTTTAGCATAATATCACTGACCATCTTGCAAAGGTTAGACTACTGGTTATAAAATACCTGCAGCTTGCTTTAAAGAGTGAAAGAGAGATAAATTATCAAAGGGGAAACAGCAGCTTCTGAAATTATGGTACTCCACCAGGAAGTGGTTCAGGACAATCAATGATGCCCCATTTCCAACCTAATTTAATCACTGCTGTTCCTTCTAGAGACACTGCAGGACTGGATTTTGTGGAGTTTAGTGCAGTACAAAGGTGACACAAAAGCCCTCAATTCAATGTACTCTGCATCGTTGTTCTTAAATTTTATCACCTTCCCATACTCATTCCTATTTTGAGTCAAAGCTCTGCATAAATACCTGATGCCCACAGGCGGATAGCAAGTTGCAGTCCATGTCCCGGGGAGATTAACAGCTGATCTGACTGCATATGGGGGAGAGGAAGAGGAGCAAAACCAGACTAGTGTTTTTCAGAGAGCAGCTATGTGCTTACTTGAATCGGTTCAAATCACAGGTGCGTTCTGGCACCTACCTCACCACTTGGAAGCTCTGAGCAGCATCCTGACGCAATCAGTCTACGGGAGGGTGAAGAGGGGCAGTCAGAGAAAAAAATGGGCATGGCATGGGCATTGGTTTGTCACCTTTTTGGAGAGGAGGGTCTGGGGTGTGTGTTTCATAAGTGCATAAAGCTCAGTGAAGAGCTGGATTCTCTCTCTTGCAGCAGGGCCCAAGTGAGACTGGGTGAAAGGTGGGGTGTAGGCAGTCACCCTCACACGTGAAGCCCGTGCCACAGCAAGCATAGTTCTTCCCTTTGCAGCCTTTGTAACTACTTTCTTCGGTAGCAGCTGGGCCAGACTCAGCCAAACTACCTGTGCTTTTGTAAAGCATCATTTTCAACTGGATGCAAAGCACAAAGCCTTTTGGCAATGGGACAGCGTCTAGAAACTATGCTATTATTTCCTTTGTACTGACATACAAAACACTGATTTGATGATCTTAAGCGGTGTTACAACTGCCACTGACCACATGCTAAAAGAATCCTAATTGTTGCAGAAGCTAATCAGATAAGCTTGCATTTCCAGCAGATGTACTGGAAAGAAAAGGATGGCTTTCCCTACAATGCCAAAACAGCGGTAAGGCCTTCTGAAACTAAGTCCTCTCTCTGCAATGAAAGTGGCTCTGCCTCAGTAAAAATATTGCTGTATTTTGGGCATGAGGGGGAAATAAAAATTGAAGCTGAGGAGGCTGCATAGCTAAATAAAAAATGAATAAAAATGATGCAAGTACTAGGCATGAAATAGAGCAAGGCACTTTCACAGCACTTGCTCTCTAACTGCCGTTGCAAACTCTCATTTGACTCTCGTCTGCTGTTAGTGGCAAATAAAACCCTCATGAGATTAAAATGAAATCTCAACTGTCTGCTTATGTGAGATTGTGTTTGTCCTCCTCCTGTGAGACTCAGCTGACTGCAAGGTATGTCCCTGTCAGGGCTTCTTTCCATCACAGGCTACAGAAGGAATTTTTTTACCCAAAATTGAACATCTAGTCATTACAGCTGGAAAAAAATTACTTTATTCAAGCATGATAAGAGTTAAAAAGAAATGTCTGCTCCTGGCATCATGCCATGCTGCTTTAGTAGTAAAAATTGGAAATGTCTTCTACTTAGATAGGAGTCCTGTTTCCTAAAGGTGTTCTCTTACAAAAAAATGTTTCAAGTAAAGGTTAATTCAATTGGTGCAGGTCCTTCAAGCTGGTACTTTACTTCAGCAGAGAGCCTGAGATCAGTTCTGTATCAACCTAACTGAATTAATGCTATTGAATGCATTTCTACTGAAATCTGATCCCAAAAATGGGAGGGTAAGAGGAGCAATATTGCTGCATGAGTTTACTGAAGTTACAGCCATGGATGTCCCATGCTGGCAAGGCCTGGCCGGGTGCTGAACCTGTGGGGAGAACATGGGGGGGATGCACTTGAGAAACTGAGCTCAGATGTTGGTGGGGTGGGGGAAAAGGACTTCTGGGTCCTCTGTATTTGTACTCTGGAGTTCTGCTGCTCTGCAGGGAGCAGGAATATGAGGCTGATGGTCATGCTGTTCTCTGCTGCAACAGGGCAAGAAGTTACTGTCGCTGACCATCTTCTCCACATGTTTGGGACCAGACTGCAGTCATTCACCATCACATTGCTGATTGCCTGATTGAGCTATGGAAACCCAAACTGGGGTTTGGTGGGTTTTGTTGGTTGGTTGTTTCTTTTGGGGTGTTTGTTTTGTTTGGGGTTTTTTTTGGCTCTTTATTTCATGCATTCATTGCAAATGTGACTCATCATTTCTCCACTCCATCAGCTTCAGAGCAGATGGCTACCCCAGCACCCAGTGACTCTACACATAGCACACAGCTGATGAACTTGCTCCCTCTCCTAACTTGCTGCCACCCTGGCTGTGGGTGGCATAGCCAAGGTGCTACTCTGTGCTACTTATTTCCAGCTCAGGGAGCCTGGCAGAACCAGGAGGAATCAAAGAAGCCCTGAGTCATCTCTGACCTGCTTTGAGGCAGCTTGCAGAACAGGAGGGATTTATCTGCTTCAACCAGATTTGGCTTCGTGTAACAAAGGGCCAGTTTGTGATTACAGATTCTAGGTAATATCAATAGGGATGAAATATACGACTCTCCCCTACATTTATTTAACTTTATTTTCTGACCAACTCCAGGCTCCTTGTTCAGGCAAAGCTTCCATAAGCGTCAGTCCGAGGTCCTCAACAAATCCCTCTCCTCTCCGGGAGTGGTGGATTTTCTCCCACCACCAGGTGGCAGAGAAACACACTGCAGAGATGGGGAAAGGACGGTGTGGGGAAGCTCCGAGAAAACCCTCTCGCATCGCTGCTTTTATAATTTTCACTCACAGTTATCAAAGACTTGGGGTTATCCTATGAAAATACCTCGTGCATAGACCAGTATCGCTTTTGAAGATCGCCAGGTTGCTGTATGTTTAGGAAAAATAAAAATACCTAGAGGGATTTAAGCAAGGTTCGGCAAGGCTTAAAGTGTCAGGTTCTGCACCTGGGTCAAAACAACCCCTTGCAGCGCTACAGACTTGGGGAAGAGTGGCCGGAAAGCTGCATGGTGGAAAAGGGCCTGTGGATATTGGTTGACTGACGGCTGATTGTAAGCCAGCAATGTGCCCAGGTGGCCAAGAAGGTCAACAGCATCCTGGCTTGTGTCAGAAACAGTGTGGCCAGCAGGACCAGGGAAGAGATTGTGCCCCTGTACTGGTGAGGCTACATCTCGAATACTGTGTTCAGTTTTGGGCCCCTCAGTACAGGAAAGACATCAAGGTGCTGGAGTGTGTCCAGAGGAGGGCAATGAAGCTGGTGAAGGGGCTGGAGAACAAGATTATGAGGAGTGGCTGAGAGAACTGGGATTGTTCAGCCTGCAGAACAGGAGGCTGAAGGGAGATCTGTCTACTACTGCCTGAAAGGAGGTCATATCGAGGTGGGTGTTGGTCCTTTGTCCCAAATAACAGGTGCTAGGACAAGAAGAAATGCCCTCAAGTTTTGCCAGGAAAGGTTTAGAATGGATATCAGGAAACATTTCTTCACAGAAAAGGTTGTCAAGCATTCAAACAGGCTCACCCCTGCATGTGTTTAAAAGTCGTGTAGATATGGTGCCTAGGGACATAGTTTAGTGGTGAACTTGGCAGTGTTAGATTAAGGGTTGGACTTGGTGATCTTAAAGGTCTTTTCCAACCTAAACAATTCTATGATTCTGTGAGAGATGGCCCCTGGCATCTTAAAACCCTTAAAACTTTTAAAAGCTGGTTAAAATTGCTGAAATCGTATCTGGGATTATATAGATACATTGATACTGAAGAATAATGAAGAACAAGAATAGAGCTCGTTCTGCAACACCCAACACTCTTACTCTAAAAGACGATAAAATCACTGGGTACAGCTTCATGTTGCGCTTAATCCAATTTAACTGCAGGACTTAAACCCCGGCCATGAAACCCTGCCTTAAGAAGCAAAGGCACAAGCCAGTTTGGGGGAGTTTTTGTAACTGATCAAAACATGAGCCAGACAAAGCAAGATTTGCTCCTGTGAGCACAGCAGAGTGATCCCTAGAGAAACCAGCATGGTGTTAAATTCAAGGATATATGGACACTCCAGCAAAAGATTGTTTTTAAGTGGATGCAGAATTTGGGCTAATTCTCCACTTGATCCTGACAGTCTAAGGGTGCACTGGTTTCAAATTCCTGCCTTCTTGGTGACTTAGTTTGTTGTACAAGCACTCAGCCCAGCCCCTGTCTTTAAAAAGAAAGCCACCACCACCAGATTTGGTAGGGGACCCAGCTCTCTGAGATGGCAGCTGGTGAGACCATGCCAGCTAGATACAGTCCATTAAGGGAGTCTCCTGGAAGAATATCTCATTTCTGAATGATAGCCAGTTTCAGACCTCTCCTAAACACTGCTCTTTTCATATTGAAACATATGTGGAAGAAGATGTTTGTTTTGAGCTGTCTAGAAAACTTCAGGGTCAATCTTGGACATGTCCAGAAAAGAGCTTTGTGTATAGGGCTGTTAGAGTCCTTGGGAGGGCAACAGGGAGCCTCCACAGGCTGTGGATGCTGCTGCAAAGGCTGGGAGGATTGCAAGCAAGGTCTGCATGGGGCCTCAGGCAACTAGCCTTGAGAAGGTCTTCAAAGCAGAAGGGATTTGCAATGAGTAGTGACTTGGATGGGAGAGCTTTGAGAGGCAGGGGCTGCTAGGAGAAAAAATTTGGATTACCCTATCATCACGTGCTGATAAAGATTGGGAAGGGCTGACATGGGAGAGTCTGGGATGCCAGATGCCAAATCTTTGGGGTAGGAGGAGTTAGGAGAGTCGCTGAATGACAGCTCCCAAGGCACTTCTAACCAGATCTTCAGGTTGGGGCCAGGGAGCTCTGTGCAATGACTGCTGAACCCTGATACCTCTCCCCAGAGCAGCTCCTCCCTGCTGTGTCCTCCATGGCATCAGCCCAATGGAAAGCAGAGGAAACTTCAGCTCAGGGTTGCTGCAGGGGAGAGGGATGGTTTCCAGCTCAGCTTAAGTTAATAAGAAATTATACCATTGCTGAAGAGGGAGATGATCACTGGGAGGGGCAGTCTTCCAGCAATTAAACCCCTTAGTGATGCCACACCCTCATCCTCCCATGGATTTTTGGAAGCCTGGTATTTAATTTTAAAGGTGAACTGAAATACTTTGAAAATAATCTCTAAAGAAGGTGATTGAACTCCCAAATTGTTTAATACAAAAACTTTACATGTATAAACATCACAGAAACATATGCTTTGAATCACAAAATCATAGACTCATAGAATGGTTTGGGTTGGAACAGGCCTTCAAGATCATCCAGTTCCCAACCCTGTGCCGTGGGCAGGGACACATTCCACTAGATCAGGCTGCTCAAAGCCTCATCCAACCTGTCTCTGAACACCACCATGGAAGGGGCGGCCACAACTTCCCCGTGCAACCTGTGTCAGTGCCTCACCACCCTTACAGTAAAAAATTTCTTCCTAATATCTAATTTGTCTCCCCTCTTTCAGCTTAAAACCATTACCCCTCGTCCTGTCACTGCACTCCTGATAAAGAACTCCTCCCCGTCTTCCCTGTAAACCCCCTTTAAGTACTGGAAGGCTGCTATAAAGTCTCCCCAGAGCCTTCTCTTCTCCAGGCTGAACAATTCCAACTGTCTCAGCCTGTTCTTGTATGGGAGGTGCTGCAGACCTCAGATCATCTTCGTGGCCCTCCTCTGAACTCTCTCTAATAGTGCTTCTTTTATTTAACAGCCAGAACATAAATGTGTGGTTTTGGGTTTCTACTACAATGACATAAAAACACATGGTAAAACTTTGAACTCTAATAAGGACCAGGTTAGAATTTTTTTATTTCACTTTCATAAATACAAATAAATACCAGCATAGAACTGCATTACAATGCAAGTCAAGCTTGTTCTTTTAGAAAACTGCTCACAGAAACAAGTCAGTAGCTAAACTGTCAGCCTCTATACAAGTCAGAAAGGAAGATGAGGAAGATGGGCCACGGACTGAGGAGCCTGTGTACTACGGACTGAGGAGCCTGTGTACTACCTAGAAAAAGCAGAAATCAAAAGTCCAGTGAAGCTGAGACTCTTTCAATTGATCTCAATATACTTTGCCTGAGCCGCTCGGTGCACATAAACTACAGCAGCTTTTCCAAATCTGATATGGGTGGGTGGCACGTTGGCACTGGGGAACTTCTCAAAAGAAGGAAAGACCATAGTTAGGGAGTTTGGGAGGAATGTGCCTTTGGGGGCAGGATATCGTCTATGTGCAGGAAGCAGAATGAGCAAAACTGAGAGCAGATCAATGTAAGAAAGACAATCACGGTATTAAGAAACTAGAACCTGATCCAGCAAGAACAGACCATCTAGGTGAGTTCTTCACTCTAAATGTAGCAGAAATTTTCATTTAACCCAAGTAAGTCTGTATACAAAGGGTCTAACAGGGTTGTCTCTGTATTTCTTGCTGTATTCAGAAGACAGATTTAGTACAAATAATTTTTGGGAGGAATAACCTGAGTATTTCTCCTTTAAACCTCATCAGAAAATAAATATAGATTTATGTCCTCCTGCAGTTCTTTCTGAGCATTTGTACAGCCAGTTATAGTGTTGAGGCAAATACCTCCACCATGAGAAGACAGTGGGATGGGTAGTCTGTGCAGCTCTGCTACTCCCTTGCAGTGTCAATATGAGTCTAGAGCCCATAATTCCCTCTATAAATTTACTTCTTAGCAGAGAATTACACTGGTGCTGATATGGAGCAGTAAAATCTGTTCTTCTTTGCAAGCAAAGCATCAAGTACCCACTGTCTCAGCTGGAAGAAGAGAGATGTTTGGTCCAAAATCCCCAGGAAGCCTGCTCTCATGAAAAAGATGAGAGGAAAACTGAGCTGGCAACTATAGGTACCAAAGGAGTGTGAGGCTTTGGGATCTTGCCAGAGGTCTGGTACAAGTGGGAGGCCATAGCAGATTTGATGAATGAAAGGAGGTCTGCAGGAGGACGTGAAATGTGGCAGGAGCATGTCAGAGTACCGTGAACACTACAGTAACCACCTTTAGAAGGCTGTGGTATGGGAATGATGAGAAGAGTGGGAAGGGATATGCACAGGACTTGCATTTTTGAGGGGGCACAGTTATTACAGGCAGTAACTGTCCCACACACGTACTTACGGGGGTTGATGGTAGGTTCAAATGTTAGAAAACAGCTTACAACCTGTAATTTATTTTCCTAATAGTAACCCTCCCAAAATAACAAACTCTCGGTTTTGAGGCTATCTGTGGTTTCTGTGCTTTTCACTCTTTAGTGTTAAGTTTTGGGGCTGGGAAGGCTGCAGACTGTGGTTCCTGAATACTGAGGGTCTCTAATTACCTAGCAGAGAGACTTAGTGGCAGTGAAGTCATCCCTCTACTCTTTGCTTCTGTACCTCCTCTGCAAAGCTGACCACTCTGGATATGCAGCTCTGGGCTTAAACAACTGGCAGAAGCATTCATTGATGCAAGATGAGAAGGTGGGTTTTGAGATATGAAAGAGCTGAAGCCACCATCCCACTCCATACAGGACATTCTGGATGGAGTTTCACCTTCTGCCTCATCTGAGCTAACTGCAAGCTACCAGTGAATGGGATGTGCTGGCCTCCCTCCCTCCCACAAACACGGTGTCCCTGCTGTGTGATACCCAGAGGCTGCTGCTATAGGAGACTAATCCAGCAGGATGTTGATGCATTTCCCGTGGGATCAGTGAACTGATCCAAATCATCATGCAGGCATGTGATTGCTAATGCAAGGATGGGAGCCAGGGCTGGGAGAAAGGAAGAGCAGGATCAGCATTCTGGCAGCAGGCTGCAGTTAAATCGGATTAAGCACAACATGAAGCTGTACCCTAAAAAAAACATCACATCCCAACGATTTTCTTTTGTTACCAAGGCCCTAGACTGACAACTGAAACTTGCAGGAATCCATTTGCTTCTCTCTTTCAACAGATGAATACAATAAACTTCTGTCAACAAAAGATTTTACAGGTTGCTTCTGGTGTACCATGAGATTAATGAAGGTTCAAAATGGAGCAATTCTTGAATGAAAATAGTGAAATAATGCAGTTGATTGTAAGAGCACTACTTATCAGTCATTGATGAGATATAGTGCAAATTTTTCTGTTGGGACAATCGTAGCCTGTAAGCAAATATTTTAGAGCTGTGATGACATGGATTGTCTAGGGACATGGTTAGATGTTAGAGTGTCTCATTGTGATTACAGGGTCATCCTTAATGGATCCATTTAGTCTGGAGATTTTGCTAGTCTGCTGTGTACATAGACATTAATCTGAGATAAGAACTGATGTCTCCATTATAAAATGTGAAATATGAGAAGAAGACAGAGAAGGCATGTTTTCTTCTGTTTGCGTATGTTTGGTTTGTGTGACAAGGGGGTAAGAGAAAGGTTTATAAAAAGCAAGATTTAATGAAATGATGTTCTTTGGGGGTAGAGGCACAGTGCAGTATAATCAGCCTCATGTTTCTTAATGAGCTCTAGGTCCCCATCTAATTTTAATTGCCTGCCTGGAATACTAAAATACTTTCAGGCACTTATATTCTGCTCATTATTAATAAAGGGCATACAACACTCGAGACATCTCTTCCATTTCCTGCCTCATCCTGGCTTATCCATTATGATTCTCAGCACTACAAGAAAGTGAATTTTCTCCTATTAATAAGAAACTCAAAACCCTGCATGTTTCTATGAACAATACGAAGAACAGAGGAAGCAATATATATATATATATATAAAACAGCATGCCTTATGCAAACATAGCAAAATACTGGATTTTTCTTTGCAGAACATAATTTAATAGCCATTTTTTTTCCCCTTCAGCATTCACAAGAACAAAAGCAGAATGTCACGGTTTGAACTTCAAACTCTGCTTCTGTAATAGGCAAAATAATTTTCTGACAAGATGGCTTGTTGAAACAGATTTTAAACACATAGCCGAATCTAGCTGCAGAAGGCAATCTGTGTGCTTTTGAAGCTACATAAGCTTCCCCTGTTGGCATAAATACATGTCTGCAGGGTTACCCACAGCATGCTGAGAGGAGGAAAGGCTCCATCATGAACTTTGTAGAAGGGACTCCCTTTACAGCAAAAATTGAAAACTGAATTTTTCAGGTTTTGGTGGAAACACAGAACCCCCCCATGTTTTGTAGGGGGGCATGATCCCCACATAGTTTGAAAGCACACTAGAAGCTAATCCCGTACAGCAAACATAATTAAAGGCAGGAAAAATATCAGACCTGGTCAACACAAGTGTATTTTTTTTTTTTTTAGTAACAGAGGAATGTGCATTTTTCTTTCAGCAAAATAGAAGAAGTCAGAATATGGGTGTTGTAAATATCCTTAACGAGGCCCTACAGAAAAGAAGTTTGCTTTGCAAATTTTATAAACATGAAATCTCTATATTGGTGAATGAAAACCCACAGATATAATTATAGTTCATTTCTGCACACTGAGTCATCCTGACTATGGGTTCTCATTTCAGAACAATGCCCAGTCCTTTTTGCTTTCCTTTCTGAGAAGTCTGCTCAAATAGGGACTTATTCTTCCATGGATCATCTAAGGAACTGTACAACAATAGGAAATAATTTTTTAAAAAACATACTTAGTGCTAAAAAGTGTTTCCAAAGAACTGCCTAGAGAGTGTAAATTCCTGTTTCTCAAGGCAGTTTTTTTTCAGGACCTCATAAACAGTTTCAAGGCATAAACTGTTCAGCAGACCAGTTTAAATCTTGATTGCAAAATTTTTGATGGAGAGTGTAGGGAGAGGAGCTGACCAACCAGTGAGTAATTTGTGAAGTGCAGGATGAAAGATGTGGAGGGCAGCCTGGAGAATAAGCATCTTATACCTTGTGCAGCTGTAGGGGAGGGAACGAAGAAGAGCCTGACATAGCTATGAGAATTGTCTGGTTTTGAAGTCTGTGTTATTACACTGGAATGGCAGGCTATCACAATATGTAATCATTCTGTTTTTAATACAGATTTCTGCAAGAGTGGCCTTTCTTTGTAGGTAATACACTAAACAAACCATTTTTTCACAGAAAACGTTGAGAAAGGAGAGAAAAAATTGTAAGGCTTCTGTTACTCAGTTTGTGGGGATGGAGCAGACTGAAATATTAGCATTCACAAAACTAACAGATAGGAAAAACTTGTTCCTTATTTTAAGATTACATTTAAAACTATTTTGGTTAAAACTTCTCCAAGTCCAGGGGAGGAATTAGAAGACACCGTGTGCAATACAGAAACTGACAGAAATTAGACATTCTAATACATTGTTCTGACTTCAATAGAACCTAACCAAGACTGGTATCTGGTTTATGACATAGAGTTTGTAATTTGAATCTGCTCCTTTGCTTCCCTGCATTTAACAAGTAAATCTGCTTATAGAATTTATTCTATTTGCTCCAACAGTCGTTTTTCAGAGACAGACTCTTGTTGAACACAGTTCTTGTTGAACTCTGAAGCCATGAGATAAAAAAAATCCACGATCTTTACTCAATGAGGGTACACAAGCAAGAGAAAGACCTCACAGTGGCCCAAGGCTAGAGGCTTACACGGGAAAAGTTACTTCAGAGCAGGTAGCACACTAACTTTCTTGTGTTTATAAGCCTGAGTCAGAGAATCTACAAACTAAATGTAGAAAGGGAATTAGCAAGACAAAACATAAACAACTCTAGCAAATTAAGTATATTGTCCTTATGAAAATTATTTAAGTCCCAAAGAGTATACTAAGGGCAGAAAATAATAGGGACTCTCTTACCTAGCTGGTCTCCCAGGAAGGTCAAGGCTGCTCAGAGTTATTGCTGGCTGACCTCCACATGCTGTTCCAGCAAAATGTGACTGCCTGGGCATATGGGGTTCAGCTGTTCACTTTTACACAGCTCACTAGCAGACCATATACCCAGCCTTGTATCTTACAAGTTCTAATGCAATGTTGCCTATCAACCCTCTGCCACTGAATAAAATCCCTTTCAGCCACGTTCCATTTAAGCAAGGGCAAATTAGAACCCAAATAAAAATATTCAGTGCCAGACACCCAGCATTTCTACCCATTCTCCAATTTGAAAATGGCCAAACAATTTTTTTAAACTGTAGGGAAAGAAACCTATATTAATTAAACTTAAAAAATGGTAATGTGCCAATTCAGCTACAATTATGACTGTAGCATTTCAGTAATGGGAAGGCTTAATCGTCTCCTCATTTGAGCCAACAAAAACCAGTTTCTGATAACTTATTTCTTCTCATTCAGTGAAATTCTGTTCCTGATGTCAATATAAAAAGGGATGGGACCCCTCTGGCTATATGGGTAGACTACCCGATTATTTCATTGTTCAAACACTGTACGTGAAGCTTAAAGCCTGGTTCTCTCTCTTTGATTTTCATTACCCCTTAGGGGGATCCCTAGAGTTTCTTTTTACTTTTTTCTCTTCTAGTACTCTAATTTAAAAGAACTCAACAGTTTTTAATACTTCTTAATAAAGGTTATATATTGACATTTGGAATCAAGGAACAAGCTATTTCTAATATGTTGCTGTTGTATAAACAATTCTTCTATGAATTTGTCAATTTTTTAAATGAGAAGCAAAATTTTTTGCACCCTTCCCACATCTCACGGCAGTGATCTTCATTATTCATTTGTGTTGTTACCTGCTTTCCTCTGTTTTCAAGTTTCTGTCTCATAGCTCTTGTTAAGAGAATAAGTGTACAGTCACTCCCTGGTCATCTTCTCCAAGACATTAATGAAGTTACAGAACTCTACTACCCCCATGAAAAGTCTCTTTCCTAAGCTGAAAAGTCATAATGTATTTAATTTCTCCACCTAGAGAGTTTTCTGGATCTTTGATTATGGTTTTCTTCCTTTGCTTTTGTCTTTTCCTGCGCTATAGTATAATTTTGAAAATGGAAGATACAGACAGTCTATAGGAGCAGCATTGATTTATAGTGAGGCCTAACAATGATGTCATCTCCCTTATTCTTTATTCCTTTCCTAAAACTCCTAACACAGGAGTTTTGACTGATGTGAAAACAGCCAAGATTCCCTACTTGATTGGTAGGAACTACAGTATGTAAAGTTCAACTCTTTTCATATATAGTTTCCTCGTATAGTTTTTGGTGTTGAACCCCCATCTGTTGATATGTCATTCAGCAGTCACTCACTCTGAGATTCTTCTGCAACCCCTTGCACTTCATTTTAGTTTTTACCTCATGGTACTTGGCAATGTGAGACTATTTTGTCATTTATCTTTAGTGTCTTTTCTAGGTCATTCATGGATGTGTTGAGCAAGATTAGTCCCAGATGGATTCTTGTGACAGTCTGCTGACAACACCCTCCACTGTGAAATGTTCTTATTTTCTCTTTCCTTTTAATCATCAGTTATAGACCCATATGAGGACCTCCTTTTTCACCCCAGGAACACTTAAATCCTTTAAGGTCCTTTAGTCAAGAACCTTGTTAAAGGTGCTTTGCATTATATGACACAATATAAAGTGTCATATCTTTAAAATATAAGTATTCAAAATAGAACTTTACTGGCAAACTACTGAGATTTGAATTTTGAGTACATAGCCTATCAGGCTATTAATAGGTTAATTTAAAAAAAGAGCAAGACTAGAAACCTAAACCACACAATTAAGAGAATTGCAGAAGTTTATACAGGTTCTTAAAGCAGTTTATTAAGAAATTGATCAGTCAAGAAACTAGAAATAGGAAACAGGAAAGACAAAAGATAGTGGATGAGATGATAAAGAAGCAAGGAAAAAAATCCAGGAACAAACTGAGCGGTGAACACTGTGGTCCCGTGATTCGGTTAATTGTTTTTAATTGTTGTCTCAGGCCAAGGATGGCAGGATACCCCGATGCCATACAAGATGGACAAATTCAACTCTGTCTTGTGTGGCAGCCTCCGTAATCCCGTAGCTACACCTTACTGCAAGCAATATTGCCATGCATTCAACCCCCTTTGCTCTTCTCTCTTCCTCAGGTAAATTTGTTCCTGCTACTTATTCACCACTATATTTTTCATGTGCTAATGTCCAATCTGTTACAATCCAGGGTGCTTTTCCTGTAGTGTATTTATTTATTTATGGTGCCTTACAAATTCTAAAAGAGCCAAGTTTCTGGTGCAACTTTCTTCTTAGAAAACATCAATGGTCTTACACTACTCATTTAAGAAGAAGTCTTAGTCAGTAAGGAAAATGTTTCTTCTTCATAGGTAGTTTATACATAGAAGTTCACAGTCACTGCCATTACAATGATATTATTATCTTTTTTAAAAATTTTTCTTATACAAATAGCAAAGCAGTAGATCTCTGAATATTCAAAGCATCATTTTAAATTGAAAGCAAACCATGTATTGAGAAGTCTACAGATAAAATAAATTGATTGTATCTGTGCATGTTGGAAACACCTGGCTTCAAAAAGATACAAAAGGGAACCATCTTGATGAGAATTGTTTGGTTTTGAAGTCTGTGTCATTACACTGGAATGGCAGGCTATCACAATATGTAATCATTCTGTTTTTAATACAGATTTCTGCAAGAGTGGCCTTTCTTTGTAGGTAATACACTAAACAAACCATTTTTTCACAGAAAACGTTGAGAAGGGAGAGAAAAAAATGTAAGGCTTCTGTTACTCAGTTTATGGGGATGGAGCAGACTGAAATATTAGCATTCACAAAACTAACAGATAGGAAAAACTTGTTCCTTATTTTAAGATTCTCCAAGTCCAGGGGAGGAATTAGAAGACACCGTGTGCAATACAGAAACTGACAGAAATTAGACATTCTAATACATTGTTCTGACTTCAATAGAACCTAACCAAGACTGGTATCTGGTTTATGACATAGAGTTTGTAATTTGAATCTGCTCCTTTGCTTCCCTGCATTTAACAAGTAAATCTGCTTATAGAATTTATTCTATTTGCTCCAACAGTCATTTTTCAGAGACAGACTCTTGTTGAACACAGTTCTTGTTGAACTCTGAAGCCATGAGATAAAAAAAATCCACGATCTTTACTCAATGAGGGTACACAAGCAAGAGAAAGACCTCACAGTGGCCCAAGGCTAGAGGCTTACACGGGAAAAGTTACTTCAGAGCAGGTAGCACACTAACTTTCTTGTGTTTATAAGCCTGAGTCAGAGAATCTACAAACTAAATGTAGAAAGGGAATTAGCAAGACAAAACATAAACAACTCTAGCAAATTAAGTATATTGTCCTTATGAAAATTATTTAAGTCCCAAAGAGTATACTAAGGGCAGAAAATAATAGCTTTATACCTTTTGTAGTGTAAAAGATAAAACTTAGGTTTCTATCTTTTTCATTTTCACTATTTATTGCATGTGCAAATGCAGAAAAAGTAACGCAGCTGATAAAATCTTTACCATAATGACTACATAGAAAAGAGAAAAATGAAGCTGCCTGGGCAATGGCAAGCCTGACATTTTCTCAATGAGGATTTTTAATATTATGTTAGGTAGTGAAAGACCAATGCCATTCATAGGACAAAGGAAAAGGTTCACTTGACTTTCTCCCTAGCAAGCAAAACCAAACTTACTGCAATCAGTGGAGCAATCATGGAGATACTGAAGCTCTACTTTTAAAAAAGAAAAAGAAGTTTGCAAAAAAGCTTTAGAAAACCATCAAATTAGAAAGTTTGGAGACCGATTCTTGTGACTGCTATTTAATTTGACTTTTGACTGAGGTAAAACTCAAATGAAAGCTTTTATATTTGTTAGAAAATTACATACCAGTAAACAGTAGAAGCAATTTCATATTTTCTGAAATTAAAAAACGAACAAACAAACATAATTTAAACTCCATTCCAGCATTACGGAAATGAACAACGCCTTCAAGAGCAACTAATGGATGAATTCCAATGACAGTTCAATTCTCTACGCAATTTCTATCCATCATCCTTTCCGTGTTTCACTGCACTCAAGAGCTGGTGTATTTAGCCTAATTTCTTAGGAAAACAATCAGTCTGTGTGTACACACACATGCCTGTATAAAGCTCTTAGCTAATTTTATTTGCGTTTGACTGAGGGGTAGAAAAATTGGGGAGTTATGTTTCAAGTTTCAAGAGGAGAAATCAACAAAGAATATCATAGAATCATAGAATCACTAAGGTTGGAAAAGACTTCTAAGATCACGAAGACCAACTGTCAGCCCAACTCCACTGTGCTTACTGAACCATGTCCTGAAGTGCCATGTCTTCACACTTTGTGGGCACTTTCAGGGATGGAGACACCACCACTTCCCTCAGCAGTCTATCCCAATGCTTCACCAGTCTTTCAGTAAATAATTTTTTTCCTAATATCCAATCTAAACCTCCCTTGGTGTAATATCATAACTACAGGAACATATATCATAACTATAGGAAAAACTTTAGTGGGCGTTTATATCTAACCATGTATCAATAACAACATTTAGATTTTCAAGTGTTTCCTGCAGTTTTGACATCTGTATGAACTCTCTGTAGTAAATGACCTACTGAAAAGTAATTTATGCTGCTGTGGATGCTCATTCCTTTCTTTAATTCAGTTGAAAAGACAGTGAATCACTGTGCCATGGATCCCAGACGCACTAGCAGCCAGGCTTACGTTTTAAAACTCATGAAACTACCTAGCTTTTTTTTCGGGAAAAAACAGAGAGAATCTTAAGGCGTTTCATAACATATTGGAACATGTTTGATGGAGCTCTTGAATCTCACTTAAATAGGCCAAATACAGGGAACATAACATTGTCAAGTTCCTGTGAAGGTGGTGAGGCACTGGCACAGGTTGCCCAGGGAAGCTGTGGATGCCTCATCCCTGGAAGTGTTGAAGGCCAGGTTGGATGGGGCTTTAAGCAAGTTGAAGGTGTCCCTGCCCATGGCGGAGGTGGGTTTGGAACTGGATGATCTTTAAGGTTCCTACCAACCCAAACCATTCCATGATTCAATGATAAGTTCTTAAAGGCTTTATTTGGGTCCAGGGTTCCTCTTGTATGGGGGAGATTTAGAGATGACCTACTCTCCTTCCATTCAGGAAGCATTGTAAGAACATGGCTGTTGTTCTGGTTCACTGCTTTTGCAGCTTCTGATGGGAAGTCAAGTGCTTCCTGAAACCATATACCTCAGGCAGGTGATAGCGCAGCTGTGACCTTTCCAGACGCGTTCGAGTGAAGAGGAGGCAGGAAAAGAACACTGTAGGAAATGTCTAGGATTTCTGCCATCTCCATCTACCACCTCACCCTGCTTTTCCTATTTTAGGAGGGCAATATTGTGGCTGTGACCATTCCTAATGCATCCGAGTGAAGGCGAGGCAGGAAAAAGACATCCTAAGAAATGTCTAGGATTTCTGCCATCTCCATCTACCGCCTCACCTCACTTTCCTTATTTTTAGGTGGGTGATATTGTGGCTGTGACCTTTCCTAATGTGTCTAAGTGAAGGGGAGGCAGGAAAAGGACACCGTAGGAAATGTCTAGGGTTTCTGCCATTTCCATCCATTGCCTCACCCTGGTTCCCTTATTTTAAAGGAGCAGCATCCGAGCACCTTTGCTTCATCTGTTCCTCCTCATCGTCACCCGGGAAGCTGCTCACGGCTGTGGTAAGAGAGAGGACAAGCAGCTCTTTTACTTGTGGGCTGCCTCCACCGAAAAGGCAAAGGACGAAACCCAACTCGAGGACGAAACCCAGCTCAAACCATCTCAACAGAGGGAGCCGAGGAGAATGCAAGCCTGGTTCCCGGCAGCCGGTACCGCAGCCAGAGATGCTCGGGGGGCTCCGTCTCCGCACCCCGCGGTATGTATGACCTGGGGGGGCCGGATGGAATCGGGGTGGAAGGGGGATGGAAGGAGACCGGGCGGGACAGCGCGTGCAGGTGGTCGGGTGAGGGGAGGCGGGGCGCGTGCGCGCGCTGCCGGTGCCGCCCCTTTTCCCCGGGGCTGTCACCGTGTCGCCGGCGGGGGCAGGAGGAGGAGGAGGAGGAAGAGGAAGAGGACGGCGTCGTCGCTGCTGTTGCATCCGTGGCTGGAGCCTGGATAGCCCCGAGGTTGGGGATAACCCTTTTCCTACCGCCCGTGTACGGGAAGGGCAAGGAGAAGAAGGAGGAGAAGAAGCAGGAGGAGGAGGAGGAGGAGGAAGAAGAGGAAGAAGGGAGGAGAAGAAGAAGAAGAAGGAGGAGGAAGAGGAGGACGAAAAGCAGGAGGAGGACGAAAAGGAGAAGGAGGAGGACTTGTGTGTGAGAGAGAACGTGGAGATGAGCTAAGCCCGGTCCCCTGGAGCCGCCTGAGGAGGAGACCCGGCTCCGGCTCCCTGCCCCCCCTTCTCCATCCCCGCCGCCATGGCTCATTCCCCCGTGCAGGCGTCCCTGCCGGGGATGCAGGTGAGGAGCGGAGCGCCAAGGGCAGGCACCGACACGCACGGCGAGGATGGATGGGGGGAGAGGGATGGGCCCTCGCAGCCTCTACCCCCCCAAGTGAGGATGGGGAGTGGGGGAGGATAAGGGGTTCCCCCCCTCGGGATCGGCTCTAGGGGACTGGGCTGGGACGGGGG